>OX451741.1:806495968-807140037 GCA_948472305.1 Vicia faba
TAGAATAAAAATACTTAGAATAAAAATACAAAAAATATTACATTTTTTATTTTTATTATTATTTATACTAAAAAAATACCTTTTTTTTAAGTATATTTCATTTTTTACACATATTAATATATTTTTTGTATATAAAATAATATATCATTTTCTTAAAGAAATTAGGGTTTACCCTTAAATAAATAAAATTAATCTTTTTATTTACTTCTTTATACTTTTTTACATTGAAAATACTTTTACATACATAAACAAATTAAATTTTTTTTTTTGCATAATACATATTATTTAATATTCATTTATTTTGTTTATTTAAATATTGTACATTTAAATATTTATGCAATTAAATTCAATTTGGATGTAATAGTAAATTAGGGTTTATATTTCTTGTCAATAATATCCCCCATTCAAAATTGTACCCCCATCCCCATAATCATGTTGTAATAGCTTAGAACTTTAAATTCTCGCATTTTACGCTTTCAAATATGCCATGATTAGAGAATTAGGGTTTGTATGCAAAATCAAAATCGACAAATAGTTTGACCTAATCAAAGACAAAAATGTATGAAAATCAAACACAATGCACACTTGCACCCCTAGGGTTATAATCCACTAGTTGCCTTCAAAAATTGGCCATGGTATGCATGTTGGGTACTTTGGCAAAACAAAAACAAAACAAAAGATCATAGTCCCTCGATGATGCTATCTTGGTTACCTAAACAAAAAATTATCAAGTCCCTTAAGAAAATTACCAAAAATACTTGACACAATTGCTATCATGGTCTATTCGATGACCCGCGCCTGTCCCGTTTAACATCCTAACACAAGGTTGTTCACCAAATGCAATGGTGAAACAACACTGTCAAAAGAGTTAAAAACATTAGGAAAGATCTTTGAGTAAAATAGGGTAGATAGCTCTTAGTTACTTGATGAAAAAGCTTTCAAAAACATCCTTTCTATTTTCAAACACACCTCACAACACAATTTCAAAACATTTCTCAAAACAAACTTTCAAACATTGAAATATTTCAAAAGACAAAAACACCTTTGTATACATTCAAACAAGAATCATTACAAAGGTTGACACAACGATGGCCTCTTTTCAAAAACATATTTCAAAACCACACACAAAGCACCATTTCAAACAATTGAAAAAGCAAAGCAAGTGATCTAAACAAGTAACTAAGAGCCCGTGAATAACCATGGATGAAAAGGGTGCTTGCACCTTCCCTTTTCATAATCTACTCCCCGAACCCAAGAAAACATCTCAAAGGTTCTTTCCTGTGCTTTTTGACCTTTCCTTAGGATAAAATAAAAAGTTGGTGGCGACTCTTGCTAAACCGAAACATTTGCAAACACAAACGCAAAAACTCAAAGTAAAATTCTCCCACCGTATCACAGAACTGGTGACTCTGCTGTGGAATTCTTTAAAAGTTGAGTAACCTTAGGGTTTAGATCACCTTTACATGCTTATCTTGATTTCTTTGATTGCTTTACATTTGGTTCTCTTGTTTGGGCTTGAAATCCTCTACCCGAATTTGGGAAACATTCATAGGTAAATAGAAATACGTTGTGGAAACTCTGCGGGGTATACCGACATGGTTGAAGCAATAGCTATATTAGTGCGACATATTTGTGAGTACCGGTAGGCCTTTGAGTCAAATAAAGAGAGAATATGGAGGCCGCTGAGTGATGTCATGAAGCACTAATGAACTCTTAGAACCTTACTTGACCATCTTGGCCTTTTTTATGGATAGTGAGATGACCGGGCTTTGGTGCAGTCCGAAGTTGGTCGATACTCGATACTACACTCATTGAGGGTTGTTTTTCTTGGAATATTTTGGTCGCCAGTTAAGTGGCTAAACCAAAACAATGAACATAGAAAATAATCCAGTGATATTGAGCTCCTTAGACCCGGTTACTATTTATAGGACAGGTTGAGCCAACTAACTTCAAGAGGGTACTTACCTATGAAACCTCATGCAAGCCTGAAACTAGGATCTTGTGTGACTTGTTTATACATGTGCTTGTGCATACCATTATGAACATCATAAAGCATCATTTGCATCCACTAACCATTTCAAGGGTTTGGATCTTCATCTTTGTTCTTGTTTTGTAGGTCATGGAATCTCTTCGCAGGAAAACAATTCAAATCAACCTTGTGAGAATTCCTCCTCAACTCAAGGAGCTTACTTCCAAGATTCTAAAGAATTCTCCTTTCAGTGAAAGACATTATAGACTTCTCGACTTGGTCAACTCCAACATTGAAGAAGACATGGTGAAAGTTATCTTTCAGTTCTTTGACCCCATACATCACTATTACACATTCCCTGATTACCAACTAGTACCTACTTTGGAGGAATTTTCTCAACTCCTGAGGATTCCTATTCTTCATCAACTACCCTACAACGGTACGGAAAAAGAACCAAAGCCTGAATATGTTGCTCAAGCCTTACACTTGCAACCATCTGATATCAAAGGTCATTGGGAAACCAGAAGTGGTGTCAAGGGTTTCTTGGCAAAGTTTCTGTTTGAGAAGGCACAAGACTGCTGGAATTCTCTAGATCTACAAGCTTTTGAAGAGATTGTGGCACTCCTCATCTATGGGTTGGTCTTGTTCCCAAACCCTGATCAGCTTATAGATGTGAATGCTGTCAAGATTTTCATATCTTGGAATCCTGTGCTTACATTGCTTGGGGACATCCTACACTCATTTTACACACGAACAATGAGGAAAAGAGGTGTTCTCATGTGTTGTACTCCTCTTCTAGCAAGGTGGTTTATTTCTCACCTTCCCCAATCAATTTTGAAGAATGAGCAGGGTTTAAGGTGGTCACAACGGTTGATGACCCTCACATATTCTGATGTTCATTGGTGTTCTCGGTCCAGAGAAAATGTCATCATCATTGATCGTTGTGGGGAATTCCCTAATGTCCCACTACTTGGCATTAGGGGAGGCATTACCTACAACCCATGTTTAACCCTAAGACAATTTGGGTATGCACAGAGGGATGTACCTCATGATATGTTGATTCCTGACCTAGTTTTTGACTTCGACAATGATGCGCAAGGACTTCGACAAAGGTTTATCCGAGCATGGAGGATGCCCAACAAAGTGTATAGTAAGACAATGGGGCACAAGAATTCTATCCCCCTTGAGCCTTATCTCAAGTGGGTATGAACCCGCGCCCAGAGTCTTATGATGCCATACCCTCAAATTCTCCCCGTGATCAAAGAGCCTGTTATGGAAGGAGAGGTTCCATACACCCTCCTACATCCATACATGCCAACATCATTGGAAGAATTACAAAAGAGTTGGATACAACTCAAGGAGGAACAAAATACTTTTGAAGCCACCTTTTATGCCAGTGAGAAGAAGGTTTTGGAACTTACCCGCCGACTTCATGAAGAGGAAACTCTCAACACTTACATCGTGCCAAAGAGGATGCGCAATGTCTTTTTACATTAAGAATTTTGTAATATTTATCCCATGGGACATTTATGTACTAACAAATTTCTTCTTAATATGGCGTGTTTATTTTTGTTTACAACAAATTTGAATTTCGGAATCCTTGAATGCATTACATGAATAACATATCATTCATCATATGCATAAACAGGTCTTCACACAAGGTTTCCTTATCTTTCTGCTGTTTATTTCAGCAAGATGGATTTGGAGCAGACGGTTAAGGATCTGCAAGCACAGAATTCGCAATTCCAGCAACTCCTCATGACCTTAGCAAAGGGTCAAGAGGACCTTAAAGCACTGTTGGAGAAAGATAAAGAGAAAAAGAAGAAAAGGACCGGTATGGCCATTATGGGAAGAAGGTTTGAAAACCAGGC
Organism: Vicia faba; assembly: GCA_948472305.1. Lineage (NCBI taxonomy): Eukaryota > Viridiplantae > Streptophyta > Magnoliopsida > Fabales > Fabaceae > Vicia > Vicia faba. Next base: position 806,499,809 of record OX451741.1, read on the forward strand.
TAGAAAAGTTCTCGAGTTCCCCTCAACGTCTGATGAAGGGGTTGGTAAAGGAAAAGGAATTGTGATGCCTTCTGAATTTGAAGTTGAAGTAGAAGAAGAGGAAGAGGATGAAGATTACTCCGAACAGCAATATCCCCCGGCGGATGATAAGTATAAAAATCTTGAGGATCGGTTGGCAGCCATGGAGTTGCAAAGGGTACCTGGTTTAGATTTCAAAGAACTAGGGTTGGTCGCTGGGATCGTCATTCCTCCCAAGTTCAAAGTACCTACATTTGCCAAGTATGACGATTTGTCCTGTCCAAAGATGCATCTGAGGTCCTACGTCAGAAAGATCCAACCTCACTCCTCTGATAAGGATCTTTGGGTCCACTTTTTTCAAGATAGTTTGTCAGGCAAGCAATTGGACTGGTTCTATCAACTTGAGAGATCTGATGTTCACAACTGGGAAGACTTAGCTGCTGCTTTCTACCGACAATACCAATACAATGCAGATTTAGCGCCTACTCGTACCCAGCTAGGGTATGGCCTCTAATGAGGGATTTAAGGAGTATGCCCAAAAGTGGCGGGATTTGGATGGAAGGGTGCAGCCACCATTGTCGGATAGAGAGCTGGTTGACATGTTTTTAGGGACTCTATCAGGTCCATTCGTCAATCATTTGATCGGGAGTTCATCTATAGGTTTCACCGAATTAATTCTGACCGGTGAAAGGGTCGAAGTTGGCATTAAGAGTGGAAAAATTCAGAAGGATGACTCCGCTTCCACTGCTGTTAAGAAGACCTTCCCAGCCAAGAAAGAAGCTTCTGCTGTTTATTCCCAGAAAAATCAAGGAAGAACGAAGCGTCGACCAACGGTAGGGGTTGTGATGATTCAAAACTCCTCAGCTGATCAACCTCAAAGCAGTCAACCTAGAGCTAACCAGCAAAGGGTAGAAAGGCCACAACGAGAGTTCACCCGAATCAATATGACACCGGCTCAAGTCCTCCCTCATCTGTTAAAGCTGAACCTTACCAACTTGAAAGAAGCGCCGAAAAATCCTAATACCTCTTCTCCTTATTATCACTCCAATGCAAAATGTGCGTACCACTCTGACAGTGTAGGGCAAAATACCAACAACTGTTGGGCTCTCAAGAAAAAGATCCAAGACTTGATAGATGCCAATGAGGTAGAATTCGATGCGCCCGAAAATCCAAATGTGATTTCTGCCCCAATGCCCAAGCACAGTCATAATGTCCATGCCGTTATGGAAGATCTTCATGTTACCACTATTGATGACCTTTTGACTCCGTTACCAGTAATTAAAGTGAATTTGATGAAAGTCGGGATATTCCCAGGCTGTGGAAAAGACTGTTACTTCTGTTCAAACTTGCAAGCTGACTGCCCACTGTTGAAATCGGGCATCCAACGCCTGATGGTTACCCAAGAGATCCTCTTTCAAAAGACTCATGTTGCTAATATCACTCATGTTACTCCTGCTACCTTTGTTACTTCAACCAATGACATTGCAATAATAACCATCTCCGACAATCTTCCCAAGACCTGCAAAAGGCATGTCAAGATTACGCCTGATCCTAAGTTTGTGCCGTTGAAAATCACAATGTCGGGGCCTGTCCCGTATAAATCTAACAAGACGATACCATGGAATTACGGAGGAGAAATCTTCTACCATGGTGTCAAACAGATTGAATCAGTCCAAGAGAATTCCGATGATGAAACCCATGATATAGGGAATATTGAGGGAACGAGCAAGACAACTCGCAGCGGAAGGATCTTCTCTCTGGAGATTGCTCCTCCACGAGCAGTCTTCGGACCCTCGAGAGTTTCTGTGCCTGTCAAGCCATCTGTGCAAAGCCCAATAATTGAAGAATTGGATAATCCTGAAGTTAGACCCTCTGATGTTACTACCAAAGGTAAGGGGATACTAGAAGCGCCTGTCAGGACGAAGGCTCAGACTGTGGTAATCCCCGAGACCACCCAGAAAGAGATGGAAGAAATCTTAAAGATAATCAAGAAGAGCGACTACGATGTCGTGGAGCAGCTAGGGCAGGCCCCTTCCAAAATCTCCATGTTGGCTCTCCTACTCTACTATGAGGCTCATGCTAAGGCCTTAATCAAATTTCTAAAGACAGCACACGTGCCTCAAGAAACTTCTGCTGACCAGTTTCAAGAGTGCGTGGCTAGCCTTACTGCCGATAATGATCTTGGTTTTTCTGACGCTGTTTTGACTCCTAAGGGAAGGAAGCACAACGACGCATTGCATGTCTCGGTTGAATGCAGAGGGACCACACTTGCCCATGTTCTGGTTGACATCGGTTCATCTTTAAATATGCTACCGAAAAAGGCATTGGACAGATTGTACTGCGAAGGTTTGAGCCTAAAGCCCAGTAACATCATTGTTAGAGCCTTCGACGGTTCTAAAAGGATGGTTCATGGAGAAGTGGACATCCCAATCAAGGTGGGCACATAAATTTTCAACTCTACCTTTTATGTGATGTACATTCGTCCTTCATATTCATGCTTGTTGGGAAGGCCATGGATCCACAACGCTGGGGCAGTCACTTCCTCTTTATATCAAATGCTAAAGTATCCAGTTCAGGGTAAGATTATAACGGTGCACAGTGAGGAAGAGTACATGATAAGTCACCTCAACTCCTTCCGCTATGTGGAGTTGGATCGCGAGTACATAGAAACACCTTTCCAGCACTTTGAAGAGGTCTCTCCTGAAGTCGCTGTTGCAAAGACAATGGCTGACGTGCCTATCATTTCCAAGCCTGTGTCTAGGATGGAATCCCTCAAAGATGCGGAGGCCGTAATCAAAGAAGGAAGGAGTACTGGTTGGGGGAAACTGCCTGATTTTCCTCATAAGACGGACAAGTTCGGATTAGGTTTTACTGCTGCTGGCCAGAAAGCTGTGCGTCGCTCCAGGGCTGGAGGACCACCTTTAAAAATCACTCACCAGGGAATTAATGCCTTAGAAGATGATGATGAAGAAGATAACTTTGAGGATTGGATCTTTCCAACCGTCGAAGGAGGATTAAGCAACTGGGAAGCAAAAGACTTCGTTCCCATCACTTTCATCAACCAGTAATTTATCTTTGAACAATTTCCTATTTTGGTCTGTAATAATTAAACAATTCGTACACACTCTTTTCGACTTATGCCTTACCCCGGGCATATGGGTTCATTTGTAAGGGCTTGATTTATTCATTATCATATGCCATGTTTAATGAATCATTGGATGTTTTCATCTATAAATTGTTGTGTTCATTTTCTTTCCCTTTACATTTTATTTTGTTTAAGGAAGGATATCCCTTACACACACCCACACTCACGAAATGCAGGTACCCATCCACTCCGGATTCCATGGGTGACTATTCTGCTTTAGCCTTCGGTGACTCTGAAGATTTGGTCAATCATGCCGAGTACGAAGGTGATGAAGACTGTGAAGTGCCTGGGGAGTTAGCTAGTTTTCTGCAACAAGAGGAAAGGGATATTCTGCCCCATGAAGAGTTGCTAGAGACCATCAACTTGGCAACAGAGGAAGACAAGAAAGAGGTAAAAGTGGGTGCCAACCAGGAACCAAGTGTCAAAGAGCGCTTAGTGCAGTTGTTGAATGAATATGTTGAAATCTTTGCCTGGTCCTATGAAGACATGTCGGGACTAGATACAGATATCGTGGTTCACTGTCTCCCTACAAGAGAAGACTGTCCACCGATCAAACAAAAAGTCTTCCGAATGAGGCCCGACATGTCTGAGAAGATCAAATCTGAGGTAATGAAGCAATTCAATGCTGGCTTTCTGGCTGTTACTTCCTATCCACAATGGGTTGCTAACATTGTGCCCGTGCCTAAGAAGGACGGCAAAGTCAGAATGTGTGTGGATTACAGAGACCTAAACAGGGCTAGCCCTAAAGATGATTTTCCACTACCACACATTGACATTCTGGTTGACAACACAGCTCAACACAAGGTATTTTCCTTCATGGATGGATTCTCGGGATACAACCATATCAAAATAGCCCCCGAAGACATGGAGAAGACTACTTTCGTCACGCAGTGGGGTACCTTCTGCTATAAAGTGATGCCATTCGGACTGAAGAATGTCAGGGAAACCTATCAGCGAGCCATGGTAGCTTTGTTTCATGACATGATACATCATGAGATTGAAGTCTACGTAGACGACATGATATCCCGTTCACAGACAGAAGAAAAACACCTCGACCATCTGTAAAAGCTGTTTGTCAGATTGAAGGAGTATAAGCTCAGACTGAACCCTAGCAAGTGCACTTTTGGAGTCAGGTCTGGTAAACTTTTGGGATTTATCGTCAGCAACAAAGGCATTGAGGTTGATCCCGCTAAAGTCAAAGCTATACAAGAAATGCCTGCCCCCCGCACTGAAAAGGAGCTTAGAGGTTTCTTGGGACGCTTAAACTATATTGCGAGGTTCATCTCTCACCTAACATCTACCTGTGATCCAATCTTCAAGCTATTGAAGAAAGATCAGGTGGTTGAATGGAACAATGATTGTCAAGTTGCTTTTGGTAAGATCAAGGAGTATTTACTGGAACCTCCTATCTTGATGCCACCCGTCGAAGGAAGGCCGTTAATCATGTATCTGACTGTTTTGGATAACTCAATAGGGTGCGTACTAGGCCAACATGACAAGTCTGGCCGAAAAGAGCATGCCATTTATTACCTTAGCAAAAAGTTTACCGATTGTGAGACTCGCTACTCACTGCTCGAGAAAACTTGTTGCGCTTTGGTATGGGCTGCTCGCTGGCTAAGGCAGTATATGTTGACACATACCACTTTGCTGATTTCTAAAATGGATCCGATCAAGTATATCTTTGAGAAGCCTGCTTTATCTGGAAGAATCGCTAGATGGAAAATGATCCTGACAGAGTATGATATCCAGTACACAACCCAAAAAGCTATAAATGGGAGTGTACTAGCTGACCATCTATCTCATCAAGCCGTCGAAGATTACCAATCTATGAGATTCGACTTCCCTGACGAGGAAATCATGACATTGGACAACATTGAAGGTAACGGACCGTATGACGGACCTGAACAAGGATCGCAGTGGACCCTATACTTTGATGGTGCTTCAAATTCACTTGGCAACGGTATCGGTGCGGTACTTATTTCTCCGAAAGGTTGCCATACACCCTTCACTGCCCGACTTTGCTTCAGCTGTACCAACAACATGGCTGAATATGAAGCTTGTATCTTTGGTCTCAAGGCTGCAATTGACCTAGGAATCAAATTTTTGGTCGTATTTGGGGACTTAACTTTGATTATCAGTCAAATCAAAGGAGAGTGGGACACTAAACATCCTAATCTTATCCCATACAAAGAACATGTCCTGACATTGTTGCCTCATTTCGAGCAGATTACCTTTGAGCACTTCCCGCGAGAAGAAAATCAGCTAGCTGATGCCCTGGCTACAATGTCTTCCATGTTTAAACTCAAATGGGATAATGAGGCTCCCCAAATCACCATTGAGCGAATGGACGAACCTGCGCACTGTCATGAGATTAATACCAAAGAAATAGTGGAACAACCCTGGTTTCATGAAATCAAAAGGTATCTCCAGACTCGAGAATACCCTGAAGGAGCTTCAGTCAATGACAAAAAGTTCTTAAGGAGATTTGCTGCCAAGTTCTTCCTGAGCAATGGTATCCTATATAAGCACAACCATGATTATGTTCTACTTCATTGTGTGGACAAAGCTGAAGCTGAGTTGATCATGACTGAAATACATAGTGGCACCTTTGGCACCCACTTGAGCGGACATACGATGGCTAAGAAGATTCTAAGGGCAGACTACTACTGGTCTACCATGGAAGCTGATTGTCATCAATACGCTCGTACTTGTCAAAAATGCCAAGTCTACACTGACAAGGTACATATTCCTCCAGTTCCTCTCAATGTTCTAACAACTCTGTGGTCATTCGCAATGTGGGGAATCGACATGATTGGAGAGATCAAGCCTACAACATCCAATGTACATCGCTTCATCCTGGTGGCTATTGATTACTTCACCAAGTGGGTCAAAGCAGCTTCCTTCGCCTCCGTTACAAAGACAGTGGTTGCCCGCTTCATCAAGAAGAACCTCATATGCCGGTATGGTATCCCTAACAGGATCATCACGGACAACGGTACAAACCTGAATAACACTGATCACCGCTCTGTGCGAACAGTTCAAGATTTAACATTACAATTCATCTCCCTATCGGCCAAAGATGAACGATGCTGTTGAAGCCGCGAACAAAAATATCAAGAAGATCATTCAAAAGATGTCAGTCACCTACAAGGATTGGCATGAGATGTTACTGTTTTCTCTGCACGGATATCGTACCACGACACGTACTTCAACAGGGGTAACCACTTTTTCTTTAGTATATGGCACGGATGCTGTTTTACCTATGGAAGTTCAGATTCCTTCCTTAAGGATCATGAAGGATACTGGTTTGAGTGAAGACGATTGGATTCAGACCCGGCTTGACCAACTTAATTTGATCGACGAGAAGCGACTTACTGCTGTTTGTCATGGTCAGACGTATCAAAAACAAATGATCAAGGCTTTCAACAAGAAAGTCAGGCGTCAGGTATATCAAGTCCGAGATCTTGTAATCAAGCGGATCATCTTACCGCAAAGTGATCCCAGGGGCAAGTGGACTCCTACTTACGAAGGACCATTTGTGATCAAGAATATTTTTTCTGGTGGGGCAATGATTCTAACCACCATGGACGGCGACGACTTGCCGCACCTTGTGAATGCAGACATAGTCAAAAGATATTACGCATAAAACGACCCGACAAGTTGAAAACCCGAAAGGGCGACTTGGGCAAAAATGGGCATCCCGGTGAATCAAAAACCCAAAAGGGCGGTTCAGGAAAAAATTAGGGATAAACAAAAAAAAATTTGTACACCCAGCAAGTTGAAAACCCGAAAGGGCGACTTGGGCAAAAAAGGGTTTCTCGGTGGATCGAAAACACGAAAGGGCGATTCAGGCAAAAGTACGGGAATTAAAGCGTATGACTATGTCTCGTCGGATCACTTTAAGGACAATCTCTTCACGACCGAACTCCAGGCTTCTGATCAATCCAATCATACGCGGATGAAACAACGAATGGACATGATACTCAGAGTTGTGAAGGCTATAGCAGAATGGGAACCCCATGGAATTGTTACACATAGCCATCCTTCTTTTTGTATAAATTTTTTCTCAATTTTTCGACAACATTCTCTTACTAGGATGTCTGTCTCCTTTGTACAAAGATACTTCAAAGTGCAGAAATTTGCTTGTCTTTCTTTTCTTTTACACTAATGTTTTATTTGAAAACGTCCAATAATTTGTTAAATGAGCATATGCATTTTGAATATAATCACTGCTTACAAATAAAACGAAATGAGAAAGGATAATTATTGGTAGGTCGAAAGTATAGGAAAACGTCTTTAGGCTATTCCAGAAGAAATCCCCTACAGTATGTCATTCAGATCCTCAACGAAGCTAAAACCTTGAAGTACATATCCCCAACGGAGTTAAGTTTCAAAATTCCCATCAGAGTTAAGTCTCCAAGTTCCCGATCCCCAGTGGAGCCCTAAAAAATTTGAAATACATATCCCCAGCGGAGCTAGAATACTCTAAATCTTCTTCCCCAACAGAGTCAAATTTCCAACTATCAATCCTCAGCGGGAACCATTCAGTTTTCCCCAATTTCCCCCAGCAGGTTATCTTAAAAGTCTGAGAATCAACCAGATAACAGTTAACTTTTTATCTTATCCCCAACTAGGACAATTCTCCAGTAGATTGGCATACAACCCAAGCTCCTGATTTCCCCGGCAAAATAAGCACTCTCCCCAAAGAGTTTATTTCCCAACAGAATGAAGATTCTAGTTCCTGTTTCTCCATTTGAAGACTCCCAAGTTTTAATTCCCCAGTAGAGGTTGTCGGATTTTTCCTTATTTCCCCAGGAAAGTCATGAAGAATTCTCACATCCCCACAGAGGTTGTCAAAGCTCTTGTTAATCCCCACAAGTCACTAGGGATTTTCAATCCCCAGCAGTGGTCTCAACATTTCTCATCTTCAACAATCAAAGATTTTTGGCATCCTCAGCATCGGTCAAGGATTTACTTTCTCCGGCAGCAGTCAAAGATTTCATTATCTCCAGTTATCAAGGATTTATTTTCCTCAGCGAGACAGTTTATCAGCTTACATGCACATCCATTACATTCATATATCATAAACATTGATGGAACACATTCTATTGCATCATACATATCATGAAACATAACTTTGTGCTTTAGCTAACATTCTACCCTTTTCAGGATAAGAATAAAAAGCTATCGTTAACAACTATTCAGAGATTTCAGATACAGTATGGATACACCCCAGACACGGCGGTCATTCTATTACTCATTCAGAATTTCAAGTCAAGATACAGTATGGATACACCCCAGACACGGCAGTCATTCTATTACTCATTCAGACTCCATCAATCAGATACAGACTAAATAAGCTCCAGACACGGAAGCCATTCTATTTCTCATTCAGATTCAACTATCAACTTCAAGTTTAGATACACTCCAGACACAGAAGTCATTCTGTCACTTGTCTAGATCCTAGTTACAGTACGGATATATTCCAGACACGGAAGTCATTATGCTACTCATACAGATATCAACTTTAGATACAGTCCAGATACGCTCCATACACGGTCTCCATTCTGTCACTCATTTGGAATTTATCCCCAGCACATAGATGCTCCATACACAAATGTTTCTCTGTTACCCATTCAGAATACAGATACACTCCAAACACGGCAGTCATTTTGGTATTCATTCAAGAATCAAATACAGTTACAGTATGGATGCACTCCAGACACGAACGTCATTCCTTTGCTCATACAAACCCAATCTCCAAATACAACTCATATACGTTCCAAATACGGATACCATTCAGATGATTCATTCTACTGATTTTCAACAAACAAATTTTGGATTCCATCTCTAATCCCATCTCCAGCAAGATTCTACCATCTCCAAATGGCATCTTTAAGCCCATTCCCTCAGATACATTTTGACGAGTGAAAATTTACGGGCACTCTAGTGTCCAATCCTCTTTTACCTTCGAGTCATGAAAGGAAAACTTGTCAATCTAACTCTTCAGGTTCAAGAAGAATGAACAGGGGAAACTGTTGTACCCCAAAATTTTCCCTCTCATTTTATAAACATTTCTCATCACAAGGCTCTTGGAACTCAAGATCAAGCTAGGGTTTGCTCTGCTCAAGACACTTCCTTGCACTGTTGACCTAAATTAAGGTTTGAGGTTGCACATGGATTTTTGGACCTTCAATGCCCAAAGTGACTTTCATACTTCATGTTATACTCATAAGTTTGTCCATACCAAGTTTCAAGCCTTGAATCAAATTTTTGCCCAGTCAATTGGACAGTTGACCTAGAAATCAACTGTATTGGGGAAAAAGTCAACTGTGGCCAATTTATAGTCAAACCTCGTGAATTTTGACCCACATCAACATTATGAACCATTTTATCAAGTTTGGACCACAATTCTACAAGAAATTTAATGAGATCACCAAAAGGGCAAAATGGTCATTTTTAGGGTTTTGACTGTACAAAGGCAATTTTTGACTGTCTGACCTAGCCAATGGCAAATCAAGATCAACCATGGACTCAAGGACTCAATGAAATTATCTTGACCCATTCAATAAGTTCAAAAGATCTCAAATGCATAGGATTGACAGATGAATTTTTCAGTCAACTGATCAAAATTTAACTGTACATTGAAAAGTCAAACTTTGACTTTTTGGTCAAAATCAAGTGTCCAGGGTCATTTTTCATCAAGATATGTCAAATTATGAAACTTTTTCATCAAGAAACCCAAAATTGCAAATTAGGGTTTGAAATTGAAAATTTTCATAACTTAGAATTTTTCTAAGTTATGAAGTTTTCTTAATTTTTCCTAACTTTGTCCCATATTTTCACCAAGATGTATTGTAGTCCATCACAAATTCTACAACTTTGGTTCACAAAGTTTTCTCAAAAGAATCTTGGATCTCAAGTTATGATTTTTGGAACAAGGGTCCCTAAAACTTTTAACTTAGAGAAATTTTGCCCTAGTTTAGGCAGGATTTTGACCCATATTCTTGGCCATTTTTCACATTGTTCCACTTGGAGTATCAAGTTGCATTTCAAATATGGATTATAATACATGTTGCAAGCTTTCCAAATTGTCCAAGAACTCCTCAAACACATTTGTGGTTAGGGAGAATCGAATGCTTGAAATTGGCAAAAACTCACTTTGTATCCATGGCAAGTTCATGTTCACTCAAGTGGCATTTTCAAACCAGCATGCTTTGTACTAGTTTGCAGGCCTCTAAAAATTTCACACTCCTTAATTAAATTCAAATCCATCAGTCTAAGCATTTGTTTTGGCCATTTGGACATTGTACACAAAACTAATCCCTAAATTGTAAAAGACACATTTCCATTTTTGCAAAAGTGTGCTTTATGTCAAACCACTCTCCCTTGAGAATTGGTCCATATCTAAGAAGCCAAATCAAATCCACAAATTGAGGGGGCCAAGAGCAAAGTATGCAGCATATTTGATGGGTTGTACAAGCCTGTATTTACAACTACCACATCTTTGCTTCAAAAACAAGAAATTGTCCAAACACTTGACAACTTGAAAACCAGCCCTTGTTAGCTTACACAAACATTTCAAACAACTTTCACACAACCCTTTGAGCAAGAAACACGAGTACTTGAGCCTCAAAACCTCCCATAGCCAGAAATCACACTTCTTTGGCAAAACAGGGCAGGTGCTGCAACTTGAGTGCCATAGCTCATTTGGCTCGTGCGTTTTGCCCCTTTTTGCTTCAAACACCTTCCATTCAACTCACTCAAGCTATCCCAAACCTCCATTGCCAACTGTAACTCCATTTACAGTGTTCACCATTTTCATTTCAAGCTTGTGCAGGTTGAGTTCTATAGGCTGATTCAGGGACATTCAAGGCAAGCTAGCTATTGGAAAAGATCAAGTGAAGTTCAGGCAAGCTACCAGACACCTCAAAACTTGTTGAGAAGCACTGCATTGCCCTACACGAACCAAACTGAAACAGGTTTTTCTTCACTTTCTATCTCTCTATTTAGGAACATTTAGCCTTAGGTTTGTGAATAGAAAATGTAGTATTCAATGTCATGAAGCTGTATATATGCTCAGTTTTCATTTATATTAAGTGTGCTAGGAGAATTTCATCCATGAACATGCTGAAAAAACTAGGTCTGATTTTGGGGCCAGAGAAATTCTCTGGTCTTTGAGAGTTAGGATTAGTTCTTTATATGGTTGGAATCGTCTTGAAATTCTCTACAAGTTTTATGTTGTGAGTTTTGGCAAAAGATCACGTATGCAGGATGTCCAAGTTTGTACAACAGGCGCGCATTTTTTCAAAGTCTGGAGGAAGAAGATGAAGTGGTGGGTTGGGCTTGGTCTGGCTACTTTTGACACCCCCCTCTTTTCTTTTTGCACCCCCTGACCCATTTTCTTGTATTTTGACATTTTTGCATTTTTATTTTCTTTTTTGATTTTGTTTATTTATTTCCAAATATAAAAAATGCACCAAAAATATTTTCATATTTTTGTTACATTTATTTGGCATTTTATTTTATTTTTTCTAATATAGAAAACAAATGAAATACTTTTTTTTTTATATTATTAAGACTTGAAAAATATTTACAATTTATACTTTTATTTTTATTTCTTATTTTTATTCACACTGAAAATATTATTAAAAATATAATTTATTTTTGTATATACTTTTATTTTATTAAATACTTAGAATAAAAATACAAAAATATTACATTCTTACTTTTATTATTATTTATACTAAAAAATACCTTTTTTTAAGTATATTTCATTTTTTACATTGAAAATACTTTTACATACATAAACAAATTAATATCTTTTCTTTTGCATAATACATATTATTTAATATTCATTTATTTTGTTTATTTAAATATTTATGCAATTAAATTCAATTTGGATGTAATAGTAAATTAGGGTTTATATTTCTTGTCAAATATCCCCCATTCAAAATTGTACCCCCATCCCCATAATCATGTTGTAATAGCTTCGAACTTTAAATTCTCGCATTTTACGCTTTCAAATATGTCATGATTAGAGAATTAGGGTTTGTATGCAAAATCAAAATCGATAAATAGTTTGACCTAATCAAAGACAAAAATGTATGAAAATCAAACACAATGCACACTTGCACCCCTAGGGTTACAATCCACTTGTTGCCTTCAAAAATGGGCCATGGTATGCATGTTGGGTACTTTGGCAAAACAAAAACAAAACAAAATATCATAGTCCCTCGATGACGCTATCTTGGTTGCCTAAACAAAAATGATCAAGTCCCTCAAGAAAATTGCCAAAAATACTTGACATAATTGCTATCATGGTCTATACGATGACCCGCGCCTGTCCCGTTTAACATCCTAACACAAGGTTGTTCACCAAATGCAATGGTGAAACAACACTGTCAAAAGGGTTAAAAACATTAGGAAATATCTTTGAGTAAAATAGGGTAGATATCTCTTAGTTACTTTATCAAAAAGCTTGCAAAAACATCCTTGCTATTTTCAAACACACCTCACAACACAATTTCAAAACATTTCCCAAAACAAAATTTCAAACAACGAAATCTTTTCAAAAGACAAAAACACCTTTGTATACATTCAAACAAGAATCATTACAAAGGTTGCCACAACGGTGGCCTCTTTTCAAAAACATCTTTCAAAACCACACACAAAGCACCATTTCAAACAATTGAAAAAGCAAAGCAAGTGATCTAAACAAGTAACTAAGAGCCCATGGATAACCATGGATGAAAAGGGTGCTTGCACCTTCCCTTTTCATAATCTACTCCCCGAACCCAAGAAAACATCTCAAAGGTCTTTCCTGTGCTTTTTGACCTTTCCTTAGGATAAAATAAAAAGTTGGTGGCGACTCTTGCTAAACCAAAACATTTGCGAACACAAACGCAAAACCTCAAGTCAGTTCTCCCACTGTATCACAATTACACTCTCTTTTATTCTTTCTCTTCCATTTCCATTACTATTATTTATTTTATATCAGATTTTTATTCTCTTTTTGAATGTTTTAAGTGTTTGGTCAACAACTTTTTAAATGCCTAGTCCTTTCCTATGACACAATTTTTTGGATAGTCACACACTCAAAGAATCTCTATGCTACAAGTCTTTATTGTCTTACCTAACCATTGAATTCCTTACCTATCCATTGAATGCCTATCTATCTATAAAAGCCCAACCAAAACCTAAAAACTTCATATATCCTCTTTTGTCTCAAGAAACCCTACAAACACCAAATACCCTTTCCCCTTCCAATTCTCTCATCCCTCACCATGTCCACATCAAAGAAAAGCAAGGGAAAAGCTTCTTCCTCATATCAAGGTGATGATATCTCAAAACTCATTCCATCAAGAAGCCAAAGGGAAAGATTTGTGTTTTACTTTCAGAAGATGACGGTTCTTCTACCAAGGTTCGGTAATCTTGACAACTTCTATTCTGAATGCTTCAGTTTTCCAGCTTTATTTAGATCTCAAGGGATATACAAGTTGATTGGTGTTAATGGACCCATTTACCCCACTTTGGTTAGGATTTTCTACATCAATCTAACCATTACTAGAGGATGCATGATTTCAAATGTCAAAGGGGTTCATATAGAACTCAGTGTAGAATTTTGGTGAAGCTTTAGGTATTCCACATGATGGTGCTTGCATTAAACTTCTATCAAAGGCAAATCTGCCTGGCTACAACAAAAGAGACTTCTACTATGGAATTGCAAGAATTCTTGAGCGTGATTTTATTCAGAAAAGGAAAAGGCTTATTGGTGGAACTCCGAAGAAGAACTCTTGGTCTGCAGGAATTCTCACTATTGATGATCGTTTGATCCACTACTTTTTGGCGTATGTGGTTATGCCAAAGTTCTCAAACATTTCCAATGTCAATGATTGTGAGATGCAGATTCTGTATGCGATGAAGAATGGGATTCAAATCAACTGGTCTTATGTGATTCTACATCATTTGGCACTACATAATGAAAATACTTCTGCTCTTCCTTATGGCTTCGGGCTTACCCTTGTTTTTGAGAAGTTCAATGTTCCCTTGTCTGGTGAATACATGGTGCCTATGACTAACCCCAAACATGAAATCACTCCGAAGAAAGTATGTAATACCAAAACCGGCGTCAAATTTGATCCGATTAATAGAACCATCACATACATTCATACTCCTCAACAAAACCAACCTCCACAAGAACAACCACTTCAAAACCAACCTCCACAACCAATGGAAAACTCTTTCAATCAAGTTTTTGACTACCTTCAATACATGAACAACAACATGAACACTCAATTTTCTCATATCTATGCCCATACAAATGTCCCTTCTTATGAAGTTCAACCTTATCATTACCCTTTCATTCAACCTCAAACTAATGAAGGCAATGATGGTGAAGATCAAGATGTTGAAGACTCTGTTGAAGGCATGGACGATTAGTTTTTAAGTTATTATATTTCTTAGTACTTTATGTTCTTATGTTTTATGACGTTTTTCTAGTTTCGTTTAAAACACTTTATGTATTGTGATCCCTTTCATTTTGTGCACTTTGTTTCTGTTATATCTATGTATGCAAACTTTATTTATGCTATGTTGTTTCTATGTGCAAAGTTTTTATGATCTTCTTTCCCATTCCTTTTTGCTAATGACAAAGGGGGAGAAGACTTTGTAGTTTCTTTTGTTCTTTTGTGTTTCTCTAACCCAAATTGCAGCGAGCAAGCAATCTTCAAAACCCTCATGTAATAGATCAGGGGGAGTCTTTGACTTAGGGGGAGTTTTAAACAACTTGATTAGAGAAAACCAAGATACACTCCAAACTTCAAGCAATGGTTGTCATCATCAAAAAGGGGGAGACTGTGAAATCAAGCTTTCCAAATGTTTTGATGAAGACAAGCTAGCATGCAAAAATGAATGGATCAAGATATAAGATTTATCTCAAGCAAGATTCATTGATCAAGATCAAGATTTCAAGACTTATGGCTTTAGGTATATGAAAATTTTGATCTTATGCTCTTAGTGCTCAAAACTATTTTTAATCATGCATTTACTTTATTAAAATAATATTTTGAGTATATATTATGTATGATTGAAGAAGGATGTTTTAAATTGCTTAAAATCTTTGAAAATAATGATTTTTCAATTTTTGTACACAAACAATCGATTGTCATGCTAGGACAATCGGTTGCAGTCAAAAAACAAAAGTTTCTGTTTTGACAGCAATCGATTGTCATCTTGCAGCAATTGATTGTCATGTGTTCTGTTTTCAAATTTTTTGAACGTTGGCCTATGAGCAACTGATTGCTCCTCAATGACAATCGGTTGTCATAGTTATATTTTTCAAATTTTTTAAATGTTGCTTTTACAGCAATCGGTTGTTGCTTTAGTGCAACCGGTTGTTGTGCTTCAAATTTTGAAAAATTTTATTTTTCCAGCAACTTTTTGTAACACCTTTTCATGACAATCTTTGTATCTTTTCAAGTACTTTTTTTTAGTAAAAAATGTTAAACATTGCTATGATTCATTGAAGAGGTATTACTACACTATAAATTATTTTCATTTAGAATTTTGAAAAAAAAAACAACAAATATAACAACAATCACTAACAACTATTACTTTCTATTCTTTTGATCATACTCTTTATACTCAAGATTTTTGTTCATCATTTTCATATGCATACTGAAAATTGTTCTTGAGCACTTAGAAGAGTATTCCATCTTAAATTTTATATTGAATAGAAAAGATCAATCAAGTGATTGACATTGATCTTTCATCTTTCAAACTCTTATGCAAATCAAACAAACTATTGTATACTTGTTTTCAGTATTGTTGGAAACAAGAAAGACACTTAGGGAGGATTGTTCTCTTTGTGGTCTTAGTGAACATCCAAGAGGATTTCTCTTGGTCCAAGAGGATTGTTCTTGGTTGTTTGGTAGTCTTTGTACAAATTACCAACTATAAGGAAATCTCTTTCATGTTGAAAGGGGACTGGAGTACTCTCATACTGTGTGGGGAACCAGGATACATCTCTGTTTTTTTACTTTCCGCATTTACTCCTTTCATCACTTATCAGAAAAAGAAAGAAAAGAAACTCGTGTAAAAATATTCATACAATTCAGAAAAAGTTTTAAAGAACCTAATTCACCCCCCTCTTAGGCGCATCTGAACTTGCATTGCCTTTGGAAAATAAACAGTCACGTCTTTCGAACATGAGAAGTTTTACAAAGACCCTTTGTTTAAAATATCAAAGTCCCTCGATGACCTTTCGATGCTGCCTCGGTAAATGATCTTAGTACCTTAGGGTAATTGCTAAAAAGTCTTACGAGTTGCCTTCTTGAATATACGATGACCCTCACTTGTCCCTCAAAACATCCAATGATGGGGCTACCTACCAACTAATGGTAGGATAGCACTATCTAAAGGAAAAGAGAAAAATAACAAAGATCTTTTGAGTAGGTAGATAGCTTGTAGTTTCTTGATCACAAAACAAAACAAATTTTTCACACATAAACCTCTTTTCTAAATATTTTCAAAGACAAAAACACTTTGTATGCATTCTCAACGATACGACAATCATTACAAAGTTTGTTGCACTAAGGCATATTTTTAAAATATTTTCCAAAATAAATTTACACAATAGGCATTTTCAAAGTGAGCTAGCAACTAAGAGCCCGTAGATAACTATGCATGGAAAGGGTTCTAACACCTTCCCTTTCCATAACCTACCCCCTTACTCAGAAAAATTCTCAAAAGGTCTTTCCTGTTCTTTTCACCCTTTCCTCTATTGGATAAAAGAAAAGTCGGTGGCGACTCTTACTAACCGCAACATTTGTGACAAAATCAAAAACCATTAAAGTCAGTTCTCCCACCGTATTACAAAGAGTCATCTAGAATATTATCAAATATTTGGGAGTAACATTCCTATCTTCTGTGATAATACTTCTATAATTTGTTTGTCTAATAATCCAATTTTACATTCTAGGTCTAACCATATTGAGATTAAGAATCATTTTATAAAAGACTATATTCATAAGGCAAGTTTATATTTAAAAATCATTGATACAGACCATCAATGGACTGATATCTTTATAAAACCCCTTGTTGAAGATATACTTGTTTTCATTCTGAAATATTTAAAAATGGTTTTGTGCCTAGAATGAAAAAGATGTAATCTCAGAGTGTTGGCTTTCCATAATGGAAAGTTATACTCTAAGGTTTGATTGTTATTTTGTTGCTTCTGGGGTATGAGGCTTATGATGAGTGAAGTTCTCATGTATCAGAAGTATCCAAGGTCATAATCTTCTCTCTAGAATGCTTCTGGATGTTGGAAATTGAAAAGTGTACTTCATTAATGAGATTTTAGGATAGTGAAAGGTTGGTGATTCGAAATAAGACATATTTATTTTCTATAGCACACCTAGCACTTGATTCGACTCATTGGGAGACGAGATCTTATTGGGATTAGGTGAAAATTCTTCACATTTTACTCCTTGTCAGGATTTTTACTAAATTCAATATATTTTAATCATTACGAAACTATTTTAAAAACCCATTCACTCTAACTTCACACACTTTCTCTACCATTATCCTACACTTTATCTCTTTTAAGCCAAAAGTTTTATGAAACCCTAAAACCCCTTTTCGAGTCCTGCTCGTGGTTCATCAATGGCTTCTCAACAATCATCCGTTAAACAAATTTATCAAGAATCTTCATCTATTCAACAACAACTAGTAAATAATGAACTCACTGATATTCAATGTTCCACTCTTGTGTCTCAGTTGAACGTTCTTGTTGAGTCAATTGTGAACTTTGAAAATCTCAAGGTCAATGGGTTTGACCTTACTGAAGCTGTGAAATTTCAAGGACGGGGAACCTTCTTCAACCATCTAGATGGACCAGTTCTTCCCTAATTGGTAAAGAAGTTTTGGATTACGGCCAAGGAATCCATAGAAGATATTTCAACAAATGTGATCGGTATGGATGTTTGTATCACCGAAAGATCCATTACATAGTTACTTAATCATGATCGTAGTGGTAAAAATGTTGCTATCTTGGTGATAGTAAAACCAACAGGAAAATATTGAGATCAATCACTTCAAAGATTTTTCTGGACAAGAAAAATTCGAAGTATGCCAAAAATATTCAACCCTCCTTAAAAGTGTGGACTAAAATCATCTTGGGGTGCATTTGTCAAAAGCCTTCAACCAATGCTTTGGACAATATTAATGCTAATGAGAAGACTGTGTTATTTAATATAACTTCTAACAAATGGATCAGTCTCCCCTTCATACTTTTTAACTACTTAAGAGATAAGACTAGAAGTTCTAGATCAAAGGTCTCCAATTATATCAAATGGTTTCCTCTGGGAAGACTCGTCACTATTTTTCTATTTAATTCTAGATTGGTGAAGTTTCTTTCTGATAAAAACTTAACATATCATATGGTTCCATGTTTTAGAAGACCACTTGATGGACATTGTTTGTTATCTCTCAAACTTGTATCTTTGATTATCAACCCACCAGAAGATCATGTTACATGATCTACACCCACTATGTACCTCGTTATGAAAATGGTTACATGTTCACTACTGATGATACTTTATACACCATTTTAGAATATCTGGAAGACTGTTTGTTGAAGAAAGAACCACCCAATATTTCTCTAGAAGCTGTTGTGAAGCTGGTTCTTGACCTTCCAGGATATTTTCCAATTTATGTTCTCAGATATATCTATAATAATGTTGAGCATGGTGGTTATGAGGATAAACTTCATGAGATGTCGGAAGTACCTCACATCATGAAAAGGAAAAGAGCATCTCTCTTTCAAGAAGGTGATGAAAGTTCCTCTAGCAAGAAGTGTTCCAGTTCATCTAGTTAGCATAATATAAATTTATCTACCTCCTCACCTTTTGACTCCCCGTCCAAAACTACTCCTCTTAGAAGAACCAATCCCTCAAATTCCCAATCCTTTTTCTCTGTTCTTAAACCAAACTGATGACTTTGCTAAACAACTTTGTGCTGAAACCTCTTCTAGCTCAGATGAAATTATTATGATTTCATATGATTCTAAAGATGATTATATCTCAACACTTCACTATGAGTTATATGACTTAGATTCTCCCTTAAAAGAATCATAAGATTCTATTTTAGATTTCCCCGTGCACCCTCCATGTACCACTCTTTTTCAACAATCCTTCTCTTCATCTGAATTCTCCACCTCACCAGAAAAACCCTGTGAACCACACTATATTCTTTTTAACCTATTACTTCCTAACACAAACGTGAATAAAAAATCCCTTGATGAATTCTTATATCATTTTGAGAACAATGCTTTGACCACTATTTAATATTCTCTTGAGAGCTCTTATGATAGTATGGATCCAAACTGGGTCACATACATCTGGATTGACTTCAGGAAGTGGTTAGATTACAATTCCAAGGTCATCCAAGCCTTATTTCATATGGAAGCTATGCATAAGCACAAGGCATGTCTTGCCTCTCAAGCACCTCCTCCGGCTATCCTATACTTTCCTGCTCTAGAAGTAAAGATTCCAGAAGAAAGAGATATTGCTATGGAAACTCAACTTTCAGATGTTGCTGCTTCTGAGCTAGTTGAGTCTGGAAAGACTACTGTTCAAATTGGTAACTTCTTCGAGTTGGTGAAGATTATTGATAAAGAGACTTCGTCTAGGATGAAGGAGACTCTGAATGAGCTGATAAAGGAAAATGATCTTATCTAAGCCTATTTGGACAAGAAAGGTGCAAGAGTTGATTGACATGATGCCTCTATCACTTTGCTTGCCAATATGATGAAGAATTTCATGGCCATGGTGTTGCTGACCCCTCTAAACCCTTATACCTTAATTTTACCTTTGTTTTTAGAACTAAGATGTTTTATGTGTTTCTAAGACTTTTTGTAACTTGGTCTTTTGGTTAATGAAATTGTTTTTTCTTTGTCTTTTTAATCTTTTTTATTTCAGACAAAGGGAAGGAAAGTGATATAAGTTTGATATATCTATTCACAGAATCTGCTCCCAAACATTATAATATGTTTTATGCCGCTAATGATGTTTGACTCAGGAACTTTGAAAAAATTCACTGAATTTTCTTAACAGGAAAACTCAAAATCTCTAAATATGATTCAAAAGCTAGATATACATAAGTCATAGGTTGTAAATCTTATGCAAGAAGAAATTCATCTAGAATCTGATGGTACATTAAGATTGGGATAAAATCAAGCTCTGACACCAACAATCGGACTTTGATGATGTTGTGACAAATTCCAAAGACTTTGTACACCATAGTGTTCTAAAAGTATAAACTGAATATGAGATAAAGATTTATGCAACACTGTTTTGACTCTGATGGTAAACCATGTCAGATACCTCATCAAACTATGATAGTAATCCAAAATCCAAGATGAAGATTTCTGCACCGCTAGTCAGAAGTGTGATAGGTCTTCAATTAGGGAAGTACTCCTTCGTTCTGATTGTTTTGTGTTATTTTCTCAAAACTTCTTTAAGTCTTGAGCTCAGGGGGAGACCTTGAACAAGATTAAACCAGTTATGGGTTTATAGAACTCAAGGGGAGCTACTTAGCTAACTCTGAAAGTGTTTTATATGATTAAACTGGTATAAATTATTTATCAAAATACATGGTTTTGTCATCATCAAAAGGGGGAGATTGTAAGAACAAGATTTGGTTTTGCATTTGTCCTTAAGTTTTGATGATAACATTACATGGGTGATTTGATAAAAATTTAGTAACCTAATGGTTTGCTTATGATACCTTTTTCTAACCGGTTCTGTCTCTGAAGAATTGACGTGTGATGTCATTAGATTCTGGACTCAACACACTAGATAATACAAGTTTGTGATTCATAGCATAGAATGTGTCTTAAAACAATGGTTCTGAAATAAAGATAATTTCATTGCTTCTAAATTTGACTCTATAGTAGAGCCTCTAATATTTTCTAAAGCTCTGAAGGTTCCAAGTTATCTTTCTTAACTTTTGAAGACTCTGAAGACAAGGTTTTGTTGAACGATGTTTTGAAGACTCTCAAGAAAAGGTTATGAAGATTCTGAAGAAAAGGTCCAGGTTAAACAAGTTCTGGAGAGTCCTATGACATGGTTCTATAGACTTAGCTTTGATCCTTCTAAACATGCTTCAACCATTATACATTCAGAAGCCTCTGAATATTTTAGAAGAGAATATCAAAAGGTTTCACGTGAGTGATAGTACAAGGTACAACATCACCTCGCCTCAAGTATACTGCTTTTGTAGTGCAAGGACAATACTTTCATACTAGGTTGTCTACCACTCTCTTATTGACCGTTTCAAGAAGACAGTTGAAATTTTTGTATTCCTATTCTACATTCCAACGAATTTCTTTTCATCTATAAAAGGAAGACTTGGAAGAAATGGAAATGTTGAAGAACTTTGAAGAATCTCACGCTTATTCAAGTTTCTGAAACACTGCCAAAATAATTCTGTAATTTTTGTAAAATAAGGATTTATTGCTCGTTAACTTGCTAGCAAGGAAATTTTGTTTGTTATCTTGCTTACCACTTTTGTGTTATTATTTGTACTTTAATATTGTGCAATCTGCTTGTAAGAAGCAATCTTATAAATACAAAATTTGTATTCAACTTTGAGTTGATTGTTCCTTGAGTGACTAAGGTGTTAGTCTGTATACTCAAGAAGTCATTAACATTTTGTCTTTGAGATTGGTTCCTTGAGTGACTAAGTGTTAGTTTGTATACTCAAGAAGACATAGACAATTGGTCTTTGTGATTTTCAACAATGAAGGGTAATCTTGTTGTGGTTCTGTAATCTGTTTGGTTATAGTTGATTAAGTCTTTACTGAGAAGGCAAAATCACCTTGGCAGGTGGACTGGATTAACTTCATTAATAGCGAACCAGGATAAAAATAATTGTGTTCGTTTATTTTTATTATTCTATTAAGAGTTAGTGTTTGAGTTTCGAGAAATTTTATTTTGTGAAACCCGATTCATACCCCCATTTATTGTGTTTCTTCCACCTTCAATACCCCGCTTATTTGAAATATGCATATTCGAAATCACCATATTGCAGTTTTTATCAAATGGGTTCAAAGATGCATATCTGAAGCCACCAAATGGTAACTTCGGGCACACATATCCAAAATAAACCATGACTTCCAAACATTATGAAAAACCTTAAAATAAAAGTGTTGTACCCCAAAATTTTCCCTCTAATTTCTCAAGAAATCTCCCACAAGATCTCCATTGGTTCAAGACTACACAAGGTTTGATCAGCTCAAGACACCTCCTCAAACACTGTTGACTCAAATTAGGGTTTGAGTTTGCACAAGGACAAACAGACTTTTAATACGCTATATTACTTTCATAGATCACTTTGGACCCTCAAGATTTCTCATGTCAAGTTTCAAGTCTTGGATCACATTTTTTACTCAGTCAATTGATCAGTTGGCCTAAAATCAACTGTATTGGGAAAAAGTCAACTATGGTCAATTTATAGTCAAACTTCATAATTTTTTATCCATATCAACATCATGAACTC
This sequence comes from Vicia faba, assembly GCA_948472305.1. Classification (NCBI taxonomy): domain Eukaryota; kingdom Viridiplantae; phylum Streptophyta; class Magnoliopsida; order Fabales; family Fabaceae; genus Vicia; species Vicia faba. Next base: position 806,522,532 of record OX451741.1, read on the forward strand.
ATATATGTCATTTGATCAAATTTGGATCACAATTCCTCAAGAAATTTGATCAGATCATCAAAAGGGCAAAATGGTCAAAATTAGGGTTTTGACTGGGAAGGTTCAATTTTTGATTTTTGACCTAAAATATGACTTATTGGTTTAAGGCATGACTTCAAGGTTTAAAATGAATCATTTTGACCTAATGGCATGGCTCAAAACTTTTCTCAAGATCAATTGATTGATAGTTGAATTTCAATCAACTCATGAAAAGTCAATTATACACTAAAAATACAAACTTTGACTTTTTAATCAAAATCAAGTTTCAAAGATTACAATTCATCAAAACATGTCAAAATATGAAACGTGTTCATCAATAAATCAAAAAGTCAAGATTCATCTTTGAAAAGTCAAAATTCTAAAAACAGAATTTTTTCTAAGTGTTAAAAATTCATGTTTTTTTCATAACTTTGTGCCAAATTTTCACCATGATGAAAGATGATTCAAAGGAAACTTCCAACATGAAAGTTGTAGATCTCAATGAGATATAAAACATTTTAGATCAGAACTTTTTCTAGAAAAACTTGGATTTCAAGTTATGATTTTGTGAAGACATGCTCACGAAACTTGAAGACTTAGTGAAATTTTGCCCTAGTTTAGGCAAGATTTTGACCTAACTTCATGACATTTTTTCACATAGTTACAAGATGAATCTTCAAAAATGTCCAACATAGAAGTTGTGGAGGATGTTACAAGCTTTCCAAAATGTCCAAGAACTCATTGAGATCATACTTGATCTAGGATAATCTAAAGCAAGAAGTTAGGGTTTCCAACTTGAATTACAAGCCATTTCTTGATGGACACATAATCCAATCTCAATGTTAGGCTGCATAATCTTGCTTTGCAGGTCTTCTAACTTGTGTGTCTATCCATAATTAATGGATTACACAATCTTTTGAGCTATAATCCAAATGGTTTAAGCATTGTCCAAGTCCATTTGCCATTTTGGGAAGAAAGCTAACATTGCCATTCTTGAAAAGAAAGCTTTACGCACAAAGTCAATTCTTGAGCCTCTCACTTGTTCCCTCTGATCACACTCAATCTACAAAGTCAGAAGATAGCTTTTTTAAAGCATAACCACTCCACAATAGCAAGTACAAAACATTGAAACTTGATTTTTCAAGAAAATCACTTGTTGAGCTTAAACATTTGATTTTGAATTCTGAACAACTACAAGTCTCAAAACTTATTATTTATAAATAGAGGCACTATTTGTGAGCTAAGACGCGAGCTTAAGCACCCTGAAACTCTCTCAAACACTTGCAAGCCAGAAATTATCCAAAAACACCATTGATGCATAGTTTTTGACTTTGAACTTGTAACTCACATTTCCCTCGTGTGTTTTCATTCCTAATCATTCACAAAGCTTCGTTACCTCAAATATAGTCCATCCATGTCCTTGTTCTAGAACTGTAACACCATTTTCATCAACCTCCATAACCAAAAAATAGAGTCTGCAAGTTGACTTCTCCAAGCCATTCCAGCCATCCATTTCTCAAGCGAATCATTGTTTTAGCTTCCTGCGAGCTTGAGGAAGCTAACCTGGTCATTGCAGCACCTTGAATCACGCTCATTTGCATTTCACGATTTCCAGTTCTGAGGTATCTTTTCTAAACTTCTATCTTTTCATTTAGGCATTGTTAAGCTTGCATTTCTGAAGATAAAATGTAGATATCATTGCCCTGAAACTGTACATGTCCATAGATTTCATTTATATTGATTGAGCTTAAAGAATTTTAGGTTTAAATCTCTGAAAAAAGTTAGGTCAGAATTTGGTACTTTTAGAAATTCTCATTCATCTTTGATTTATAGCATATTTATATGGTTGGATTCATATGGAAAAATGGAGTAACTTTCATGTTTGCATCTTTCATTTTTGTTGAGAAATGAGCAAGTTACAGGAACCATGGCTGCAGGTTAAAGATAAAGTCATTTTTAGGACTTATTTTATGTTATGTATTTATCATTTCACTTATGTTAACGGATGTATAGCCACCCCAGTGGCAAAGGTAGCGCACATGTATGGTAAGGGTCATGGGTTCAAGTCCCAGCGCTACCTTTTGTTTTGATTTTCAAAATTTTCTTTCTTTTTGGTTACCAATAGCACGCCTAGGCCTCCTCTCAATGGGCCCTGTCCATTTTGCTGCCCCACACCCCATGCATGCTTAACACACATAAGCCCATTATTTCTTTATTTTATTTTTTCTGACCACCAAAAAATCCCATTTGGGCCGAACTTAAACAAAAACTATTTTTCTAATAAACCTCCTAAACTTCTTTTTCACCCCTTGACTTTTATATTTTATATTTTTATTTTATTTTTATTCATTATTTATTATTATTATTATTATTATTATTATTATTATTATTATTATTATTATTATTATTATTATTTTTATTAAAAAATCCAAAAATATTTTTATTTATTACTTACACACTTATATTTTATTTTCTTATAAAACAAAAAGACAAAAACATTTTCTTAACAAATTTGATTTCTTTTTATTAATAAATAATTAGATTTAGGTTTAACTATTTTTATTTTTCTTTTTTATTTAAAATTAATTTAGAACTTAAGTTTCTTTTAATTAATTAATTTTCATATTATTTTTATTAACTTAAAACCTTTCATAAAAAAAACCCTAAAAAATTGCTTTCTAACTTAATTTCTTTTCTTAATTAGTTTAGGTTTAATTTTATTTAATTTTAATTAATCATTTTCTTAATTAGGTCAAAACTAAACCCTTTCATTAAAAACCAAACAAAATCACTTCCTTTCCATTTATTTTCTTGCACATTTATTCAATTCTTGTACATTATTCAATATGGTTGTAATAGATAATTAGGTTTAATTTCTTGCAAATTCCCATTTGTAAATTTCTATACCCCCTCCCCTAATCATGTAATAGCGTAGTAATTTTACTTTCCGTAATTTATCTCTTTCATATAAATGTTAGTAATTAGGATTTGTATAGAAAGACTAAAACCAACAATTAGTAAACCCTAATATAAGATAAACATTGCATGTAAATCAAACACACTTGCACACTTGCACTCCTAGGGTAATTCCACTTGTTGCCTTACAAAAATGGTCATGTTATGCTTGTGGGATATATTAGCAAAAACAATAAAAAATACAAGATCATAGTCCCTCGATGACGCTATGAATGTTGCCTTACAAATGATCTTAGTCCCTCAAAGAGAAATGCTAAGATATCTTACAACATTGCTATCATGATTATACGATGACCCACGCCAGTCCCTTTACATCCAAAGATAAGGTTTCTTATCAATCAATGGTAAGATATCAATATCAAAGGAAATGAAAAATGAACAAAGACTTTTGAGTAGGTAGAACGTTCCTAATTGCTTGCTCTATTTTAAAACAAACATCCTCGCTCACTTTCAAAACAAACATCAAACACTTTCAAAAACAAACTTTCAAAACATGAAACATTTTCAAAAGTCCAATACTTTGTATACATTCTTACAAATGAGAACTATTACAAAGTTTGCCTAAACGAAGGCGCCTTTTCAAAATACTTTCAAAAACCACCACAAAACATATTTTCAAACAAAAGCAAGTGATCTAGCAAGAAACTAAGAGCCCATAGATAACTATGGATGAAAAGGGTGCTAATACCTTTCCTTTTCATAATATACCTCCCGAACTCAAGAAATAATCTCAAAGGTATTTCCTGTTCTTTTCAGCCTTTCCTTTTGGATAAAAGAAAAGTCGTTGGTGACTCTTACTAACTGCAAGATTTGCGATAAAACGTAACATCCCAAGTCAGTTCTCCCACCGTATCACAGAACTGGCGACTCTGGTGGGGAGAATTTAAAAGTGGGGTTACCTTAGGGCTAGAACACCTTTACTTGCTTTCATTGTTTGACTTGCTTTCTTTACATTTTGGTTCTTTGTTTGGGTTTGTTTTAATCCTCTACCCATATTTGGGATACCTTATAGGTAAGTAGCAATACGTTGTGGAAACTGTGCGGAGTATACCGACATGGTCTAAGAAATAGCTATGTTAGTGTGACAAATTTGTGGGTACCGGTAGCCCATGAATAGTCAAGGAGAATACGGGGCCGTTGTGTGGTGTCATGAAGCACTAACTGACCTTAGAACCTTTACTTGACCAACTTGGCCATTAGGAAGTAGTGAGATAGCCGTCTTTGGTGCAGTTCGAAGTTGGTTGATACTCGATACTACGCTCATTGAGATCGGACTTCTCGGGATATTTAGGTCTCCGTGAAAGAGGCTTGCACTGAAACCATGCTCGACAAGAAAGTTCAGTGATATTGAGATCCTTTAGAACCCGGTTACTATTTCTAGGACAGGTTTGAGCCAACTAAACTTCAAGAGGGTACTTACCTATAAGACTCCATGCAAGCCTAAACCTAAGGACTTGTTTTCCTTGTTTGTATATGCTTATTTGTACATAACATCATAAACATCATAACATCATACTCATTCTCACTAACCATTTCAAGGATTATTGGGATTTATCTTTGTTCTCTTTTGTAGGATAGGGCTTCTATCTGCAGGAATACTATCCAAGTCAACCTTGTAAGGATTCCTTCTAAACTCAAAGAGTTGGCATCAAGGGTCCCTGAGAACTCTTCATTCACCGGAAATCATGGTCGCCTCCTAAACTTGGTTACCTCTAGCACTGATAAAAATATGATGAAGGTGCTTTTCCAGTTCTTTGATCCTCTACACCATTGCTTCACTTTTCCCGATTATCATCTTGTACCTACTATGGAATAATTCTCTCAACTCTTGAGGATTCTCATTCTCAATCAACTACCCTTCAACAGTATTGAAAGAGATCCAAAACCTAAAGAGATAGCCCGAGCACTACACTTGCAACAATCTGATATCACAACTAACTGGGAAACAAGGAGTGGTGTCAAAGGGTTCTTAGCCAAGTTCTTGTTTGAGAAAGCTCAAGATTGTTGGAACGCCTTGGACTTACAAGATTTTGAAGAAATCTTAGCCCTTCTCATCTATGGTATGGTTTTGTTTCCAAACCCTGACCAACTTATAGATGTAAATGCTGTCAAAATCTTCATGCCTCGCAATCCAGTGCCTACTTTGTTGGGATATATCCTACACTCTTTCCACTCTTGCACTATGAGGATGAGAGGGATCCTCATGTGTTACACTCCTCTCTTGGATAGATGGTTTATTTCTCATCTTCTCTGGTCTATATTGAAGAACGAGCAAGGATTGAGGTGGTCCTATAGGTTGATGACACTCAAACATTCAGATATTCGTTGGTGTTATCGATCCTTGGAGAATGTTACTATCATTGAATGTTGTGTGGAATTCCCAAATGTCCCTTTGCTTGGCATTAGGGGAGGTATCACTTATAACCCTTGCTTAGCCTTACGACAATTTGGTTATTCCCGAAGGGATGATCCACATGAGATGCTCATCCAAGGAGTGGTATTCGACTACGAAAGCGACGATCAAGGCTACCTTCAGAATTTTATACGAGCTTAGAGGATGGTAAGCAAAGTGGATAGTAAGACGCTGGGACCAAATAATTCCATTCCCCTTGAGCCTTACCTTAGGTGGGTGCGAGCTCGTGCTCATAAATTTGTGATGCCTTATCCCTCCATCTTACCAGTTATCGTGGAACCTGTGGTTGAAGGAGATGTCCCGTATACTATCCTCCATCCTGACATGCCTACTTATCTTGAAAACTTGCAAAAGGTTTGGATATAGCTAAAGGAGGAACGAGATACCTTCGAAGCTCAATTCTATGCTAGTGAGAAAAGGGTCTTGGAGCTTACAAAGCAACTTCACGAAGAGCAAAACGTGAACGCCTACATTGCATCGAAGAGGATGCGTTCAGTCTTTTTATCTTAGAAATTTATTTTGTAAGCCCAAGAGGCATGTTGTAGTCATTTTGAACTAATTAATGAAATTTGACGTTTGTTCATGCTTTGTCTATACAAATTTAAATTTCATAAATCCTTGAAATCATTTGCATACATATCTTCCATGCATCATAACATAACAAGTTTTCACACAACATGTTTCCTTATCTTTCTGTTGTTTATTTCAGCAGGATGGATCTAGAGAAAATAGTGAAGTACCTTCAATCACAAAACTCTCAATTCCAAGATACTCTACTAGCCCTAGCCAAGGGGAAACAAGATATGATGGCATTGCTGGCAGCAAAAAAGAAACCCAAGAAGAAAGCCCTGGTCAACATGGGTAGAAGGTTCAAAGATTCGGTCCTTCAGATCTCGGTAGTGGAAGACTCATCTGAGGAAGACGACAATCAGATTGGAGAAGCTAGGAGTAACCAGGCTGGGTGTATTAATGATCAAACGTCTAATGATGATGATTATTTTGACGAGCAGTATTCTTCCGTCGATGTCAAGTACAAGCATCTAGAAGATAGATTGAAGGCTGTTGAGATCAAAGTCGTCCCCGGTTTAGATTTTGATGATTTGGTTTTGATATTTGGGGTTGTCATTCCCCACAAATTTAAGATACCATTCTTTGTAAAGTACGACGGGATTTCCTGTCAAAACTTCACCTGAAATATTATGTGCACAAGATACAGCCGCACACCGCTGATAAGAATCTTTGGGTTCACTTTTTTCAAGAAAGCTTGGCCGGAACGCAACTAGAGTGGTTTTACCAGTTGGATGGTTCCAGTATCAATACATGGGAAGATTTAGCTACAACTTTCTACCACCAATACCAGTATAATACCAACTTGGCGCCGACAAGAGTTCAGGTGCAAGACATGACAACGGGAAAGAATGAAGGATTCAAAGAATACACACAAAAATGGAGAGACCTTGCCAGTAGGGTTCAACGACCTTTGACTGATAGGGAGCACATTGACATGTTTATGGGAACCTTATCTGGTCCATTCTTTAACTTGTTGGTTGGCTGTTCTTCTTCTAGTTTCACCGAGCTAATCATAACCGATGAAAGGGTTGAGAGTGGCATCAAAAGTGGGAATATTCCCATGGCGCCTGCCTCCACTTCCAATCCTGTAAAGAAACCTTTTGCTGCAAAGAAAGAAATCAATGTTGCGTATGGGGAAAGGGCCCGTACCAAGAAGGATGACCATCAGTCTGTTAATGTTGTCCGAATATCCAATCCAACTCCTACTCAAAGACCATTTTCTAATCACCAATGGTTTGTGACTCTGAGACGACAATTAACGAGGATAGGCATGTCACTATCCCAAGCCTTACAACACTTGCTAAAGGTTAATTTGGTGAAACTGCATGATCCCCAGGCCAATCCAGATACCTCTTTACCAAAGTACAACCCGAATGCCAAATGTGCATATCACTTAAGTAGTCTCGGGCATGAGACTGACCAATGCTGGGCACTGAAGTATAAAATTCAAGACTTGATTGATAACAAGACCGTTGAATTTGATCCTCATCCAACTCCAAATGTAATCATTGCGCCTATTCCAAAGCATAGCAAGGAAGTCAACTTTGTAGGTAATTTTGATGATGAGTGTGCATTTGAAGATTGGGCGTATCCTACTACAACGGAACTCAACAATTGACAAGAAAAATACTTCATTCCCATCTCCTTCATTGAGGAGTAATCACTTGTTTTTTGCTTTATTATTAGTTCAAGAACATTTTGTCTGTAATATTTAACAATGACTTTTAAGCCATGTGCCTGGCCCGGGGAACTTTGGTCCATTTGTGAAGGGTTTTATTTATGTTCGTCTTATCATATGATCATTCAATACAAACCATTGGACTCTTTTGCATATAAATATTTGTGCTCATTGTCTTTCTTTTTCTTCAAATACATTTTTCAAAATAGTCATGTATCTTACATGCACACACACACTTTTGCAGGTCCTCATCCACTATGGATCTCATTGCCAATGACTCTACTAATGTCGACTATGACTTCGAATGTCCAATTAACCAAGCCGAAGACGAAGGCAAGGAAGATTGTGAAATATCGGGAGAACTTTCCAGACTTCTATTACAAGAGGAAAAAGCTATTCAGTCGCACGAAGAGTCAGTTGAAGTCATCAATTTGGGTACCAAGACAGACAAGAAAGAGGTTAAGATTGGTGCTAACTTAGAAGACAATATTAAGAGAAGGTTGGTTCAAATGGTTCATGACTATGTGGAAGTGTTTGCTTGGTCGTATGAAGATATACCAGGGTTGGATACCGACATCGTAGTTCATCGTCTGCCGACAAAAGAAGTATGTCCTCCTGTCAAACAAAGGGTTCATCGCATGAGGTCTGACATGTCTGAAAGGATAAAAGCTGAAGTGATGAAACAATTTGATGCAGGATTCATAGTTGTGACATCTTATCCCCAATGGGTTGCAAATGTGGTGCCATTACCGAATAAAGACGGAAAAGTTTACATGTGTGTAAATTATAGGGATCTGAATAGGGCAAGCCCCAAGGATGGTTTCCCTCTACCTCACATTGACATTTTGGTCGATAAAACTGCTCAACATAAAGTCTTATCTTTCATGGATGGTTTCTCCGGATATAATCAAATTAGGATGGCTCCTGAAGACATGGAGAAGACCACTTTCGTTACGCAATGTGGAACCTTTTGTTATAAGGTCATGCCGTTCGGATTGAAGAATGCGGGGGAAACATATCAAAGGGTTATGGTAGCTTTGTTTCATGATATTATCCATCATGAAATAGAGGTATATGTGTATGATACGGTGGGAGAAATGACATGGGTGTTTTGTGTTTTATTGCAAATGTTGCAGTTAGCAAGAGTCACCACCGACTTTTCTTTTATCCAAAAGGAAAGACTGAAAAGAACAGGAAATACCTTTGATATTGTTTCCTGAGTTCGAGGGGTAGATTATGAAAAGGGAAGGAGTTAGCACCCTTTTAATCCATAGTTATCTATGGGCTCTTAGTTGCTTGCTAGATTACTTGCTTTTGTTTGAAAATGTGCTTTGTATGGTTTTTAAAAGTATTTTGAAAAGGCTCCATCGTTTAGACAAACTTTGTAATAGTTCTTGTTCATAAGAACGTATACAAAGTGTTGATCTTTTGAAAATGTTTCATGTTTGGAAAATGTTTTGAAAGTGTTTTGGTGTGTTTTGAAAATAAGTAAGAGTGTTTTGGTTTGAAATTGAGCAAGAAACTAGGAACAATCTACCTACTCAAAAGTCTTAGTTTATTTCTTCATTTCCTTTGATATTTCTATCTTACCATTAATTTGGAAAGAAGCCTTATCTTTGGATGTATAGGGATGGGCATGGGTCATCGTATAGCCATGATAGCAATGTTGTGAGATATCTTAGCAATTCTCTTTGAGGGATTAAGATCATTTTGAAAGGCAACATTGATAGCATCATCGAGAGACTATGATCTTGTATTTTTGATTGCTTTTGGCTAAGATATCCCACATGCATAACATGGCCATTTTTGTAAGGAAACTAAGTGGAATTACCCTAAGGGTGTAAGTGTGCAAGTGTGTTAAATTTACATGCTTGTTTATCTTGAATTAGAGTTTGCTAACTTGTTGATTTTAATCTTTCCATACAAACCTTAATTTACTAGCATTTACATAAAGCGATAAATTGCAAAAAGTAAAAATACTGAGCTATTACATCATTAGGGGAGGGGGTATATAAATTTATAAATGGGGGATTTGCAAGAAAATTAAATCTAATTAACTATTACAACCATATTGAATAAATGTATAAGAATTGAAAATAAAAATGCAAAAAGGCAAATGGATAAAGAAATGATTTTGTTTGATTTTATGGAAGGGTTTTAACCTAAACCTAATTAAAAAATAACTAATTAAAAATAAAAATTTTTTTAATCTAAATTAATTAAGAAGGAAATTAAGTTAAAGAAATTAATTTGTTAAAAGAAAATGTTTTTCGTCTTTTTGTTTTATAAAGAAAAATAAAAATAAAAATGAGCATTTTTAAATAAAATACAGTTTTTTGGATTTTTATTAATAAAAATAATAATGATAATAATAATAATAATAATAATAATAATAATAATAATAATAATAATAATAATAATAATAATAAAAATAATAAAAGTAATATGAAAATGAAAATAAATAAAGAGAAAAAAATGAAATAATAAAAATAAAGGGCCAGGGGTATGAAAGTAATCAAGGGGTTAAAGGCCAGCAAAAATCATAAATCCCACTAGAGAGGCCCAGGCGCCTGTTTCAAACAAAAAATGGAAAAAATGTGAAAAAGAGCCAAAAGGGTACCACTAGGGCTCGAACCCAGGTCCCAAAGGTTAACAGGCACGCGCTTTACCACTGGAGTGGCTATACATCCATTCATATAAACAAAACAACAAATATATAATATAAATCAAGTCCTGAATGAACTTTATCTTCAACCTGCAGCCAAAGAACCTGTAACTCATTCATTTCTCATCCATTCACAAAACTTTCAACATCAAACTTGTTATAAATTTCCTTACGATTCTGAATATGTAAAGAACTTAAGCTAATTATCAAAGATGAGCCTGAACTTATAACAGTACCAAATTCTGACCTAAATATCTTTAGAGGTTGAAACTCAAAATTATCCCTACTCAAACAACATAAATGAAATCTATGCACATGTATAGTTTTAGGGCAATGATTTCTACATTTTATCTTTACAAATGCAAGCCTAACAATGCCTAAATGAGAAGGTAGAAGTTCAAGAAAAATACCTCAAAACTGGAAATCGTGAAATGAGTTTGAGCTTGAATCAAGATGCTGCAATGATCAGGTTAGCTTCCTTGAGTCTCAAGGAAGCTAATGCAATGCTTAGCTTGAGTTGAGAGTGGTTGAAATGGCCTGGAGAAGTCCAACTTCAATGCTCTGTTTTTAAGCTTGGACAATGGTGAAAATGGTGTTATAGTTTAGGAACAAGAATTGGGATGAGTTATAGTTGAAGTAAGGAAGCTTTTGAGATGATTTGGAGAGGAAACGCACGAGTGGTTTAAGATATGGGAGTTTTTGGTCAGGTCCTGCACAACAATGGAGTTTTTATGCAATCTGAGTTTTTAAGGAGTTTTGGAGTGTTTTAAATTGTGCCTTTGCTTGTAATAGACTTGTTTATATGTATGGAAAAGGTTTTAGATCAAATGCACTCAAGACTTCTGAGTTTTATCCCTTTGGCTCTATAACTTGCTTTTGAAGAAAAAGTGAAAAGACAAATCTCCAATTATTATACAAGCATGTTCTGAGTTCCAAGAGGTCTTAGACACTTTGCTTTTGGTTTATAGGGGTTGTGTATGCAGAAAGAACAAGTTAGAAGCTCAAGACAAGTTAACTTTGTGATTAAAGCAACTTTTCAAGAATGGAATGGTAACTTTGTGCCATAAATGGAAATACAACTTGGATAATGGCTCAAATGCTTGGATCAAAGCTATAACAGCTGTGTAAAAATTTAATTATGGAGTGACAAACAAGTTTGAGGCCTGCAAAGAAAATATTATGCAGCCTAGCATGGATTTGGTTCATGTGTTCTTCACAAAATAGCTTGTAATTCATGTTTGAAAACCCTAACTTCTTGCCTTCGATTCTCCTTGCTCAAACATGATCTCAATGATTTATTGGACATTTTGGAAATATTGTAACATCCTCTAAAACCTTTATTTTGGACATTTTTTTAAATTCATCTTGGAACTATGTGAAAAATTTCCATGAAGTTAGGACAAAATCCTACCTAAACTAGGGTAAAACTTCACTAAGTTTCCAAGTTTCATGAACATGTATTCATAAATTCATAACATAAAATCCATAAATTTATAGGAGAAGTTTTGTTCTACAATGTTTTAGATCTCATTGAGATCTACAACTTTCATGTTGGAAGTTTCCTTTGAATCATCTTGCATCATGGTGGAAATTTGGCTCAAAGTTATGAAAAAATAAGAAATTTTCAACACTTAGAAAAATTTCTAAGTTTAGAAATTTTGAATTTTCAAAATGAAATCTTGACTTTTTGATTTCTTGATGAATAAGTTTCATATTTTGACATGTTTTGATGAATTGTGATCTTTGACACTTGATTTTGACCAAAAAGTCAAAGTTTGACTTTTTAGTGTACAATTGACTTTTCATCAGTTGACTGAAATTCATCTGTTAACCAATCAAACTTGAAAGATGTTTTGAGCCATGACATTAGGAAAAATGGAAGCATTTGAGTCCTTGAGATCATAACTTAAACCAATCAATCATTTGCTAGGTCAAAAATCAGAAATTGCACCTTCTCAGTCAAAACCCTAATTTTGACCATTTTGCCCTTTTGGTGATCTGATCAAATTCTTGGGGAATTGTGACCCAAACTTGATCAAATGACATATATGAGTTTATAATGGTTATATGGACCCAAAAATCATGAAGTTTGACTGTAAATTGACCACAGTTGACTTTCCCCCCAATATAGTTGATTTTAGGTCAACTGATCAATTGATTGAGCAAAAATGTGATCCAAGACTTGAAACTTGACATGAGAAATATTGAGAGTCCAAAATGATCCATGAAAGTCATATGGGGAATTAAAAGTCCATTTGTCCTTGTGCAACCTTAAACCCTAATTTTCAGTCATAAATGCTTGAGGAGGTGTCTTGAGTTGATCAACCCTTGTGCAGTCTTGAACCAAAGGAGATCTCGTGGGAGATTACTTGATAAATGAGAGGGAAAATTTTTGGGTGCAACAATGTGGATGATATGATTTACAGGTCACAAAATGAAGAGGAGCATCTCAATCATCTGTACAAGCTATTCTAAAGGTTGAAAAAGTACAATTTGAGGTTAAACCCTAACAAGTGCACATTCGGAGTACGATCTAGAAAGCTTCTAGGTTTTGTTGTCAGCGGTAAAGGCATCGAAGTCGATCCTGCCAAGGTAAAGGCCATCCAAGAAATTCCAGTCCCCCACTCTGAAAAGGAAGTTAGATGATTCTTGGGTCGTCTTAATTACATCGCCCGCTTCATATCTCACTTAACTGCTACTTGTGAGCCAATCTTCAAGCTCTTGAAGAAAGATCAAGTAGTCAGATGGAATGATGAATGCCAAGATGCCTTCGAAAAAATCAAAGAATATCTGCAAGAACCTCCTATCCTCACGCCTCCACTTGAAGGAAGACCCTTGATCATGTACTTGACAGGGCTAGAGAATTCTATGGGGTGTGTTTTGGGCCAACATGACGAGTCTGGCCGAAAAGAGAATGCTATTTATTACCTGAGCAAAAAGTTTACTGACTGTGAAACCAGATATTCACTTCTCGTGAAAACTTGCTGCACTATAGCATGGGCTGCTCGCCGGCTAAGACAGTATATGTTGACTCATACCACTCTATTGATTTCTAAGATGTACCCAATCAAGTACATCTTCGAGAAACCTGCTCTTTCGGGACGAATAGCTAGGTGGAAAATGATCTTGACTGAGTACGATATTCAATACACAATGAAAAACGCCATCAAAGGAAGCGTATTAGCAGATCATTCGGCCCACCAAGTTGTTGATGATTATTAGTCTATGAATTTTGACTTCCCGAATGAGAACATCATGCTAGTGACCGACTGCGCGAAACCTGGACCGTATGACGGACCTGAACAAGGATCCCGATGGACTATGGTCTTCGATGGGGCTTCCAATTCCTTGGGTAATGGAATTGGTGATGTAATCGTCTCCCCTGAAGGTTGCCTTATTCCTTTCACTACCATACTATGCTTCGATTGTACGAACAACATGGCTGAGTACGAAGCATGCATTTTGGGTCTGAAAGCCGCCATTGATTTAAGGATCAAGCATTTAAATGTGTTTGGGGATTCCGCTCTAGTGATTAGCCAAGTAAAATGAGATTGGGACACTAAGCACCCTAATCTCATCCCTAACAAGGAGCTTGTTCTATCTCTGATTCCTTACTTCGAAGAGATAACCTTTGAACACTTCCCTAGGGAAGAAAATCAGTTAGCCGATGCTTTAGCCACCATGTCTTCTATGTTCAAGGTCAGATGGGACAACGAAGCTCCTATGATTACCATTGAGAGAATTGACGAACCTGCGCACTGCTGTGAGCTTGACACTGATATGGAAAAGCCTTGGTACCATAAGGTGAAGAGATACCTTGAAGCACAAGAGTATCTCGAAGGAGAATCCATCAATGACAAAAAGTTCTTACGAAGATTTTCAGCCAAATTCTTCCTAAGTAACAGAATATTGTATAAACGCAACCATGACTCTTCTCTACTTCGATGTGTGGACAAGAAGGAGGCAGAGGAAATTATGGAAGACATGCACAATGGTCTCTTTGGCACTCACTCTAGCGGACATACTATGGCCAAGAAGATCCTGAGAGCTTGTTATTATTAGTCAACGATGGAGACTGATTGCCATCAACATTTAAGGACTTGCCATAAATGCCAAATCTATGCTGATAAGGTCCATGTGCCTCCTATCTCTCTGAACGTCATGACCGCTCCATGGACATTTGCAATGTGGGGCATTGACATGATTGGAGAAATCAAGCCCACTTCCTCCAATGGACATCGCTTCATTCTGGTCGTTATTGATTATTTCACCAAATGGGTCGAAGCCACCTCATTTGCCTCAGTCACAAAGAACGTAGTAGCCAGATTCATCAAACATAACCTCATTTGCCGCTATGGTATCCCCGAAATGATCATCACTGACAATGGGACTAACCTCAACAATGTTATGATTACCGAACTTTGCACTTAGTTCAAAATCAAGCATCACAATTCTTCTCCTTATAGACCTAAGATGAACGAAACAGTGGAGGAGGCCAACAAAAACATCAAGAAGATTGTGAAAAAAATGGTAGTGACCTACAAGGACTGGCATGAGATGTTACCGTTTTCTCTTCATGGCTACTGTACTTCAGCTAGAACATCAACTGAGGCAACTCCCTTTTCTTTAGTCTATGGCATGGAAGTTGTTTTGCCAGTGGAAGTTCAGATTCCCTCACTAAGGATTATGAATGAGGCAGGCTTAGGCGAAGACGAGTGGATTCAGACAATATTAGATCAGTTGAACTTGATCGATGAGAAGCGACTGGCTGATGTTTGTCACGGTCAGATGTACCAAAAACGCATGATTAAGGCTTTCAACAAAAATATCAAGCCTCGAGTATATCAAGCTGGTGACTTGGTGATAAAGCGCATCATTCTGCCACAAGGCGACCCCATAGGCAAATGGACTCCCACTTACAAAGGGCCATTTGTTGTCAAGAGAGTGTTCTCTGGAGGTTCCATGATGCTGACTACCATGGATGGTGAAGACTTCCCACATCGTGTGAACGCGGACATAGTTAGAAAATACTACGCATAAGAGACCCGCTAGGTTGACACACCTAGGAAAAAATAAAGGCATCCCGGAAAACCAAAAGGTTTAGGAAAAAATTAGGGATATATGCAAAAGATTGTATACCCGACAAGTTGAAAACCCGAAAGGGCGACTTGGGCAAAAATGGGTATCCTGGTGGGGTGAAAACCCAAAAGGGCGGTCCAGGAAAAAATTAAGGATTGAAAGCGTATGACTATGTCCCGTGGAATCACCACAGTCAACTTTATTACCAAGGTGCGAGTTCAAACGGCCCAAGATCAATCCAATCAACTTCTATCAACGGCAAGGGGCTTTCGAAGACATTGGGGCAATGGTAGAGTTTGAATGCAATGAGATCATTTCCACATGGCTATTTGTTTTTGTTTTCCTTTCAACGATTATCTCTTACTAGGATCTCCGTCTCTTTGTACAAAAAATGCCTATTCATGGGAAAAATATCAATACAAATATACTTTAAAGTGAAAACTTTCTATTTTTGTTTGGAATGCAAAGTTGTCCAATGACAAAAATTGAACGAACATATGCATGTGAACATAATTAAAACTATTTGGCACATTTTTCCTGCTAAGCAGCATCAAGCATCTCTTTAATGTATATGGAATATCCCCACATAGTTATTTCATTAGCATTATCCCCACAAAGACGGCTACAATAAACCAATCGTCAACAGAGTTACCCACAAAGTCTCTTTTCACAGGTTAATCTATAACCAGAGTCTCAATCTTTTGACAGCTCTCTCCCTAGCTAAGTTGATCCTACAAGAAGAAGCCTTGTGGATCTCTTTCTAAAAGAACTTGCCTCATCAGCAGTTCATTAAGTATTCGTCAATAGGGTGTATTTCCCCAACAGGGTTTATTTCCCCAACAAACAATATACAACATACAACAGTCAACGAACAACAAAATTCCCCCGGCATAGTCCATCTTCCCCAGTTGAGTCTGTCTTCCTCGGATGAGTCTATCCTCTCTAGTTTGAGTTTGCCTTTCATACTATTACAAATCATAGGGCCACAACCCCTAATCCCCAGTAAAGTCGTAAACAAAACCTTTACTATCTCCATAAGATACTATGAAGCCTGGACCCGACCAGATTTTAGTACAATTTTCAAGCTACTATGAAGCCTGGACCCGACCAACTAATAGTCAATTTCTGAAGTCACTATAGAGCCTGGACTCGACCAGATAATAGTGTAACCTTTCAAGTAATATGATTCCTGGACCCAACCAGATAATAATAAAACCTTTCAGATACTATAAAGCCTGGTCCCAACTAGATAATAGTTTAACTCATGAAGATATAGAAGAACCTGGACTCAACCAGACTAGGGTTTAACTTGTTTTCCCCAGTAGAGTTTGCCTCTATCCCAGCAAGTTACTGTGAAGCCTAGATCCGACCAGATATCACTTTTCAACTTCATATTTTCAAGAAAGTTATTGTGAAGCCTGGATCCGACCAGATAGCAATTCCCCTCAGAAGTTCGTTGTGAAACCTGGAATCAGACCAGATAACAACTAAGTTCCAAGCAAGTTACTGTAAATCCTGGACCCGACCAGATACCAATTCAACTTTATCTCTTCAGACAAGTTTATTGTGAATCCTGGACCGGACCAGATAGAAATTAACTTCATCCACCTCGAAATCTGTAAATCCTGGATCCGACCAGATATCAGTTCAATTTCTTCAATTCAAGCAATTTATTGTGAAGCTTGGAGTCCTACCAGATAACAACTAACTACAATTACTAGCAAGACAATATGAACCCTGGACCAAACCAGATAATAGTATAAATTTTCAAAAACAAAACCACGAAGCCTGGACCCGACCAGATAGTAGTTACCACTTCAAGAAATCTGCGATGCCTGGATCCGACCAGATAACAGTTTAATTTCAAGAAATTTTCTGCGAAGCATAGAATTCGACCAGATAACAATTAATTTATTCTTCCCCAATAGGTTACCATGAAGCCTGGATCCGACCAGATAGCAGTTGACTTCATCATCCTCATTAAGTTGTTGTGAAGCCTGGACCCAACCAGATAACAACTAACATTCAAGAGATATTCCCCGGCAGAAGCATCCTTTCAACAAAGTTTGAAGATGTGTATATTCTTCTTCTCCAACAGCGATTCGAGATTCAACTTCCAAAAACTCCTCAGTAGTAGTCAAGGATTTATTTTCCGGGGAAAATATGCACCCCACATTCATACATCACAACATATACATACAAAATGCATTTAAGCATAATACCGCATCTTGTGAACATCATGCATACATCTGCATTTAACTAACCCTTTTTCCCACGGGTAGGACATCAGGTTTTAGTATAAATCGACCCAAGATTTCTGCTGATACTTCTTCCAGTATTTACCATCATTCCTCCAAATGGCATATATAAGCCCATTCCCAATACATCTTCGAGTGAAAATTTATGGACAATCTAGTGTTCAATCATCTTCCACCTTCAAGTCACGAATGGAGCATCTGCCAATCTAACTCTTCAGGTTTAAGAAGATTGAACAGGGGAGGTTGTTGTACCCCAAAATTTTCCCTCTCATTTCTCAAGAAATCTCCCACAAGATCGCCATTGGTTCAAGACTACACAAGGTTTGATCAGCTCAAGACACCTCCTCAAGCATTGTTTACTCAAATTAGGGTTTGAGTTTGCACAAGGACAAATGGACTTTAAATTCCCCATATGACTTTCATATATCATTTTGGACCCTCAAGATTGCTCATGTCAAGTTTCAAGTCTTGGATCACATTTTTTGCTCAGTCAATTGATCATTTGACCTAAAATTAGTTGTATTGGAAAAAGTCAACTGTGGTCAATTTAGAGTCAAACTTCATAATTTTTTATCCATATCAATATCATGAACTCATTTATGTCATTTGATCAAATTTGGATCACAATTCCTCAATAAATTTGACCAGATCATCAAAAGGGCAAAATGGTCAAAATTAGGGTTTTGACTGAGAAGGTTCAATTTCTGATTTTTGACCTAAAAATGACTTATTGGTTTAAGGAATGACCTCAAGGTTTCAAATGCATCATTTGGACCTAATGGGATGACTCAAAACTTTTCTCAAGATCAATTGATTGATAGTTGAATTTCAGTCAACTAATGAAAAGTTAATTGTACACTAAAAAGTCAAACTTTGACTTTTTGATCAAAATAAAGTTTAAAAGATTACAATTCATCAAGACATGTAAAAATATGAAACTTGTTCATCAACAAATGAAAAAGTCAAGATTCATCTTTGAAAAGTCAAAATTCTAAAAACATAGAATTTTTTGTAAGTGTTGAAAATTCATGTTTTTTTCATAACTTTGTGCCAAATTTTCATCATGATGCAAGATGACTCAAATGAAACTTCCAACATAAAAGTTGTAGATCTCAATGATATATAAAACATTATAAAGCAGAGATTTTTCTAGAAATTCTTGGATTTCAAGTTACGATTTTGTGAAGACATGCTCATGAAACTTGAAGACTTGGTGAAATTTTGCCCTAGTTTAGGCAGGATTTTAACCTAACTTCATGACAATTTTTCACATAGTTCCAAGATAAATATTCAAAAATGTCAAACATATAGGTTGTATAGGATGTTACAAGATTTCCAAAATGTCCAAGAACTCATTGAGATCATACTTGAGCTAGGAGAATCGAAAGCAAGAAGTTAGGGTTTCCAACTTGAATTAGAAGCCATTTCTTGATGGACACATATCCAATCTCAATGTTAGGATGCATAATATTGCTTTTTATGTCTTCTAACTTGTGTATCTATCCATAATTAATGGATTACACAAACTTTTGAGCTATAATCCAAATGGTTTAAGCATTGTCCAAGTCTATTTTCCATTTTGGGAAGAAACTAACATTGCCATTCTTGAAAAGCAAGCTTTATGCACAAAGTCAATTCTTGAGCCTCTCACTTGTTCCCTCTGATCACACTCCATCTAAAAAGTCAGAAGTAAGCTTGTTTAAAGCATAACCACTAAACAATAGCAAGTACAAAGCATTGAAACTTGATTTTTCAAGAAAATCACATGTTAAGCTTAAACATTTGATTTTGAATTCTGATCAACTACAGGTCTCAAAACCTGTTGCTTATAAATAGAGGAACTATTTGTGAGCTAAGATACGGGCTTAAGTACCCTGAAACTCTCTCAAACACTTGCAAGCCATAAATTATCCAAAAACACCATTGATGCACAGTTTCTGACTTTGAACTTGTAACTCACATTTCCATCGTGCGTTTTCATTCCTAATCATTCACAAAGCTTCTATACCTCAAATATAGCTCATCCTTGTCCTTGTTCCATAACTGTAACACCATTTTCGTCAACCTCCATAACCAAAAAACAGAGTCTGCAAGTTGACTTCTCCAAGCCATTCCAGCCATCCATTGCTCAAGCTAATCATTGGTTTAGCTTCTTGGGAACTTGAGGAAGCTAACTTGATAATTGTAGCACCTTGAATAAAGATCATTTGCATTTCATAATTTCCAGTTCTGAGGTATCTTTTCTGAACTTCTATCTTTTCATTTAGGCATTGTTAAGCTTGCATTTGTAAAGATAAAATGTAGATATCATTGCCCTGAAACTGTACATGTCCATAGATTTCATTTATATTGATTGAGCTTCGAGAATTTTAGGTTTGAATCTCTGAAAAAATTTAGGTCAGAATTTGGTACTTTTAGAAATTCTCATTCATCTTTGATTTATAGCTTATGATATTTATATGGTTGGATTCGTATGGGAAAATGGAGCAACTTTCATGTTTGCATCTTTCATTTTTGTTGAGAAATGAGCAAGTTACAGGAACCATGGCTGGAGGTTGAAGATGAAGTCATTTTCAGGACTTATTTTATGTTATGTATTTATCATTTCACTTATGTTAACGAATGTACAGCCACCCTAGTGGCAAAGATAATGCGCGTGTATGGTAAGGGTCATTGGTTCAAGTCCCAGCGATACCTTTTGTTTTGATTTTCAACATTTTCTTTCTTGTTGCCAATAGCGCGCCTTGGCCTCCTCTCAATGGCCCTGTCCATTTTGCTACACCACATCCCTTGTCTGCTTAACACACACAAGCCCATTATTTCCTTATTTTATTTTTTCTGACCACCAAAAAATCCCATTTGGGCCAAACTTAAACAAAAACTATTTTTCTAATAAACCTCCTAAACTTCTTTTTCACCCCTTGACTTTTATATTTTTTATTTTTATTTTATTTTTATTTATTATTTTTTATTACTATTATTATTATTATTATTAAAAAATCCAAAAATATTTTTATTTATTATTTACACACTTATATTTTATTTTCTTATAAAACAAAAAGACAAAAACATTATCTTAACAAATTTGATTTATTTTTCTTAATAAATAATTAGATTTAGGTTTAACTATTTTTCTTTTTTTTATTTAAAAATTAATGTAGAACTTAAGTTTCTTTTAATTAATTAATTTTCATATTATTTTTATTAACTTAAAACCTTTCATAAAAAACCCTAAAAAATTGCTTTCACACTTGCACACTTGCACCCCTAGGGTAATTCCACTTGTTGCCTTAGAAAAATGGTCATGTTATGCATGTGGGATATATTAGCAAAAACAATCAAAAATACAAGACCATAGTCACTCGATGACACTAAGAATGTTGCCTTACAAATGATCTTAGTCCCTCAAATAGAAATGCTAAGATATCTTACAACATTGCTAGCATGACTATACGATGACCCATGTCCGTCCCTTTACATCCAAAGATAAGGCTTCTTATCAATCAATGGTAAGATAGCAATATAAAAGGAAATGAGAAATGAATAAAGACTTTTGAGTAGGTAGATTTTTCCTAGTTGCTTGCTCACTTTCAAAACAAACATCCTTGCTCACTTTCAAAACAAACACCAAACACTTTCAAAAACAAACTTTTAAAACATGAAATATTTTCAAAAGTCCAACACTTTGTATAAATTCTTACGAACGAGAACTATTAAAAAGTTTTCCCAAACAAAGGTGCCTTTTCAAAATAATTTCAGAAACCACCACAAAGCATATTTTCAAACAAAAGCAAGTGATCTAGCAAGCAACTAAGAGCCCATAGATAACTATGGATGAAAAGAGTGCTAATACCTTCCCTTTTCATAATCTACCCCCCGAACTCAAGAAATAATCTCAAACTTATTTCCTATTATTTTCATCCTTTCCTTTTGGATAAAAGAAAAGTCGGTGGCGACTCTTATTAACCACAACATTTGCGATAAAATGCAACATCCCAAGTCAGTTCTCCCACCGTATCACACAAAGAAACTTAACATAGATTTAACATAGATAGTTAAAATTACATATATAGTGGAATCGAAATTTAGCATTAGATATTGTTATAAATGGGTAGTTGAGGACATCATAACATTTTGATAACATCTTCTCCCGATCTTTGAAGCTTCACATTCACTTTAATCAGACCCTTAGTAGAGTATAAGTGAAAAATACTCCACATAACCTTTAAATCTTAATTCATCTTCAGTGAAAATTGGGTGAAATTTATCTTTCCTTCAGTGTCAAGTGAGTGTGAATGTTACTCAAGCTTGATCACTTTCGGTTTACTAGATATTGCAGGAGAGAATTTAGTATGGAAATCAGCACAATGAGAGGCTTGTCCTCGGAGAACCTAAATTGAAGTGGCGACTTCTCACCGCTGAAGTAGACAAAATCAAGGTGAGGATATGTTTGACTCATCTCTGTTTGTGGTGTGTGATGTTGAAGAAATGGTTTGTACACCCTATTTATAGAAGATTTAGAGAAATTTGGACCCAAAAATTCTTATCTTACCACCAGGGAATGTTTCAGATATTAATCTTCGGATTCACCTTTTTTTACAAAAATAAGGGGTTTTCGGATATGCATATCTGAAATAACCCCTGTTATTTTTTCTTAAAAAGAATGTTATTTCGGATATGCATATCTGAATTATGCAGAATGAGAAACATATCTTGTTTTAGTATAACCAATACCATAAAAACATGGAAAAAATTAAATAGGTAAATGTAAATAGCGATAAAATGTTGAATAGATATGTTATATATATATTGAATCATATAAAATTTACATTTTTCACGATAATACATTCAAAAAATAGTTCAATTACATTCTAAAATGCACCGAATGAATTATCATCGCTTAAATATAAAACTGGCTCTTTCTTCGACTTCTCTCTATTGGGTGAACTCTGCCATCCTTTCCAAAAAGCAATTTGGCCATGTTTCTGCCTCTTTTGCGGAATACGTCATACACTCCACTAATGTAGCCGGAATAGGACACCCCATTTTCAAAAAAACCTGAACAAAATAGAGCGATCTAAGATACCGAATACAAATGATACAACCAGATGGGTCTTCAGTTGGGGGATTCCTAAGTGGGAAAAATGTCTCCGAAGAAGGCGACTCACCCTATGATACACACTTGTTATTAGATGGCCTATTTTCGAGAAGCACATCCACTTTGCAAATGGTGTGTGATCTTACCGGTTGATCAGAACCTGTAAGGTGGCCGGGAGATGATCTGGAGTCGGGTTGTGATGTCGAGGAGGAAAAAAAAGGGGTTATACCTGCAAGGCATTCTGATGATCAAGTAAGAGTGGGAACAAGGAAATACAAGCAAAGTGTTAAATTATTGGTGGTGAATAGTGAATATTCGATACCCGGCCCTCACAAGTGTGAGGGTTTATATAATGCTCCTGGAGCATGGCCATAGGTTCCTGTTTTTGAGCCTGGATATGCGGGTCCACAAAAATAGGTAATTTCCAACACTTGGTCAAACTGGGCAGATGTGCCCGTAACTAATCGTTGGTTTCGAGGAGGAGATAAGTTACAGGAAACAGTCTGGTCAGTTCTTGGTTGTCTGCATGACTTAAGGTCTGGAAGACTGAGAGATGCTCGTCGATCATCTTAGATCAGTGCCGTTTTGGGAGGGCAAAGCGTCAATATTTCCCGAAGGAGAGAGGGGGAGGTTCGGGCCATGGACATATGGGTCGTATCAAAAGAAAGGGTTAAACTGGGCCCACTCTAGTTGTCGAGCCAATCCAGAATAGTAGCCCCCAAGTCCTTGCTTCTAGGCACATGAGTGATGACTTTAACACTTTCTCGTGGAACGGGGCGCGTCTTATAGGGAGAATGGGTGTTTCCCGTTGCGCCTTTCTCGCGGGGAGATGAGGAGTTGGTCGTTAGGAGCCTTGATCTTGAAGATGTAGCGTGTTTCGGGTAGTGTGCTAGTGAAGCAACGCAATGATGGACTAGGGGCTAGGGTGTAATAATGATGATCCTAGGGTTTCCCATGCGTGTGTTTCGCACGCATGGATGGTCCCAGCTATAAATATAAGAGGAGTAGGGAGTTTAGTGTTTTCGTTCTCTTTCCCAACTGCTCATAATCGCTCGCCTGCCGACCACCATCATTTCTTGATATTTATTGCTCGCTACTGCTACTTCCAGCCTTCCTTCCTCTTTAACCGGTAAGTTTTCAGTTTTTCATTGTCATTTTCTTTCAATAGTTTAGGTTTTCGTGATTTTCTTCCTAGAAATGCATGCGGCTAGGGTTAAGCATTTTGTCTATTAGGACGCCCTTGGGGAGTGCTGCTGGCAGGCGGTGGTACTGTAGTTTAGAATCGTCAGAGCCGCTATGGATCCTCACTGGGAATTTCATGATGCGTCGTAGATGGTCCTTTAGGTCCTAGGGCTCTTTCTCAAACTTCTACCTATTTATGCGCCTTTGATTAGTGGTGGAAGGTTGGTTCTAGCATTGATGTCGAAGTCATCTTCATCCTCTGCTTTTCAGGTACTATGGCCGACAACAACCAAGTTGATCTCTCTCGAGAGTCTTCTTGATCTTCAAGAAGTTCTTTGGACGAGGTGAGTAGCTCGTCGAGCATTTTGGAGATTTCTGAGGACGAGCTTAATCAGCCGGAACAGCAAGTGAGGGGAGGCGATGTGGAGATGGCCTCCATTGATCAAGGATGCTTATTTCCCCCAGGGGACAGAGAGGATCTGCGGGCTTGGGTCACGAACAATCCCTAGGACTAGCCCTCTTTTTTTTGAGCATCGGGGTGATGTTTTTACTGAGGTGTACACTCACAAGGAAGGAAACTGGGGAGAGTGGTCGTCGTATATTCCTGGGATGGAGAGAAGGATCTGCTCGAAATACGACAAAAGGCAGATTCCCATGTACGACATCATGTTCTGGTAAATGGGTCTTTGGTTCCCCTTTTAGGATTTCTAGGTGGTCGTATTCAGGCATCTGCAGTTGGCTCCTTCCCAACATCATCTTAATGGTATCGTGTTTATGTGAGCGTTCGAGATTGTTTGTGATTACTTGAAAATAGGGGCCAACATTCCCTTGTTCTTTTACTGTTTTCACCTCCAGAGGAGTAAGATCGATGGAAAATGGGTTTGGGTCACATTTAAGCAAGGCAACGGGAAGCTGTTTAAAGCTTTTCTAGAGTCAGTTTGTCACTTCAAGGACAAATATATACTGGTGCAGCCTTCTTCGAGCAAGGCGATGCTGAATGTCTTTAGGACCGTACCGGCACATAACGAGGATGGTACTCCCCGTTTGAATGAGCTAGGAGACCATGTGGTAAAATTGGTTTACAAGTTCCCGTTCCAGTGGACGAGGAAGCACTTCGATAGTGAATTGGTTTCCTACATCTAGGGGGAGGGGGAGCTCAGAGTCGAGGACCTGAAGAGCTTCGTCGTCTTGACTGATTTTGTGGCCTAGATCCCTCGTGTCCAGCGAGTGGGCCTGGGAGGCACGCTGGTGATCAATAAGAACGAGAAGGCTGTATACAATCTGAGTCTTATAATCGTCAAGGAGCTCCTCGGGAGCGAGGATCCCGTCAAGTATCTGGGTATTTATATTTTGAATAGTTGTATGCGGTCGTTACTTATTCGACCCCTCGTTTGCTAACTATGTTTCTTTTTGTTTGTTTTGTAGATAGCTTGAATCACGCCCAAGAGAGTATAGCTAAGACTCTTGTCGCTAGAGAGAGGAAGGCTCAGAAGGATGCCCAGACTGGTTTAGGGGTCGCTCCTACTTCGGGGTTGGGTGACTCTTCTTCTTCCCAAGCCATGTTCGCTCTCTCTCCTGCCCCTATATCCTAGAAAGAAAAGAGGCCGCGTGCTAAGGGAAGCGTCGACCTGACCGAGGAGAAGGAGAAAAGGACGTAAGACCTGCCCCCTTGCTGGCTGGAGAAGGCTTTCTTCAAGGGCGCAGCTCTTCGCCTTCCTCGGGTCGAATCCCTTCATCTCGAGGGTTTGGGTGGCCCGAAGAAGAGGGTGATGCTGGCACAGGATGCCGGTGGTTTAATGCAGATTCTGGAAATGGTCATTGCCTATCTTGAGGGGAGTTCCTCCCAGGAGGCCGAGTTGAAGAATCTTTGGGCTAAGCTGGTTGCGAGTGAGAAGACACGAATTGAGGAGGAAAAGGCCCAGAAGCTGTCAGAGGAAGAATTAGGGAGACTCTCTGAGGAACGCAAGATCCTATTGCTCGAGAAAATAAATCTCAAGGAGAAGGTAGCGATCTTGACTGTCGAGGTGACGCCTGCTGAAGGTGAGCAGGAGGACACGAAATATTTAAAGAATTGGGCCAATATTTTTACTCGTTTTCAACTGGTGGTGGGTGATACCTAGGCTTCCTCCGAGGGGAGCTTTGAGAATGCGGTGAAGCAGATCCATGCGATGAACCCTAGGGTTGAACTCAACACTTCGGGTATGGGGGTCAACTATTACGTGGTTGCTGGTAAGATCCTGGTCCTAGATCACCTCAAAGAGTTTGTTGCTCAGCCCTCCGGGGGTCCTACCCAGTTATCACACGTTGTTGAGGAAGAGACCGAAGGGTGACTTCCAGTTGTTTTATTCATTCTGGCCTGCGTGCCATATTGTTGTAATTTTGTTTCTCCAAGATTTTTCCTGTTTATGTAATCCCTAAACAAACATGGTCTCTGTGGCCATAAATTTATTCTTTTGGACGAGGCGTTAAAGGCCTCCTTTGTTGTAATATTCGCACAATAGCGGTCCAGGTGGTCGTTTCTTTTAGTTTTCCGGCTGTGGTGGTTGTTTTTTTCGAATATTTAACTTGTGTTTGCATGTTTGTTGATAAAATTGTCCATTTGGGACATCTTTTATTTTGCTAAGAGTTTGTAGCGGGGATTTACTCGTTTAGTTCGTATGTTTGTCAGTGTGGGGAAACTGATCAAATGGCCAGGGTGAATACCGAGCATGGGCCGGAACATGGGTCTCATTTTAAGGGAACTCGGTTCGGAAGTGTGAACTTCCTGTCGCGAGTCGGGCGCTCTACCATCGTGGCACGAGGACTATGGAGCTCGATCAAGTTATCCATGTCGGGCTGATGGTGCGCTTGTTATAAGAGCGGAGCTTCGCCCCTTCTGAATATTTTGGGTGCTATGCTTGTGCTTGGGCATTCACGCGTGGTCGGGTATGGGTGAGTTTGTCTTGTTAACCAAACTCGTCGACTGCTCAGTGTTTTTAACAGTAATATTGTTTTAGCTTTTCAGCGTTCCATGATCGAACGAGTTGTTCCCCTTGTAAGTTTTCCAAGTAATACGCTAAGTGACGCCCCGATATTTAATTATTTATTTAATTAAATATTTTTTAATATTTTATATTAATTCTAATTTTTATCATCGAAGTCGGAATTATATCATTTAGTGGCATGATAAATAATCGGATTTAAATTGGTGGAATTAAGTTGAAGTATTATTTTTATTATTAAGCTTAAATATGATATTGGGCTTAGTTTGTGGTGTTTTGAAGTAATAAAGGGGTATGTCTCTTAGGTCCATTTAGATTTATTAAGAGAGTAATTAGAATAATAATATTATAGTAGAAATAGAATTAGAGGAGAAAGAGAGTTAGTGTTATCAGGAAAAGAAAGAAAAAGAAGAGAAAGAGGAATAGGGTTTTGAGAGGAGAAGAAGAACAAGAGGAGGTAGCTACTAGTTCCAAATTCCCAAAAATTCCATTGAAGTTTCTTAGAGTTGCACTCAATCCAAGGTAAGGGTGGGGTTCTTACTAAATAAATGAAAGTATGATGAATTTTAATTTGGGGTTTAGGGTATTAGTTTCACTACAATGTCGTGCTGAGAAATTGGTGGTGTTGTTATTGAAATTAACGATTGATTTGAGTTGTGTTATTATTTGTTGTATTTGAACTGTGTTGGATTAATGCTAAGCTAGGATGAATGGGTAAATTGAAACAAGGAATGAACAAGAACAAGCCACATGTGCGAAGGGAGGCAAAACAGGTTTTTTAAGCCCCAGGCCTCCTGACACGGGTCGTGTCAGCTAACACGGGCACCCGTGTCAGCCCCTGCATTCCACGCCATTCCCCTTTCCTTCTTCTGACACGGCCGTGCCAGGCAACACGGTCACCCGTCTCAGCTACTGTAGCAAATTTTATGAAAATTAGACTTATGCATTTTTCTGACCCGGTTCGTCCTGTTTGATGCTTCTGCAAACCAAAACATAAAATATGATGATAAGGAATAAAACATCAATTAGTTGAGCGAAGTAGTGATTAAGTAACTACTATATTCTAGTGTTGAACAATTGATCAGTAGCCGAATTAGGAAGTATAATTAGTTGTCCAGAATTTAACGAAATTTGATCGGGTAACTAAGTTTAATTAGTAGGTAATTGTGGATATGTCTTTTGTTGAAATTAGGTCGATTACACCAAATTATCGGTACAGTTGGTTAAGTCATTTCGTCCGGTTTATGGACATTATTGATTATAGTCCTTATGACCAATGCTGTGTTATTTTGTGTTGATCGATGAAAAGTTGTTGATTCCGTTGACATGTTGTGTTAGAGGCCTTTGGCCAATGTTGAACGGTGTGATTTGTTGTTATGTCGACTGTTGTTATGTGTTTTTGTTGTTGCATTGTCGAGTTTTGTTTGTTTATATCGTCGCATAGCATAGCATAACATTAACGTTGGCTTGGATTGGGATGTTCTAAGTTGGAGCGAATGCTCACCTATGTTGGCCTGGATTGGCATGTTCTAAGTTGAAGGCTTTGCCTTATGCCTCGGTAAACTGGCAATTTCTAAGTTGGGAGTACTGCTCCAATGGTACCACATTCATTTGCACACTTGAGTCGCATTTGGAGTCGTTGATTTGTTGCTTATTTGAAGTGTTGTTTATGCCTGGTGATGTTATAAGTTGAATTGATGTGTTGGTAAATTGTGTTGCTTTATGTTGTTTTTGTATGTAGTGGTAAATCGTATATTCTTTACCTATCTATGTTGTGAATAAATATGGTGATTCTAATGATGTGATTATGAATTATTTCTGTGGGTAGCCTTATGGTGTGAATCTTAGTGAATATATAGTGAATATGTTGTTGCCACCGATTTTTGTTGATTACGTTGATGACATTGTAGGCCTATGGCCAGTGAAGTAGTGATATAGGCGTATCCCTCTTGAAGTGTTTAATGATGTTGTTGTATGTGTTGTACGTTCATACATTTGCATTCGTGAAGGCCTGTATTGGCGGATATTGTGAAGGCCTGTATTGGAGGATTTTGTGAAGGCCTGTATTGGAAAAATGAATTGTGAAGAAGGCTTATGCCTTGTGCCTCAGAATTACTGGCAAATATTTATGTTGGGAGTTTTACTCCGATGGTACCACATGCATTCGCATAGTTTCAAGTTACATATTCAAGTCGTATATGTTGAGTGGTAGTGTTGATGATTTGTGAAGTGTTGAGTTATTGTTATATGAAGTGGTGATTCTCTTTATTATTTACCTAATATATTGTTTATCATAACCCTATTTATATAGTTTGATATCTCACCCCTTCTATTTGAATGTTTCCCTTTGTTGGTAACGTGCAAGTAACCAAGACGAGTAGTCGATAGCATTGTTAGTTCGAGATCAGTGTCATTTGCTCTGATACGTAGCACTCGGGGGGGGGGGGGGGGGGGGGTAATGAACGCTTGTCTTATTTAGCTGTTTATTTATTTAAACTTATGTTGTTATTTGAGGAGTTATTGTATTGATGTTGTTTCATGATTCAAAAGATGCTATATCTTATTTAGAGAATTATTATGAATCTGCTGTGTGATTAATCAAAGTTTGGTTTATGTTATGAAGACTTTATTCATGAGTTGTGTTCATTCTGCTTCTTTAAGTGTTATGTATCTATTCTAAAAGCATGATAGGTTTACGTGTTTTGTTGAATATGTGACATCCTGATTATATTGGAAACTTCTATACTCTGATTTTCCGATAATTACTTGGGATAAAATTGGGGTGTTACATTAGTGGTATCAGAGTAGGTCAGTCCGTCCGGCCAAGTTGTGTAATGTTGTTTATTCCTTGTACGCGACAAGTGTGTGAAACACTTCCGGTGCTTGCTTGCTTTTCTAATCTATTATATGCAGGAGTTTGGTTGAAGATAAGTGGGGGAGAAGCTTTGCTTCTCGGATGTGTTTGGGTTGTAAGAGGCTGGTTCAATATGCTGTTGTTGGCGGTGGTGCAAGTATTGCTGAAGTTTTGTTGTTTCTTGAATCCGAAGGTGTCATGGATTAAAGACTTTGTTTTTTAATCAAGTTGGAACATCTTGAAGGAGGATGATCAGACATTGTTGATGTTTACTTCTCGAAGGATGAGGAGAAATGTAACAGTTGTTGATATACGAGTAGAGTGTAAACCCCTGATATTTCTGAAGGTGATTGTTAAGTAACAAGGATAATCTTTAAAAGTTGGAGTTTAGGAAGTTGCAATGTTTCAACGCTGATGGTGGACCATGAAGTTGTCAATTTGAGTAGCCCTTGCATAAGATGTCGATGTTAGAGCGGTGATAGAGTGGAAGATTGTTGTAGACCTTGTCGTGGGATCCTTGTGAGTTATTATAAAAGTTGTTGAAGTTATTGGAATGTTTTGAATCGCGAGTCAGAGTCAGAAATGCGAGGAGATGAGTACAATTTCAAGAATGGTAAGTGTTGGTACTGATACAAAGAAATTATGTTCTGATGTTATCGTAAGGTGTGTGATAGCATGTCGCTGCATGACGTCACTGTTCGCATTTTCGGATAACTTTGGAAATTCATATCTTGTGTTCCGAGTATCGGATTTGTGTTCTGTTTGAACCTATGAGGAAATAGATATATATTCTATCATTTGAGAGTGTTTTCAAATATGGTTGATGCATTCCCATATGGAGGAATTCTGAAGTCGTTTACGGAACTAGAGGCTTTTGGGGAATGATTGGTTATTATCGCGGTTGTTCGAGACGAGCTCAAGCATAATATGTTGTTGGCGAATAAGTTGAGAAATGAGATGTTCGACATTAAAATGGATAGGCGTTCATAATTTTAAGTATGGGATGTTGCATGTGAAGAAAGTTTTATAGAACTAAAGAAAAGATGGACAACTGCTCCAGTATTGGTTTTGCCTAATCCAAGTGAGTCATTTGTAGTGTATTATAAACGCGTCTAAGATGGGACTTAGTGGTTTTTATATTGAAGATTTGGAGACATTGTCTTTTTGGTTCTAGATTTGAATTATTAGCGACCATAAGAGTTTAACGTATTTATTTGATCAGAAGGAATTGAATAGGAGACAACGAAGATGGTTGGAGTTATTGGAAGATTATGATTTCAGTTTGAATTATCATCCAAGGTAAAGCTAATGTGGTGGCTGATGCGTTAAGTCAAAGGACTTTACATATGTCGGCAATGATGGTTAAAGAACTGGAATTAATTGAACAGTTCAGAGATGTGAGCTTAGTTTACAAAGTGACACCGAAGAGTGTTATGTTGGGGATGTTGAAGATTAACAATGATTTTCTGGACAGTATTAAAGAAGCTCAGAAGCTAGATGTGAAATTGGTAGATTCGATGGTTGGACTCGGTCAGTCTGAGAATGATGATTTCGAGTTAGATGCGTAAGGTATGTTGAGATTCCGTAATCGAATTTGTATTCCTGATGAAGCGGAGGTGAAGAAAGTAATCCTTGAGTTGGAGGATACTTAACCTTTGTGTGAGGCTAAGTGAGTGTAATGTGGACCGTGTAATATGTTGAGCGTTGGTGTCTCATCGATAAAATCGAATGAGAGGGAAATTGTGAAATTATTTGTAAACCTCATTGGAAATTATTGAATTATGGTGAGTTAGGTGACTTGAGTACAAGTTCTAAAGGAACACTATTATAGTTCGGTAACGATGGTTTATACTCCATTATGATTGTCGGCTATCTATTGACAAATTGAGGAACTAATCACCCTTAATCTCTTGTTGATAGTGGACGAGATCGTGTTGGATTGTATAGACTTGTATTGCTATCTTAATGGTGTGTAAAGTGATTGATTTTATATTATGAGGTAGTCGCTCTCCAATTTGTGTGATGAGTGGCTAAGAAATAGTTGAGATGTATTGAACAAGTTGGGGTAGCGAGTTATACACGAACTAACGTTGCAAAGTAAAAGATTGAGAATATCAAGTGAACAATGTGTGATACGGTGGAAGAACCGACTGTTAATATTGGTTTGCGTTTTTTTGTTCGCAAATGTCGCGGTAAGCAAGAGTCACCACCGAGTTTTATTTCATCCAACAAAGGAAAAGGAAAAAGAACAGAAAAAACCTTTTTTTGAGAGTTTCTGAGTACGGGGGTATATTATAGAAAGGGAAGATAATAGCACCCTTTCTATTTGTGGTTTTCCACGGGCTCTTAGGTACTTGCTCATTTTTTAAATTGCTTGTATGTGTTTTGTAAAAAAGTTTTGTTTATCTTCGTGATAACCCTTGTATCTGTCCTCAAGAGTGTGATGAAGTTGTTTTTGAAAACTGTTTTGAAAGTGTTCGTGTAAAAGAGTTTTTATGGTTTTGAGCAAGTACTTAAGATTTCTACCCACACGAAACAAGATTATTCATTCTCGTTTCCTTTAGAAAACGCTATCCCACTATTAAGGAGTAGGTAGCCCTATCGTTGGAGTTTTAAGGGACATTCGAAGGGACGAAATGGTCACTGAAGGAAACAAGTAAGGATACCTTAGCATTTCGAAGGGACTGTCATCATAAGATCATTTCTCGTAGGAAACTCGAGGGACAGTAAGGGACTTTGATCTTTTATGATGACATTTATATCGAGGGTCTTTGCGAAGATATCCCTATGTTTGAGGGACATGACCATTATTTCTGAGGCAACCAAGTGAGGGAAACCCTAGGAGTGAGCATGTGCATGTGTGCTTTTTCCAGTTAATTATCTTTGCACAATTAGGGTTATCTACCTTTTAAATGTTGATTTATATTTCGCATACAATCCTATTATCCATACATCTAGCAGTTTAACATTTGTGGAATTTAAAGAGTGCGAGAAATTAGAATCCTAACTATTACAAGGCTTTTGGGCAGATACACAAATATTTGACTGAAAGATAAAGATGCGGAAGTTAAAATCCTAATTAATCTATTACAAACTTGAAACAATTACAATAATTTGGAATTAATAGAAAATAAAGGCGCACGCGGCGAATTAAATACGAGAATAAATTAGAAGCCTAAAAAATCTAATTTAATTAAAAAAAATAATTGTGTATTTTTTATTGAGAAAATTGTAAATTAAACCTAATTCTATAATTAATTTTAAATTAAAAAAAAATCGATCAAGTTAATCTAATTAAATATTTTATTTTCTATAAAATTAATTTAAATTTTAAAAAAAAACTAATTCTATATTTTTGTGATTTTTTTGATTTAATAAAAAATGATTTTTGTTGTTTTGTTTTTGCAAGAAAATAATTAATCAAATAAAGAAACAAAAGAAAATAAAAAAACAGAAAGAAATTGGGTCTGGTGCTATTAGTAAAGAGGGGGTATGAATTGGAATTTTCAAGCCCAGATTTGTGCAAGCCCAATACCTGCCTGATCCCATGTTGTCACGCCTGGGATGTCTATCCTGGGGCAGCATTCCGGGAACGTCAGATCTAGATCCATTAAGATCCAATGGTTGGATTTGGAGATGTATGGTTGACCTCTGAGCATGAGACGCACTGAATCCTGCATAGAATATTAAGAAAATAACAAAATGTACACGCCTGGGATCGAACCCAGGTCTTTGGTTTCACACGTCCATGTCCTTGCCATCTGCGTTGATTGTTCATTCGTATATATAAATAAAACAAAATTATATAATATGAAAACAATGCTAATGTTGAGTTGTCAAGTACGCGCCAGCAAGTGGGACCCTTGTAATTCAAACGAACTAATCAAACGCAGAGAGAGAGAGAGAGTACCAGTTGAGGCTAGCCAATGAAACATTTCCTTTTTGCCATGCAATGAGTCAACCGGTCTTACCCTCACCGACGCCGGAGGCCGATTGTCTTCTCCGGTGATGTTCAAATTCAAACCTGAAAAATACGTGAAATAAAAATGCAAAATGTATCCTATCCCCCTATTTTGAGGGTTGCGATCACGATGGTGATGGTAGTTTAGTGTGAAAGTCCCTGTACAGGGAGATACGATGCTTGCCTGAAATCTAGCCCTAACAATGGTAAACTGAGGATCCTGCGTGCATGCTTGAGACTAATGATTCAAAACAACTCAGGACCTCTTTATGAACATGTATCAGTGCAAAAAATAAATTGTTATCGCATGAATCAAAAGTTTAAGTTTTGAGAACCTTACCAAACCGTGGCTTGTGAGAGGATGAGTTCTGGGATCGTTTGGCCTTCAGTACAGATGTGGTTCGACTGCTGAGATCAACAGGAGACTAATGGAGTGTTTGGAACGCTTTGATAATGGCCAGAGAAAGAAGTCTCGTATTGCACCACCTTGGACCAATTTTGCACTTTTTGACTAGGGTTTTTTGTAACAGCTTCCCCTCTCCCTTTGGTCTGACTTTGTTATGCATATATATTAGGCCATATTAGGTCAACAAAATTGGAAGAATATCCATCTTTTCATTGAGAAAATATTTTCCTTTAATAATATTTTTTTTTGTATATTTGGACCAAATCAAATCTTGCTATTTCTCCATGATATTTCCCTTGATATGCTAGCAATATATATCCTTTATTTGATGAGAAAAGATTCCAAATCCAAATATTTTATTATTTCTACTATTTATTTATTTAATTTTTCATTTTAATGGATAAAATGTCGAAATAAATAATATAAATAATATAACAATGCATGGGTTATCTTGGAGGTCATGGACCAAGCTAGGAGTGTGTTGCAAGCACAAAACGTTAAGCCTATTTGAGAAAAAATGTAGTTTTGAGCATTGTTGACTTTGGGCAAATTTCCAAAAATGGCCAAATTTGACAATGCACATCTCTCTCAATTTTGACCCTAAGAGGGTGTTCTTGGACTTTTTAGAATCTTAGGATGTCTTCTAAATAACCCTTTTGGTTTGACCTCAATTGGATCTTCCATGTTCATGTCAAAAGCTTTGACCTAAAAGGTGTTTTTGTTGACTTTTTGAAATGACATATAATGTCTGAACTCATATCTTTTCACGAGTGTATCTTTTGAACTTGAGGGATGAAGATGAGTTGTAGGGAATTGCATCCTCTTCAAAATGAGCCTTGGATGGGAAATTTTTGATAAAGTATGAGAAAGTTATGCCTGGTCAAAGTTTTGTTGATTTTTCCTGTAGAAACCCTAATTTAGCAACTTTTGAGTTTTGATGAATTAGGAGTATTCCTTGAGGAATCATGATCAAATGATGAACATCACTTCAAAATGTTGATGTTGACCAAAAATCTTGATGTTTGACTGTATGTGAGTCATAGTTGACTTTTGACCTAACACAGTTGATTTTCAGGCATCTGAGCAGTTGACTGAGCAAACTTCTTGTGCAAGGCATGCAACTTGATATGGATGATGTGATACGGTGGAAGAACTGACTGTTTGTAGGTCACAGTTGGATTTTTCCCTAGCACATTCGATTTTTGGACCCTTTGAGCAATTGACTGAGCAAACTTCCTCTGCAAGGCTTGAAATTTGACATGGATGATCTTGAGAACATATTAGGACATTAGGGAGCCCTTGAGGTCATTTGGATCCAAGGATCTTGATGCAACACAAAACCCTAATTTGGGGTTGACTTCCTTAAGAGATAGCTTGTCTGACCCACTCTTGAGCAAACTTGAGCAACTTGGATATTTTCCTTGCAAGGTCTAGAGAAATATGAGAGGGCAAATTTTGGGGTACAACAGCTGCCCCAGTTCAATCTTCTTAAACCTGAGGATGTAGATTGGCTTTCGTGCCTTTCGTGATCCGAAGGTGGAAGATGATTGAACACTAGAGTGCCCAGAAATTTGCACTCGCATGAAGTGGTATCAGCCTTGTGATGTCGGGAATGGGCTTACGGATGCCATTTGGAGATTGCTGGCGGGAGGATGGGCTTAAAGATGCCATCTGCAGGAGTGTCAATCGCATAAGAGATTACTTAACGAGAACTTGCATACATGTTGTTGTGGAAGATTCCGCTGGGGAAACCTGATCTTTGTTTAGATTTAGGAACCTTATTTGTAATTCAACCGAGGATAATTCAGTTGAGATTTAAGAACCGGTCAGCACTCCGACTGAGGGGAATTGCCGAGATTTAGAACCTTATCTGTAATTCAACCGAGAATAATTCAGTTGAGATTTAAGAACCGGTCAGTTCTTCGACTGATGGAAACATCTTCATCAAGATCTAAGACTACCTGTTACTTCAACGGAGGATAATTCTGTTGAGATTTAAGAACTCGTCCACACTTCGAGGGAGGAAAATTGCCGAGATTTAGAACCTTATTTATAATTCAACCGAGGATAATTCAGTTGAGATTTAAGAACCGGTCAGTTCTTCGACTGAGGGAAACATCTTCATCAAGATCTAGGACTGTCTGTTACTTCAATGGAGGATAATTCTATTGAGATTTAAGATCTCGTCCACACTACGACGGAGGAAAATTTTCGAGATTTAGAACCTTATATATAATTCAACCGAGACTAATTCAGTTGAGATTTAAGAACCGGTCAGTACTCCGACTGGGTGAAACATCTTCATCGAGATCTAGGAACTGTCTGTACTTCAACGGAGGATAATTCTGTTCAGATTTAAGAACTCATCCACACTTCAACGGAGGAAAATTGTCGATATTTAGAACCTTATCTGTAATTCAACCGAGACTAATTCAATTGAGATTTAAGAACCGGTCAGTACTTCGACTGAGGGAAACATCTTCATCGAGATCTAGGACTATCTGTACTTCAACGGAGAATAATTCTGTTTAGATTTAAGAACTTGTCCACACTTCGACGGAGCAACTTGCCGAGATTCAGAACCTTATTTGTAATTCAACCGAGAATAATTCAGTTGAGATTTAAGAACTTGTTAGTAGTTCGACATAGCTGAGAACTTAACTGCATCCTTCCTGAAAGGTAGAGGTCAGTCGTATGCAATGCATGATATATATCAAGCAATGATGTTCTCAACATAAATAGGATGGTGTTGTATGATGCGTATATGCATGTATCTATGATGCGTATATGCATGTAACATGATGTATGGAAATGTAATGTTTTTAGATGGGGAAAATAAATCCCGGATAGCTGCTGGAGAAAAGAGCTAACTTCTTCGTTTCTGTTGGGGATAGCGAATGAAGATGTTGTGAGAATAAACCTGCAGGAGAGGAAAACTCCATTGGGGAATAAACTGATGAGGAGATTACTCTGTGGGAGGAGATGCTCTGCTGAGGATTCTACTGATAAATTCCGCTGAGGATGAATTACCGTTGCTGGTGATACCGAATCCTTTTGGGGATTGACTTCCTGTTTGTGAAAGGAAAGAACTTCGTTGGGGATGATCTTTCAGTTGCGACTTCACTGGGAATAACCTCTTAGACTCTAATGGGGATAATCCTTCGAGCTTTGCTGGGGACAATCTTCCAAAGTTTACTGGGGATGATTCTCCAAATTCCACTGGGGAAGCTTTTTCAGACTGCGCTGGGAAAAATTTCAAACTCCACTGGGGATATCTTGTATTCTGCCGAGGAATATTCTTATACTCCGTTGGGGAATATTAAGACTGTCGGGGATATTAAGCCTCTTCAGTGCTGATGGTGGATAAACTCTGCTTGGGGAGAATATCACCGATTCATTTACAGTTGCGAGTCTCAGCTGGGGAGAACTATCAGTATTGTCTTTTCTTACTCTGCGGGGAGTGAAATCACCTTATACATATTCTTCAGCCAAAGCTACCTTTATACTTGGCGGATAGAGCAATTGTAAAGCTTGGACATTTCTCATTTGCCCCTATTTCTGATATTACCAGCAATCGTCTTTTGTTTCGCATGAAAATGCTTATGAGCAACAATTAATGTCAAATGCATATATCAAAAAATGAACATTAGACATTCTTTGCAATACAAAACAGAAAAAGGATAAACAGTTTGAAATTTCTCTGAAAATGAATTGTATTGATTTTGAAATATGGCCTGTAAATAGGCGTTTTTGTACAAGAGGCTGACGTTCTAGTAAGAGAACGCCGCCGAATAATAGAATTTACACAATTTGTGAAAAACTAAACAAAACAGCTATGTGAATAATCCCACTGGGTTCCAACTCTGCTATTGCCTTTATGTCCTCGAGCATCTCATTACTTTGCTACTTAGTTGAAGGTAGACCAGATTGGTTAGTGTCGTCCGAGCTTGGTAGTCTCTACCGAAGTCTGGTTGCAAGGTGATCCAATGAGACATAGTGTTACGCTTTTGATCCCTAATTTTTTCCTGGACCGCCCTTTCGGGTTTTCAGTTCAGCGGGATACCCTTTTTTGCCCAAGCCGCCTTTTCAGGTTTTCGACTTGCCGGGTGTACAGATTTTTTTTTATTTTCATCCCTTATTTTTGCCCAAACCCTTTTGGTTCGCCGGGAAGCCCTTATTTTTTCCTAGGCCAGTCAACCTAGCGGGTCTTTGTTTGTGCGTAGTATCTTTTCACTATGTCTGCATTGACAGGGTGAGGTAGGTCGTCACCATCCATGGTGGTTAGAATCATAGCTCCTCCTGAGAAAATGTTCTTAACCACAAATGGCCCTTCGTAAGTAGGGGTCCATTTGCCCCTAGGATCACCTTGAGGTAAGATAATGTGCTTGATCACTAGATCCCCAACTTAATACTCTTGTCGTCTAACTTTCTTGTTAAATTCCTTGATCATCCACTTTTGATACGTCTGACCATGACAAATAGCAGTAAGTCTTTTTTCGTCGATTAGGTTCAGCTGATCAAGCCGGGTCTGAATCCAGTCATCTTCGCTTAAACCTGCATCCTTCATAATCTGAAGAGAGGGTATCTGAACTTCAATGGGCAAGACTGCTTCCATGCCATAAACCAAGGAATAGGGTGTTGCCCCTGTTGACGTCCGTGCTAAGGTACGGTACCCATGAAGAGCAAATGGTAACATCTTGTGCCAATATTTGTATGTCACCGTCATCTTCTGCACAATCTTCTTAATGTTCTTATTAGCCGCTTCAATAGCCCCATTCATCTTCGGTCGCTAAGGAGAAGAGTTGTGATGCTGTATCTTGGACTGTTTGCAGAGATCGATGATCATCTTATTATTGAGATTCATACCATTGTCCGTAATGATCCTCTCTGGTACACCATATCGACAAATCAGATTGTGCCGAATGAAATGTGCCACGACGTTCTTGGTTACGGTAGCAAAGGAAGCTGCCTCAACCCACTTTGTAAAGTAATCAATTGCTACCAGGATGAAACGATGCCCGTTAGACGCTGTAGGTCTGATCTCGCCGATCATATCAATGCCCCACATTGCAAAAGGCCAAGGTGTCGTCAAGACATTCAGAGGTACTGGAGGTATGTGCACTTTATCAGCATAGACTTGGCACTTGTGACAGGTTCGAGAATGCTGATAACAGTCGGCCTCCATAGTGGACCAATAATATCCTGCCCGAAGGATCTTCTTTGCCATGGTATGTCCACTGGAATGAGTTTCGAAGGTACCTTCGTGTAAATCTTCCATGATCCTTTCTGCCTCGTTCTTATCCATACATCGCAGTAAGGTTTAATCATGGTTACGCTTGTAAAGAATGTCATTCCTGATGAAGAACTTCACTGCGAACCTCCTCAAAAACTTCTTATCATTAACAGATGCACCCTCGGGGTACTTCTGAGCCTCAAGGTATCTCTTCACTTCATGAAACCAGGGTTTTTCTGTTACTTCTTCAGTTTCGATGTCATAGCAATACGCAGGTTCGTCCAACCTTTCAATGATAATCCGGGGAGCTTCGTTGTCCCAATTGACTTTGAACATAGAAGACATCGTAGCTAGCGCGTCCGCCAACTGATTCTCCTCTCTTGGGAATTGTTCAAAGGTTATCTCCTCGAAGTGGGGAAGCAATGTCAACACATACTCCTTGTAAGGAATAATATTAGGGTGTTTCGTATCCCACTCGCCTTTGATTTGACTGATCACGAGAGCGGAATCTCAGAAAACACTTAGAAACTTAATCCTTAGGTCAATTGCTGCTCGAAGACCCATGATGCATGCTTCATACTCCGCCATATTGTTGGTGCAGTTAAAACATAGTCGGGCGGTGAACGGAGTATGAGATCCTTTAGGAGATATGATCACGGTGCCAATGCCATTACCCAAAGCGTTTGAAGCTCCGTCAAAGTACATAGACCATCGGGATCCTTCCTCGGGTCCTTCATCCGGTCTAGGTGTCTCATAATCAGTCACTATCATGATACTCTCATCTGGAAATTCAAAGTTCATAGACTGGTAATCATCCACTACTTGATGTGCCAAATGGTCTGCCAACACACTTCCCTTGATTGCCTTTTGGGTCGTGTACTGGATGTCATATTCAGTCAGAATCATCTGCCATCTTTCTATTCTTCCGGACAAGGCAGGCTTTTCGAAGATATACTTGATTGGATCCATATTTGATATCAATAAGTTGGTGTGAGTCAGCATATACTGTCTCAGCCGGCGAGCAGCCCATACCAAAGTGCAGCAAGTTTTCTCGAGCAGCGAGTATCGGGTCTCGCAGTCGGTAAAATTTTTGCTAAGGTAATAAATAGCATGCTCTTTTTGGCCAGAATCGTCATGCTTCCCCAGCACGCACCCCATTGATTTATCGAGTGCTGTCAAGTATAAGATCAAAGGTCTCCCTTCAACTGGCGGCATCAAAATAGGTGGCTCTTGGAGATACTCTTTGATCCTTTCGAAAGCGGCCTGACATTCATCATTCCATCCTACCACTTGATCTTTCTTCAGTAGCTTGAAGATTGGCTCATAAGTAGCAGTCAGGTGCGAGATGAATCGGGCAATGTAGTTCAGACGTCCCTGAAAGCCTCTGACTTCTTTTTCTGTCTGAGGAGCTGGCATCTCCTGTATAGCTTTCACCTTTGCAGGATCCACTTGAATACCTTTATCGCTAACGACGAAACCCAGCAGCTTACCAGACCTCACCCGGAAGGTGCACTTGTTCGTGTTTAACCTCAGCTTGTACAACTTCAATCTGTCAAATAACTTATGAAGATGGTCAAAATGTTCTTCTTTAGTCTGGGATCTTGCAATCATGTCGTGGAACAAGGCGACCATGGCGCGCTGATACGTTGCCCCAGCATTCTTCAATCCAAAAGGCATGACCTTGTAGAAAAAGGTACCCCATTGAGTAACAAAGGTTGTCTTCTCCATGTCTTCGGGAGCCATTTTAATCTGATTATAACTGGAGAGACCATCCATAAAGGAGAATACCTTATGCTGAGTAGTGTTGTCAACCATAACGTCGATATGAGGTAGAGGGAAATCATCCTTGGGGCTCGCCCTATTCAGATCCTTATAGTCAACACTCATTCGAACCTTACCATCCTTCTTCGGCACGGGAACCACATTGGCCACCCACTGTGGGTAAGAAGTAACTGCTAGAAAACCGACGTCAAACTGTTTCATCACTTCAGCCTTGATTTTCTCAGACATCTCTGGGCGCATTCGGCGAACCTTCTGTTTCACTGGAGGACAATCTTCCTTGGTAGGCAATCGGTGAACCACAATATCGGTATCCAATCCAGGAATATCTTCATAAGACCAGGAAAAGATCTCAACGTAGTCACGCAACATCTGAATCAACCATTGCTTGACACTTGCTTCCAGATTCGCACCGATCTTGACCTCTTTCTTGTCTATCTCTGTACCCAGATTCACTTATTCCACCGGCTCTTCATACGGCTGAATAACCCTCTCTTCCTGAAGTAACAGCCTAGCAAGTTCAACAGGCACTTCACAATCACCTTCACCTTCGTATTCGGCTAAGTTGATCGGACTTTCGAAGTCATAATTAGCAGTAGCAGAGTCGTTACCAGTAGGATCCAGAGTGGATGTAGACCTGTATATGTGAGTGTGTGTAAAATAGTTGTTTTGCAATATGTAATAAAAGAAAAACAAGGAGAGAAAAAATTTGAAATGCAAGAAACGTACAATGCTTTTATTAATGATATATGTAGATGACACACATAAAGCCCTCACAAATGAAGCCACGGTGCCCCGGGTAAGACACCGGGCCGTAAAGTTCAAAACATTGTTTGTTACAAATTCAAAACAAAAGTCTCATTACTGGGTAACAAAAGAAATTGGGATGAAGTCCTTTGTTGTCCAGTTGCTCAGTCCACCATCAGTAGTAGGATAGATCCAATTGTCGAATTCAGACTCTTCAACGTCGTCTTCAATGGCATTCACTCCAGAATTGCTGATGAACAGGGGAGGTATTCTGATCCGTGTATTCCGAACAGCCTTTTGAGCTTCTGCAATGAAACCCAAACCAAACTTGTTAGTCTTTTGTGCAAAATCAGGGAGTTGGCCCCAATTTGCACACCCACCTTTCTCGACAACAGCCCGGGTATCCTTGAAGGAAGCCATCTTCATTGGATGATCTTCAACAACAGTCTCAGTTGATGCCAGCGTCTGGGGAACCTCTTCAAAATGCTGAAATGGGGTCTCAATGAACTTCTCATCCATCTCTACATATCATAAAGAGTTGAGGTGGCTCACCATGTACTCCTCTTCTCCTTGCACTATCACAATTTTCCCTTTCACTGGGTACTTTAGCTTCTGGTGGAGCGTTGAGGTTACTGCCCCAGCTTTGTGGATCCACGGACGACCCAACAAACAATAATAAGATGGCCGAATGTCCATCACATAGAATGTAGACGCGAAAACCTGAGAACCAACCTTAATCGGAATATCCACTTCTCCGTGTACCATTCTCTTGGACCCATCAAAAGCCCTGACTACAATGTTGCTTTGTTTCAGCTCCAACCATTCATAGTCTAACATGTCTAGCGCCCTCTTGGGTAACACATTCAACAAAGATCCGGTATCTACCAATACGTGAGCAAGACTAGTGCCCCTACATTCAATGGAGACATGCAGGGCATCATTGTGATTCTTCCCCTTAACAGTTAAGTCGGTGTCAGAGAAGCCTAACCCATTATCAGCGGCCAGACTAGCCACGCAATCCTTAAACTGATCAACTGATGTCTCTTGCGGTACATGTGAAGTCTTCAAGAAAGCAATCAGAGCCTTGGCATGGGCTTTTGAGCAAAGTAACA
Source organism: Vicia faba (assembly GCA_948472305.1). Lineage (NCBI taxonomy): Eukaryota > Viridiplantae > Streptophyta > Magnoliopsida > Fabales > Fabaceae > Vicia > Vicia faba. Next base: position 806,565,542 of record OX451741.1, read on the forward strand.
GAGATAACATATAGATTTTGGACGGGGTTTGCCCCAGTTGCTCGACCATATTGTAGTCTCTCTTTTTGATGATCTTCAAAATTCCCTCCATCTCTTGTCTAGAGGCTTCAATAGTAATCTTCTTCGGCGCCTCCGTCTGGGAAGGCTCATCAGTGGTCCCTTTGCCCCGAGTGTCAGATGACTCGGCAACAGGGGTAAGAATTGGAACTCTAACAGGAGCAGTAACAGGTACACTGGCAGGTGTAATGACAACAGGCTTCCGGACAGTTGGTGGAGAGATATCAGGGGAGAAAAGTCTTCCGCTGCGGGTGACTTTGGCATGCCCAACAATATTGCTGACGTCAGTATCAGCATCCAAATCTTGTTTAACTCCGTGATAATAAACATCAGCCTCGTAATGCCACAAGATAGCTTTATCAGATGTATAGGGGATAGGCCCAGGAACAGTGATGATCAATGGTGCGATTCTTGGAACAGATGTAATTATAACAGGCTTTCTCGAGGAAGCCTTGGAAGAATTGTCGAAAATGGTGATTATAGCAACTTCTTCAGTAGGAATCAAAGGAACAAGAGTCTTCTCAAACAGAATTTCTTTATTATCCATCAGGCGTTGGACACCTGACTTCAAAAGATGGCAACCGGTAGGTAAGACAGAACACATACGACAACCTTCGTCATAGCCCGTAAAAATCGGCTAACAAAAGGTTCTTCTTCACAGTCATTAAGGGAGTAACAATGTCTTTCACAGAAACCACAAACGAGTCTTCATCTATAACATTCACTCCATGCTTGGGCATAGGAGCAGTCACAACATTAGGTCTTTCAGGTGCTTCGAACTCGATCTCCTAAGCATCAATCAAGTCCTGTACTTTGTTCTTCAAGACCCAACAGTCATCTGTATCATCCCCGGGGCTATCAGAGTGAAAAGCACAACGAGCATTAGGGTTGTACTTCGGTGATGTTGTATTTGGATTCTTCGGGGCTTCCCTTGGAATCACTAGATTGGTTTTTAATAACTGCGGCAGAATTTGGGATAAAGTCATGTTGAGCTGAGTAAATTGTCTTTGTGGCCTTTCGGCCCTTGATTGATTGTTGCACTGAGGAGCACCAGCAGGTCTTGATATAACCACCGCATTAACAGCTTCGCGGTGTTCAGGTCTATTCTGACTTTTTGAACTGTAAACAACACTTGATTCCTTCTTAAAAGGCTACTTCTCGGTGCCTGATGAAGCACCCTTCTGTATTTTACCAGATTTGATACCGGCCTCAATCCTCTCCCTAGTCATAATCAGCTCCGTAAACCCAGATGAAGAACTTCCAATCAGATGGTTGAAGTACGGACCAGACAAGGTCCCCAGAAACATATCCACTAGCTCCCTATCAGCCAAGGGTGGTTGTACTCTTCCAGCAAGGTCCCTCCACTTCTGAGCATAATCTTTGAAACCTTCACCCGCACCCATGGACATACCCTAGAGTTGGGTACGCGTGGGAGCGAGGTCGGCATTGTATTGGTACTGCTTGTAGAAAGCAGCGGCCAAATCTTCCAAATTACGGATACTGGATCCTTCCAGCTGGTAAAACCATTCAAGCTGAGTCCCTGAGAGATTGTCTTGAAAGAAGTTGATCCAGAGATTCTTGTCAGCGGTGTATGGCTGAATCTTCCTAACATACGAACAGAGGTGCAGTTTTGTACAAGAAACCCCGTCGTACTTAGCAAAGGTTGGTGCTTTGAACTTGTGGCGAATTACCACCCCAGATGACAGACCCAAATCACCAAAGTTCAGACCAGGAACCTTCTGAACTTCCATCACGCTCAACCGGTCTTCCAGCTGCTTGTATCTATCTTCAGCAGGAGGATACTAGTCCTCGTCGAAGTCTGTCTCGTTGTCTGAAACCACAGGGCTAGAAGCCCTCATTTCTTCCTGATTATATTTCCCTCCAGATGAGGGGGTCAAATCAACCTCTTCTCGCAAATCATTTCCGAATCTGTGACCCATATTATATAGGACCGTCTTCTTCTTCTTCTTCTTCTTCTTCTTCTCTTTCAGGATAAGGGCCTTCAGATCTTGCTGACCCTTAGCCAGGTTCATGAACAACTCCTGGAACTGGGCGTTTTGAGCCTGTAGAGCCTTGATTGCTAGTTCAGTTGATGGTTCAGAAGACATGATGCTGAAATAAACAGCGAAGAAGATGAGAAACCTGTAAGGGTACCTGTTATGAGGTGCATGGGAATGATATGCGCATGATAATGATTTCAAAGACTTTTAGGGATTCAAATTCGTAAACCAAAAAATGAAGCACACTTTTATTAGATAAACTTTGAAATCAATTGTCCAACAGAGCCTTTAAGGCGTTACAAGAAAGGAAAACTGAAAAGCAAATCAATACTAGAAATAACAAAAAGACAATCAGTGCTCCCATGGTCGTTTCTTGTCGGTGCGAACATAGTCATTGAGGATCCGCTCGTTCTCCAGCTGCCTTGTCAACTTCTGAATCTTCTGCTCTTGCTCGTAATACTTTTCTCTGTAAGTATCCTGCTCTTCTCTCAGCTGCATCCAAGATCTCTTCAATGCCCCAATGTCAGTAGGCATGTATGGATGGAGGATGGTAGGAGGAACCTCTTCTTCGTCAGCAACCTCAACAATTATAGGCAAGACGGCTTTGTACGGCATTCCCAGCTTTTGGGCACGGATACGAACCCATCAGAGATATGGCTCCATCGGAAGGGAAGTCTTTGCACCTAGCTCATGCGGATCAGACCTGTGTAATCTATCCCAAGCTCTTATGAATCTGCGGCGTTGCTCGTCACTATCCCCATGGAAGTCAAAGACAATACTAGGCATTAGCAACTCATGAGGTCCTTCTCTTCTAGCTCGCCCAAACATACGTAAGGCCAAGCACAAATTATAAGTGATTCCTCCATTGGTTCCTATCAGTGGAACATTGGGGTATTCCCCACAACGATCAATAATGGCCACATCTTCCATGCCCTTGATAGTCCAAATGATGTCATTATGAGAGAGAGACATAATCCTATAGGCCCATCCCATGCCTTCCTTGTTCTTCAAAATTGATTTGGGGAGGTGAGAAATAAACCACCTCGCCAGCAACGGTGCATAGCTCATAAGGGTTCCCCGCTTCCGAGCGGTATGGGCATAAAGAGAATGCAAAATGTCACCCAAGAGAGTGGGTACTGGATTACCGGATATGAAAATCTTCACAACATTCACGTCGACGAAAGCATCTGAGTTAGGGAACAACACCAAACCATATATGAGAAGAGCCAGAATATCTTCAAATGCCTGGAAGTCTAGACTGTCCCAGAACTGATTAGCTTTACCAACCAAGAATTTAGTCAAAAAGCCCGTTGCTCCACTACGAGTTTCCCAATTAGCCGTTACCTCAGCCTTTGTCAGATGGAGGGCTGAAGCAATTTCTTCCGGCCTAAGGATATTCTCCTAACCTGTGAACGGGGTTTGCTCCAGAATAGAGATACCAAGCAGATCAGAGAACTCTTCCAAGGTAGGGACCAACTGGTAGTCCAGAAAAGTAAAGCAATGGTACAGTGGATCAAAGAACTGGACTAAGACACTCATCATCTGCTCGTCCAATTTAGAAGTGACCAAACCCAAGAGGTGACCATGTCTTCTGATAAAGGAGGTAGTATCTGAAATCTTTGCAACCAATTCCTTGAGCTGAGTGGGAATCTAGATAAAGTTGATCCGAATAGTATTCCTACGCATGGGTGCCATGACCTACAAAATAGAACAAAGATGAATCCCTCCTGTCTTTGAAATGGGTTAGTCCAATGCAAGATGCATGCAATGTTATGATGTCATGATGTCATGATAGAAAACACACCACAAGTATCTACAAATAGCAAACATGGTAAAGGCACACAAGTCACACAAAGAGCCCTTAGATTTCAGGCTGGCAAGGAGTCTAGGTACTACCCTATTTCAGTTCAGTTGGTTCAAACCTGTCCTAAAAATAGTAACCGGGTTCTAGAGGATCTCAATATCACTGACTACCCTCGATCAGTCATAATTCCAATTTAGCAACCTTTTCTTGCGGCCGGAATCATCGTGAGAGTTTAGTCTCAATGAGTGTAGCATACTGCTACTGTTCTATGGCCAAGTTGGTCAATTTAAAGGTTCTAAGGTCAGTTGGTGCTTAATGACCCCTTAGAAGACCCATATTCTCCTTGTTGCGCCACAAGGGATATCGGTACAAACTAAAGTGCCACACCAACGTAGCTACTGCTTCAACCGTATCGGTCTACGTCATATAATTCCCTCACAGCTTATTGCTACTTACCTAAAGGGTATCCCCAGATCCGGGTTAGGATCTATAGTAACTCCGATTCAAACCCACAAAGATAAAGCATACAGACCAAACAATTGAAAACAATATGAACTATTCCTAAGGTACACACCACTTATTAACTCCCCAGCAGAGTCACCAGTTCTGTGATACGGTGGAAGAACTGACTGTTTGTAGGTCACAGTTGGCTTTTGCCCTAGCACCGTTGATTTTTGGACCCTTTGAGCAATAGACTGAGCAAACTTCCTCTACAAGGCTTGAAATTTGACATGGATGATCTTGAGAACATATTAGGACATTAGGGAGCCCTTGAGGTCATTTAGATCCAAGGATCTTGATGCAACACAAAACCCTAATTTGGGGTTAACTGCCTTAGGAGATAGCTTGTCTGACCCACTCTTGAGCAAACTTGAGCAACTTGGAGATTTTCCTTGCAAGTTCTTGAGAAATATGAGAGGGCAAATTTTGGGGTACAACAGATGATATTGAGAACATATTAAGGCAATGGAAATCATTTGGGTCCCTTGGAACCCAAACATCTTAATGAGGACTGAAACCCTAATTTTAGGCTGTTGTACCCCAAAATTTGCCCTCTCATTTATCAAGATTTCCCCTCACAAGAATCTTTGGACTCCAGACAGGATTAGGGTTTGCTCAGCTCAAGACATCTCCTTGCATTGATGACCTGAAATTAGGGTTTGAGTTTGCACAAGGATTTTTGGACTTTCAATGCCTCATTTGAATTTCATACTTCATGTTGGACTCCTAATATTTCCCATACCAAGTTTCAAGCCTTGAATCAAATTTTTGTCCAATCAATTGGACAGTTGACCTAAAATCAACTATATTGGGGAAAAGGTCAACTATGGCCAATTTATAGTCAAACCTTATAATTTTTTATCCACATCAACATTATAGACTAATATGAACCATTTGATCAAGTTTGGACCATAACTCCTCTAGAAATTTGATCAGATCATCAAAAGGGCAAAATGGTCATTTTTAGGGTTTTGACTGTAAAAGGGCAATTTCTGATTTTTTTTACCTAGCCAATGGAAAATTGGGCTCAAGCATGGATTCAAGGACTCAATGGCATCATCTTGACCTAATCACAAGGTTCAAAAGATCTCAATTGCATTGGATTGATAGATGAATTTTCCAGTCAACTGATCAAAAATCAACTGTACACTGAAAAGTCAAACTTTGACTTTTTGGTCAAAATCAAGTGCCAAGGGTCATTTTTAATCAAGATATGTCAAAACATGAAACTTGTTCACCAAGAAACCTAATTTTGAAAATTAGGGTTTAAAATGGAAAATTTTCTTAACTTAGAAATTTTCTAAGTTATGAAAATTTCTTATTTTTTCCCAACTTTTTCACCATGATGAAATTGGATTCAAAGAAAACTTCCAACATGAAAGTTGTATTCCTCCACAAAATCTACAACTTTGATTCACGAAGTTTTCCAAAAATATGATTGGATCTCAAGTTATGATTTTGTGAACAAGGGTCCATGAAACTTTTAACTTAGTGAAATTTTGCCCTAGTTTAGGCAGGATTTTGACCTATCTTCATGGAAATATTTCATATAGTTCCAAGTGTAATCTAAAAATGCATTTCAAAGATGGATTGTAGAGCATGTTACAAGATTTCTAAAATGTCCAAGAACTCTCCAAAATCATTCATGGTTAGGGAGAATCGAAAGTTGGAAAATGGGAAATTATCACTTTTGTCCAAGGCATTTTTCATATTGGTTCAAGTTGCAAATCAGGTTGGATCATGCTTGTACTTGGTTTACAGATTCTAATCCTTTATACACTCATAATAAAATGAAAACACATTGGACCAAGGCGTTGTTCTGAGCTTTAGGGCATTGTATAAGGAATTAATCTAAAAATGGCAAAAAGGCAACATTGCTACTTTGATAAAGCATGCTTTATGCAATTTTGTTTGTCTTGAGCATTGAACTTAATCTTTTGCAGAAAACCATATCCACAAAGATAAGGAAAGGTTTACCAACTCTCCCAGGCTTTGAGCTAGCCTGTACAGGCTGTGGCTTTGTCAACTCACCTTTTACTTCAAAAACAAGCAAGCATGCAAAAACTCCACAACTTTGTTATCTAATAAGAGAAAGCTTTGTGTTCATTTAAAACAAGTTCAACACATTATACCAAGTCAAAAGCACGAGCTCTTAGCATCCCAAACACCCTTAAGCACAAAAATCACAAGTTCTTGCAAAAATAGGGCAAGTTCTGCAGATTCACTTCCAAATCCAATTCCACTCGTGCGTTTTGTCCAAAACCACTTCAAACACATTCTAAGCAATACACCTAAACTATCCAAACCTTTCTCAAGCCACTGTAACTCCATTTTCATACTTCACCATTTTTACTTTGAATCTTTGCAGGTTGAGTTCTACAAGCATATTCAGGCAAGTTCAAAGCAAGCCAAACATTGGGGAAGGTTGAGTGAACTTCAGGCAAGCTAACACGACCTTCATGCCTCATCCAAAAAACCTACATTGATATATTCAAACTTGACTAAAACAGGTATTTCTCAAACTTCTATCTCCTTATTTAGGAATTATTAGGCTTAGGTTTGTGAAGCAAAAATGTAGTCCTCATTGTCCTTGAGTTGTATATATGCATAGAATTCATTTATGTTAAATGGGCTAGGAGTATTTGATAGTTGAACTTACTGAAAAAAACTAGGTTAGAATTTAGGGCCAAGGAAAATCTCTCTGGTCTTTGAGAGTTAGATCAACTTTTTTATATCATTGAAATCGTGGTTTAAAGCTCTATAATTTTCATGTTATGAGTTTTTGATTTCAAGAAAAGAATAGGGAGAACAGGTTTGAAGTTGCAGGCGCGCATGTTTGACAAGAGGACAGGGACGAAGTGGAGTCTGGGTTGGGCCTGACTTTGTTCTGGCTATTTGCACCCCCTTGCTTGCTTTCTGCACCCCTTGGCCCATTTGATTTATTTTTGTATTTTTTTTATTTCTTTTATATTTCTGACTTTTTATTTATTTTTCTAAATATTTAAAATCACAAAAAAACATTCTCTTAATTTTTCACATTTTATTTTATTATTTTTATTATTTTTTGGACATAGAAATAGTTTATTAATAATAATATAACTTTATTTTCTTAATTAAAATTTGTAAGTAATACAAAAACATCATATATTTTTTATTTTTATTATTTATACACTTCAATAATATTTTTTCACACATTTTAATTTTTTAACATTTTGTATATATATTATTATTATTTTTCTTAAACATAAAAATGAATAAATAAATAATATAATACATTTTCTTTTAAAAAACCAAAACTAGGGTTTCCACCCTTTCAAAAATAATCATTTATTTTCTTATTTTTTTTATACATAAATAAACTTATTTTTACATACATAAAAATAAATACAAAAAATATTTTGCATATTTATATTTATTGCATATTTAAATAATTGTCTATTTATTTATTTGTACAAATAAATTCAATATGGTTGTAATAGTTTTAGGGCTTTATTTTTTAGCAATATCCCCTATTCAAACTTGTATCCCCCTCCCCATAATCATGTTGTAATAGTCTTAGATTTACTTTTATGCATTTTATTGCTTTATATGCCATGATAGTAAAACTAGAGTTTGTATGCAAAGACCAAAATCAAACAAATAGCATGACTAAACACAAGACAAAAATGCATGAAAAATGACAACATAATGCACACAAGTACCCCTAGGGTTTCATCCACTTGTTGCCTTAAAAATGGCCATGGTATGCATGCTAGGTATTTTGGCAAAATCAAAATCAAAACAAAAAGATCATAGTCCCTCGATGACGCTATCTTGGTTGCCCATACAAAAATGATCTAGTCCCTCAAAAATTTGCTAAGATACTTGGAAATATTGTTATCATGGTCATAGATGACCCGCGCATGTCCCGCTTAACATCCAAAGACAAGGTTGTTTACCAAATACAATGGTAAAACAACAATGTCAAAGGGTTAAAAATGTGTAGGAAAGATCTTTTAGTAGGGTAGATAACTCCTAGTTACTTGATCAAACTTGCAAACATCCTTGCTATTTTCAAAAACACACAATACAATTTCAAAACATTTTCCCAAAACAAACTTTCAAACATTGAAACATTTTTCAAAAGACAAACACCTTTGTATACATTCAAACAAGAATCATTACAATGGTTGCCTAAACAAAGGCCTCTTTTCAAAATACTTTCAAAACCACACACAAAAGCACCATTTCAAACAATTGAAAAGCAAAAGCAAGTGATCTAAAATAAGTAACTAAGATCCCATGGAAAACCATGGATGAAAAGGGTGCTAGCACCTTCCCTTTTCATAATCTACCCCCCAAACCCAAAAAAAAATCTCAAAGGTCTTTCCTGTGCTTTTTTACCTTTCCTTTTGGATAAAATAAAAGTTGGTTGCGAATCTTGCTAAACCGAAACATTTGCGAACACAAACGCAAAACCTCAAGTCAGTTCTCCCACCGCATCACAGAGGCCCATTGTCTTAGGAAGAGGATTTTTCTGGTCAATCCTTAGGCATCCTTGAGCAAGTTGAGAACTTCAATGAGTATATGTTGAGTAAAATGAGAGGGAAAATTTTGGGGTACAATAGCTGCCCCTGTTCAATCTTCTTAAACCAGAGGATGTAGATTGGCTGGTCTGCCTTTTGTCATCTGAAGGTAGAAAATGATTGAAGACTAGAGTGCCCAGAAATTTGCATTCGCATGAAGTAATACTGATTGGTGATATCGGGAATAGGCTTACTGATGCCATTTGGAAGTCGACAGAGTATTGTCGGTGATGGGCTTAAAGATTCCATCCAGAAAAGATATCGGTTTCATAAGAGATTCCTTTGTGAGAATTCATGTACCTGCCATTGAGGAGGACTTCGCCGGGGAATGTTGATTAACATCTGGGGAAATAGAGTATAGGAGCTTCGATTTTCCATTACTCTACTGGGGAATTAACTCTTGATTGCGTAGGTGGAAGTACATTGCCTAATTGGTTAGGGTCCAGGCCGCACAGAGGCTTACTGGGGAAATGTGAGATCGACTGATTCTGGTCGGGTCCAGGTCTTGCAGTGTTGTAAACTATTGACTGGAGATAAGAGAGAAGGAACCTGGGTCGTAGGGTTACTTCGAAACGAAAGCCTGGATAGTAGGGCTATGAGAAGGGACCTGGATAGTAGGGTTACTTCGGGATGACAGCCTGGATAGTAGGGCTATGAGAAGGAACCTATATAGTAGGTTACTTCAGGATGACAGCCTGGATAGTAGGGCTATGGGAAAGAACCTGGATAGTAGGGTTACTTTGAGATGAAAGTTTGGATATTAGGGCTTATGGGAAGGAACCTGGGTAGTAGGGTTACTTCGAGATGAAAGCCTGGATAGTAGGGCTATGAGAAGGAACCTGGGTCATAGGGTTACTTCAAGATGAAAGCCTGAATAGTAGGGCTTATGGGAAGGAACCTGGATAGTAGGGTTACTTCAAGATGAAAGCCTGGATAGTAGGGTTACTTCGGGATGACAGCCCGGATAGTAGGGCTATGGGAAGGAACCTGGATAGTAGGGTTACTTCAAGATGAAATCCTGGATAGTAGGGCTATGAGAACGAACCTGGATAGTAAGGTTACTTCAAGATGAAATCCTGGATAGTAGGGCTTATGGGAAGGAACCTGGGTCGTAGGGTTACTTCGGGATGAAATCTTAGATAGTAGGGCTTATGGGAAGGAACCTGGGTCGTAGGGTTACTTCGGGATGAAAGCCTGAATAGTAGGGCTTATGGGAAGGAACCTGGATAGTAGGGTTACTTCAAGAAGAAAGCCTGGATAGTAGGGTTTATGGTGAGGAACTTGGGTAGTAGGGTTACTTCAAGGTGGAAGTCTGGATAGTAGGGATTATGGGAAGGATCCTGGATAGTAGGGTTACTTCATTTGGTCACGTAGCTTAGTTGACCCGTTTGGTTTCGGGAACTGATTTTTATTAGTTGTCTGTAGATATGACATGTATAACTGTTGGAATTATTGGTGATAATTGTCTTTCCTGAAAAGATAATAGGGTTAATTATATGCGATGCGTGAAATGCATTGTGAGATGATGTTCTCAAAATAAATGAGACTATGCTATATGTGATATGTATGCGCATGTCATGATGCATAAACATGAAATGCTATTATGACATGTCAGAGTCTGGGAAAATAAATCCCTGACTGCTGCTGGAGAGTATACCATTCCTGACTGTTGTAGAGGACTGCGGTTCTTCTACATCCGCCGGGGATGGAGAATGGAAATGACTATTCTGGAGATTTACTCCTTGTTGTTTGTGAATATTCTGCCAGGGAGAGACTTTATTTGTGAATAATTCTACGGGGGAATAATTCTGTTGGAGGATTGAACTTCCGTAGCTGGAGGGGTAAACTCTGTTGAGGATTGAGTTTCCGTATTCAAAGAAATAAACTCTTCTTGGAGGACCCATTTTATGACCCGCTTGTGATTATGAAATTCGGCTGGGGAAGGTACTTCCTATTTTGGTGGAGCTGGTATCAATGCTTTGATTCCCTTTACTCAGTGGGGAGTGTAGATGTCACGAGGTCTCATGTATTAATGGTTGTGTTTCAAGGCTGTCTTTGCCCTGGTACCTGCTGGATAAAGTAACTGTCGGGTTTGATATTTTTAGTTTTTTCCCCTGTTTCTTGAGCTACGAGTAATTGTCTTTCTGTTTCCTATGCAAATTTTTATGAACCGCAATCATATTCAAATGCATATGTCAAGAATAAACCATTGGACGTTCTTGCAAAACAAAACAGAAGAAAAAGAAAAACCAATAGTCTTGTAAAAAATGGTCTGTATTAATTTTCGAAGTTGGCCTATAACAGGCGTTTTTGTACAGGGAAGCTGACACTCTAGTAAGAGAATTCCGCCGTAAAAATGGAAGCTATACAATATTGTGTATAACAAAAAGAAAACAACTATGTGTAACAATCCCATTGGGTTCCAATTCTGCTATTGCCTATATGTCTTCGAGTGTCCCATCACTTTGTTGCTTGTCCGAAGCTGATTAGATTGATCGGTTCCGTTCGAGCTCGATTGTTGATACTGAGGTCTGATCGCAAGGTGATCCAATGGGACATGGTGATACGCTTTACATCCCTAATTTTTTCCTGGACTGCCCTTTCGGGTTTTCAGTCCACCGGGATACCCTTTTTTTCCAAGCCGCTTTTTCAGGTTTTCGACTTGTCGGGTGTACAGATTTTTTGTTTTCATCCCTTATTTTTGCCCGAACCCCTTTTGGTTCGCCGGGAAGCCCTTATTTTTGCGTAGGCCAGTCAACCTAGTGGGTCTTTTATCATGCATAGTATTTTTTCATTATGTCTGCATTTACAGGGTGAGGAAGGTCGTCACCTTCCATGGTGGTTAGAATCATGGCTCCACCCGAGAAAATATTTTTAATCACAAATGGCCCTTCGTATGTGGGAGCCCATTTTCCCATGGGATCACCTTGCGGCAGTATGATGCGCTTGATCATTAGATCCTTGATTTGATACTCTTGGCGTCTGACTTTTTGTTGAAAGCCTTGATCATCTACTTTTGATACGTTTGACCATGACAGACAGCAGTAAGTATCTTCTCATCGATCAAATTCAGTTGGTCAAGTCGAGTCTAGATCCAATCGTCTTCGTTCAAACCCGCATCTTTCATAATTCTTAAAGAAGGAATCTGGACCTCAATGGGTAGGACTTCCTCCATGCCATATACAAGAGGATAGCGTGTTGCCCCTGTTGACGTCCGTGCTGACGTACGGTACCCATGAAGAGCGAATGGTAACATCTCATGCCAGTCTTTATATGTCACCCTCATCTTCTGTATAATCTTATTGATGTTCTTGTTATCTACTTCAACAACGCCATTCATTTTCGACTGGTATGGAGAAGAGTTATGATGTTGTATCTTGAATTGTTTACGAAGCTCGGTGATCATCGTGTTGTTGAGATTCGTACCATTTTTAGTGATAATTCTCTCTGGCACACCATACCGACAGATTATGTTATGCCTGATAAATCGCGCCACGATGTTCTTGGTTACAGTAGCAAAAGAGGCCGCCTCAACCCATTTTGTGAAGTAATCAATGGCCACCAGGATAAAGTGATGCCCATTGGAGGCAGTGGGTCTGATTTCTCCGGTCATGTCAATTCCCCACATTGCAAAGGGCCACGGAGATGTCAAGACATTCAAAGGAACCGGAGGCACATGCACCTTATCAGCATAGATTTGGCACTTATGACAAGTTCGGGAGTGCTGATAACAATCTTCTTCCATAGTGGACCCGTAGTATCCTTCCCGTAGGATCTTCCTATCCATGGTATGTCCACTTGAATGGGTTCCTAAGGTACCTTCATGTAGATCTATCATAATCCTCTCTGCTTCGCTCTTGTCTACACACCTCTGTAAGGTAGAGTCATGATTGCGCTTGTAGAGGATTCCATTACTGAGGAAGAATTTCGCGGCGAACCTCCTCAGAAACTTCTTATCATTGATAGATGCCCCTTCGGGATACTCTTGAGTCTTTAGATACCTTTTTACTTTGTGAAACCAAGGCTTATCCTCTACCTCTTTAGTATCAATCTCACATCAGTTTGCTGGTTCGTCCAACCTTTCAATGGTGATTCAGGGAGCTTCGTTGTCCCACCTGACTTTGAACATAGAAGACATGGTAGCTAGCGCGTCCGCTAATTGATTCTCCTCTCGTGGGAAATGTTCAAAGGTTACCTCCTCAAAGTGCGGGAGCAATGTCAGTACGTGCTCTTTGTATGTGATGAGATTCGGATGCTTCGTATCCTATTCGCCTTTGATCTGACTTATCACCAAGGATGAATCCCTGAAGACATTTAAAAACTTGATCCTGAGGTCGATAACGGCTTTGAGACCCATGATACAGGCTTCATACTCTGCCATGTTGTTAGTGCAGTTGAAACATAGTCGGGAAGTGAAAGGAGTATGACAGTCCTCAGGAGATATGATTATGGCACCAATTCCATTACCGAGTGCTTTCGAAGCTCGGTCAAAAGCCATGGTCCATCGGGATCCCTCCTTAGGTCCTTCATCTGGTCCAGGTTCTTCATAATCAGTCATCATCATAATATTCTCATCCGAGAATTCAAAATTCATGGACTGGTAGTCATCCACGGCCTGATGAGCCAAATGATAAGCCAATACACTTCCCTTAATTGCTTTGTGGGTTGTATATTGTATATTGTATTCAGTTAAGATCATCTGCCATCTCGCTATCCTTCCGAAGAGTGCGGGCTTCTCGAAGATGTATTTGATTGGGTCCATCTTTGATATCAACAAAGTAGTGTGGGTCAACATATACTGTCTTAGTCGGCGAGCATCCCATGCCAAAGCGCATCAAGTTTTCTCGAGCAGTGAGTATCTTGTCTCACAGTCGGTAAACTTTTTGCTAAGGTAGTATATTGCGTTCTCTTTTCGACCAAACTCGTCATGCTGCCCCAGCACATACCCCATTGAATTGTCTAGCACTATTAGGTACAATACAAAGGTCTTCCTTCAATCGGAGGCATCATAATTGGTGGTTCTTGAAAGTATTCTTTGATCCTTTCGAAAGCAGTCTGACATTCGTCATTCCACTTTACCACTTGATCTTTCTTCAGAAGCTTGAAGATGGGCTCATAAGTAGCAGTCAGATGTGAAATGAACCTGGCGATATAATTCAGGCGTTCCAAGAAGCCTCTAACTTCCTTCTCAGTATGGGGAGTCGGCATCTCTTGTATGGCCTTTACTTTAGCAGGGTCTACCTGAATACCTTTGTCACTGACGATGAAACCCAGAAGCTTACCAAACCTTACCCCAAAGGTGCACTTGTTCGGATTCAACCTTAGCTTGTATGTCTTCAACCTTTCAAACAACTTTTGTAGATGGTCGAGGTGCTCTTCTTCGGTTTGAGACCTGGCTATCATGTCATCAACATAAACCTTTATCTCATGGTGAATCATATCATGGAACAAGGCGACCATGGCTCGCTGATAATATACCCCAGCATTCTTCAACTCAAAAGGCATCGCCTTGTAACAGAAGGTGCCCCACTGTGTTACGAAGGTTGTCTTCTCCATGTCTGCATGAACCATCTTGATCTGGTTGTAGCTAGAGAAACCATCCATGAAGGAGAAGATTTTGTGCTGCGCGGTGTTGTCAACCAGAACATCAATGTGGGGAAGCGGGAAGTCATCCTTGGGGCTTGCCCTGTTCAGGTCTTTGTAGTCCACACACATTCGTACCTTGCTGTCTTTCTTAGGTACTAGAATGAAGTTAGAAACCCACTGCAGATAGGAGGTGACAGCCAAGAACCCAGTGTTGAACTGTTTCATAACCTCTGCTTTGATTTTCTCTAACATTTCGGGGTGCATACGGGGGACCTTTTTCTTAATAGGAGGACAATCTTCCTTATTTGGTAGACGATGTACCACAATATCAGTGTCTAAACCATGCATGTCTTCATATGACCAGGCGAAGATTTCAACATAGTCGTGAAACATCTGTATCAACCGTTGTTTGATCTTAGTCTCCAGATTTGTGCTGATCTTGACATCTTTTTTGTCTACCTCCGTGCCCAAGTTTATCGTCTCAATTGGCTCTTCACGGGGATGTATAGCCCTCTCTTCCTGCTGCAACAGTCTAACAAGTTCTCCGGGTACCTCACAATTGTCCTAACCTTCGTCCTCGGCTTGGTTGATCGGATTTTCAAAGTCATGACTGGCGATAGCAGAACTGTTATCAATGGGATCCATAGTGGATATGGATTTGTAGTTTGATATGTGAGTGTGTGTAAGAACATAACTGTATTGATAAAGTAAAAGCAGAAAAGAAAAACAGAGAGCGCAAAATTTGTATGCAAAGAACGTCCAATGTTTTATTGATGATATATGAAATGACATATAATAATCCTCACAGATAGAACCATTGTGCCTCGGGTAAGACACAAGTCCATAAAGTTTAAATTGTTTATTACAAACTTGGAAAACAAGTAAGACAATTACTGCGGAATAAAAGAAACTGGTATAAAATCTCTGGTCGTCCAATTACTCGGTCCGCCGTTGGTAGTCGGGTAGATCCAGCTGTCAATATCGGAATCTTCCTCACTGTCTTCAATAGCATTGACCCTACGATTGCTGATGCGTAGGGGAGGTCCTCCAGCCCGAGCGCGTCGAACAACCCTTTGAGCTCCTGAAGTAAAGCCCAAACCAAATTTGTCAGTTTTGTGAATAAAATCAGTAAGCTGCCCCCAATTGGTATGCCCACCTTCCTCAACTACTACTCTGGCGTCCTTGAGAGAAGCCATCTTCAAAGGAGGTTTAGTGCTGGAGGTAGTCTCGGTTGACACCAAAATCTGGGGAACCTCTTCAAAGTTTTGACAAGGAGTCTCTATGAATTCCCCGTCCATCTCCACATACTTGAAGGAGTTCAGGTGGCTCACCATATACTCCTCTTCACCATGCACAGTTACAATCTTCCCCTTCACTGGATATTTCAGCATTTGGTGCAGTGTATAAGTAACAGCCCCAGCTTCATGGATCCAAGGACGACCCAACAAACAAGAGTACGATGGCCTAATGTCCATCACGTAGAAGGTGGACTCAAAGGTCTGAGAGCCCACTTTGACATGGATGTCCACCTCCCCATGCACCATTCTCTTCGACCCGTCAAAAGCCCTCACCACAATGTTACTGGGTTTTAGGGTCAAGCCTTCACAATTTAGCCGATCGAGAGCCTTCTTAGGCAGGACAATCAGTGAAGATCCAGTGTCTACCAGGACAAGAGCCATAGTAGTCCCCCTACATTTGATCGAGACGTGCAGAGCATCATTATGCTTCCTCCCTTTCGGTGTCAAGTCAGCATCTGAAAAACCCAGCCCATTGTCAGCAGTCAAGCTGGCCACACGGTCTTTGAATTGATCAGATGAGGTTTCTGGAAGCACATGCACAGTCTTAAGGAATGCAACCAAAGCCTTGGCATGGGCCTCAGAACATAACAATAGATATAACATCGATATTTTTGAGGGGGTCTGCCCCAGCTGCTCGACCACATTGTAGTCGCTCTTCTTGATTATTTTTATTATTTCCTCTATCCCTTGATTAGAGGATTCCACAATAATCTTTCTAGGTGCCTCCGTCCAGGTAGGCTCACCTATAGCTCTTTGCCTCGAGTCCTAGATGAATCAATGACAGGAGTAACAATTAGAGTAAGAACGTGAGTAGTGTCGGAAGTATCGGTAGGAAGAGAAGATGAAATAACAACGAGCTTAGTAACAATCTTTGGGGAGATCTCAGGAGAGAAAACCCTTCCACTTCTGGTGATCTTGCTGGTCCCGACAACGTTACTGACATCAGGATCAACCTCTTCAGATTTCAAATCTTGTTTAACGCCATGATAGTAAACATCAGCGCCATAATTCCACGGGATAACTTTGTCCGAGGAGTACGGTACGGGACCAGGAAAAGTGATTATTAGCGGAGTAATTCTTGGAGCAAGTGTAATCCTAACAGGTCTTTTAGAGGAGACCTTGGAAGGATTGGTGGAAATGGTTATAATGGCAACATCTTCAAACGGAACAGTCAGAATCAAAGTCTTTTCGAACAAAATCTCTCTGCTGTCCATCAGGCGTTGAACACCTACTTTCAGCAAATAGCAACCAGTGGGTAGAGATGAACACATGTGGCAACCTTCACCACAACCCAGAAATAAATTTGCCAACAAAAAATTCCTCTTAGCAGTCGTAAGAGGATTAGAAACTTCATCAACAGAGGTAACAAACAGATCAGTATCAATGGCATTAACTCCACGGTTGTGCTTAGGCATGGGAGCAGTTATGAAATTAGGCTTCTCCGAAGCATCAAAATCAATATCCTTAGCTTCAATCAGGTCTTGTACTTTATTTCTCATATCCCAACATGCATTTGTATCATGGTCAGGACTCTCATAATGGTAGGCACACCGAGTGTTTGGGTTGTACCGAGGAGATGTGGTGTTAGGATTCTTCGGAGCCTCTTTCAAGGTTGCCAAGTTGGATCTTAGCAGATGGGGTAGAACCTCAGTCAATGTCCTATTAATTCGAGTAAACTGACTTTGCGGTCTTTCTACCCTTTGTTGATTATTGTGTTGTGGGGTAGCCGTGAGCCTAGATATCATTACAGCACCTACCGTTGGGCGGTGTTCAGCTCTGTTCTGACCTCTTGGGCTATAAATGGAACCGACCTCCTTCTTACCCGTGAAGGGCTTCTTCACTGAACTCGAAGAGGTGTCTTTATAGATCTTGCCACTCCGGGTCCCAACTTCTACCATCTCTCTTGTTAATATCAGCTCGGTAAAACCAATTGAGGAGCTACCAATCAAATGATTGAAGAATGGACCAGATAGCATCCCAAGAAACATGTCAACCAACTCCCTATCAGACAAAGGGGGTTGGACTCTCCCAGCCAGATCTTTCCACTTCTGCGCATAGTCCTTAAAGCCTTCACCTACAGCCATGGACATACTCTGGAGTTGAGTACGAGTAGGGGCAAGGTCAGCGTTGTATTGATACTGCTTGTAAAAAGCAGCAGTCAAATCCTCCCAGTTTCGGACATTGATTCCCTCCAGTTGATAGAACCATTCAAGATGAGTCCCTGACAGGCTATATTGAAATAAGTGAACCCATAAGTTCCTATCAGCAGTGTGAGGCTGGATCTTCCTCACGTAGGAACGAAGATGAAGCTTGGGACAAGACACCCCATCATACATCACGAAAACCGGAGCTTTAAACTTCTGTGGGATGACTACCCTAGACACCAACTCCAGCTCTTCAAAATCCAGCCCTGGTATTCTCTGGATCTCCGTAGTTCTCAACCGATCCTCTAACTGCTTATATCTATCCTCAGTGGGAGGATATTGCTCATCATTGTAGTCCGTGTCATTATCAGAGACTTCAGGGCTAGGGTCCTTCTCCCTTGTCTCTCTTTCTCTTGATTCTCCCCTTCTTTGGATGAGGAGGTCAGATCGATTGGTTTCTTTAACGGCCCCCTGAACCTTCTTCCCAGGTTAAGAATATCAGAGATTTTCTTCTTTTTCTTCTTCTTCTTCTTCTTCTTCTTCTTCTTTTCCTTCAGGATAAGGGCCTTCGGATCCTCCTGCCCTTTTGCCAGAGTTATGAACATTTATTGAAATTAGGAATTTTGTGCCTGAAGATCTTTGATGCTTTGATCAGAAGACATTTTTGCTGAAATAAATAGCGAAGAATATGAGAAACCTGTAATGGTACCTGTTTATGCAATGTCATGGATGGGATGCGTATGTAATGACTTCAAGGATTTTTAAAGGCTCAAATTTTTTAACCAAAATAAACACACGTTAATTGTATTAATAAGTTCGGTTTGTTACAAAGAGTGCCATTTAGGATTACAATCTAACAAAACTTAAAGCAAAAATAAAACTAGGTCTCCTAGGAGCACATCCTCTTTGGTGCAATGTAGGCGTTTATGTTCCTTTCTTCATGGAGCAGCCTAGTGAGCTCCAGGACCTTCTTCTCGCTGGCATAGAATTGAGCTTCAAGCGTATCCCACTCCTCTTTAAGTTGAACCAAGGATTTTTGTAACTCCTCATAATTAGTTGGCATGTCAGGATAATGAACAAGAGAAGTAGTGTCTCCTTCAGCAGCTGGTTCCACAATCACTGGTAGGACAGCGGGGTACATCATCATAAGACTTTGGGTGCGGGCTCGTACCCATCAGAGATAAGGCTTAAGAGGGATGGAATTCTTGTGGCCCAGTGTCTTGCTATCAATTTTATGTACCATGCCCCAAGCTCTCATGAACCTTTTGTAGTAACCCTGAGCATCATTCTCATAGTTGAAGATGATTCCTTGGATAAGTGTATCATGAGGACCATCCCTTCTCGCATAACCAAAATTTCGCAGTGCCAAAGAAGGGTTATAAGTGATTCCTCCCCTAATGCCTAAGAGAGGAACATTAGGGAATTCACCACAGTGATCGATGATGGTAACATCTTCCGAGGACCGTGAACACCAATGAATGTCTGAATGTGTAAGGGACATCAGCCTATGAGACCATTTCATATCCTGCTCATTCTTCAAAATAGACCTAGGTAGGTGTGAAATAAACCACCTAGCCAATAGAGGAGTGCAACACATGAGGGTCCCTTTCTCTTTAGAGTGCGAGCATACAGAGAGTGTAGAACATCCCTAAGTAATGTGGGCACAGGATTATGAGACAGAAAAACCTTAATAGTATTCACGTCTACGAGTTGGTCTGCATTAGGGAATACTACCACCCCGTAGGTGAGGAGTGCCAATACCTCTTCAAAATCTTATAAATCCAGGGTATCCCAAAAATAGTAAGCCTTCTCGAATAGAAATTTAATCGGGATTCCTTGGACACTTCCCCTTGTTTCCCAATTTGTTACTACATCGGACCGTTGTAAGGACAGAGCTCGAGCAATCTCTTCAGGCTTTGGATGTTCTTTCATACCGTTGAAAGGTAACTGATCAAGAATAGGTACCCCAAACAACCTAGAAAATTCCTCCATAGTAGGCACTGGTTTCTAATCTGGGAAGGTGAAGCAGTGGTGCAAAGGATCAAAGAAATGAAATAGCACTTTTAACAATTCTTCATCAGGTTTTAAAGGGACCAAGTTGAGCAATCGACCATGTTTTTCAGTGAAGGGAGAGCTTTAAGGGATCCTTAATGCCAAATCCTTTAGTTGGAGAGGCACTTTCACAAGGTTAGTCTGGATAGTGTTCCTGCGGGTGGGTGCCATGTCTTACAAAACAAAGCAAATATGAGCCCTAGAAAGTCCTTGAAATGGTTAGTATGATATGTCGTGCTTATGATGTCATGATTATGCTAAAAATCACATGTATAGCAAGCAAAAAACAAGTCACACCAATTCCTTAGGTTTAAGGCCTGCATGAGTTTCAAGGTCATACCCTCTTGAAGCTGGATTGGTTCAACCTGTCCTATAAATAGTAACCAGGTTCTAAAGGATCTCAATATCACTGATCTTTCCCTAAAGCTTCATTCAATAGGCGATTGACTCACAAACAAACAAAACTCAAGAGTCAGACCTCAATGAGTGTAGCATTGAGTAACTGTCGACCTTGGGAATACACCAAAGTCGGCCATCTTGCTACGTCCTACTGGCCAAGTTGTGAAATTAAAGTCAGTCGTACTCTCCTTGATTGAATCAAGGGTTACCGGTACCAACCAAAGTGTCACATCAACGTAGCTACTACTTCAACCGTGTCGGTATACCCTGCACAGTTCCCTCACAGTTTATTACTACTTACCTAAAAAGTGTCCCTAGATCTGGGTGTAGGATCTACATAACCCCAACAAAACCCTTGAATATAAAGCAAGAAAAGCAAAACAAGAAAGCAATTTTAAAAATGACCTAGATCCTAAGGTATACCCCACTTATTACTGGTTAATACTATGATACAGTGGCAGAACCGACTTTTATTCACAAATGTCGTGGTAAGCAAGAGTCGCCACCGACTTTTATTTCATCCAACAATGGAAAAGGAAAAAGAACAGAAAAAACCTTTTTTCGAGAGTTTCTGAGTACGGGGGGTAGATTATAGAAAGGGAAGGTGTTAGTACCCTTTCTATCTGTGGTTTTCCACGGGCTCTTAGGTACTTGCTCATTTTTGA
Organism: Vicia faba; assembly: GCA_948472305.1. Taxonomy (NCBI): domain Eukaryota; kingdom Viridiplantae; phylum Streptophyta; class Magnoliopsida; order Fabales; family Fabaceae; genus Vicia; species Vicia faba. The sequence goes on from OX451741.1 coordinate 806,586,613, forward strand.
AATTGCTTGTGTGTGTTTTGCAAAAACGTTTTGTTTAACTTCGTGATAACCCTTGTATCTGTCCTCAAGAGTGTGATGAAGTTGTTTTTGAAAACTATTTTGAAAGTGTTCGTTTAAAAGAGTTTTTATGGTTTTGAGCAAGTACTTAAGATTTCTACCTACTCGAAACAAGATTGTTCGTTCTCGTTTCCTTTAGACAGCGCTATCCCACTATTAAGGAGTAGGTAGCCCTATCGTTGGAGTTTTAAGGGACATTCGAAGGGACGAAATGGTCAATGAAGGCAACAAGTAAGGATACCTTAGCATTTCAAAGGGAATGTCATCATAAGATCATTTCTCGTAGGCAACTCAAGGGACAGTAAGGGACTATGATCTTTTATGATGACTTTTATACCGAGGGTCTTTGCTAAGATATCCCTATGTTCGAGGGACATGACCATTATTCCCGAGGCAACCAAGTGAGGAAAACCCTAGGAGTGAGCATGTGCAAGTGTGATTTTTCGAGTTAATCATGGTAAACTGAGGATCCTGCGTGCATGCTTGACACTAATGATTCAAAATAACTCAGGACCTCATTATGAACATGTATCAGTGTAAAAATTAAATTGATATCGCATGAATCAAAAGTTTGAGTTTCGAGAACCTTATCGAACCGTGGTTAGTGAGAGGATGAGTTTTGGGATCGTTCGGCCTTCAGTATAAATGTGGTTTGACTGCTGAGATCAACAGGAGACTAATGGAGTGCTTGGAACGCTTTGACAATGGCCAGAGAAAGAAGTCTCGTATTGCACCACCTTGGACCAATTTTTCACTTTTTGACTAGGGTTTTTTGTAACAGCTGCGCCTCTCTCTTTGGCCTGACTTTGTTATGCATATATATTAGGCCATATTAGGTCAAAAAAATTGGAAGAATATCTATCCTTTCATTGAGAAAATATTTTCCTTTAATTATTTGATTTTTTGTATATTTGTACCAAATCAAATCTTGCTATTTCTCCACGATATTTCCCTTGATATGCTAGCAATATATATCCTTTATTTGATGAGAAAAGATTCCAAATCCAAATCTTTTATTATTTCTACTATTTATTTATTTAATTTTGCATTTTAATGGATAAAATGTCAAAATAAATAATATAAATAATATAACAATGCATGGGTTAGCTTGGAGGTCGTGGACCATGCTAGGAGTGTGTTGCAAGAACAAAAAGTTAAGCCTATTTGAGTAAATATGTAGTTTTGAGCATTGTTGACTTTGGGAAAATTTCCAAAAATGGCCAACTTTGATAATGCACATCTCTATTAATTTTGACCGTAAGAGGGTGTTATTGGACTTCTTAGAAATCTTAGGATGTCCTCTAAACAACCCTTTTGGTTTCACCTCAATTGGATCTTTAATGTCCATGTAAGAAGCTTTGACCCAAAAGGTGTTTTTGTTGACTTTTTGAAATGACTTATAATGTCTGAACTCATATCTTATCATTGAGTGCATTTTTTGAACTTGAGGGCTAAAGATGAGTTGTATCGAGTTGCATCCTCTTCAAAATGAGCCTTAGATGGGAAATTTCTAATAAAGTATGAGAAAGTTATGCCTGGTCAAAGTTTCGTTGACTTTTTCTGTAGAAACCCTAATATAGCAACTTTTAAGTTTTGATGAATTAGGAGTATTCCTTGAGGAATCATGATCAACCCTTTATAAAATGATGAACATCACTTCAAAATGTTTATGTTGACCAAAAATCTTGAAGTTTGACTGTATGTGAGTCACAGTTGACTTTTGACCTAACATAGTTGATTTTCAGGCATCTGAGCAAACTTCTTGTGCAAGGCATGAAACTTGACATGGATGATCTTGAGAACATATTAAGGAAATGGAAATAATTTTGGACCCTTGGAACCCAAACATCTTAATGAGGAGTGAAACCTTAATTTAAGGCTCATTGTCTTAGGAGGAGAATTTGTCTAGTCAATCCTTAAGCATCCTTGAGCAAGTTGAGAACTTCAATGAGTATATGTTGAGTAAAATGAGTGAGAAATTTTTGGGGTACAACACAATGGTTTGATGGTGGATGTTGAGGAAAGTATGAAACTGGAATGAAAATTGTAAACTGTATAGTTGGCAGAAACTTTAATGAGGACGGTGACTTAAGATGGATTATCAGAGTTGCGTAGCTGAAGCATATGTGGCGTAGTTGCTATGAGTATATGACTCTACATGCTTGATTTGGTGGATTGTTGATGTAGGGATGATGTGCCATAATGTTGTGATATCTCGGAGATATTTTTTGATCCTATAAGGAATTTATTGTGGTTGTTAGTTGATGGTGAATTGTGTGTATATTTGTTGATTTATATTGGTAAGTTGATGTTATAATAATTTTGTCCTCGTTGTTGTAATTTTATTGTTAGTTACCGTAAATAATGGATAGTACTCCATAATATGACGAAGTTGACTATGTTGGATATGTTGATGTCACTATAAGGGTGATACAATGATATGAATAGAGTTGTTGGTATTGTGTTGATAATTGACATACATATGTATATATGGGAATGAAATTGTGTATGTGTTTTTGGTGTTGAAAATGTTGTTAAGATGATAATGTGATGTTGTATATCCAAGTATAAGTGTGTTACCAATTTAAATGTTAATGTGTCCAAATATTATTGAAGTGGTTGATAAGTTATTAACGATTATATCGCGAAGATGTTGAATGAGTAGCTTGTGTGGATTTGAATTATATCATGTTAAGCGTTATTATGTCTAGAAAGTAGTGGTCAAAGTGTTTCCAAACACGAATTGAAGATCAGAGAGTTGGATGCGAAATTCTCAATAAGAATGACTATATCAAGTAGATTTTTGAGGATGAAAATATTCTAAGTGGGGGAGAGTTGTGACGCCCCGATATTTAATTATTTATTTAATTAAATATTTTTTAATATTTTATATTAATTCGAATTTTTATCGTTGAAGTCAGAATTATTTTATTTAGTTGCATGATAAATAATCGGATTTAAATTGGTGGAATTAAGTTGAAGTATTATTTTTATTATTAAGCTTAAATATGATATTGGGCTTAGTTTGTGGTGTTGTGAAGTAATAAGGGGGTATGTCTCTTAAGCCCATTTAGATTTATTAAGAGAGTAAGTAGAATAATAATATTATAGTAGAAATAGAATTAGAGGAGAAAGAGAGTTAGTGTTATCAGGAAAAGAAAGAAAAATAAGAGAAAGAGGAATAGGGTTTTGACAGGAGAAGAAGAATAATAGGAGGTAGCTACTAGTGCCAAATTCCCAGAAACTCCATTGAAGTTTCTTAGAGCTACACTCAATCTAAGGTAACGGTGGGGTTCTTACTAAAAAAATCGGAGTATGATGAATTTTAATTTGGGGTTTAGGGTATTAGTTTCACTAAAATGTTGTGCTGAGAAATTGGTTGTGTTACTATTGAAATTAATTATTGACTTGAGTTGTGTTGTTATTTGTTGTATTTGAACTGTGTTGGGTTAATGCTAAGCTAGGATGAATGGGTCAATTGAAACAAAGAATGAACAAGAACAAGGCACATGTGTGAAGGGAGGCAAAACTGGTTTTTTTAGCCCCAGGCCTCCTGACACGGGTCGTGTAAGCTAACACGGGCACCCGTGTCAACCTCTGCACTCTACGCCATTCACCTTTCCTTCTCCTGACATGGCTGTGTCAGGAAACACGACCACCTGTGTAAGCTGCTGTAGCAAATTTTCTGAAAATTAGACTTATGTATTTTTCTGACTCGATTCGTCCTGTTTAATTCTTCTGGAAACCAAAACATAAAATATGGTGATAAGGAAACATCAATTAGTTGAACAAAGCAATGATTAAGTAACTACTAAATTCTAGTGTTGAACCATTGATCAGTAGCCGAATTAGGCGGTATAATTAGTTGTCCGAAATTTAACGAAATTTGATCGGGTAACTAAGTTTAATTAGTAGGTAATTATGGATATGTCTTTTGTTGAATTTAGGTTGATTACGCCGAATTTCCAGTACAGTTGGTTAAGTCTTTACATCCGGTTTATGGACATTGTTGATTATAGGCCTTATGACCAATGTTATGTTATTTTGTGCTGATCGATGAAAATTTGTTGATTCCGTTGACATGTTGTGTTGTAGGCCTTTGGCCAATGTTGAACGGTGTGATTTGTTGTTATGTCGACCGTTGTTATGTGTTGTTGTTGTTGCATTGTCGAGTTGTGGTTTTTTATATCTTCGCATAGCATAGCATAACATTAAAGTTGACCTGGATTGACATGTTCTAAGTTGGAGCGAATTCTCACCTATGTTGGCCTGGATTGGCATGTTCTAAGTTGAAGGCTTTGCCTTATGCCTCGGTAAACTGGAAATTTCTAAGTTGGGAGTTCTGCTCCAATGGTACCACATGAATTTGCACAGTTTAGTCGCATTTGGAGTCGTTGATTTGTTACTTGTTTGAAGTGTTATTTATGTCTGGTGATGTTATAAGTTGAATTGATGTGTTGGTAAATTGTGTTGCTTTATATTGTTGTTGTATGAAGTGGTAAATCATATATTCTTTACCTCTCTATGTTGTGAATAAATGTGGTGATGCTAATGATGTGATTATGAATTATTTTTGTGGGTAACCTTATGGTGTGAATCCTAGTGAATATATAATGAATATGTTGTTGTCACGAATTGATGTTGATTACGTTGATGACGTTGTAGGCCTATGGTCAGTGAAGTAGTGATATAGGTGTATGCCTCGTGAAGTGTTTACTGATGTTGTTGTATGTTTTGTACATTCATACATTTGCATTTGTGAAGGCCTGTATTGGCGGATATTGTGAAGGCCTATATTGGCAGATTTTGTAAAGGCTTGTATTGGCTAAATGAATTGTGAAGAAGGCTTATGCCTTATGCCTTATGCCTCAGAATTACTGGCAAATATTTATGTTGGGAGTTTTACTCCGATGGTACCACATGCATTTGCATGGTTTCGAGTTGCATATTCAAGTCGTATATGTTGAGTTGTAGTGTTGATAATTTGCGAAGTGTTGAGTTTTTGTTATATGAAGTGGTGATTCTCTTTATTCTTTACCTAATATATTTTTTATCATAACCCTATTTATATAGTTTGATATCTCACCCCTTCTGTTTGAATGTTTCCCTTTGTTGGTAACGTGCAGGTAACCAAGATGAGCAACCAATATCATTGTTAGTTCGAGTTCGGTGTCATTTGCTCTGATACGTACCACTCGTGGGGGAAATGAACGCTTGTTTTATTTTGTTGTTAATTTATTGAAACTTATGTTGTTATTTGAGGAGTTATTGTATTGATGTTGTTTCATGATTCAAAAGATGTTATATCTTATTTTGAGAATTATTATGAATCCTCTGCGTGATTAATCAAAGTTTGGTTTATGTAATGAAGACTTTATTCATGAGTTGTGTTCACTTCGTTTCTTTAAGTGTTATGTATCTATTCTAAAAGCATGACAGGTTTATGTGTTTTGTTGAATATGTGACATCCTAATTATATTGGAAATTTTTATACTTTGATTTTCCGATAACTGCTTGGGGTAGAATTTCGGTGTTACATGCTCCATTCCCCGTTTTCACGTAGACACGATAAGGACCTTCCCAAATCGCTGCGAGCTTGCCCTCACGAGATTCTTTGTGATTTCTCTTCAAGACAAGGCTACCGACCTCGAACTCTCGTCGTATGACCTTGGTGTCGTAGCGCATGGCTATTTTTTGTTTGAGTGAGACCTCTCGTAGGGTTGCTCCTGTTCTTATTTCTTTTACTAGATCGAGTTCCTCCCGAAGGGCTACGTCGTTCATGTCCTCGTCTGGAGGAGCCTCGATTCGTCTAGAGGGTTCTTCGATCCCCATGGGAATGACAGCCTCCATCCCTTAAGCTAGTCGGAAAGGGGTCTCCCCGGTTGCAAATGTGCAGCTGTTCGATATTCCCAGAGTACACTATGTAACTCCTCGACCCATCTTTTCTTAGTTTCATCCAATATTTTCTTGAGGTCCCCGAGTATACTTTGTTTGCAGATTCGGCTTGGCCGTTTGTCTGGGGATGCTCGACAGAGGCGAAGTGCTGGTTGGTGCCTAGTTTGGCGACAAATTCCTAAAAGTTGCGGTATGTGAATTAAGTCACGTTGTCGATGACTATCGCTTGTGGGATGCCGAATTGAGCGAGGATGTTTCTTTTGTATAAGTGAAGGACGTTTTGGGCGGTGGTTTTGGCCAAAGCTTTGGCTTCTACCCATTTGGTGTAGTCGACCACTATGATTAAATATTTGTTTTGATTGGTCTCAACCACGAATGGACCGAGGAGATCCAATCCCTATCGGGCGAAGGGCCAAGGAGACGAGAGGGACTTGAGCTCATTGGGAGGAGCTACATGCATGTCTCCGTGTCATTGGCATTTGTCGCATTTTTTTACGTGCTCTTTCGCGTCATGCTGTATGGTGGGCCAATAGTATCCTTCCCGTAAAGCTTTTCTTGTGGGGTATCTTCCGCCCAGGTGCTGGCTGTTAATATCCTCGTGGATTTCGAGCAAGACATGATCCGTGCCGCTTCGGTCGATTCAATTGATAAGGGTAATGGAAAATTCTCTCCTGTAAAGTTTTCCTTCGACCAAGATGTACGAGCAAGGTAATTGTGTACGGGTTTATCCAGCAATTGATGTCCCCGATGGCGAACACTTCTAAGGTAGAGGGTGGCTTCTAGGTGCTCGGTCGAGGAAGGATTTCCTGTATTACCGACTTACTCCCTCCTTTCGTCTTCATGCTTGCCAGCTTATATATGATATCTGTAGGGGCGTTATGCTCACGGGGATCATGTTTCACGTCCACATATTTAAATTTCTTTTTCCTCTCCTGGACCAGGGCCCAATATTCAGCGAGTTGGTCATTTTTGACCTGATATTCCCCTCGGACTTGAGAGGCAACCAGCTGAGAGTCGGTGAAGATCTTTACTTCCCCGGCTCCCAGATCTACGACTAATTGTAAGCCTTCTATAAGTGCCTCGTATTCGTCCTGATTGTTAGAAGTCGGGAAAGATAATGCAAGGGAGACCTCGATTAGGGTCCCTTCTTCATTTTCCAATATGATGACAACACCGCTTCCTGTTGAACTGGCAGTGCCATCGACAAAGATCGTCCAGCAGTGTGAGCCTCCTCGCTGCGTTAAAGAGGGCTAAAGCTACTTTTTAGATTTGTTGATGTATTGCCTTCGGGCCTTGCTCATGAAATAAATTGGTCATTGTCCCTCTAGATTTTCTCTAATCAATGTCATGCTCATCGCCTTGGAGGCAACAACCAGGTAGAGGTAGAGGACCCTGTCTTTCTCGGGTCGAGAAAGGACGAGTGACTATGATGGCGCTTGTTTTAATTGAATGAGGGCTCGCTCGCATTCAGGCATCCATTGGAAGGTAGCTTCCTTGTGGAGGAGTTTGAACAGGGGAAGCGCGTGTTGGGCGGATTTTGCCACGAATCGAGAGAGAGAGAGAGAGAGAGAGAGAGAGAGAGAGAGAGAGAGAGAGAGAGAGAGAGAGAGAGAGAGAGAGAGAGAGAGAGAGAGAGAGAAATGAGCATTCCGTTTAGGATTTGGATGGACTTTTTCGAGGTGGGCGTCGGAAATTCAGAAAATGCCCGACATTTGTCGGGGTTTTCTTCAATGCCTCGTTCTGTTAGGTAGAATCCGAGGAGCTTGCTTGCCCGTAAGCCAAAAGTACATTTTTCTGGTTTGAATCGCATTTGGAACTTTTGAGCCTGCTCGAACATTTTCTTTAAATAGAGGGCATGGTCGAGCTCTTCCGTGGACTTGACAATCATGTCGTCCATATAGACCTCGAGCATGTCGCCTATCTCGTTGCTAAAAACTTAGTTCATCATGCGCTGATATGTAGCACCCGTGTTTTTTAGGCTGAAGGGCATTACATTGTAGTCATAGTTGCCCAATTCGGTCATGAAAGCGGTTTTTTTTAATTTGTTTTCTCCATTGGGATCTGATTATAACCGGAGTATGCATCCATAAATGGTAGAAATTTGAAATCAGTCGAGTTATCGACCAGTTTGTCAATATTGGGGAGGGGATAAGCATCTTTCAGGCAAGCCTGATTGAGATCAGTATAATAAATACACATGCGACACTTTCCATTATATTTTTTCACAAGAACTACATTTGAGAGCCAGTTTGTGTATTGGGCTTCAGAAAAAAAATGTGCCTCTAGGAGGTCTTTTACAGCTAGTTTTGTAGCCTCTACTTTTTCGGAGGATTGTTTTCTTCTATGTTGGGTGACCACCTTTAGGGAAGGATCTATAGTCAAGTGATGGCATGAAATTTCTGGATCTAATCTGGGCATCTCAGCCGCACTCCAGGCGAATAGATCAGCATTCTCCCTTAGGAAAGCTTTGAATTGCATTTTTATCAAGTCAGGGAGGTCTACTCCAATCTTTACTCCTCTGTTAGGATCTTCTTCGAGAGGAACGAGCTCCAAGTCGCCGTCCGGGATTGGCCTTGCGTGACTCGAGTTTTCGTCGCGATCTACAGAGGAGGTTGAACTTTCTCTTTCGACCATGGGCTCCTTTCCCTTTTTCTTTTGCTTAGCACGATCTTCCTTGGAGAAGTGCTTGTCAAGGTCGATAGCGTCGACCCTCGGCCATGGCTTGACTTCCTTGGAGCTAGAGGGAAGTGTGGCTCTAGTGTTCGTTCAAGTTTGAATGTTGATGGAACTGAGGCCCTTAGTTGAAGCTTCAAAACACCTTATTGCTGCTTGGATATCCCCGTGGAGGGTGACGACCAAGCCTTTGGAGGTGTAGTACTTCATTTTGAGATGCACGGTGGAGGGGATTGTGATGAGTTCGGCGAGAGTGGGTCTCCCAAAGATGCACTGGTAGAGAGACGAGCAATCTACCACCAGGAATTAGGTCTTCATGGCTCTGGCCGTTATCCATCTCTCGAAGGTGACGATCAGCTCGACATATCTGAAGAATGGAAAAACACAAGAAGGGGGGTTTTAATTGGGGTTTTTAAAACTTAAAGTAAAAGACAAGTTGGTTATCCTGGTTCGTTTGAACTCAAACTACTCCAATCTACCCACCAAGGTGATTTCGCCTCTCTCAATGAGGTCTTAATCCACTAATCAAACTTGATTACATAGATACGATGACAACAATCGACGTCTTCTTGAGTTTAAACCACAACACAGTTTTCTCAAGGTATTACACAATACAATATTTGAAAGCGTGTACAATATATGTTTTCTAACAAACAGTATCACACAAGTGATGTTTTACACAAATGAATTTTTGTAAGATGAAGGTGATGAAAATATCTCATTTGTAGTGCACAACAAAAACGTCAACGATTTTTCCTTCAAGTCTTGTATATATAGGAAACGCGTGTGAGGAGCTTTTAGAATGTTTGATAAATAGTAATTAAAGAACTTTTCAAACATAGAGATTCTTGTCCTCTTTCAGCCGTTACTTTTGAATAACCACAAATGAAATGTAACACTCCAGAACATGCTTGCTTCAAAACGCTTCAGAAGATTAATGTTACCATTAGGACTCTTTTACTTATTTCCAGAACTATATGAATCAGAATAACGGAGTTCTTGTTCACAACGTTTAGTGCACTCAGAAGTTATATCTTGATAACTTCTCTATATAAGCATGTTATGAAGATTGCTTTCTATATAAGATGTGTTGAATCAAAGTTTAAATAATGATCTAACCCATCTTCTGTGCTTCTTCCATCAGAACTTCTCTGCAAAACAAAATACTTATTTAGGGAGCATAATTGTTCTTTGGGTGTTTGTTATCATCAAAACTCTTACAAGGGTTGTAGAATCAAACTATATTCTAACAATCTCTCCCTTTTTGATGATGACAAAAACTTGGATATTTTGATAGAAACTTAAAGAACATAAAGCATTCAAAGTCTACCCCTGAGTTGGTACTCAGATAGAGAAGAAATACTTTCCTGAAGATTGTTCTGATCAGATTTTTGGAGAAAAAGATTTTTGATGCGTCCACTTCTGTCCTCAACAGAGTTTGTTCTTGTTTTGCTTTCAGAAGAAAAAAAACAATAGAAGTTATGATATTCAAAATGTTTGAGACTGAGTCTCGATACTGTTATATTTGAAATATCTTACGTTCTCCCCCTTTTTTGTCAAGAATAAAAAAGAAATAAAAACACTTTAGACAATAAAAGGCATGTTGTGTTCAAAAAGATTCCAATAAAAACACGTTATGAAGGAAACAAATAAAAAAATGAAGAAAACAAATTTCAGAACTAAGTTTGAGGTGGTGGAAATCGTGTGAACAGGGCTTCTAATAAACTCTTGATCTGACAGTTTGGTTCCTCTTGTTTTCCAAGTATCCCCTTGATTTTCTTGCACGTATCATCCTGCTTGTCTAGCCTTTCCTTAAACACAACATTCTCTTTCTTCAACTCCTCCAGAGTTTGCAGCACAAAATATGAAGAGGGTATATCAGTAGAAAGAACCACTTTTTCAGAGCAAGTTGTGGCTGATTATGACTCAAGAGCTTCTTCAACTTCCTTGCCTTTGCCTTGAAACATAACCAGAGGAAGAGGATCAGATGATGGTTCACCATATTCTGTTGGTTGATGATCTTCCCAGGGGACATTGTCCAGCAGAATGAGTGGCTTCTTTTCCTAGTGACGCAGAACTTGATCCTTGAAGATATTCAGATGATCACAGAAGTTCTGTTGAGCAATTGCATAACTCAGCTCCTTGAGTTTCAGGGATTCAAAGTTGAACCATTTTCTAAACTGGTTCTAATGAGAATCAGAAGCAGCTGGATTAAGATTCTCTACGCAAGCTAGCTTCAGAGAGTTAACCCATTCCTGTATTTCTGTTTCAAAAATCAGTAGAGATTTACCAAGATCTGCTTTGGAAGTTTTTGGTTTTGGTTTTGGAATGGCAATTTTCTGAGAACTTATGACGAGATTGTCCAAGGCTTCTAAGTTTATAACTGTTCGAAAGGGATCTTCAAGGTGGTTATTAGGAGAGGGAGAATCCAAAGTAACAATGGGCGAATTTGGTGAGTTTGGTGGAGTGGATTGATAGGGAGATGGAATATCTGGGATGGAGAGGTTCTGTGAGTAAGTTGAGGGAATTGTGGGTGGTTGAGAGACCATGAGATGGTAGGTGATTCCAGGAATGGATGTTGTGGTATCATAGTCAAATTTTGTATTTTTTGTGTGGGGAGCTTCAAACAGCACATCAAATTGATCAATATCAGAAAGAACTTGATCAAGTTCAGGCTAATTTTGGTCAAGATGGGGGAGTAGGTGGATTGTTCAGAAGGTTGTATAGAGATAGTGAGGTGTCAAAGTCATTGTCAAAGTCATCAAAGGTTTGAGGAGATGTATCTTCTATGGGTTTTAGAGAAGGAGGGTTTTCAGATGTTGATAACAGTACTGATTCAATAACAAAAATAAAAGATGGATTACCTTTCTTTTTGGAAGCTTTGGGAGTCTTCTGAGAAGTTCCTTCTGCAGTAACTTTTCTTTTGCTTGATTTTCTCGGAGCAACTTCCAGAGGTTGTTGTCTCAGATCACGGATGTTCAATTCTGGAGTTATCCTTTCCCTTTTCCAAGCATCTAGATATTTGAGAATAATATCTGGAGAAGCATTTGTTTAAGAGAAGAGAGGAAAATCCTTCAGAGGTACTGTGTTAGTGGTAATGACTTCCTTGGTTGTTATTGTTGGACCTTTCTTGATGGTTTCAATAATCTTCATCTTCTTCAGATTCTTGGTGTTGAGAGGTTTACCAGCACAAGCTTCCAGAGTGTTGACTTGTTGAGCCTCAGTCGGATGTTGTATCAGTTTGTTTTCTGTCAGAATATCTGAAATGAGTCTGCCCAGAGGGATCCAATCTATCTTTGTTCTTTCTTCTTCTCTTGTCTCTTTGACGCTGGTCTTCAGATGATTGAACAGAAGATGTGGGAGATTAACCTTTACTTTGGTGGCTATGAAGTAGAGAAGATACTGCTGATCAATATTGATATAGTCTAGAGAACTTGTGGTTTTTCTGTGATTGATGCAACCCAAAATGATTTTTGCCCAAATTCTGAGGTAATCTTTCAGATCTTTGATTTTGTTGGATGGTTGTCTAGAAGTAAAAATTTCCTTTGAAATCCTTGTTAGGTCAGAGTTTTGTTATCCATATTGCTGCAACGAATATCGCCGCTGTCGTGACCTATTAGTTGCCTAATGAGATCTTCAGAGATGACTGTTTTCTTTCCCATCACGAAAGAAGTGACTTGATAATTTGAAGTTGTAGCGTGAATCCAGAATTCTTTAACAAGTCTTGGAAAACTGGACCCAGTAGGCAATCAAAGTACTTGTTCCATCCTTAGAACTCAACATCAGTAGTTAGATCGTATCCGTTTTCCTCCATGCTGACAAAGTCTTCAATGAGTTCACACAGAACTTCCAGCGGATCAATGGGAGTGAGGAGAGTTCTTAAGGGTTCTTCGTACCATTATTATGTTGAGGAAGAAGATCCAGGAATGCTTTGAGAGCTTTGAGCAAGTTGTTTAGAGGAAGCCATTGTTCACATAGACTCTTTAGGGTTTTTAAAAGATTGAACAAAATTAAGAGAGAAAAATGAATTGAAAGTGGAAAAGTGATAGTGAAAGTGAGCAACGTATATATAGGAAAATAGGAGACTTAATTAACAAGAAAAGGGTTTAAAGATAATGATTACTAGCATTAATGATTCCCGAAAAGAGGCATAGCGTAAAGATATGAAATAGTTACTGATGTGACACGAGTCTCAATGCATCCAATCAACTTTTCAGTCTCTTCAGAATTTGAACATGTGTTCATCCTTAGAGGAAAACCTTGCGTGGAGTTGACAAATGTTGATGTTGTGAACTATAAGCTTCTATCTTTAAAATGAACCGTTTGGATAATGTTCAGATCTTCTTAGATAGATCCTGATACAACTTTCCTTCTTACTTCTGAAGAACTATTTATCAGATGTTCACACAAAAAATAAAGGCATAAAGTTCTGAGGGTTAATGTATATATAAACAAAACTATCATTTTGGGCATAATTTCATGCTGAGATGTTTCAGAATGAAATTAAACCTATCTTCAGAAAAGGGTTTAGTGAAAACATCATCCCGTTGATGGTATGTGTCTATAAATTTTAATGAAAGAATTCCTTTCGGAATATAGTCCCTAATAAAATGATATTTAATTTCTATATGCTTAGCCCTAGAATGTAAAATGGGATTTTTTTAAAGATATATAGCAGAAGTATTGTCACAGAGAATAGGAATGTTACTCTCATATATGTTGAAGTCTTCAAGTTGGATTTTCATCCATAGCATCGTGTGCTGCATCCAGCTGCTGCTATATATTCAGTTTCAGCAGTTGATAATGCAATGGTGGATTGCCTCTTGCTGGACCACGAGAAGTACTTTTCCTTTCTATTTTGTCTCTAGCGAAGTCAGCATCACAGTACCCTACTAATTTGTATTCTTTGGTTTTTCTATAACAAAGACCAAGATTAGTAGTACCTTTCAGATACTTGAAAATTCGCTTAACAGCTATTAAGTGAGACTCTCTAGGATTTGACAGGAATAACAGACACTATATAGAATATCAGGTCTTGAATCTATTAAATACAAGACATAACCAATCATACCTATGTAGATCTTCTGTTCTACCTTCTTACTTACCTCTTCCTTTTCCAAAATGAATGTGGGATGCATAGGAGTTTTGGCTGGCTTACATTCTGACAAGTCAAATTTCTTCAAAAGTTCTTTGACATACTTGCTTTGATGTATGTATGTTCCTTCTGGAGTTTGATGGATTTGGATACCCAGTAAGAACTTGAGTTCTCCAACAAACTCATTTCAAATTCTGCCCGCATAGATTTAGCAAATTCTCTTCCTGGCGAATAGAGCAAAGGTTTCTGTATAGTCTATCCCCTCTTGCTAACTATAACCTTGTGCCACCAGTCGTGCTTTATTTATGACGATGTCTCCTTTTTCATTTAGTTTGTTTCTGAATACCCATTTGGTTCCAATGATGTTAAACCCTTTTGGTTTAGGAACTAGATCGCACACATCATTTCTCGTGAACTAGTTTAATTCTTCATGCATTGCAAGTAACCAATCATTGTCTAAAAGGGCTTCGTTAATGGAAGTTGGCTTAAACAGAGACACTAATCCCATGAGAGATTCCTCAGAATTTCTGAATGTAGATCTTATTTTAATTGGGTCTTCTTTCTTTCCCAGTGTAATATGGTGGAAGAACCGACTGTTATACTAGTTTTGCGTTTGTATTTGCAAATGTTGCGGTAAGTAAGAGTCGCCACCAGATTTTGTTTTATCCAACAAAGGAAAGGGTGAAAAAGAACAGAAAAAGACCTTTCGAGATTATTTCTGAGTAAGGGGGTAGATTATGGAAAGGGAAGGTGTTAGCACCCTTTCCATTTGTAGTTATCTACGGGCTCTTAGATGCTTAGCTCATTTTGAAAATACCTTGTACTTTGTGTGTTTTTGAAATGCCAATAGTAAGGCGATTTTCTTTATGATAACTCTTGTATAAGTCCTCAAGAGTGTTGATAAAGCATTTAAAAAATGTTTTTGAAACTTATTTTGTGTAAGTGTGAAAATTTGTTTTTGAGCAAGCATCTAACAGCTATCTACTTTTACTCAAAAGGTCGTTCTTTTCCTCCTTTCCTTTATACAAGACTAGCCTACTATTAGTGAGTAGGTAGCCATAGTCGTTTGGATGTATAAGGGACGTTCTTGGGTCATCGTACTGCCATAAAGGCAACATATAGAGACACTTTAACAATTTTGTTTAAGGGACTAGATCATTTACCAAAAGGAAACACTTTAGGGTCATCGAGGGACTATGATCTTTTTGATTTAAGGATCTTTGCTAAAGTGTCCGTACATTCGAGGGACATGACTTTTTTATTTCCGAAGGCAACCAAAGTGGGAGTACCCTAGAGGTGTATATGTGCAAGTGTGTTGTATTCAGTTATTTTTGTCTTTTTTTATTAGGTTTGCTAACGTTTGATTTTATATTCTTATCATGCAATCCTATTAACATACATCTAAACAGTTAATATATGTAGAGAAAATATAAAGTGCGGAAATTAAATCCTACGCTATTACATGGCTTTGGGAGGGGGATTAATTACATATCCAAAATTGGGAAGAAAATAAAGCAATAAAGTAGAAGTCCTAGTTTTTAACTATTACAAACTGGGAAGCATATACAATAATAATAATGCAATAAAGTAGAAGTCCTTGTTGTTTGTGAATATTCTGCCAGAGAGAGACTCTATTTGTGAATAATTCTACGGGGGAATAATTCTGTTGGAGGATTGAACTTCCGTAGCTGAAGGGGTAAACTCTGTTGAGGATTGAGTTTCCATATTCAAAGAAATAAACTCTTCTTGGAGGACCCATTTTATGACCCGCTTGTGATTATGAAATTCGGCTGGGGAAGGTACTTCCTATTTTGGTGGAGCTGGTATCAATGCTTTGATTCCCTTTACTCAGTGGGGAGTGTAGATGTCACGAGGTCTCATGTATTAATGGTTGTGTTTCAAGGCTGTCTTTGCCCTGGTACCTGCTGGATAAAGTAACTGTCGGGTTTGATATTTTTAGTTTTTTCCCCTGTTTCTTGAGCTACGAGTAATTGTCTTTCTGTTTCCTATGCAAATTTTTATGAACCGCAATCATATTCAAATGCATATGTCAAGAATAAACCATTGGACGTTCTTGCAAAACAAAACAGAAGAAAAAGAAAAACCAATAGTCTTGTAAAAAATGGTCTGTATTAATTTTCGAAGTTGGCCTATAACAGGCGTTTTTGTACAGGGAAGCTGACACTCTAGTAAGAGAATTCCGCCGTAAAAATGGAAGCTATACAATACTGTGTATAACAAAAAGAAAACAACTATGTGTAACAATCCCATTGGGTTCCAATTCTGCTATTGCCTATATGTCTTCGAGTGTCCCATCACTTTGTTGCTTGTCCGAAGCTGATTAGATTGATCGGTTCCGTTCGAGCTCGATTGTTGATACTGAGGTCTGATCGCAAGGTGATCCAATGGGACATGGTGATACGCTTTACATCCCTAATTTTTTCCTGGACTGCCCTTTCGGGTTTTCAGTCCACCGGGATACCCTTTTTTGCCAAGCCGCTTTTTTAGGTTTTCGACTTGTCGGGTGTACAGATTTTTTGTTTTCATCCCTTATTTTTGCCCGAACCCCTTTTGGTTCGCCGGGAAGCCCTTATTTTTGCGTAGGCCAGTCAACCTAGTGGGTCTTTTATCATGCATAGTATTTTTTCATTATGTCTGCATTTATAGGGTGAGGAAGGTCGTCACCTTCCATGGTGGTTAGAATCATGGCTCCACCCGAGAAAATATTTTTAATCACAAATGGCCCTTCGTATGTGGGAGCCCATTTTCCCATGGGATCACCTTGCGGCAGTATGATGCGCTTGATCATTAGATCCCTGATTTGATACTCTTGGCGTCTGACTTTTTGTTGAAAGCCTTGATCATCTACTTTTGATACGTTTGACCATGACAGACAGCAGTAAGTATCTTCTCATCGATCAAATTCAGTTGGTCAAGTCGAGTCTAGATCCAATCGTCTTCGTTCAAACCCGCATCTTTCATAATTCTTAAATAAGGAATCTGGACCTCAATGGGTAGGACTTCCTCCATGCCATATACAAGAGGATAGCGTGTTGCCCCTGTTGACGTCCGTGCTGACGTACGGTACCCATGAAGAGCGAATGGTAACATCTCATGCCAGTCTTTATATATCACCCTCATCTTCTGTATAATCTTATTGATGTTCTTGTTATCTACTTCCACAACGCCATTCATTTTCGACTGGTATGGAGAAGAGTTATGATGTTGTATCTTGAATTGTTTACGAAGCTCGGTGATCATCGTGTTGTTGAGATTCGTACCATTGTTAGTGATAATTCTCTCTGGCACACCATACCGACAGATTATGTTATGCCTGATAAATCGCGCCACGATGTTCTTGGTTACAGTAGCAAAAGAGGCCGCCTCAACCCATTTTGTGAAGTAATCAATGGCCACCAGGATAAAGTGATGCCCATTGGAGGCAGTGGGTCTGATTTCTCCGGTCATGTCAATTCCCCACATTGCAAAGGGCCACGGAGATGTCAAGACATTCAAAGGAACCGGAGGCACATGCACCTTATCAGCATAGATTTGGCACTTATGACAAGTTCGGGAGTGCTGATAACAATCTTCTTCCATAGTGGACCCGTAGTATCCTTCCCGTAGGATCTTCCTATCCATGGTATGTCCACTTGAATGGGTTCCTAAGGTACCTTCATGTAGATCTATCATAATCCTCTCTGCTTCGCTCTTGTCTACACACCTCTGTAAGGTAGAGTCATGATTGCGCTTGTAGAGGATTCCATTACTGAGGAAGAATTTCGCGGCGAACCTCCTCAGAAACTTCTTATCATTGATAGATGCCCCTTCGGGATACTCTTGAGTCTTTAGATACCTTTTTACTTTGTGAAACCAAGGCTTATCCTCTACCTCTTTAGTATCAATCTCACATCAGTTTGCTGGTTCGTCCAACCTTTCAATGGTGATTCAGGGAGCTTCGTTGTCCCACCTGACTTTGAACATAGAAGACATGGTAGCTAGCGCGTCCGCTAATTGATTCTCCTCTCGTGGGAAATGTTCAAAGGTTACCTCCTCAAAGTGCGGGAGCAATGTCAGTACGTGCTCTTTGTATGTGATGAGATTCGGATGCTTCGTATCCTATTCGCCTTTGATCTGACTTATCACCAAGGATGAATCCCTGAAGACATTTAAAAACTTGATCCTGAGGTCGATAACGGCTTTGAGACCCATGATACAGGCTTCATACTCTGCCATGTTGTTAGTGCAGTTGAAACATAGTCGGGAAGTGAAAGGAGTATGACAGTCCTCAGGAGATATGATTATGGCACCAATTCCATTACCGAGTGCTTTCGAAGCTCGGTCAAAAGCCATGGTCCATCGGGATCCCTCCTTAGGTCCTTCATCTGGTCCAGGTTCTTCATAATCAGTCATCATCATAATATTCTCATCCGAGAATTCAAAATTCATGGACTGGTAGTCATCCACGGCCTGATGAGCCAAATGATAAGCCAATACACTTCCCTTAATTGCTTTGTGGGTTGTATATTGTATATTGTATTCAGTTAAGATCATCTGCCATCTCGCTATTCTTCCGAAGAGTGCGGGCTTCTCGAAGATGTATTTGATTGGGTCCATCTTTGATATCAACAAAGTAGTGTGGGTCAACATATACTGTCTTAGTCGGCGAGCATCCCATGCCAAAGCGCATCAAGTTTTCTCGAGCAGTGAGTATCTTGTCTCACAGTCGGTAAACTTTTTGCTAAGGTAGTATATTGCGTTCTCTTTTCGACCAAACTCGTCATGCTGCCCCAGCACACACCCCATTGAATTGTCTATCACTATTAGGTACAATACAAAGGTCTTCCTTCAATCGGAGGCATCATAATTGGTGGTTCTTGAAAGTATTCTTTGATCCTTTCGAAAGCAGTCTGACATTCGTCATTCCACTTTACCACTTGATCTTTCTTCAGAAGCTTGAAGATGGGCTCATAAGTAGCAGTCAGATGTGAAATGAACCTGGCGATATAATTCAGGCGTTCCAAGAAGCCTCTAACTTCCTTCTCAGTATGGGGAGTCGGCATCTCTTGTATGGCCTTTACTTTAGCAGGGTCTACCTGAATACCTTTGTCACTGACGATGAAACCCAGAAGCTTACCAAACCTTACCCCAAAGGTGCACTTGTTCGGATTCAACCTTAGCTTGTATGTCTTCAACCTTTCAAACAACTTTTGTAGATGGTCGAGGTGCTCTTCTTCGGTTTGAGACCTGGCTATCATGTCATCAACATAAACCTCTATCTCATGGTGAATCATATCATGGAACAAGGCGACCATGGCTCGCTGATAATATACCCCAGCATTCTTCAACTCAAAAGGCATCACCTTGTAACAGAAGGTGCCCCACTGTGTTACGAAGGTTGTCTTCTCCATGTCTGCATGAGCCATCTTGATCTGGTTGTAGCTAGAGAAACCATCCATGAAGGAGAAGATTTTGTGCTGCGCGGTGTTGTCAACCAGAACATCAATGTGGGGAAGCGGGAAGTCATCCTTGGGGCTTGCCCTGTTCAGGTCTTTGTAGTCCACACACATTCGTACCTTGCTGTCTTTCTTAGGTACTAGAATGAAGTTAGAAACCCACTGCAGATAGGAGGTGACAGCCAAGAACCCAGTGTTGAACTGTTTCATAACCTCTGCTTTGATTTTCTCTGACATTTCGGGGTGCATACGGCGGACCTTTTTCTTAATAGGAGGACAATCTTCCTTATTTGGTAGACGATGTACCACAATATCAGTGTCTAAACCATGCATGTCTTCATATGACCAGGCGAAGATTTCAACATAGTCGTGAAACATCTGTATCAACCGTTGTTTGATCTTAGTCTCCAGATTTGTGCTGATCTTGACATCTTTTTTGTCTACCTCCGTGCCCAAGTTTATCGTCTCAATTGGCTCTTCACGGGGATGTATAGCCCTCTCTTCCTGCTGCAACAGTCTAACAAGTTCTCCGGGTACCTCACAATTGTCCTAACCTTCGTCCTCGGCTTGGTTGATCGGATTTTCAAAGTCATGACTGGCGATAGCAGAACTGTTATCAATGGGATCCATAGTGGATATGGATTTGTAGTTTGATATGTGAGTGTGTGTAAGAACATAACTGTATTGATAAAGTAAAAGCAGAAAAGAAAAACAGAGAGCGCAAAATTTGTATGCAAAGAACGTCCAATGTTTTATTGATGATATATGAAATGACATATAATAATCCTCACAGATAGAACCATTGTGCCTCGGGTAAGACACAAGTCCATAAAGTTTAAATTGTTTATTACAAACTTGGAAAACAAGTAAGACAATTACTGCGGAATAAAAGAAACTGGTATAAAATCTCTGGTCGTCCAATTACTCGGTCCGCCGTTGGTAGTCGGGTAGATCCAGCTGTCAATATCGGAATCTTCCTCACTGTCTTCAATAGCATTGACCCTACGATTGCTGATGCGTAGGGGAGGTCCTCCAGCCCGAGCGCGTCGAACAACCCTTTGAGCTCCTGAAGTAAAGCCCAAACCAAATTTGTCAGTTTTGTGAATAAAATCAGTAAGCTGCCCCCAATTGGTATGCCCACCTTCCTCAACTACTACTCTGGCGTCCTTGAGAGAAGCCATCTTCAAAGGAGGTTTAGTGCTGGAGGTAGTCTCGGTTGACACCAAAATCTGGGGAACCTCTTCAAAGTTTTGACAAGGAGTCTCTATGAATTCCCCGTCCATCTCCACATACTTGAAGGAGTTCAGGTGGCTCACCATATACTCCTCTTCACCATGCACAGTTACAATCTTCCCCTTCACTGGATATTTCAGCATTTGGTGCAGTGTATAAGTAACAGCCCCAGCTTCATGGATCCAAGGACGACCCAACAAACAAGAGTACGATGGCCTAATGTCCATCACGTAGAAGGTGGACTCAAAGGTCTGAGAGCCCACTTTGACATGGATGTCCACCTCCCCATGCACCATTCTCTTCGACCCGTCAAAAGCCCTCACCACAATGTTACTGGGTTTTAGGGTCAAGCCTTCACAATTTAGCCGATCGAGAGCCTTCTTAGGCAGGACAATCAGTGAAGATCCAGTGTCTACCAGGACAAGAGCCATAGTAGTCCCCCTACATTTGATCGAGACGTGCAGAGCATCATTATGCTTCCTCCCTTTCGGTGTCAAGTCAGCATCTGAAAAACCCAGCCCATTGTCAGCAGTCAAGCTGGCCACACGGTCTTTGAATTGATCAGATGAGGTTTCTGGAAGCACATGCACAATCTTAAGGAATGCAACCAAAGCCTTGGCATGGGCCTCAGAACATAACAATAGATATAACATCGATATTTTTGAGGGGGTCTGCCCCAGCTGCTCGACCACATTGTAGTCGCTCTTCTTGATTATTTTTATTATTTCCTCTATCTCTTGCTTAGAGGATTCCACAATAATCTTTCTAGGTGCCTCCGTCCAGGTAGGCTCACCTATAGCTCTTTGCCTCGAGTCCTAGATGAATCAACGACAGGAGTAACAATTAGAGTAAGAACGTGAGTAGTGTCGGAAGTATCGGTAGGAAGAGAAGATGAAATAACAACGAGCTTAGTAACAATCTTTGGGGAGATCTCAGGAGAGAAAACCCTTCCACTTCTGGTGATCTTGCTGGTCCCGACAACGTTACTGACATCAGGATCAACCTCTTCAGATTTCAAATCTTGTTTAACGCCATGATAGTAAACATCAGCGCCATAATTCCACGGGATAACTTTGTCCGAGGAGTACGGTACGGGACCAGGAAAAGTGATTATTAGCGGAGTAATTCTTGGAGCAAGTGTAATCCTAACAGGTCTTTTAGAGGAGACCTTGGAAGGATTGGTGGAAATGGTTATAATGGCAACATCTTCAAACGGAACAGTCAGAATCAAAGTCTTTTCGAACAAAATCTCTCTGCTGTCCATCAGGCGTTGAACACCTACTTTCAGCAAATAGCAACCAGTGGGTAGAGATGAACACATGTGGCAACCTTCACCACAACCCAGAAATAAATTTGCCAACAAAAAATTCCTCTTAGCAGTCGTAAGAGGATTAGAAACTTCATCAACAGAGGTAACAAACAGATCAGTATCAATGGCATTAACTCCACGGTTGTGCTTAGGCATGGGAGCAGTTATGACATTAGGCTTCTCCGAAGCATCAAAATCAATCTCCTTAGCTTCAATCAGGTCTTGTACTTTATTTCTCATATCCCAACATGCATTTGTATCGTGGTCAGGACTCTCATAATGGTAGGCACACCGAGCGTTTGGGTTGTACCGAGGAGATGTGGTGTTAGGATTCTTCGGAGCCTCTTTCAAGGTTGCCAAGTTGGATCTTAGCAGATGGGGTAGAACCTCAGTCAATGTCCTATTAATTCGAGTAAACTGACTTTGCGGTCTTTCTACCCTTTGTTGATTATTGTGTTGTGGGGTAGCCGTGAGCCTAGATATCATTACAGCACCTACCGTTGGGCGGTGTTCAGCTCTGTTCTGACCTCTTGGGCTATAAATGGAACCGACCTCCTTCTTACCCGTGAAGGGCTTCTTCACTGAACTCGAAGAGGTGTCTTTATAGATCTTGCCACTCCGGGTCCCAACTTCTACCATCTCTCTTGTTAATATCAGCTCGGTAAAACCAATTGAGGAGCTACCAATCAAATGATTGAAGAATGGACCAGATAGCATCCCAAGAAACATGTCAACCAACTCCCTATCAGACAAAGGGGGTTGGACTCTCCCAGCCAGATCTTTCCACTTCTGCGCATAGTCCTTAAAGCCTTCACCTACAGCCATGGACATACTCTGGAGTTGAGTACGAGTAGGGGCAAGGTCAGCGTTGTATTGATACTGCTTGTAAAAAGCAGCAGTCAAATCCTCCCAGTTTCGGACATTGATTCCCTCCAGTTGATAGAACCATTCAAGATGAGTCCCTGACAGGCTATATTGAAATAAGTGAACCCATAAGTTCCTATCAGCAGTGTGAGGCTGGATCTTCCTCACGTAGGAACGAAGATGAAGCTTGGGACAAGACACCCCATCATACATCATGAAAACCGGAGCTTTAAACTTCTGTGGGATGACTACCCCAGACACCAACTCCAGCTCTTCAAAATCCAGCCCTGGTATTCTCTGGATCTCCGTAGTTCTCAACCGATCCTCTAACTGCTTATATCTATCCTCAGTGGGAGGATATTGCTCATCATTGTAGTCCGTGTCATTATCAGAGACTTCAGGGCTAGGGTCCTTCTCCCTTGTCTCTCTTTCTCTTGATTCTCCCCTTCTTTGGATGAGGAGGTCATATCGATTGGTTTCTTTAACGGCCCCCTGAACCTTCTTCCCAGGTTAAGAATATCAGAGATTTTCTTCTTTTTCTTCTTCTTCTTCTTCTTCTTCTTCTTTTCCTTCAGGATAAGGGCCTTCGGATCCTCCTGCCCTTTTGCCAGAGTTATGAACATTTATTGAAATTAGGAATTTTGTGCCTGAAGATCTTTGATGGTTTGATCAGAAGACATTTTTGCTGAAATAAATAGCGAAGAATATGAGAAACCTGTAATGGTACCTGTTTATGCAATGTCATGGATGGGATGCGTATGTAATAACTTCAAGGATTTTTAAAGGCTCAAATTTTTTAACCAAAATAAACACACGTTAATTGTATTAATAAGTTCGGTTTGTTACAAAGAGTGCCATTTAGGATTACAATCTAACAAAACTTAAAGCAAAAATAAAACTAGGTCTCCTAGGAGCACATCCTCTTTGGTGCAATGTAGGCGTTTATGTTCCTTTCTTCATGGAGCAGCCTAGTGAGCTCCAGGACCTTCTTCTCGCTGGCATAGAATTGAGCTTCAAGCGTATCCCACTCCTCTTTAAGTTGAACCAAGGATTTTTGTAACTCCTCATAATTAGTTGGCATGTCAGGATAATGAACAAGAGAAGTAGTGTCTCCTTCAGCAGCTGGTTCCACAATCACTGGTAGGACAGCGGGGTACATCATCATAAGACTTTGGGCGCGGGCTCGTACCCATCAGAGATAAGGCTTAAGAGGGATGGAATTCTTGTGGCCCAGTGTCTTGCTATCAATTTTATGTACCATGCCCCAAGCTCTCATGAACCTTTTGTAGTAACCCTGAGCATCATTCTCATAGTTGAAGATGATTCCTTGGATAAGTGTATCATGAGGACCATCCCTTCTCGCATAACCAAAATTTCACAGTGCCAAAGAAGGGTTATAAGTGATTCCTCCCCTAATGCCTAAGAGAGGAACATTAGGGAATTCACCACAGTGATCGATGATGGTAACATCTTCCGAAGACCGTGAACACCAATGAATGTCTGAATGTGTAAGGGACATCAGCCTATGAGACCATTTCATATCCTGCTCATTCTTCAAAATAGACCTAGGTAGGTGTGAAATAAACCACCTAGCCAATAGAGGAGTGCAACACATGAGGGTCCCTTTCTCTTTAGAGTGCGAGCATACAGAGAGTGTAGAACATCCCCAAGTAATGTGGGCACAGGATTATGAGACAGAAAAACCTTAATAGTATTCACGTCTACGAGTTGGTCTGCATTAGGGAATACTACCACCCCGTAGGTGAGGAGTGCCAATACCTCTTCAAAATCTTATAAATCCAGGGTATCCCAAAAATAGTAAGCCTTCTCGAATAGAAATTTAATCGGGATTCCTTGGACACTTCCCCTTGTTTCCCAATTTGTTACTACATCGGACCGTTGTAAGGACAGAGCTCGAGCAATCTCTTCAGGCTTTGGATGTTCTTTCATACCGTTGAAAGGTAACTGATCAAGAATAGGTACCCCAAACAACCTAGAAAATTCCTCCATAGTAGGCACTGGTTTCTAATCTGGGAAGGTGAAGCAGTGGTGCAAAGGATCAAAGAAATGAAATAGCACTTTTAACAATTCTTCATCAGGTTTTAAAGGGACCAAGTTGAGCAACCGACCATGTTTTTCAGTGAAGGGAGAGCTTTCAGGGATCCTTAATGCCAAATCCTTTAGTTGGAGAGGCACTTTCACAAGGTTAGTCTGGATAGTGTTCCTGCGGGTGGGTGCCATGTCTTACAAAACAAAGCAAAGATGAGCCCTAGAAAGTCCTTGAAATGGTTAGTATGATATGTCGTGCTTATGATGTCATGATTATGCTAAAAATCACATGTATAGCAAGCAAAAAACAAGTCACACCAATTCCTTAGGTTTAAGGCCTGCATGAGTTTCAAGGTCATACCCTCTTGAAGCTGGATTGGTTCAACCTGTCCTATAAATAGTAACCGGGTTCTAAAGGATCTCAATATCACTGATCTTTCCCTAAAGCTTCGTTCAATAGGCGATTGACTCGCAAACAAACAAAACTCAAGAGTCAGACCTCAATGAGTGTAGCATTGAGTAACTGTCGACCTTGGGAATACACCAAAGTCGGCCATCTTGCTACGTCCTACTGGCCAAGTTGTGAAATTAAAGTCAGTCGTACTCTCCTTGATTGAATCAAGGGTTACCGGTACCAACCAAAGTGTCACATCAATGTAGCTACTACTTCAACCGTGTCGGTATACCCTGCACAGTTCCCTCACAGTTTATTACTACATACCTAAAAAGTGTCCCTAGATCTGGGTGTAGGATCTACATAACCCCAACAAAACCCTTGAATATAAAGCAAGAAAAGCAAAACAAGAAAGCAATTTTAAAAATGACCTAGATCCTAAGGTATACCCCACTTATTACTGGTTAATACTATGATACAGTGGAAGAACCGACTTTTATTCACAAATGTCGTGGTAAGCAAGAGTCGCCACCGACTTTTATTTCATCCAACAATGGAAAAGGAAAAAGAACAGAAAAAACCTTTTTTCGAGAGTTTCTGAGTACGGGGGGTAGATTATAGAAAGGGAAGGTGTTAGTACCCTTTCTATCTGTGGTTTTCCACGGGCTCTTAGGTACTTGCTCATTTTTGAAATTGCTTGTGTGTGTTTTGCAAAAACGTTTTGTTTAACTTCATGATAACCCTTGTATCTGTCCTCAAGAGTGTGATGAAGTTGTTTTTGAAAACTGTTTTGAAAGTGTTCGTTTAAAAGAGTTTTTATGGTTTTGAGCAAGTACTTAATATTTCTACCTACTCGAAACAAGATTGTTCGTTCTCGTTTCCTTTAGACAGCGCTATCCCACTATTAAGGAGTAGGTAGCCCTATCGTTGGAGTTTTAAGGGACATTCGAAGGGACGAAATGGTCAATGAAGGCAACAAGTAAGGATACCTTAGCATTTCAAAGGGAATGTCATCATAAGATCATTTCTCGTAGGCAACTCAAGGGACAGTAAGGGACTATGATCTTTTATGATGACTTTTATACCGAGGGTCTTTGCTAAGATATCCCTATGTTCGAGGGACATGACCATTATTTCCGAGGCAACCAAGTGAGGAAAACCCTAGGAGTGAGCATGTGCAAGTGTGATTTTTCCAGTTAATTATGGTAAACTGAGGATCCTGCGTGCATGCTTGACACTAATGATTCAAAACAACTCAGGACCTCATTATGAACATGTATCAGTGTAAAAATTAAATTGATATCGCATGAATCAAAAGTTTGAGTTTCGAGAACCTTTCCGAACCGTGGTTAGTGAGAGGATGAGTTTTGGGATCGTTCGGCCTTCAGTATAAATGTGGTTTGACTGCTGAGATCAACAGGAGACTAATGGAGTGCTTGGAACGCTTTGACAATGGCCAGAGAAAGAAGTCTCGTATTGCACCACCTTGGACCAATTTTTCACTTTTTGACTAGGGTTTTTTGTAACAGCTGCGCCTCTCTCTTTGGCCTGACTTTGTTATGCATATATATTAGGCCATATTAGGTCAAAAAAATTGGAAGAATATCTATCCTTTCATTGAGAAAATATTTTCCTTTAATTATTTGATTTTTTGTATATTTGTACCAAATCAAATCTTGCTATTTCTCCACGATATTTCCCTTGATATGCTAGCAATATATATCCTTTATTTGATGAGAAAAGATTCCAAATCCAAATCTTTTATTATTTCTACTATTTATTTATTTAATTTTGCATTTTAATGGATAAAATGTCAAAATAAATAATATAAATAATATAACAATGCATGGGTTAGCTTGGAGGTCGTGGACCATGCTAGGAGTGTGTTGCAAGAACAAAAAGTTAAGCCTATTTGAGTAAATATGTAGTTTTGAGCATTGTTGACTTTGGGAAAATTTCCAAAAATGGCCAACTTTGATAATGCACATCTCTATTAATTTTGACCGTAAGAGGGTGTTATTGGACTTCTTAGAAATCTTAGGATGTCCTCTAAACAACCCTTTTGGTTTCACCTCAATTGGATCTTTAATGTCCATGTAAGAAGCTTTGACCCAAAAGGTGTTTTTGTTGACTTTTTGAAATGACTTATAATGTCTGAACTCATATCTTATCATTGAGTGCATTTTTTGAACTTGAGGGCTAAAGATGAGTTGTAGCGAGTTGCATCCTCTTCAAAATGAGCCTTAGATGGGAAATTTCTAATAAAGTATGAGAAAGTTATGCCTGGTCAAAGTTTCGTTGACTTTTTCTGTAGAAACCCTAATATAGCAACTTTTAAGTTTTGATGAATTAGGAGTATTCCTTGAGGAATCATGATCAACCCTTTATAAAATGATGAACATCACTTCAAAATGTTTATGTTGACCAAAAATCTTGAAGTTTGACTGTATGTGAGTCACAGTTGACTTTTGACCTAACATAGTTGATTTTCAGGCATCTGAGCAAACTTCTTGTGCAAGGCATGAAACTTGACATGGATGATCTTGAGAACATATTAAGGAAATGGAAATAATTTTGGACCCTTGGAACCCAAACATCTTAATGAGGAGTGAAACCTTAATTTAAGGCTCATTGTCTTAGGAGGAGAATTTGTCTAGTCAATCCTTAAGCATCCTTGAGCAAGTTGAGAACTTCAATGAGTATATGTTGAGTAAAATGAGTGAGAAATTTTTGGGGTACAACACAATGGTTTTATGGTGGATGTTGAGGAAAGTATGAAACTGGAATGAAAATTGTAAACTGTATAGTTGGCAGAAACTTTAATGAGGACGGTGACTTAAGATGGATTATCAGAGTTGCGCAGCTGAAGCATATGTAGCGTAGTTGCTATGAGTATATGACTCTACATGCTTGATTTGGTGGATTGTTGATGTAGGGATGATGTGCCATAATGTTGTGATATCTCGGAGATATTTTTTGATCCTATAAGGAATTTATTGTGGTTGTTAGTTGATGGTGAATTGTGTGTATATTAGTTGATTTATATTGGTAAGTTGATGTTATAATAATTTTGTCCTCGTTGTTGTAATTTTATTGTTAGTTACCGTAAATAATGGATAGTACTCCATAATATGACGAAGTTGACTATGTTGGATATGTTGATGTCACTATAAGGGTGATACAATGATATGAATAGAGTTGTTGGTATTGTGTTGATAATTGACATACATATGTATATATGGGAATGAAATTGTGTATGTGTTTTTGGTGTTGAAAATGTTGTTAAGATGATAATGTGATGTTGTATATCCAAGTATAAGTGTGTTACCAATTTAAATGTTAATGTGTCCAAATATTATTGAAGTGGTTGATAAGTTATTAACGATTATATCGCGAAGATGTTGAATGATTAGCTTGTGTGGATTTGAATTATATCATGTTAAGCGTTATTATGTCTAGAAAGTAGTGGTCAAAGTGTTTCCAAACACGAATTGAAGATCAGAGAGTTGGATGCGAAATTCTCAATAAGAATGACTATATCAAGTAGATTTTTGAGGATGAAAATATTCTAAGTGGGGGAGAGTTGTGACGCCCCGATATTTAATTATTTATTTAATTAAATATTTTTTAATATTTTATATTAATTCGAATTTTTATCGTTGAAGTCAGAATTATTTTATTTAGTTGCATGATAAATAATCGGATTTAAATTGGTGGAATTAAGTTGAAGTATTATTTTTATTATTAAGCTTAAATATGATATTGGGCTTAGTTTGTGGTGTTGTGAAGTAATAAGGGGGTATGTCTCTTAAGCCCATTTAGATTTATTAAGAGAGTAAGTAGAATAATAATATTATAGTAGAAATAGAATTAGAGGAGAAAGAGAGTTAGTGTTATCAGGAAAAGAAAGAAAAATAAGAGAAAGAGGAATAGGGTTTTGACAGGAGAAGAAGAATAATAGGAGGTAGCTACTAGTGCCAAATTCCCAGAAACTCCATTGAAGTTTCTTAGAGCTACACTCAATCTAAGGTAACGGTGGGGTTCTTACTAAAAAAATCGGAGTATGATGAATTTTAATTTGGGGTTTAGGGTATTAGTTTCACTAAAATGTTGTGCTGAGAAATTGGTTGTGTTACTATTGAAATTAATTATTGATTTGAGTTGTGTTGTTATTTGTTGTATTTGAACTGTGTTGGGTTAATGCTAAGCTAGGATGAATGGGTCAATTGAAACAAAGAATGAACAAGAACAAGGCACATGTGTGAAGGGAGGCAAAACTGGTTTTTTTAGCCCCAGGCCTCCTGACACGGGTCGTGTAAGCTAACACGGGCACCCGTGTCAATCTCTGCACTCTATGCCATTCACCTTTCCTTCTCCTGACATGGCTGTGTCAGGAAACACGACCACCCGTGTAAGCTGCTGTAGCAAATTTTCTGAAAATTAGACTTATGTATTTTTCTGACTCGATTCGTCCTGTTTAATTCTTCTGGAAACCAAAACATAAAATATGGTGATAAGGAAACATCAATTAGTTGAACAAAGCAATGATTAAGTAACTACTAAATTCTAGTGTTGAACCATTGATCAGTAGCCGAATTAGGCGGTATAATTAGTTGTCCGAAATTTTACGAAATTTGATCGGGTAACTAAGTTTAATTAGTAGGTAATTATGGATATGTCTTTTGTTGAATTTAGGTTGATTATGCCGAATTTCCAGTACAGTTGGTTAAGTCTTTACATCCGGTTTATGGACATTGTTGATTATAGGCCTTATGACCAATGTTATGTTATTTTGTGCTGATCGATGAAAATTTGTTGATTCCGTTGACATGTTGTGTTGTAGGCCTTTGGCCAATGTTGAACGGTGTGATTTGTTGTTATGTCGACCGTTGTTATGTGTTGTTGTTGTTGCATTGTCGAGTTGTGGTTTTTTATATCTTCGCATAGCATAGCATAACATTAAAGTTGACCTGGATTGACATGTTCTAAGTTGGAGCGAATTCTCATTTATGTTGGCCTGGATTGGCATGTTCTAAGTTGAAGGCTTTGCCTTATGCCTCGGTAAACTGGAAATTTCTAAGTTGGGAGTTCTGCTCCAATGGTACCACATGAATTTGCACAGTTGAGTCGCATTTGGAGTCGTTGATTTGTTACTTGTTTGAAGTGTTATTTATGTCTGGTGATGTTATAAGTTGAATTGATGTGTTGGTAAATTGTGTTGCTTTATATTGTTGTTGTATGAAGTGGTAAATCATATATTCTTTACCTCTCTATGTTGTGAATAAATGTGGTGATGCTAATGATGTGATTATGAATTATTTTTGTGGGTAACCTTATGGTGTGAATCCTAGTGAATATATAATGAATATGTTGTTGTCACGAATTGATGTTGATTACGTTGATGACGTTGTAGGCCTATGGTCAGTGAAGTAGTGATATAGGTGTATGCCTCGTGAAGTGTTTACTGATGTTGTTGTATGTTTTGTACATTCATACATTTGCATTTGTGAAGGCCTGTATTGGCGGATATTGTGAAGGCCTATATTGGCAGATTTTGTGAAGGCTTGTATTGGCAAAATGAATTATGAAGAAGGCTTATGCCTTATGCCTTATGCCTCAGAATTACTGGCAAATATTTATGTTGGGAGTTTTACTCCGATGGTACCACATGCATTTGCATGGTTTCGAGTTGCATATTCAAGTCGTATATGTTGATTTGTAGTGTTGATAATTTGCGAAGTGTTGAGTTTTTGTTATATGAAGTGGTGATTCTCTTTATTCTTTACCTAATATATTTTTTATCATAACCCTATTTATATAGTTTGATATCTCACCCCTTCTGTTTGAATGTTGCCCTTTGTTGGTAACGTGCAGGTAACCAAGATGAGCAGCCGATATCATTGTTAGTTCGAGTTCGGTGTCATTTGCTCTGATACGTAGCACTCGTGGGGGAAATGAACGCTTGTTTTATTTTGTTGTTAATTTATTGAAACTTATGTTGTTATTTGAGGAGTTATTGTATTGATGTTGTTTCATGATTCAAAAGATGTTATATCTTATTTTGAGAATTATTATGAATCCTCTGCGTGATTAATCAAAGTTTGGTTTATGTAATGAAGACTTTATTCATGAGTTGTGTTCACTTCGTTTCTTTAAGTGTTATGTATCTATTCTAAAAGCATGACAGGTTTATGTGTTTTGTTGAATATGTGACATCCTAATTATATTGGAAATTTTTATACTTTGATTTTCCGATAATTGCTTGGGGTAGAATTTCGGTGTTACATGCTCCATTCCCCGTTTTCACGTAGACGCGATAAGGACCTTCCCAAATCGCTGCGAGCTTGCCCTCACGAGATTCTTTGTGATTTCTCTTCAAGACAAGGCTACCGACCTCGAACTCTCGTCGTATGACCTTGGTGTCGTAGCGCATGGCTATTTTTTGTTTGAGTGAGACCTCTCGTAGGGTTGCTCCTGTTCTTATTTCTTTTACTAGATCGAGTTCCTCCCGAAGGGCTACATCGTTCATGTCCTCGTCTGGAGGAGCCTCGATTCGTCTAGAGGGTTCTTCGATCCCCATGGGAATGACGGCCTCCATCCCTTAAGCTAGTCGGAAAGGGGTCTCCCCGGTTGCAAATGTGCAGCTGTTCGATATTCCCAGAGTACACTATGTAACTCCTCGACCCATCTTTTCTTAGTTTCATCCAATATTTTCTTGAGGTCCCCGAGTATACTTTGTTTGCAGATTCGGCTTGGCCGTTTGTCTGGGGATGCTCGACAGAGGCGAAGTGCTGGTTGGTGCCTAGTTTGGCGACAAATTCCTAAAAGTTGCGGTATGTGAATTAAGTCACGTTGTCGATGACTATCGCTTGTGGGATGCCGAATTGAGCGAGGATGTTTCTTTTGTATAAGTGAAGGACGTTTTGGGCGGTGGTTTTGGCCAAAGCTTTGGCTTCTACCCATTTGGTGTAGTCGACCACTATGATTAAATATTTGTTTTGATTGGTCTCAACCACGAATGGACCGAGGAGATCCAATCCCTATCGGGCGAAGGGCCAAGGAGACGAGAGGGACTTGAGCTCATTGGGAGGAGCTACATGCATGTCTCCGTGTCATTGGCATTTGTCGCATTTTTTTACGTGCTCTTTCGCGTCATGCTGTATGGTGGGCCAATATTATCCTTCCCGTAAAGCTTTTCTTGTGGGGTATCTTCCGCCCAGGTGCTGGCTGTTAATATCCTCGTGGATTTCGAGCAAGACATGATCCGCGCCGCTTCGGTCGATTCAATTGATAAGGGTAATGGAAAATTCTCTCCTGTAAAGTTTTCCTTCGACCAAGATGTACGAGCAAGGTAATTGTGTACGGGTTTATCCAGCAATTGATGTCCCCGATGGCGAACACTTCTAAGGTAGAGGGTGGCTTCTAGGTGCTCGGTCGAGGAAGGATTTCCTGTATTACCGACTTACTCCCTCCTTTCGTCTTCATGCTTGCCAGCTTATATATGATATCTGTAGGGGCGTTATGCTCACGGGGATCATGTTTCACGTCCACATATTTAAATTTCTTTTTCCTCTCCTGGACCAGGGCCCAATATTCAGCGAGTTGGTCGTTTTTGACCTGATATTCCCCTCGGACTTGAGAGGCAACCAGCTGAGAGTCGGTGAAGATCTTTACTTCCCCGGCTCCCAGATCTACGACTAATTGTAAGCCTTCTATAAGTGCCTCGTATTCGTCCTGATTGTTAGAAGTCGGGAAAGATAATGCAAGGGAGACCTCGATTAGGGTCCCTTCTTCATTTTCCAATATGATGACAACACCGCTTCCTGTTGAACTGGCAGTGCCATCGACAAAGATCGTCCAGCAGTGTGAGCCTCCTCGCTGCGTTAAAGAGGGCTAAAGCTACTTTTTAGATTTGTTGATGTATTGCCTTCGGGCCTTGCTCGTGAAATAAATTGGTCATTGTCCCTCTAGATTTTCTCTAATCAATGTCATGCTCATCGCCTTGGAGGCAACAACCAGGTAGAGGTAGAGGACCCTGTCTTTCTCGGGTCGAGAAAGGACGAGTGACTATGATGGCGCTTGTTTTAATTGAATGAGGGCTCGCTCGCATTCAGGCATCCATTGGAAGGTAGCTTCCTTGTGGAGGAGTTTGAACAGGGGAAGCGCGTGTTGGGCGGATTTTGCCACGAATCGAGAGAGAGAGAGAGAGAGAGAGAGAGAGAGAGAGAGAGAGAGAGAGAGAGAGAGAGAGAGAGAGAGAGAGAGAGAGAGAGAGAAATGAGCATTCCGTTTAGGATTTGGATGGACTTTTTCGAGGTGGGCGTCGGAAATTCAGAAAATGCCCGACATTTGTCGGGGTTTTCTTCAATGCCTCGTTCTGTTAGGTAGAATCCGAGGAGCTTGCTTGCCCGTAAGCCAAAAGTACATTTTTCTGGTTTGAATCGCATTTGGAACTTTTGAGCCTGCTCGAACATTTTCTTTAAATAGAGGGCATGGTCGAGCTCTTCCGTGGACTTGACAATCATGTCGTCCATATAGACCTCGAGCATGTCGCCTATCTCGTTGCTAAAAACTTAGTTCATCATGCGCTGATATGTAGCACCCGTGTTTTTTAGGCTGAAGGGCATTACATTGTAGTCATAGTTGCCCAATTCGGTCATGAAAGTGGTTTTTTTTAATTTGTTTTCTCCATTGGGATCTGATTATAACCGGAGTATGCATCCATAAATGGTAGAAATTTGAAATCAGTCGAGTTATCGACCAGTTTGTCAATATTGGGGAGGGGATAAGCATCTTTCAGGCAAGCCTGATTGAGATTAGTATAATAAATACACATGCGACACTTTCCATTATATTTTTTCACAAGAACTACATTTGAGAGCCAGTTTGTGTATTGGGCTTCAGAAAAAAAATGTGCCTCTAGGAGGTCTTTTACAGCTAGTTTTGTAGCCTCTACTTTTTCGGAGGATTGTTTTCTTCTATGTTGGGTGACCACCTTTAGGGAAGGATCTATAGTCAAGTGATGGCATGAAATTTCTGGATCTAATCTGGGCATCTCAGCCGCACTCCAGGCGAATAGATCAGCATTCTCCCTTAGGAAAGCTTTGAATTGCATTTTTATCAAGTCAGGGAGGTCTACTCCAATCTTTACTCCTCTGTTAGGATCTTCTTCGAGAGGAACAAGCTCGAAGTCGCCGTCCGGGATTGGCCTTGCGTGACTCGAGAGTTCGTCGCGATCTACAGAGGAGGTTGAACTTTCTCTTTCGACCATGGGCTCCTTTCCCTTTTTCTTTTGCTTAGCACGATCTTCCTTGGAGAAGTGCTTGTCAAGGTCGATAGCGTCGACCCTCGGCCATGGCTTGACTTCCTTGGAGCTAGAGGGAAGTGTGGCTCTAGTGTTCGTTCAAGTTTGAATGTTGATGGAACTGAGGCCCTTAGTTGAAGCTTCAAAACACCTTATTGCTGCTTGGATATCCCCGTGGAGGGTGACGACCAAGCCTTTGGAGGTGTAGTACTTCATTTTGAGATGCACGGTGGAGGGGATTGTGATGAGTTCGGCGAGAGTGGGTCTCCCAAAGATGCACTGGTAGAGAGACGAGCAATCTACCACCAGGAATTAGGTCTTCATGGCTCTGGCCGTTATCCATCTCTCGAAGGTGACGATCAGCTCGACATATCTGAAGAATGGAAAAACACAAGAAGGGGGGTTTTAATTGGGGTTTTTAAAACTTAAAGTAAAAGACAAGTTGGTTATCCTGGTTCGTTTGAACTCAAACTACTCCAATCTACCCACCAAGGTGATTTCGCCTCTCTCAATGAGGTCTTAATCCACTAATCAAACTTGATTACATAGATACGATGACAACAATCGACGTCTTCTTGAGTTTAAACCACAACACGGTTTTCTCAAGGTATTACACAATACAATATTTGAAAGCGTGTACAATATATGTTTTCTAACAAACAGTATCACACAAGTGATGTTTTACACAAATGAATTTTTGTAAGATGAAGGTGATGAAAATATCTCATTTGTAGTGCACAACAAAAACGTCAACGATTTTTCCTTCAAGTCTTGTATATATAGGAAACACGTGTGAGGAGCTTTTAGAATGTTTGATAAATAGTAATTAAAGAACTTTTCAAACATAGAGATTCTTGTCCTCTTTCAGCCGTTACTTTTGAATAACCACAAATGAAATGTAACACTCCAGAACATGCTTGCTTCAAAACGCTTCAGAAGATTAATGTTACCATTAGGACTCTTTTACTTATTTCCAGAACTATATGAATCAGAATAACGGAGTTCTTGTTCACAATGTTTAGGGCACTCAGAAGTTATATCTTGATAACTTCTCTATATAAGCATGTTATGAAGATTGCTTTCTATATAAGATGTGTTGAATCAAAGTTTAAATAATGATCTAACCCATCTTCTGTGCTTCTTCCATCAGAACTTCTCTGCAAAACAAAATACTTATTTAGGGAGCATAATTGTTCTTTGGGTGTTTGTTATCATCAAAACTCTTACAAGGGTTGTAGAATCAAACTATATTCTAACAATATCTCCCTTTTTGATGATGACAAAAACTTGGATATTTTGATAGAAACTTAAAGAACATAAAGCATTCAAAGTCTACCCCTGAGTTGGTACTCAGATAGAGAAGAAATACTTTCCTGAAGATTGTTCTGATCAGATTTTTGGAGAAAAATATTTTTGATGCGTCCACTTCTGTCCTCAACAGAGTTTGTTCTTGTTTTGCTTTCAGAAGAAAAAAAACAATAGAAGTTATGATATTCAAAATGTTTGAGACTGAGTCTCGATACTGTTATATTTGAAATATCTTACGTTCTCCCCCTTTTTTGTCAAGAATAAAAAAGAAATAAAAACACTTTAGACAATAAAAGGCATGTTGTGTTCAAAAAGATTCCAATAAAAACACGTTCTGAAGGAAACAAATAAAAAAATGAAGAAAACAAATTTCAGAACTAAGTTTGAGGTGGTGGAAATCGTGTGAACAGGGCTTCCAATAAACTCTTGATCTGACAGTTTGGTTCCTCTTGTTTTCCAAGTATCCCCTTGATTTTCTTGCACGTATCATCCTGCTTGTCTAGCCTTTCCTTAAACACAACATTCTCTTTCTTCAACTCCTCCAGAGTTTGCAGCACAAAATATGAAGAGGGTATATCAGTAGAAAGAACCACTTTTTCAGAGCAAGTTGTGGCTGATTATGACTCAAGAGCTTCTTCAACTTCCTTGCCTTTGCCTTGAAACATAACCAGAGGAAGAGGATCAGATGATGGTTCACCATATTCTGTTGGTTGATGATCTTCCCAGGGGACATTGTCCAGCAGAATGAGTGGCTTCTTTTCCTAGTGACGCAGAACTTGATCCTTGAAGATATTCAGATGATCACAGAAGTTCTGTTGAGCAATTGCATAACTCAGCTCCTTGAGTTTCAGGGATTCAAAGTTGAACCATTTTCTAAACTGGTTCTAATGAGAATCAGAAGCAGCTGGATTAAGATTCTCTACGCAAGCTAGCTTCAGAGAGTTAACCCATTCCTGTATTTCTGTTTCAAAAATCAGTAGAGATTTACCAAGATCTGCTTTGGAAGTTTTTGGTTTTGGTTTTGGAATGGCAATTTTCTGAGAACTTATGACGAGATTGTCCAAGGCTTCTAAGTTTATAACTGTTCGAAAGGGATCTTCAAGGTGGTTATTAGGAGAGGGAGAATCCAAAGTAACAATGGGCGAATTTGGTGAGTTTGGTGGAGTGGATTGATAGGGA
Organism: Vicia faba; assembly: GCA_948472305.1. NCBI lineage: Eukaryota > Viridiplantae > Streptophyta > Magnoliopsida > Fabales > Fabaceae > Vicia > Vicia faba. The sequence goes on from OX451741.1 coordinate 806,623,429, forward strand.
GATGGAATATCTGGGATGGAGAGGTTCTGTGAGTAAGTTGAGGGAATTGTGGGTGGTTGAGAGACCATGAGATGGTAGGTGATTCCAGGAATGGATGTTGTGGTATCAGAGTCAAATTTTGTATTTTTTGTGTGGGGAGCTTCAAACAGCACATCAAATTGATCAATATCAGAAAGAACTTGATCAAGTTCAGGCTAATTTTGGTCAAGATGGGGGAGTAGGTGGATTGTTCAGAAGGTTGTATAGAGATAGTGAGGTGTCAAAGTCATTGTCAAAGTCATCAAAGGTTTGAGGAGATGTATCTTCTATGGGTTTTAGAGAAGGAGGGTTTTCAGATGTTGATAACAGTACTGATTCAATAACAAAAATAAAAGATGGATTACCTTTCTTTTTGGAAGCTTTGGGAGTCTTCTGAGAAGTTCCTTCTGCAGTAACTTTTCTTTTCCTTGATTTTCTCGGAGCAACTTCCAGAGGTTGTTGTCTCAGATCACGGATGTTCAATTCTGGAGTTATCCTTTCCCTTTTCCAAGCATCTAGATATTTGAGAATAATATCTGGAGAAGCATTTGTTTGAGAGAAGAGAGGAAAATCCTTCAGAGGTACTGTGTTAGTGGTAATGACTTCCTTGGTTGTTATTGTTGGACCTTTCTTGATGGTTTCAATAATCTTCATCTTCTTCAGATTCTTGGTGTTGAGAGGTTTACCAGCACAAGCTTCCAGAGTGTTGACTTGTTGAGCCTCAGTCGGATGTTGTATCAGTTTATTTTCTGTCAGAATATCTGAAATGAGTCTGCCCAGAGGGATCCAATCTATCTTTGTTCTTTCTTCTTCTCTTGTCTCTTTGACGCTGGTCTTCAGATGATTGAACAGAAGATGTGGGAGATTAACCTTTACTTTGGTGGCTATGAAGTAGAGAAGATACTGCTGATCAATATTGATATAGTCTAGAGAACTTGTGGGTTTTCTGTGATTGATGCAACCCAAAATGATTTTTGCCCAAATTCTGAGGTAATCTTTCAGATCTTTGATTTTGTTGGATGGTTGTCCAGAAGTAAAAATTTCCTTTGAAATCCTTGTTAGGTCAGAGTTTTGTTATCCATATTGCTGCAACGAATATCGCCGCTGTCGTGACCTATTAGTTGCCTAATGAGATCTTCAGAGATGACTGTTTTCTTTCCCATCACGAAAGAAGTGACTTGATAATTTGAAGTTGTAGCGTGAATCCAGAATTCTTTAACAAGTCTTGGAAAACTGGACCCAGTAGGCAATCAAAGTACTTGTTCCATCCTTAGAACTCAACATCAGTAGTTAGATCGTATCCGTTTTCCTCCATGCTGACAAAGTCTTCAATGAGTTCACACAGAACTTCCAGCGGATCAATGGGAGTGAGGAGAGTTCTTAAGGGTTCTTCGTACCATTATTATGTTGAGGAAGAAGATCCAGGAATGCTTTGAGAGCTTTGAGCAAGTTGTTTAGAGGAAGCCATTGTTCACATAGACTCTTTAGGGTTTTTAAAAGATTGAACAAAATTAAGAGAGAAAAATGAATTGAAAGTGGAAAAGTGATAGTGAAAGTGAGCAACGTATATATAGGAAAATAGGAGACTTAATTAACAAGAAAAGGGTTTAAAGATAATGATTACTAGCATTAATGATTCCCGAAAAGAGGCATAGCGTAAAGATATGAAATAGTTACTGATGTGACACGAGTCTCAATGCATCCAATCAACTTTTCAGTCTCTTCAGAATTTGAACATGTGTTCATCCTTAGAGGAAAACCTTGCGTGGAGTTGACAAATGTTGATGTTGTGAACTATAAGCTTCTATCTTTAAAATGAACCGTTTGGATAATGTTCAGATCTTCTTAGATAGATCCTGATACAACTTTCCTTCTTACTTCTGAAGAACTATTTATCAGATGTTCACACAAAAAATAAAGGCATAAAGTTCTGAGGGTTAATGTATATATAAACAAAACTATCATTTTGGGCATAATTTCATGCTGAGATGTTTCAGAATGAAATTAAACCTATCTTCAGAAAAGGGTTTAGTGAAAACATCATCCCGTTGATGGTATGTGTCTATAAATTTTAATGAAAGAATTCCTTTCGGAATATAGTCCCTAATAAAATGATATTTAATTTCTATATGCTTAGCACTAGAATGTAAAATGGGATTTTTTTAAAGATATATAGCAGAAGTATTGTCACAGAGAATAGGAATGTTACTCTCATATATGTTGAAGTCTTCAAGTTGGATTTTCCTCCATAGCATCGTGTGCTGCATCCAGCTGCTGCTATATATTCAGTTTCAGCAGTTGATAATGCAATGGTGGATTGTCTCTTGCTGGACCACGAGAAGTACTTTTCCTTTCTATTTTGTCTCTAGCGAAGTCAGCATCACAGTACCCTACTAATTTGTATTCTTTGGTTTTTCTATAACAAAGACCAAGATTAGTAGTACCTTTCAGATACTTGAAAATTCGCTTAACAGCTATTAAGTGAGACTCTCTAGGATTTGACAGGAATAACAGACACTATATAGAATATCAGTTCTTGAATCTATTAAATACAAGACATAACCAATCATACCTATGTAGATCTTCTGTTCTACCTTCTTACTTACCTCTTCCTTTTCCAAAATGAATGTGGGATGCATAGGAGTTTTGGCTGGCTTACATTCTGACAAGTCAAATTTCTTCAAAAGTTCTTTGACATACTTGCTTTGATGTATGTATGTTCCTTCTGGAGTTTGATGGATTTGGATACCCAGTAAGAACTTGAGTTCTCCAACAAACTCATTTCAAATTCTGCCCGCATAGATTTAGCAAATTCTCTTCCTGGCGAATAGAGCAAAGGTTTCTGTATAGTCTATCCCCTCTTGCTGACTATAACCTTGTGCCACCAGTCGTGCTTTATTTATGACGATGTCTCCTTTTTCATTTAGTTTGTTTCTGAATACCCATTTGGTTCCAATGATGTTAAACCCTTTTGGTTTAGGAACTAGATCGCACACATCATTTCTCGTGAACTAGTTTAATTCTTCATGCATTGCAAGTAACCAATCATTGTCTAAAAGGGCTTCGTTAATGGAAGTTGGCTTAAACAGAGACACTAATCCCATGAGAGATTCCTCAGAATTTCTGAATGTAGATCTTATTTTAATTGGGTCTTCTTTCTTTCCCAGTGTAATATGGTGGAAGAACCGACTGTTATACTAGTTTTGCGTTTGTATTTGCAAATGTTGCGGTAAGTAAGAGTCGCCACCAGATTTTGTTTTATCCAACAAAGGAAAGGGTGAAAAAGAACAGAAAAAGACCTTTCGAGATTATTTCTGAGTAAGGGGGTAGATTATGGAAAGGGAAGGTGTTAGCACCCTTTCCATTTGTAGTTATCTACGGGCTCTTAGATGCTTAGCTCATTTTGAAAATACCTTGTACTTTGTGTGTTTTTGAAATGCCAATAGTAAGGCGATTTTCTTTATGATAACTCTTGTATAAGTCCTCAAGAGTGTTGATAAAGCATTTAAAAAATGTTTTTGGAACTTATTTTGTGTAAGTGTGAAAATTTGTTTTTGAGCAAGCATCTAACAGCTATCTACTTTTACTCAAAAGGTCGTTCTTTTCCTCCTTTCCTTTATACAAGACTAGCCTACTATTAGTGAGTAGGTAGCCATAGTCGTTTGGATGTATAAGGGACGTTCTTGGGTCATCGTACTGTCATAAAGGCAACATATAGAGACACTTTAACAATTTTGTTTAAGGGACTAGATCATTTACCAAAAGGAAACACTTTAGGGTCATCGAGGGACTATGATCTTTTTGATTTAAGGATCTTTGCTAAAGTGTCCGTACATTCGAGGGACATGACTTTTTTATTTCCGAAGGCAACCAAAGTGGGAGTACCCTAGAGGTGTATATGTGCAAGTGTGTTGTATTCAGTTATTTTTGTCTTTTGTTATTAGGTTTGCTAACGTTTGATTTTATATTCTTATCATGCAATCCTATTAACATACATCTAAACAGTTAATATATGTAGAGAAAATATAAAGTGCGGAAATTAAATCCTACGCTATTACATGGCTTCGGGAGGGGGATTAATTACATATCCAAAATTGGGAAGAAAATAAAGCAATAAAGTAGAAGTCCTAGTTTTTAACTATTACAAACTGGGAAGCATATACAATAATAATAATGCAAAAAATAATAATTCAATGCGCGCGAATTGAAGATAACGTCTAAAATTAAAAGGAAAAATATTTTTGTTTATTTTTTGTTTAATAAAAGAAAATAAATCCTAAGTCTACTTAATTTTAATTTTAAGATAAATGTTAAGGTAATTAATTAACAAAATTAATCTTAATAAAAAAACTAAGCCAAATGTTTTTATATGATTTTTGATTTTTATGTTTGTAATGAAATAAAATAATGAAAAAATTAACCAAAATGAATAAATAAAAGAATAGGAAAAGGGCCAGGCAACGAAAGTAATCATGGGTGGAACGCTGGCCCGGATCAAACAGAGGTCCAGGTTGTCTTTCGATCTAAATGATGGAGCTGGTCGAAGGTGCGTGATGGATTGCACGTTTGGGAGCGCTGGATCAGGATCAACTGTGATCTGATGGTTATGATCTAAAGGTGCATGGTGTGCATCGGGATATGCCAGCATTGGATCTGCAAACAAATGTTAGAAAAAACAAAAAGTGCTTGGCCTGGGGTTCGAACCTAGGTCCTTACACCAACGCGCACATTCCTTTACCGTCAAAGCTAGCAGTTCATTCGAACTAAATGAAACCAACATTGAATCCTGAAAATTTTGTTAGTTTCAAAACCAAACGAAGACCTATCCCAATTGAAATCATCCCCTGAACCCAAATCTGGGGTTGTTTCGATCTGTGACGGTCTGTGCCTTGAGTTTCGAAGGTAATCTATTTCAAAAAACCCTAGCAATGATATCCTAGCATCTGGGTGCTGCAACTTACATATATTATATTAAATCATTCACAAACAACAGGAATAACATTAATATGCAATCCACATGAGTTTACATTATAGATTGAATGAGATTGAAAAACATTTTACCAACTGGAGGTGCTTCGATCTGGGATTCTGAGGGTGGGATGGCTTGGAATTGATTGGAAATGGTTGGAGATGGGAGTTTCCTCGTGCTCTCTTGCTTTGAAATTTCGGACAACTTTGGATTTTGCTCTGAGGCAGGTTCTGCGTATTATTTCGATAGGCAACCTCTGTGTGTTTTTTGTTCTGATGCAGTCTTGTCTTTATATAGGGGTGTGATGGTGAACAAAAATGGCATGAATAGGCCATTAACTAAGGCTTTGAAAGAGAAATCAAGGATTTGAAATGTTGACATTTTGAGAAGTTTCATACCATTTTAGACTTTGAGTGAACCTGGACATGTTATGTTTGGCACCTTGTACGAATTTGAATTGTTCAGAGTTTTCCTCATCAGAGCTTCTTCGATTACATCACCATTTGTTTCGATTGCCTGATCTGGGAAGATAAACTTAGTCGAATAAGATCTTGTCCCTTTTCGATGACTCTTAGTTCTTATTCGAATTGCACAAGGCCAGATCATCATGGCTCGTTCGATCAGCCCCTAAGCTAGCTCTCTTCGATTTCTCTGAGTCCTAATTCGAATTGAACAAGGCCTTAACATCCTGGCTTCTTCGATTAGCCCCCAAGATTTCTCTCTTAGATTTCTTTGAGTCCTGATTTGAATTGCACAAGGCCTCAACATCCTGGCTTCTTCGATCATCCCCCAAGCTTGCTCTCTTCGATTATTCTGAATCTTGATTCGAATTGCACAAGGCCTCAACATCCTGGCTTCTTCGATCAGCCCCCAAGGTTGGTTCTTTTCGATTGCCTTTCCTTCAATTCGAACACTCGAAGTTTCAACTCTTCATTTTGACTGGTCGAAGCTACTTCAGTTCTTTATCAATCGAAGACTTCATAAAAAGCATTCTCCAACATTCAAAAATCATCAAATCGAAGACCTCATAGAAAAGCCTCATCCCACATTCTTTCAAACTATTCTCTCTTCAATCTAGTGTCAGTTATTCAAAACTTGTGTAATCCTAGTTGGAAATCCAATGCTTAGGAGGAGAATTTATCTGATCGATTCTTGGTCAACCTTGAGCAATTGAGGATCCTAATGAGCTGCCCCTGTTCAATCTTCTTAAACCTGAAGACTTAGATTGGCTTGTCTGCCTTTCGTGATCTGAAGGTGGAAGATGATTGAACACTAGAGTGCCCAGAAATTTGCGCTCGCATGATGTGATGGCTGACGGTGTCAGAAATGGGCTTAAAGATATCATCCATAGTAGGTGTTAACTTCATAAGAGGTCCCTTTGTGGGGAATTCATGTTTCTACTGTCTGAGGAGGAGTCCACTAGGGAAGGTTGATTTCTGTTGTTCTCCTGCTTGAGGAAAACTCTATGAGGAATAGAGTCTAGGAACTTCAGTTGTCCATGGCTCTACTGAGGAATTATCTATGGAAAAGTTTGTTGTTTTATGGTTGAACTCAAGGCTTCACAGTAACTTGCTAGGGAGAATGAGATCAACCTTTATTTAGAAATGTGTTAGAAAGAGCCTGTGTAGGGCTGTTTCAGGATGAGTCCGTGTTAGACTTCATATGGAGATATATGAGAAGGAGCTTATGTGGGGCTGCTCCAGGATGAGTCCGTGTGAGACTGCATCTGGATGACGAGAAAGAACCCATGTAAGATTTCTTCATCTGGTCATGTAGATAGTTATCCTGTCTGGCTTCAGGCATTGATCTATAATCAGTCGTTCCCAGATAGTTGTCATGTCTTGTTTCAGGTATTAATCCGAAATTTTCTTTTGTTAGTCGTTGAGATAGTTGTCCTGTCTGGTTTTAGGTATTAATCACTGATCTTAGAGAAAGAAATATAGTTTTCCTGTCTTGTTTTGGGTATTAATCTTCAACCTGCTGATGTAGATAGTTTTCTTTTTTGTTACAGGTATTAATCTACAATCATTCGTCCATAGATAGTTGTCCTGGCTTGTTATAGGTATTAATCTGGAACTTGTTTTGGTCGTTGAGATAGTTTCCCTATCTTGTTTCAGGTATTAATCTATGACCTATGAGAAAGAAAGATAGTTTTCCCGGCTGGTTTCAGGTATTAATCTTTAATCTGCTCATGTAGATAATTTTCCTGTCTGGTTTCAAGTATTAATCTATAATCACTCATCCACGGATAGTTATCCTGGCTTGTTACAAGTATTAATCTAGAACTCATATTGGTCGTTGAGATAGTTGTCCTGTCTGGTTTCAGGTATTAATATATGACCTATGAGAAAGAGAGATAGTTTTCCCGGCTGGTTTTGGGTATTAATCTTCAATTTGCTCATGTAGATAGTTTTCCTGTCTGGTTTCAGGTATTAATCTACAATCAGTCATCCGCAGATAGTTGTCCATGCTTGTTACATGTATTAATCTGGAACTTGTTTTTGTGGTTGAGATAGTTGTCCTGTCTAGTTTCAGGTATTAATCTCTGACGTATGAGAAAGAAAGATAGTTTTCTCGGCTGGTTTCAGGTATTAATATTCAATCTTCTCATGTAGATAGTTTTCCTGTATGGTTTTAGGTATTGATCTACAATCAGTCGTCCACAGATAGTTGTCTTAGCTAGTTACATGTATTAATTTGGAACTCGGCAATGCTGGTCACATATATAGTTCCCCGTCTGGTATCGCGCATTAATCTTTGACCTGTTATATTTCTTGGTAAACCTGTCTTGTTTCGGGAGTTCATACCACTTGGTCGTGTAGATAGTTACCCCATCTGGTTTCATGCATTAATATTTAACCTGATGTACTTATTGGGAAACCCGTCTTGCTTCGGGAGTTCATACCACTTGGTCGTGTAGATACTTTCCCCGTCTGGTTTCGGGAATTAATCTTTGACATGCTACATAATTTGATAGTGTTTGTTTATCTGTTAATTTAACCTGAAAAGGTAAAATCATTTTCATGCGATGACATGATGTATGAATTGCATGATGCTCTCAAAATAAATGAGATTATGATATATGAATTTGTGTTGCATATGCTATGATGTTTGTAGGAGTGATGTATGGATTTAATGCGTTAGCTATTCTGTTACAGTGTTGTAGAATTAGGGAAAATTAGTCCCTGATTGTTGTTGGGGGTGAAGAATGTAAGTCATCAAATTTTGTTGAATTTGAATGCTGGGAGATGGATTTCCTTTATTAGAGACAAAAACTTTGTTGGAGAAGGAAAAACTTCGTGCAATGTTTGGGGATTTTGTGAAATCCTACTGGGGAATCCTGATAAGCTTGATGACTTCACTAAGAAGACTTTGGAGCAGTAATTGGAGATTTTAGCTCTGTCGGGGATATAAGAACACCTGAACTCATTAGGATGTATGTTGAGAATATGGCAGTGACTTTTATAGTAGGATGCCCCTGCCTTTGTACTTGCTGGAGAAAGTACCTGCGGGATTTTGTGGATGGTTTGAATGTTATCCCAACTCTTAGAGTCTCGAGTAGATGTTGATCAGGGTGATAAGTCTTCTACTGATAGACAAGTGACAAGATGACGGGATATAGTTGTACGCTTTAATCCATAACTTTTTCTTAGATTGTCCTTTCAGATTCTCAGTCCATCAGGATACCCTTTTTTGCCCAAGCCGCCTTTTCAGTTTTTTGACTTGCCGGGTGTACAGTCTTTTCCATGTGTATATCCTTAATTTTTTCCCGAACCCTTTTGGTTCACCGGGATGCCTTTATTTTTGCCTAGGTCAGTCGACCTAGCGGGTCTTTGCTCATGATTAGTATCTTTTAATTATGTTCACGTTCATCGGGTGCAGAGAATTGTCAATGTCCATAGTAGTAAGTGTTGTCACACTGCTAGAAGATGTTTGCTTGATTGCACGTGATTCGTTGCTAGAACTCATGTCCAATGCATCAAGTGATTCAGATGGAAATCTTCCCCTGGATATTTGGCATTTTTGAGAGATTCCTCGAATCTTGACTTGACTGCCCCAGATTAGCTAGGCACCATGTCATGCTCCTTGATTATGGAAGGCTTGTTACTGGAAATGTTTTTCCCATCTGAGGTGATTCTGTCCATTGAGAGGATTTTCGTTCATTGAATATTCGTCTACTAATTTCTTTGTTGTTGAACAAATAGTTATATGAAAGCAATGGTATTTTAAAAATGCGAAGCTTATGTCTGTCTTGAAGTTTTAAAATTCATTTTTTAGTAAAACAAACAAATTTTGTAAGAGTGTGATATCAACTCAGGATTTATAGCAATCCCTACAGGAGTTAGGACACCTTTTGTAAAAGTATGCTTTCGAACTAACCCATGCTTTAGCTAGGACTTTTAAGGGTTGTAACGTGGCCTGGTTCACAGTTTAAGAAACAAAGAATAAAGGCTCAAATTTTATTTTTACCCAACCCGTTCTTCGTGATGTTCTTCAATCCTATGCTCAGCTAATTGTGCGTTTAGATCCCAATTAAGTCTGGAATCTTTGCTCGGATACTTGGTGATGGTTTAGAAATTGAATGTTTGTTTGAGAAGGCAGTCATTTTTGTAACCTTTTCTTTTCTTTTTTTTTTAGGATTTATAGAACCTTTTTTTTTGTTATCCCCGCTTTTGCCTGAACTGTTTCGTTTGCGATTACAGTCAGTGGATGCCCCAGTTTTACTTAAGTCTCCTTCATAGGTTTTTTGACTTAACGGGCTTTTATTTTGAGAGATAATGACTGCCTGTTTTGACGATTACGTGGAACCATCACCATCTTTTGGAGGGCGTCTTCTACACTATTTGTCGTGTACAAAGGTAGAGCCTGCGACTGAATACACATCTGAATTAACTGAGAAAACTACCCTGCCCCAGGTTATGATTAACGGTTTTAATTTTTGTGAAAAGAAAAACTCCTACTTCTTAGGCTCAAAGGGGTTGACTAGGGATTATCTTCATTATAACTCCACTGTTTAGGATTTGAAACAACGCATGTACATCGTCAGCATGGTCTGTTCAAAAGCATATTATAGAGACTGTGGTATCGTTTTCGTCATCCTCCCTCTAAAGGCTTAGAGCTTTTGATCAGGAGTTGAATATCACAAAAGAAGTAAAAGCACGCTATAAATATAGTGAAAACACATAAATTCATTCAAGACAAACATATGCAATGCATTAATGAAAGTTACCGAAGTCTGACATAAAGATAAGTGTTTAAACAAAACAAAGAAATTACAAATGAAAATTCGAATGAACAAAAATTTCTCTGCCAAAACTTCGTCACTTAAGATGATGTGTCTTGGAGGGATGACAGAAAAATTCCAGTTGATAATCTTGTGTGAATTCCAACACTCCTCCATCAATCAGGTTTTGAATCTTATATTTCAACATCCAACAGCTATCAGTATCATGCCCCGAACTGTTGGAGTGGTATGCACACTTTTCATTGGGATGGTAAGTAGGAGCGGAAGTATTAGGATTCTGAGGAGGATCCTTCAATGTGACAATTTTCAACTTTAACATGTGTTGCAAGACTTGCGACATTGGCATGTTGAGCTCGGTATATTTCTTATTAGATGTATCCCGCTTACGCTGATTACCCCGTTGTTGTTGGCGAGGTGGCGGTTGGGTTCGTGACGTATCAGCAATTTGGAAAGGTCTACTCTCCACCAATCTAACTTCTTGTCTCATTAGGGGTTGATTAATGACCTGATCCCCAGCCTCGACTATGTGCGCCATACGCTTGTATCCGTCTAGATGAAGCTTACTGATGAAAAACCTCAACTCTTCTTGTTCCCGAGATAAACATTGGGTAAGAGGAATTTGATTTCTCATATGGATTCTCATCCTTTCCATCTCAGCTTGCAGTTGTTCCAATTGGTCATCCTTGTTATTTTCAAGATGTTTCTTGGTCAAGTTCCCATTGAGGAGTGCTTTCAATTCTTCCTACCCCTTGGATTGGTTAAGGAACATTTCCATGAACTGAGCCTCTTGAGTGTGGAGATCTCTGTTTTTTTGTTTGAGAGCCATTTCACTTGCTGAAATAAACAGCGAGAACATGAGAAAGTTGTACTAGAAGACCTGTTATGTAATGACATGCATGATGTGTGGATGCAATGTTTTCAAGGCTCTCACAGGGTAAACACAAGAAAATGTGAGAATCCAACTGCGGCTTTGATTGAAGAACTTTCATATCGTTGATCGTCCTTCTTCAAGAATCAAGCTCACCATATTAAGTGGGTCATAGCCTCTGACTCAAGTTATCGTGCTTTGGTTTTTTAACGGCATTGGCTAGAAGAAAACAAATCCCCTTGCCCCTTGCTAGACATCAGGTTCATCATAACCTGCACCACAAGCCCTTGAGATCCTTGAAATGGTTAAGGAAATTCTATGGTATGATGTTATGATGTGTATGCTATGTACCAAGAAAAATTGTAAGGTGATGAAGACAAGTTAATCTTGCAAGAAGTCCAGGTTATTGGATAATGACTATAAACAAATCCTGCAAGGAACTCACATCGTTAGATAATGAATACAAACAAAACCCTGCAAGGAGTTCAAGTTGTTAGATAATGAAAGCAAGCAAGTCACACAAATAGCCTTAGGTTCTGGAATGCATGAAGTTTGTAGGTAAGTACCCTCTTGAAGTTTAGTTGGTTTAACCTGTCTTATTAATAGTAATCGGACACCACACAATGACCAAAATATCCCACAAGTCAGATCTCAATGAGTGTAGTATCGAGTATCAACCAACTTCGGACTGCACCAAAGCCGGCTATCTCACTCCTTCCTAATGGTCAAGTTGTTCAATTAAAGGTTATAAGGTCAGTTGGTGCTTCGTGACACCACACAGCGGCCCCGTATTCTCCTTGACTACTCAATGGCTACCGGTACCAACAAATGTGTCACACCAATGTAGCTATCGCTTCAACTGTGTCGGTATACCCCACACAGTCCCCACGATCTATTTCTACTTACCTAAAAGGTGCTCCAGATCCGGGTGTAGGATCTTTACAAGCAAACCCAAGCAAAAACCTTTAAATATAAAGCAAAAGAAGCATACAAGCAAAGCAAATTAAATATGACCTAAGCTCTAAGGTAACCACACTTTTTATATTTCCCCAGCAGAGTCTCTAGTTCTGTAATACGGTAGCAGAACCGACTGTTATACTGGTTTTACATTTGTATTCGCAAATGTTGCGGTAAGCAAGAGTCGCCACCAACTTTTCTTTTATCCAAAAAAGGAAAGGGTGAAAAGAATAGAAAAAGACCTTTCGAGATTATTTCTGAGTAAGGGGGGTTGATTATGGAAAGGGAAGGTGTTAGCACCCTTTCTATCTGTAGTTATCTACGGGCTCTTAGATGCTTAGCTCATTTTGAAAATACCTTGCGCTTTGTGTGTTTTTGAAATGTTTTTGAAATGCCAATAGTAAGGAGATTTGCTTTATGATAACTCTTGTATCAGTCCTCAAGAGTGTTTATAAAGCATTTAAAAAATGTTTTTGAAACTTGTTTTGTGTAAGTGTTAAAATTTGTTTTTGAGCAACCATCTAACAGTTATCTACTTTTACTCAAAAGGTTGTTCTTTTCCTCCTTTCCTTTAGACATGGCTGGCCTACTATTAGTGAGTAGGTAGCCATATTCGTTTGGATGTATAAGGGACGTTAGTGGGTTACAGTACAGTCATAAAGGCAACATATAGAGACACTTTAGTAATTTTGTTTAAGGGACTAGATCATTTACCGAAAGGCAACACTGTAGGGTCATCGAGGGACTGTGATCTTTTTGATTTTAAGGGTCTTTGCTAAAGCGTCCCTACTTTCGAGGGACATGACTATTTTATTTTCAAAGGCAACCAAAGTGGGAGTACCCTAGAGGTGTATATGGGAAAATGTGTTGTATTCAGTTATTTTTGTCTTTTGTTATTAGGTTTGCTAATGTTAGATTTTATATTGTTATCATGAAATCCTATTAACATACATCTAAACAGTTAATATATGTACAGAAAATATAAAGTGCGGAAATTAAATCCTACGCTGTTACATGGCTTCGGGGAGGGGGATTAATTACGTATCCAAAATTAGGAAGAAAATAAAAGCAATAAAGTAAAAGTCCTAGTTTTTAACTATTACAAACTGGGAAGCAGATACAATAATAATAATGTAAAAAAATAATTAAATGCGCGCGAATTGAAGATAACGTCTAAAATTAAAAAGGCAAAATATTTTTGTTTATTTTTTGTTTAATAAAAGAAAATAAAGCCTAAGTCAACTTAATTTAAATTTTAATAAAAATGTTAAGGTAATTAATTAATTAACAAAATAAATCTTAATAAAAAACTAAGCCTAATGTTTTTTATGATTTTTAATTTTTATGTTTGTAATGAAATAAAATTAAGAAAACAATTAAACAAAACGAATAAATAAAAGAATAGGAAAAGGTCCAGGCAGCGAAAGTAATCAGGGGTCGAACGCAGGCCCGGATCGAACAGAGGTCCAGGTTGTCTTTCGATCCAATGAAGGAGTTGGTCGAAGGTGCCTGATGGATTGCATGTTTGGGAGCGCTCGATCTGGATCAACTGTGATCTGATGGTTATGATATAAAGGTGCATGGTGTGTTTTGTACCCTAAATTTGCCCTATCTCTTTTCTTTTTATCTGACTTTAGACTTTTCATTCCAGTTACATCATTTTATTACTCAATCATTTGAATATCCCGTATCTCATGGAATCAAGCGCTTTTGTTTGAGGTATTAAGGTTGTGCCCTCTTTATGTCTAATCATGTTTTGAGGTTTTTCTTATCAGGTAAAAGGGAATTCTTCTGGTTCTCGATTATGGGATCGTGGAATGAATTCTGTCTCACATTACAAGGTTGGTTCTCGCTCAAATTTATCAGAGTCTGGTTTAGGGTTTATTTCCCTATGTGTGATATCCAAGGCTAGGGTTTTCGGGTTTTTGGCTTCTGTGAAGATGTTTCTTTCGCCTTCCACGAGGATGGCTTAAAGCTCAGTGCATTAGGTCAAGAATTTCGCCTCCTCGCATTTTAAGTTTCTTCTTAAAGTATCTAAACCATTGAGTCAAGAATTTGAAGTTTGAATTGACAAATGTGGAGTTGGAGCACTTCAGGAAATGAGTTTAAAGGTTCATGATAATCAGGACATGTTTCGGTTGTTTAAAGTTACAAGTTACTTGTGGTTTAGAAATCAAACTTACGGTTCTCGTTGAGAGTGCAAGTGTGGTTCAGGCATGATATGAAGATCAAGGTTCAAGCGACCGGTGTTTTAGGTTCGAATTAACCAGTGGATTTAAATTCTTAAGCATTTATTGTGTTTGAGAGTTTGATTGGATTTTGAAAGATAAGGCGCGTAATTGTTTGGAATACAAGTTATAGCAATTGCTCATAATTTCTTGAAGTTTAAGTTACAAAGTCAAAGGGTGCATTATGGAAATTTCCACTTTCAATCAAAGATCAAGAGTTATTTAATTTCTACAACAAAGTTCATCATTAATAAATTCATTCAAGCTTGTGTTCATTACATTTTTTTGAGACCAGTTACAAGGCTTGGAATCACAAGTACAATTGCGGTTTACAAAACAAAAACAAAAAAAAATAATTAAATTTCTTGCTTCATCTTCAAGAAATTCATCCGCTCCTTGCTAGCTATGGCCTTTTCATCTTTTAACCTTTCCTCGATCATCCAATCCTCCGGTTCATGAAATAAGAAAAAAAAAAGAAAATTAGCAAGCAATTGATATGTGAAAATTTCCCAAACAATTATTTGTTAAAATAAAAATGTTCATCATCAGGGTTGGTATTTGGAATCAAAAATCAGAAGGGGTCTATCTTTAATCATGGACCATTTCTCCCAGTTGCAAATCACAAAAAGTTTCCCTTTTGGTTCACAAAAAGAAGAAAGAAAAATTGCAAATACTTTTTTGTTGCTAAAGCGAAACAGCTAAAGAAATGCGGCCCAAAGGCCAAAGAGCAGGCAGCAAGCACAAAACAACAAGTCACAGGCTAGTAAACAAGCAGCGATAGCAGGCTAAAGAGCAAGCAGTATGCATAAAAAAACAAGTCACAGGCTAGTAAACAAGCAGCGATAGCAGGCCAAAGCAGAATAGCAAAAGCACAACAGCAAACATAAGGCAAGCAAAGGGCAGGTTTGCAGCAAATAAAAATAGGCAGCAGTTCATAAAAATAACAAGTTATCAAGTAACCAACAACCAAAACCTCTATGTCATCATGTTCCAAAAATATCCAACCCTTCAGAATTTTCAAAAAGAAAAAAATAGCTTTGCATCATAGAAGATGAAAGAGGAAAGATAGCACCTGCACATTACTACCCAAGCCTGCACATAAAACTGTCCAACAAAACTGTCAAAACCTGCTCAAAACTTGCACCAAATAGGCAAGCTAAAAGCAGCATAAAAAAGTAACCAAGCAAGGCAGCAAAAGAGTTCAAAAATCATGCTATGGTTTCACCCCAAAATCTTTTTTCCTTGGATAAATAACAGATACCAAAACAAACAGTAGATGGGAGATTCAACAAGAAAAAACAGTAGAAAAAACCACTGTTCATCACCTTCAAAATCTCTCTCCAAACTCACCCTGCATACAATTTTTTTACAGAAAAAGCCTCCCTCGTCAAACTTTATGCTTTAACCCCATTGTAAACCCACTACAAGCAATTTAACTAACCTTGCAATATCCAAAAGACACAAACCTGTAAACTTTTCATTATGACCAAAAACAACAACACGAAATCACAATCATACATAAAAAACCTTTAAATCCCAAGTGGAGAAAACTGCTCTCACTACTTTCATCAACAAGTAGAAACAAACCTTAAAGTTGGGAGTAAAAGATTTGAGGCAAGATCTAAAAGAACCTCGAAAATGATTGGCATCAAAATCTCAACCGTACCTTCCCACGGCCAGAAGAAGCACTCGACCAACTTCCACGCACCTCTCGGATGTCGACTCCGATCCGACGCCACACGCAGCCCCGCATGAGCATCAACATGCAACTGTGACCATAACTCGCACAACCATATGCCATTTCTACTTCCTGGTAATTACCACTTTTAATTTTGTTTCCTTTTTTTTCTTCTGAAATTCTTGATTCACGCTTTGTTTTATTGTGATTGAGAAAGAAGATAAAAGTATATTAAAAATAGATGAAAGAGAGATAACGTGAGGAGAGAGTTTGTTTAGATATGAAAATGTTATTTCTTCTTGTGCTTATATTTCTTTAGTTCTTTTTTTAATTATTTTAATACATGTGCTGTGCTATAATTGGTGAATTTTCCAAAGCAGAAAAAGCCAACAATATGGGTTTCATTGTTACGTTTTACTGAAGAATAGGATGGGAGGAGCACTGACGGTTCTTTTTCATTTAGTTTTTTGTGTTAAATGTTTTTAGTTAATATTTAGTTGACTTTTTTTAATTATTAGTTAGTATTTATTTAGTATTAGGATTAATTAAGGTTAGGTTATTCGGGCTGGGCTTACGGTGAGGTACTCCTCCATCACATTTTATTCATTTTTGAAACCCCCTTATTTATTTTTTTTAGTTTATTAATTTTTTAATCACTTTATATTAGTTAGTTTTGCTTGATTAATTAATTGGAAAGAAATATAAAAATATAAAATTTAATTACCTTATTAATAATTTATTAAACTAATTTTCTTTTTATTAGTTATTTAGAATAGTTAATTTTATAGATAATTTAGTTAGTTTATTGATTAATTTTTGATTTGGTTGTATTGCTTGTTTAACTAGATTTTTAATCGAACTTTCGATCCGATTCATCCCCATTCATCAAACTTGTATCCTTATCCCCATGTGGTTTGTAATAATTTAAGATTTTGTTCTTTTTCTAATTTTCTGTATGTTTAAATCGTTAATCATTCATATGTTATCCAAAGTAGAACAATTAGAATCCTCTTGGGCTCATCATCAATGAACAGGTATCCACCGACAAAATGCACACCCGCACATATTTCATAGTTTGGTCCTGGGCTATTCTACAGTGACAACTATTCGATTGATTGTTCCAATTGGTCGTTTAGAATACTAGCACCACGCTAGTCCCACCCTTTTAGAGCATGCATATAGCCACCTTTTATGGGCTTTTCATTTGATTCATTGAAGTAATTTCTCTCCCCTTGGTCCACGTACCAAGCATCTTCTTAAAGGGTCTCATAGTTGAGTTTGAGCATGGCCATTCTCACGAGATTAATCAAGTTTTTCCCTTGGTTAACCATAACCTGAATCAATCACTTTGGTCCATATACCAAATGTTTCCATGCACGAGGGGTCTCATGGTTAAGGGTAAGAGCACCTACCTTCACGATATTAATCAAGTACACCCCTTGGTTAATCATAACTCGATTCAATTCCCATGCCCCGAACATTCCATCCATACCTCTCCTAATACTACGCATTTTGCCACTCTTGCCATGACCACCACACACGACCACTCTTCACAAACATCGCCTCCCCTTACCTATAACATGCTCCCTTAGGATTTTAGTTTCCTTTTCTTTGAGATGCAAACTAATTAAGATAAAACCCATGCATGACAAGATTAGGGCTTTTCTAGTCTCCCTCTCGACCCTTTTTTATTTTGTAATTAAAACTTAACATTCACAAATCAAAAATCCCAAAAACACTTTAATCATTACTCGAATATATTTTAAAACCCACAAAACACTCAACCAATTGAAACTCCCCCAAGGGGCATGTTATCTCCGTTCTACTGCGATACCGGCCATGCCTGTTGCTAGAATGTGTGCGTTAACATCGCCCATTAAAAAACACAAATAAACCAACCTTTTTCTAGAGGAACTACGGTGTTCTGATTCCTTCATTGGATACGTAGGAAAAGGGTCGCGAAACCCTCACAAACGCAATAATTAAAAACCATCCATTTCCCTTTAAGCAAGCATAGTTGTAGATAAACACACCCTTTAAGAAAAACCCACAAAATGGATCCCATTGAGTACAACGGATGTGAGGGGTGATAATACCTTCCCCTTGCATAACCAACTCCCTTACCCTTTATCTTGGTCGCAAGACCATCTTATCCATTCTCTTGTGGTTTTATCGATATTTCCCCTTCCTTCAGGATAAATAAAGTTCGGTGGCGGCTTTGTGTTTTCTGCCGGTAGCTTCAGTTGGCGACTCTGCTGGGGAACCTTTAGCGAGTCTCTCCTAGTTTTGTTTATTTGTCTTTTTGGGTGTTTATTTATTTTCTTTATCTTGCTTTATTGTTTTATTTATTTATTTATTTTATTCTTTTGTATATATTTCATATATTATTGCTACTCACATATTCTGGATACATTGTGATGTTGGGTTTGGTGATTACTTTTGATAAGTCCTATACCCGGACTTGGGTTACACATAGGATTAGGACGGGCGGTATAGTCATGTTAACTTTGAGGGAGTAATCCCGAAGAAGGAGGCATGAAAATCCCCCACTCAGTGTGGTCCCCTTGAAAGTAGTGATATTTACCGAGTAAACGGGAAGACGTCGTTGCTTTCGACCTGGGAGCTCGAGAAGCTGAGGACCGTAGAACCATTAACCCATCCTGGCCTTTTAGGAGCAGTGCAGAGACTATAACAGAGTAATCCGAAAGTAGTTGTCACGCGATATTGCACTCGGACGAGTTTTTCCTGCGAATATTACCGATTACCAAGTAATTGGGACGTCGGTAATATCCAAAGGAAGAGCGTAGACTTCGAGAACTCTTTAGAACCTTGTTCGGAAGGTGATAAACCCCTAGTACATACCTCGTGGGTGGTTACTTTGACTCCATGCCTGTGACGTCGGACTTTTGATCCTGTTACTTTTAGCCTGTGCAACGGACTACACAATGGTTATCCAGAATATGTAGAGCTGAGACTTCATGCCATAGCATACAATGACATCATATCATCATGTATATACATCTCATATCTAGGGAAATCCAAAGACAAGTCTCGTTGATATAGATTTTCAAAACAAAAAAGGAAATTTTAAAAAAGGATAGACGAGTCTTTGGGTCTCCTCTGAAATGAAGATAAAACATTCATCCATACTACCATGCATTCATTTTTCACAACAAAAACTCATTGGGGTCCCCTTTCTGAGAAATCCAGATAAACAGAAAAGACGACTCATCCACATCCTTACCGTACCAGAGGCAACCAGTAAAGACTAATGGATCTTTTTGAAGAGAACCAGAATGCACTCTGTCGGGATATGGACACTATGGGTACTCGCGTGGATCAACTTATGGAAACTCTTCATGCCGTGATCAAGGGTCAAGAAGTACTACACCAAAGTGTTTCCAAGCTTACTACTGCTGCTCCTTCCACTTCTTCTAATGGGAGAAATGACAATGCAAATGTTGAGACTCCTATCGGTGCTCCTAGGAATGATGTCGACGATCATCATGATGTTATTGATCTCGATGAACCCCAAGTAAACCTTGCTGCCGGGGTTGCCGAAACTGTGAAAATGTATCATGCTCTCGAAGAGCGACTTAGAGCCATGGAGGGTATCAAGCCTTCCGGATTCAATACTACTGCAATGTGACTCGTGCCTGGGGTAGTTATTCCTCCCAAGTTCAAAGTCCCAGAGTTTGACAAATACAAAGGCACTTCTTGCCCAGAGACTCATCTCCATTCCTATTGTCGCAAAATGGAGTCCTATGCTGAAAATGAACCATTACTCATGCATTTCTTTCAAGACAGTTTGACCGGGGCATCATTGGATTGGTATATGCAGTTGGAAAGATCTCATGTCAGTACTTGGGGAGAGCTTGCTAATGCTTTTTTGAAACATTACCATTACAATACTGCCATGGCTCCTAGCAGTACTCAGCTCCAATGGATGGTACAAAAATATGAAGAGTCTTTCAAAGAATATGCTCAGAGGTGGCGTGAACTGGTTACAAGGGTCCAGCCTCCTCTCTTGGATCGTGAACTGACTTATTTGTTCGTGGGCACTCTGCAAGACCCATATCTCCAACCTATACTCAGTAGTATTTCGACCTCCTTTTCGAACTTGGTTACCATCGGGGAATGTATTGAAGATGGCCTCAAGTCAGGAAAAATTCAAGGTACATCTAGCGCTATCAATGGAAGTAACAAGAAACCTTGCTTTGGCCTACCCAAGATGAAAGAAGGAGAGACTAGTGCTACTATCAACTAAGGAAATGCCCCGGTCCATCATCAAGATCAAGTTCTGCACCTTCAAACATCGTTTGTTCATCCTAATGTTCCTCGAGCATGTGCTACAATCTCAGCTCAACAACAGTGGGTGACTCAGCATAAGTCAATCCATCATCAACATCAGTACACACAAAGACAACTGTATGTTCAACGAGCACGATCTGGGTCTTTTTAGCTTAGTCATCAACCCCAGGGGCAGTAAGGACGAAAGAGGAAGAAAGTTATTGATAGGAGGGTGGATCCCATTCCCAAGTCTTATGCTCAACTTTTCCCTCAGTTGTTTGCCAATCAGTTGGTTCAACTGCGCGAACTTGGTTCAACACCAAATCCTCTCCCACGAGGGTATGATGTTAATGCTCGTGGTGAATTCCATTCAGGGCCTCCAGGCCACATAATTGAGAATTGTAGGGCATTAAAAAATAACGTTCAAGACCTCCTTGATGCCAAAGTTATCACGTTCACTCCAAAGGGTCTGGTAATGGATTGAATCCCCTTGGTGAGATAGGTGTCAAGACTGCAAGAGTGTCTCCTCATTTGAGCCAGGGATGAAGAAGTCTCCTGAGCATGGCAATTTCTAATTTCATTTGCATTATCATTTATAACCTTTCTTGTTTTGTTCAGTACCCATTGTATGCAAAATTGTTTGTCTTTTTATATTGAATCACCATGCATTGACTATGTTTGTCTTGAACTAATCCATTCGTATTCACTCGTTTACGTTTTGTTATTGTACTTGCTTTTGATGCTTAACTCTTTTTAATTTAAAGAAGAAAAAATATATAACTCTTGATGGAGGATGATGAAGATCTGATACTTAGATTCTCAAACGGTATGCTTTTGAATAAAACCTTGCTGACGATGTACAGGCATTGTTTCAAATCCCCAAACACCGGAGTTATAAGGAAGATAGACCCTCGTCAACCCTTTCGATCTTTGAAGTAGGAGTTTCTTTTACACAGAAAAACCCTCAATTTTAACCCCGGGGCGGGTAGATTTCAGTTAATCCGATCGAGCATCCATAACTAGTCAAGAGGGAGTTCCTAGGGATACAACAATGGTTATCCATCAAAGGGATAGGAGAAGTCAATACCATAATGACAAACCGTCACCTACCAGCAGCGTGCATCGAAGAGAATGATATCTCGATGGGTATCTCTTGCAAAATCAGGAGGTCAGCAGATGACGATACCATAATAATTATTCTCCATCTATCCAGGACTCAAACAACCACAACCATTTCCAACAAATCGAAGATGGCGCAAAGATTAATAACTTGTTCAAAAAGAAAGAGACAAAAAGCCCCGTTAAGTCAAAACTTGAAAAAATAGGAGACTTAGGTAAAAGTCAGGACATCCCGCTGGACTGCAACTTCAAAATCAAGAAATTGTCCAGGAAAAATTAGGGAAAGCGAAATAAAAATAAATAAATAAATAATCCTCAGTAAAGAACAAGATCGAGGGATCAAAAGCAAAGAAGCCAGTGATTGTCGGGTCCTAGAAACCCCTGTGGTTCCTCAATCATCGCAAACTCTCCTCTCAGGAGATGAGTGCTCGTATCGAGTTAACTGAACATAGGAACGGAGAACATCATGGAGAATGGGTGGGCACCAAATAATTTTGAGCCTTAAATCTTTTTTCTAAAACCGTGAACCAGGCCACGTTACAACCCTTAAAAGTCCTAAATAAAGCATGGGTTAATTTGAAAGTAATACTGTAGCGAGAGTACGGAAACCTGACTCCTCGAGGATGTACTAAAATTTGATTTGGTAACACGTCACCTATTCATAAAAACAAAAAAAAACTGATGCTTCGACATAATTTCAATAAAAGTTTTTCGAACTTCAAGACAAGCATAGAATTTGCATTAGAATCATCATTCTTAGACAAACATTCGTTGCATATAAATAAGTTCTTGAACATCAAGTAAGCTTACGTGATGAGCATCAATTGAAAACATGGTCATCTCGAAGGACGAATTGCTGCAGAAACTTGTCAAAAAAACAAAGATTGATCTTATTCTGGGGCATTCCCTCAAGCTGCCAATCAGAGGCTATCACATCGATAAATCTCTTCCATATTTTACCAGTCGATCAGAAGCAATCATGTCGATAAATCTTTAAACTTCAAACTGGGGGAATCAGGCTGAGTAACCTATTCAAAATTTGTGCAACCTGGGGCAGTTACGTCGAGATTCGACAAATCTCTACAAGAATCCATGATCAGAGGCAAATTTTGGGGCATGCCACTTTGCACCATATTATGACGTGAATCTTATAGCATTCCACTCGAAGAGATCCTTGCAGACAGGGGCATTCCTCCTCCCCTCTTATGGAGCTATTAAAGCAAATTCCTATCATTCGTACAAATTCAATCAAGCTAAAAGCGTCATGACGTTCACTTTGGTTCAGTTAGCGTCCTCGGAATCATCATCATTCCCTGCAGATGTTTAAACAAGCAACTCCCCAGCAATGAAGTGAACTCGGGGCATCTGAAGACACTAATGTCCATTTCCTAATCCCCAAGTGGTTCGTGAAGTAAGGAAAGTCAGACGGGGCCCTTTCTTCCCTGGAAATAGAGAAAACTTGGGGCATTTGATGAGATCCATGTCTCTATTCAGTCATTCACAAGCAGTCCAACAGGTGAAGAAAGTCAAATCAAGCTACTCCTCCCCAACAAGATTTAATCCCCAGTGAACCTGACAAGGATATAACTCATTTCTCTCAATTTCAAGCACCAATCCATTTTGGTACCTCAATATGACGGACAACAGATCCCAATGAGTTTTTGACATTTTGCATACAATAATCATCACGACATACTGCATTGCATCCTCAAACCCATATCATATCCATGGATCATCATGTCACACTTCAAATGCATATGAAACATGAGCCAGATCAATCCCAAATCAATAAAACATCCTCACAAAGAATTTCGTCCTCATAATTCCCAGTTAACATCTGTTATTACACTACTAACTAAAATAAACCATGGTGCCAGTACGTCGTACTCCACCCAACTCTCAATATTCACGTTACCTTTTTAGGGTCTTAGGTCGCTCGTAGGTATTACCCTCACGTTATCTTTTCTAGGGTTGTAGGTCGCTCGTAGGTCTTACCCTCACGTTATCTTTCATAGGGTCATAGGTTACTCGTAGGTCTTACCCTCATGTTATCTTTCATAGGGTCGTAGGTCACTCGTAGGTCTTACCCTCACGTTATCTTTGCTAGGGTCATAGGTCGTTCGTAGGTCTTACCCTCACATTATCTTTGCTAGGGTCGTAGGTCGCTCGTAGGTCTTACCCTCACGTTATCTTTGCTAGGGTCGTAGGTCTCTCATAGGTCTTACCCTCACGTTATCTTTTCTAGGGTCGTAGGTCGCTCGTAGGTCTTACCCTCACGTTATCTTTACTAGGGTTGTAGGTCGCTCATAGGTCTTACCCTCACGTTATCTTTCATAGGGTCGTAGGTCGCTCGTAGGTCTTACCCTCACGTTATCTTTCATAGGGTCGTAGGTCACTCGTAGGTCTTACCCTCACATTATCTTTGCTAGGGTCGTAGGTCGCTTGTAGGTCTTACCCTCATGTTATCTTTTCTAGGGTCGTAGGTCGCTCGTAGGTCTTACCCTCACTTTATCTTTGCTAGGGTCGTAGGTCGCTCGTAGGTCTTACCCTCACTATATCTTTGCTAGGGTTGTAGGTTGCTCGTAGGTCTTACCCTCACGTTATCTTCGCTAGGGTCGTAGGCCGCTCGTAGGTCTTACCCTCATGTTATCTTTGCTAGGGTCGTAGGTCGCTCGTAGGTCTTACCCTCACGTTATCTTTGCTAGGGTCGTAGGTCTTACCCTCACGTTATCTTTGCTAGGGTCGTAGGTCTTACCCTCATGTTATCTTTGCTAGGGTCGTAAATCGCTCGTAGGTCTTACCCTTATGTTATCTATTATAGGGTCGTAAGTCGCTCGTAGGTCTTAACCTCACTTTACCTTTCTCTTGGGTCATAGATCATACATCTATCTTTACCCATTGTCTTTACCTTTCTCTTGGGTCATAGATTATACGCCGATCTTTACCCGTTATCTTTACCTTTCTTTTTTGGTTCGTGAAATACCGCTTGATAGATTCTCTGTCGCCATCAAGTTCTACTCATTGTATTTAAGTTATCATTTTGTCGAGTAATTCTACTTTCAGTCATCACGAAATTGTCAACCATATCCTTTCAGTCACTTTACTGCCCACTCCCTAAAGAACCTTGTATTGGCACCGTTACCCCAGTACGAGCTACCCTTTTTCAACCATGTTTTATCCATCATGACCAGTCCACCAGAAGACCAGTTTGTCTTTCCCCAGCAGACATTCACACCAATGAATGCCACTCACACCATCTCTCCAGGGCAAACTTCGGGTCCTAGTATTTAATCATCTTCCACCTTGAACTCTCGGAAGGCTGACACCAATCTCACATTCAGGTTTAAGACGATTAAATAGGGGCAGTTGTCGTACCCCAAATTTGCCCTATCTCTTTTCTTTTTGTCTGGCTTTGGACTTTGCATTCCAGTTGCATCATTTTATTACTCAGTCATTTGCATATCCCGCATCTCATGGAATCAGGCGCTTTTGTTCGAGGTATTAAGGCTGCGCCCTCTTTATGTCTAATCCTGTTTTGAGGTTTTTCTTATCAGGTAAAAGGGAATTCTTCTGGTTCTCGATTAATGGATCGTGGAATGAATTGTGTCATCACATTACAAGGTTGGTTCTCGCTCAAATTTATCAGAGCCTGGTTTAGGGTTTATTTCCCTATGTGTGATAGCCAAGGCTAGGGTTTTCGGGTTTTTGGCTTTTGTGAAGATGTTTCTTTCGCCTGCCTCGAGGATGGCTTAAAGCTCAGTGCATTAGGTCAAGAATTTCTCCTCCTTGCATTTTAAGTTTCTTCTTAAAGTCTCTAAACCATTGAGTCAAGAATTTGAAGTTTAAATTGACAAATGTGGAGTTGGAGCACTTCAGGAAATGAGTTTAAAGGTTCATGATAATCAGGACATGTTTCGGTTGTTTAAAGTTACAAGTTACTTGTGGTTTAGACATAAAAGTTATGGTTCTCATTGAGAGTGCAAGTGTGGTTCAGGCATGATATGGAGATCAAGGTTCAAGCGACAGGTGTTTTGGATTCGAATTAACCAGTGGATTTAAATTCTAAAGCATTTATTTTGTTTGAGAGTTTGATTGGATTTTGAAAGATAAGCCGCGTGATTGTTTGGAATACAAGTTATAGCAATTGCTCATAATTTCTTGAAGTTGAAGTTACAAAGTCAAAGGGTGCATTCAGATCATTCAAGTGGAAATTGCCACTTTCAATCAACGATCAAGATTTATTTAATTTCTACAACAAAGTTCATCATTAATAAATTTATTCAAGCTTGTGTTCATTACATTTTTTCGAGACGAGTTACAATGCTTGGAATCACAAGAATAATTGCGGTTTACAAAATAAAAACAAAACAAAAGAATTGAATGTCTTGCTAGCTATGGCCTTTTCATCTTTTAACCTTTCCTCGGGTTCATGAAATAAGAAAAAAAAATTAGCAAGCAATTGATATGTGAAAATTTCCCAAACAATTATTTGTTAAAATAAAAATATTCATCATCAGGGTTGGTATTTGGAATCAGAAATCATAAGGGGTCTATCTTTAATCATGGACCATTTCTCCCAGTTGCAAATCACAAAAAGTTTCCCTTTTGGTTCACAAAAAGAAGAAAGAAAAATTGCAAATATTTTTTGTTGCTAAAGCGAAACAGCCAAAGAAATGCAGCCCAAAGGCCAAAGAGTAGGCAGCAAGCACAAAAGAACAAGTCACAAGCTAGTAAACAAGCAGCGATAGCAGGCCAAAGAGCAAGCAGCAAGCACAAAACAACAAGTCACGGGCTAGTAAATAAGCAGCGATATCAGGCCAAAGCAGAACAACAATAGCATAACAACAAACATAAGGCAAGCAAAGGGCAGGTTTGCAGCAAATAAAAATAGGCAACAGTTCATAAAAATAACAAGTTATCAAGTAACCAACAACCAAAACCTCTATGTCATCATGTTCCAAAAATAGCCAACCCTTCAGAATTTTCAAAAAGAAAAAAATAGCTTTGCATCATAGAAGATTAAAGAAGAAAGATAGCACATGCACATTACTACCCAAGCCTGCACATAAAACTGTCCAACAAAACTGTCAAAACCTATTCAAAACTTGCACCAAATAGGCAAGCTAAAAGTAGCATAAAAAAGTAACCAAGCAGGGCAACAAAAGAGTTCAAAAATCATGCTATGGTTTCCCCCCAAAATATTTTTTCCTTGGATATATAACAGATACCAAATGATACAGTAGAGGGGGGATTCAACGAGAAAAAACAGTAGAAAAAACCACTGTTCATCACCTTTAAAATCTCTCTCCAAACTCACCCTGCATACAAATTTTTTATAGAAAAAGCCTCCCTCGTCAAACTTTATGCTTTAACCCCATTATAAACCCACTACAAGCAATTTAACTAACCTTGCAATATCCAAAAGACACAAACCTGTAAACTTTTCATTATGACCAAAAACAACAACACGATACTGACCATGCCTGTTCTAGAATGCGTGCGTTAATATCTCCCATTAAAAAACACATATAAACCAACATTTTTCTAGAGGAACTACGGTGTTCTGATTCCTTCATTGGATACGTAGGCAAAGGGTCGCGAAACCCTCACGAACTCAATAATCAAAAACCATCCATTTCCCTTTAAGCAAGCATAGTTGTAGATAAACACACCCTTTAAGAAAAACACACAAAATGGATCCCGTTGAGTACAACGGATGTGAGGGGTGTTAATACCTTCCCCTCGCATAACTGAATCCCCTACACTTTCTCTTGGTCGCAAGACCATCTTATCCATTATCTTGTGGTTTTATCGATATTTCCCCTTTATTCGGGATAAATAAAGTGCGGTGGCGGCTCTGTGTTTTCTCCCGGTAGCTTCAGTGTGCATCGGGATATGCCAGCAATGGATCTGTAAACAAATATTAGAAAAAACGAAAAGTGCCTGGCCTGGGGTTCAAACCCAGGTCCTTCCACTAACACAAACATTCCTTTATCGTCTGAGCTAGCAGTTCAATCGAAATAAATGAAACCAACATTGAATCCTGTAAATTTTGTTAGTTTCAAAACCAAACGAAGACCTATCACAATTGAAATCATCCTTTGAACCCAAATCTAGGGTTGTTTTGATCTATGATGATCTGTGCCTTAAGTTTCGAAGGTAATCTATTTCGAAAACCCCTAGCAATGGTATCCTAGCATATGGGCGTTGCAACTTACATATATTACATTAAATAATTCACAAACAACAGGAATAACATGAATATGAAATCCACACTAGTTTACATTATAGATTGAATGAGATTGAATTTTTTTTTACCAACTAGAGGTGCTTCGATTTGGGATTCTGAGCATTGGATGGCTTGGATTTGACTGGAAATGGTTGGAGATGGGAGTTTCCTCGTGCTCTCTTGCTTTGAAATTTTGGAGAACTTAGGATTTTTCTCTGAGGCAGGCTGTGCATGTTATTTCGATAGGCAACCTCTGTGTGTCTGTTGTTCTGATGCAGTCTTGTCTTTATATAGGGGTGTGAAGGTGAACAAAAATGGCATGAATCAGCCATTAACTAAGGCTTTGAAATTGAAATCAAGGATTTGAAATGTTTCAATTTTGATATGTTTCATACCATTTTAGACTTTGAGTGAACCTGGATATGTTATGTTTGGCGCCTTGTACGAATTTGAATTGTTCAAAGTTTTCCTCATGAGAGCTTCTTCGATTACGTCACCATTTGCTTCGTTTGTCTGGTCTAGAAGGATAAACATAGTCAAATCAGATCTTATCCCTTTTCGATGACTCTAAGTTCTTATTCGAATTGCGCAAGGCCACATCATCATGGCTCGTTCAACCATCCCCCAAGCTTGCTCTCTTCGATTACTCTGAGTCCTGATTCGAATTGTACAAGGCCTCAACATCCTGGCTTCTTCGATCAGCCCCCAAGCTTTCTCTCTTCGATTACTTTGAGTCCTGATTCAAATTGCACAAGGCCTCAACATCTTGGCTTCTTTGATCAGCCTCCAAGCTTTCTCTCTTCGATTGTTCTTAGTCTTGATTCGAATTGCACATGGCCTCAACATCCTAGCTTTTTTGATCAACCCCCAAGCATGGTTCTTTTCGATTTCCTTTCCTTCAATTCGAACACTCGAAGTATCAACTCTTCATTTTGACTGGTCGAAGCTGCTTCAGTTATTTATCAATCGAAGACTTCTTAAAAAAGCTTCCTCCCACATTCTAAAATCATCAAATTGAAGACCTCATAGAAAAGCCTCATCCAACATTCTTTCAAATTGTTATCTCTTCGATCTAGTGCCATTTATTCAAAACTTGTGTAATTCTAGTTGGAAATCACATTCTTAGGAGGATAATTTATCTGATCGATTCTTAGTCAACCTTGAGCAATTAAGGATCCTAATGAGCATGTCTTGCATAGAATGGGAGGTAAAATTTTGGGGTACAACAGCTGCCCCTGTTCAATCTTCTTAAAGCTGAAGATTTAGATTAACTTGTCTGACTTTCGTTAACTGAAGGTGGAAGATGATTGAACACTAGAGTTCCCAGAAATTTGCGCTTGCATGATGTGATGACTGATTGTGTAGGGAATGGGCTTAATGATGCAATTTCGAGAATATGACTGAGAGTTTTTGGAGATGGGCTTAAAGATGCCATCCAGAGTAGGTGCTGACTTCATAAGAGGTCCCTTTGTGGGGAATTCGTGTTCCTGCTGTCTGAGGAGGAGTCCACTGGGGAAGGTTGATTTCTGTTGTTCTCCTGCTTGAGGAAAACTCTGTGTGGAATAGAGTCTAGGAACTTCAGTTGTCCATGACTCTACTGAGGAATTATCTCTTGAAAAGTTTGTTGTTTTCTGGTTGAACTCCAGGCTTCACGTTAACTTGTTGGGGAGAATGAGATCAACCGTTATCTGGAAATATGTTAGAAAGAGCCTGTGTAGGGATGTTTAAGGATGAGTCTGTGTTAGACTTTATCTGGAGATATATGAGAAGGAGTCTATGTGGGGCTGCTTCAGGATGAGTCCATGTAAGACTGCATCTGGATGACGAGAAAGAACCCGTGTAAGATTGCTTCATCTGGTCATGTTGATAGTTTTCCTGTCTGGCTTCAGGCATTAATCTACAATTAGTCATTCCTAGATAGTTGTCATGTCTTGTTTCAGGTATTAATCTAGAATTTTCTTTTGTCAGGCGTTGAGATAGTTATCATGTCTGGTTTCAGGAATTAATCTTTGATTCAGAGAAAGAAAGATAGGTTTCTCGACTTGTTTTGGGTATTAATCTTCAATCTGCTTATGTAGATAGTTTTCTTGGCTTATTATAGATATTAATCTACAATCAGACCTCCACATATAATTGTCCTTGCTTGTTACAGGTATTAATCGAGAACTCGTTTTGGTCGTTGAGATAGTTGCCCGGTCTTGTTTCAGGTATTAATATCTGACCTATGAGAAAGAAAGATAGTTTTCTTGGCTAGTTTCGGATATTAATCTTCAATCTGCTAATGTAGATAGTTTTCCTATCTGGTTTCAGATATTAATCTATAATTAGTCCCCATAGATAGTTGTCCTGGCTTTTTACAGGTATTAATTTGTAACTCGTTTTGGTCATTGAGATAGTTGTCCTATCTGGTTTCAGGTATTAATATCTGAACAATGAGAAAGAAAGATAGTTTTCCCGGCTGGTTTCAGGTATTAATCTTCAATCTGCTCATGTAGATAGTTTTCATGTCTGGTTTCAGGTATTAATCTATAATCATTCATCCATATATAGTTTTCCAGGCTTATTACAGGTATTAATTTGGAACTCATTTTGGTCGTTGAGATAGTTGTCATGTCTGGTTTCAGGTATTAATCTCTCACCTATGAGAAAGAAACATAGTTTTCCCAGTGGGTTTCAGGTATTAATCTTCAATATTCTCATGTAGATAGTTTTCATGTCTAGTTTCAGGTATTAATCTACAATGAGTCGTCCACAAATAGTTTTTCTGGCTAGTTAGAAGTATTAATCTGGAACTTGGCAATGTTGGTCACATATATAG
The DNA here is from genome assembly GCA_948472305.1 of Vicia faba. Classification (NCBI taxonomy): domain Eukaryota; kingdom Viridiplantae; phylum Streptophyta; class Magnoliopsida; order Fabales; family Fabaceae; genus Vicia; species Vicia faba. The sequence continues at coordinate 806,653,848 of OX451741.1, forward strand.
TTCCCCGTCTGGTTTCGGGCATTAATCTTTGACCTGTTGTACTTGTTGGTAAACCCGTCTAGCTTCGGGAGTTCAAACCACTTGGTCGTGTAGATAGTTTCTCCGTCTGGTTTCAGGAATTAATCTTTGACCTGTTGTACTTGATGGTAAACCCGTCTTGCTTCGGGAGTTCATACCACTTGGTCGTGTAGATAGTTTCCCTGTCTAGTTTCGAGCATTAATCTTTGACCTGCTGCATAATTTGATAGTGTTTGTCTGTCTGCTAATTTAATGTGAAAAGGTAAAATCAGTTTCATATGATGACATGATGTATGAATTACATGATGCTCTCAAAATAAATGAGATTGTGATATATGCATTTGTGTTACATATGCTATGATGTTTGTAGGAGTGATGTATGGATGCAATGTGTTAGCTGTTATGTTGCAGTGATGTAGAATTAGGGAAAATAAGTCCCTGATTGTTGCTGGGAGTGAAGAATCTAAGTCTTCAAATTTTGTTGAAGTTGAATGCTGGGAGATGGATTTCCTTTGTTAGAGACAGAAACTCTGTTGGGGAAGGAAAAAATTCGTGCAATGTTTGGGGATTTTGTGAAATCCTACTGGGGAATCATGAGAAGCTTGATGACTTCATTGGGGAAATTTTGAAGCAGTAATTGGATATTTTAGCTCTGTCAGGGATATAAGAACACCTGACCTCATTAGGTTGTATGCTGAGAATATGGCAGTGACTTTTATAGTAGGATGCCTCTGCCTCTATAATGGGTGGAGAAAGTACCTGTGGGATTTTGTAGATGGTGTGAATGTTATCCTTACTCTTGGAGTCTCAGGTAGATGTTGATCAGGGAGATAAGTCTTCTACTGATAGACAAGTGACGAGATGACGGGATATATTTGTACGCTTTAATCCCTAAATTTTTCTTGGATTGTCCTTTCAGATTCTCAGTCCATTGGGATACCCTTTTTTGCTTAAGCCGCCTTTTCAGGTTTTCGACTTGTCAGGTGTACATACTTTTCCATATGTATTGAAGGGGGAGAAAACACTTAGAAGGGTGGGGGCTTGAATAAGTTTCTCTTTTTCTTTTTATTAAAGGCTCAACAATAATGGAAAGACAAGGTTATTTTTATCCTGGTTCGTTCGAACTCAAACTACTCCAGTCCACCCGCCAAGGTGATTTCGCCTTTCTCAACAAGGACTTAATTCACTATAATCAACTGATTACAATCACACAACAACTGTTGTGACTAACAATGCACAAGTAATCTTACAAGTGACTCACACCACTAAGACTTAAACTAGTCCTAGTCTACTTGAGAAATCTGACCAAACTTGGTCTCTCAAGGAACAATTACAAGAGTTAAATCTTTATAGATAGTGAAACAAAGTTTTCTTCTAAGAAAGCTATATCACAACTGTGATTTTTCACTAAGAATAGTATTGCACAAAGTGTATGAAAAAAATGATTTGTGAGCCCAAAATATTTTCACGTAGTTCTTGCTTCTTTTGAAATTAATGAGTTCTTAAGTTGTTGGCTTGCAATAAATGATCTTCTATATATAGTAAGAAGAAAATTGACCGTTGCTGCCTTCAAAAGTGGAGAGCAATAAATGTTTGCGTGTTTGCTTGCAGTATTGCATTTTCCAATGAACTGGCGTAGACACTTGAGTGCATGTAGCCGTCTTTGCATTAAAATAGAAAACGACATTCTGTCAAAGCATGTTTCCTGAAGCTTGACAAGACTTGTTAGCTTTTACACTCTTTCAGAACTAGCTTTATGTCTTGAATCAGAACATGCTTGCATATCTTCTAGAACAACGCTTTCTTGCTAAGTACTTCTGATCAGCGCTTGCTTTCAAAGAACTTCTGAAACATAGCTTACACAGAAACTTGCTAAGCATTAGAAGATGTATTTAAATAATTATCTTACCAGAGTCAGCATCAGCACTTGCGATAAAACAAATAGTTCTTTCATCAAAGAACTTCTTCATTTATTTTCATCTCAGCACATCAAAATGCTTCTGTCAGAACATTATCTGAAACAATTAAATACGTTCATCAGAATATCAATTATATAAAGTATAATTTATTGTTATCATCAAAACTCTGAGATATGATCAGAACCAATCTTGTTCTAACAATCTCCCCCTTTTTGATGATGACAAAAAAATATTCAGATAAGAAATAAAATTTAATAAGAGATAGGAATCTCCCCCGGAAATAAATATTTCTATAAGAAAAACTTCCTGAGAATTTTCATCAAAGCATTGAAATTTTCTTATGGGATTTCTTCATCGGGTCTTTTGAAGATAATGTTCATTTGAATTAAACTTCCAGAGTTTAAATGATACCTGCAAAATTCTTTTACACATAGAAAGAAATCTTGTATTTTGTTAGAATGTTTGAGACTTACTCCCATAACTGTTAATCAGAGATTAGATCAAAATACTCCTTTTCTCCCCCTTTTTGGCATAATCAAAAAGTATATAAAAAATAGTTGAAAAGCGTAAAAGTTTTTAATAAAAAAAATATGCATAGGTACAACAAAACACAACAAACAAAAAAAAGAAACAAAATGACACTAATATTTCTTAGAAACAAGGGCCATAAGAAGATTCTTGATCTCAGATGCAGATTCCTCTTGTTTCATCATCCAGTTTCTGATTTCCTGGTTTGTCTAATCTTGCTTGTCCAAGCGCTCATGAATAGCTTCATTATCCCTCTTAAGCTCATTCAGAGTATCCATTATAAGTGAAGTAGGATCAGAGGATGAAGAAGCTTCAGTAGATACAGCCTTTGGAGTAGCAACTGTTGAGTCAGAACGAACAAAAGTTGAAAGAAGAGTGCTCAAATCCACCATAAGAGTTTGCACAGGTTCAGGTGCAGCTTTTGCAGAAGGTTGATTCAACAGAACTATTGCCAGAGGATTTTAATCGTCAGAGCCATCTTCAGATTAATCTTCTGAAATGTCCATTTGATCAGCTGGAGCATCAACAATCATCAGAGAAAACTTCTTGTTCTAAATATCAGCAGCTTCTGATTGGAAGGCATGCAGATGTTTGGAGAAGTTCTCAAGCACCTGAGAGTGACATAAGTCTTGCAACTTCGGTGACTTAGCATCTAAGGTTCTTCTGAATGTTTCCCATAGAAGATCTGTTGCTGTTGGGTTCACACATCTGGTGCGGTCTTCCTTCAACAGGTCCAACCAAGCTTGAACTTCTGTTAAAAAATTCTGAAAAATATATTTACATCTGGCTGAACAGGTTTTGGAACAGCCTTTTTAAAGGTTTTGTTTTTCAGAAATTGTAGAGATTCAAAATCAACTACAATTCTCAGAAAGTCAGCTGGTTCAGGATTTTCTGATTGTTCATGTGTTACTGATTGGTCAGGTTGTTCAAAAGGGTCAGGTGTTGCTGATTGATCATGAGGTTCAAATGGTGTATGAGTTTTAGAGGGTTCATGTGTTTCTGATGGTTAATGAGTTTGGTGTTCTGGAATGTGAGGAGGTGAAATCACCAGTGAGTTAGGAGTTGGAAGTTGTGGAGATGTGGGTGGTGTGACGTCAGGTGAAATTATGATTGTGTTATCAGTAGTGGGGGTAGGATTTTGTGTTCTGTTCATGGCAAAGATATTTTCAGAAGGTATGGTGAAGGGTGGCTTTAGAGTGGCCAGAGGTTCGTTGATTCCTGGTATTCTCCAAGAGCCAGCATCATACCATCCAATAGGTCTGGGTGATAAAGGTCTAGGAGGAGGTCTAGAAAGGTTTTCAGCAGGAATAGATTGAGATGGTTCTGATTGGGATGGTTCTGTTTGGGTTTCAGAGAAATCATCAGAATCAAAATCACTCAAGTCTGACAAAACGTGATCTCTTTGAGGATTTTCAGCAAGAGGTTCAGAGGGTATGGTCAGGTCTATATCAACATCTATGTCTCCTAAGGTCTGGGGTTCAGCAGATGTAGATATATTTTCAGAATCATAAACATAAATAGTTTTAGCAGGTGTACCTGATTTCTTCTTCTTCTGAGGTCTAGCAGATGGTCCTTCAACTGCTTTCCTCTTCAATGGTTGCTGAAAGACAACATCTGGAGCAGCTTCATGTCTTCCTTAAAGCCAAGCATGATCAATGGGTGTTCCACTTTCTTTACAAATTTAAATGTAATGCAGGATGATGCGAGGGTGATCTCCTGAATTGAACAGTGGAAAATCAGCAATTGGTATCCTCCTTCTCTTAACAGTTTCTGAAACAAAAGGAGTTGGTTCTATTAGTAATTTGTCAATAATCTTCCTCTTCACCAAGTTCTTTCCAGTCAGAGCCTTTCCACAAGTAGGCTCTAACTCCCCCGGTAGATTTGCTTCATCCAGGTGAGCAATCAGACCATTCTCAGTCAGAATATCTGAAATCAATCTCCCTATTGGAATCCAATTCCTTTTGGATTTAGGGTTCTTCATTCTTTCTGCTTCTCTCGTTTCTTTGACATGAGTCCAGAGATGATCAAACAAGAGATAGGGTAAATCAATCTTAACATTTGTTCCAAGACAGAACAACAAGTATTGCTGGTCAGCATTTATATAGTCTGGAGAGCTTGTTTCCTTCTTATGATGAATGCAACCATGGATGATTCTTGCCCAGATTTTGTACTTATTTTTCAAATCTATGACCTTTGAAGACGCTTGCCAATTTGTAAAAATTTCGGCATAAACTTTTCACATTTCCTTTCTGTTACTAGAGATTCCAGTTACTCCAGTTCCTTCAAAACCTAGAAGTTTCGTGATGAGATTTTCAGTAATGGAGATTTCCTTACCCATCACGAAAGAGAGGATGACTTTTGGAGAAGCAATTGCGTGTATCCAAAATTCTTTAACTAGGTGTGGAAAAACAGGACCAACTAGACGGTCAAAAAAGTTTCCCCAACCTTGAAACTCAATAGAAGGAAGAAGATCAAAGCCATTTGCTTTAAGATTCTTAAAGTCCACCATTAATTCACTTATAACCTCTAAGCTATCCACTGGAATGAGAATGGTTCTCTCAGGAATGACGTACTGTTCAGCTTGGATGTTCTCAGAATGAATAGAGGAGGAAGCCATTGGAGCACTTAGGTTGAGAGAAGAAAAATGGGTTTCAGAGTAAAATACACAGAGACGGTTGAGTTTTGAAAGAGAAGGTAAAAAGTGAGAAGGGTTTTTAACAAAGGTATTTATATGAAGACTTTTCAGAAATAGGTTTTAAAAATAAAACAGTAAAAAGAGTATATAATAAAAATTTAAATAAAAATAATCTAATCATGACTTAGAATTTAATGATATTGAAAAGTGAGGGGAAAGCGTGATATTTTAATCAAATCATAACAGTTACCTAGAACGGCGTCAATAGCTTAGCACGCATGACCTTTCAGAAACACACCAAGTGTTCATCTCCTGAAGGTTGCATGGGACAACTGTTTGATCTAATGAACTACTGAGCTATACTTGAAATGAAATGTTAGAACATTTCAGAACTTTACATATAGCTTCTGATGTAACTTCTCTTCTAACTTCTGAAGAGTTATTAATCAGAACATTCATTTCGGAACATTCTGAAGTCAAACACAGAAGATAAATACAATTTTATTCAGGACATAATTCCATACAAATATTTTTCAAAATGAATTTAAATCTATCTTCTGAAAGGGGTTTGGTAAAAATATCAGCCCATTGATGGTCTATTTTTACAAAGTTTAAATTTAAAATTCTCTTCTGAATATAGTCCCTTATAAAATGATATTTAATTTCAATGTGTTTAGCTTTAGAATGTAAAATAGGATTTTTATAAAGACAAATTGCAGAAGTATTGTCACCGAAGATAGGAATCTTACTTTCATAAAGATTAAAATCTTCTAGCTGACTTTTCATCCAAATCATCTGAGAACTACATCCAGCAGCAGATATATACTCAGCTGCTGTTGTTGAAAGTGAAATTGTTACTTGCTTCTTGTTGTACCACGAGATAAGATTGTCACCCAGAAACTAGCAGCTTCCAGAGGTGCTCTTTCTTTCAATTCTATCTCCAGCAAATTTAGCATCACAATAACCTACTAGTCTAAAATCTTTTGATCTTTTATAACTTAGACCCAGACTAGTAGTACCTTTCAGATACCTCAGAATTCTCTTAACAACAGTTAAGTGAGATTCTCTAGGATCTGATTAGAATCTAGCATATAAACATACTATGAATAATATATCAGGTCTAGATGCAGTCAGATAGAGAAGGGATCCAATCATACCTCTGTAGAGCTTCTGATCTACCTTCATACTTACCTCATCTTTTCCAAAAATGCATGTTGGATGCATTGGTGTCTTAGCATCTTTGCTTTATGACATCTGAAATTTCTTCAGAGTTTGAGGGATGATCTTCTGTACCTACAGAAATATCAATTTGCTTTGGATGTTGCTGAACAAGCTTATCATCAAACCTGACTTTGATTGATTCTTCAACAATCAGTGTTTCTGTGTTGTATACTCTATAGCCTTTTGAGTGTTCAGAATATCCAAGCAGAAAACACCTTTGTGCTTTAGAATCAAACTTGTTCAAAATGACTTTAGTGTTCAGAATAAAAATAAGTACATCCAAAAGGATTGAAATATGAGATGTTTCTAATGGCCTAGAGGAAGAAACAACATATTATGATTTAAAAGAAAGTTTTGAAAACTTTCTTTTTAGACATGCTTCGCACAGAGCTTCTGATGTTGTATTTCCATTTCTGTTTCCAATAGTTTCAGAGCCAGTAATCTTCTATTTCTGATTGCCTCTGAAACTTGAGAATCTTTTAGATTCCAGGATTTGGAACATATTCTTTCTTTCCTCCATGAGTAGAGAGAATCCAGAGTCCAGGTGTTAGTACTGGAGTATCAACCTTGTTGTTAAAAATATCTGCAACATAGATGATTTTGTCTTTTGGTACCCATATCTTTTTGGGTTCTCTTGGGTTAGAGTATTTAAAGTTATGTTTGAACTTTGGATGAGCATAAGAGTTTCCAGAGTGAGATGTATATTTAATATTATGTGTGTGCCAAGTGTTGAAGTGATAATAGAGAGGAGTGCGTTTGATAACCAGATCCTTAACTTTCTTAGGCTGGGATACTTTGCCTTTGTATCCTATACCTATTCTGTCTTTCTTGCTAACTCCATAGATCATTGAAGTTTGCTTCTGTCTATGTTTTTAGCCAGAAACTTCTGAAAGCTTTGATCATATTTCTTTATGATCTTATTAGCATTAATAGGATCTTCTGAGATTATTTCCTTCTGAGAGTTTTGTAGATCATTTTCTAGTTTTGAAATTTTTTCTTTTAACTCGGAGTTTTCTGATCTCAAGCTCTCAGTTACTTCAGAGTCAGAAGTAAGATCCTTTTTCAGATTCCTGAGTTTCACTCGAAGCTGCTGATATCTTTCTTGAATTTCACTCAGACTTTCTCCTAGTTCAGCTTTAGTGAAATTAACAGTGAAGTCAGGGAATACCTCTTCAGTGTCTGATTCTGATTCTGATTCAGAAGACTCGGAGACATCTGATAAGTTGTCAGTTTGAGCTATATTGGCTTGTTCATCTTCTGATTCTGTTCCATCTTCAGAAGATTCAGAATCATCCCATGTTGCCATAAGACTTTTCTTCTTTTCCTTAACGAACTTCCCTTTATGTTTCTCCTTCTGAAGCCTTGGACACTCACTTTTGTAGTGACCTTGTTTATTGCATTCATAGCAGGTAATGATTCTGTTAGTTGATATTTTGTATCCAGAGGATTGTTCAGAGTCATTTCCTATTCTTCTGGAGTTTCTGAAATTTTTCTGCTCGTGCTTCCACAGCTGATTGATCCTTCCGGAGAGCAAGGATAGTTCATCTTCTTCTGAAGCAGATTCTTCAGAGTTTCCTTCTTCACCCTGAAAAGCTTTAGTTTCATATTTTATAATTGATTTAAGGGAAACAAAGTTACCTTTCTTTTGAGGCTCGTGCTCATCAAGTTCTATCTCATGACTTCTGAGGGCACTGATGAGTTCTTCAAGAGACACGTTGTTCAGATCTTTTAAAACTTTGAAAGCAGTGACCATAGGTGACCATATTTTGGGTAAACTTATGATGATCTTCTTAACGTGATCTGCCTTAGAATATCCCTTGTTCAGAACTCTCAGGCCAGCAATCAGAGTTTGGAACCTTGAGAACATAACTTCTATAGATTCACTTTCTTCCATCTTGAAGGCTTCTTACTTCTGGACGAGAGCCAGATATTTAGACTCCTTCACTTGAGCGTTTCCTTCATGAGTTATTTTAAGAGACTCAAACATATCATATGTTGTATCTTTATTTGTGATCTTTTCATATTCCATTTTAGAGATAGCATTTATAAAAATATTTCTAGCTCTATGATGATTTTTGAAATCATCTTTTTGTTGTTTATCCATATTTTTTCTATCAATCTTATTTCCTCCTGAGTCTGTAGGATGTGTGTAACCATCCAAGACTATATCCCATAAATCACTATCATGACCTAGAAAGAAACTTTCTAGTCTATCTTTCCAATAATCAAAATCTTCTCCATCAAACACTGGAGGTCCGGTGTAGTTATTGTTGTTATGTTCATTTTCCATTGTGTTTTCTTTCTGCATCTTTTCCTGACACGGTTAAGTGTTGCGCTCAAATTCAAGCTCCGATACCAATTGAAGGGTGAGAAAACACTTATAAGGGTGGGGGGTTGAATAAGTTTCTCTTTTTCGTTTTCTTAAAGGATCAACAATAATGGAAAGACAAGATTATTTTTATCCTGGTTCGTTTGAACTCAAACTACTCCAGTCCACCCGCCAAGGTGATTTCGCCTTTCTCAACAAGGACTTAATTCACTATAATCAACTGATTACAATCACATAACAACTGTTGTGACTAACAATGCACAAGTAATCTTACAAGTGACTCACACCACTAAGACTTAAACTAGTCCTAGTCTACTTGAGAAATTTGACCAAACTTGGTCTCTCAAGGAACAATTACAAGAGTTAAATCTTTACAGATAGTGAAACAAAGTTTTCTTCTAAGAAATCTATATCACTACTGTGATTTTTCACTAAGAATAGTATTGCACAAAGTGTATGAAAAAATGATTTGTGAGCCCATAATATTTTCATGTAGTTCTTGCTTCTTTTGAAATTAATGAGTTCTTAAGTTGTTGGCTTGCAATAAATGATCTTCTATATATAGTAAGAATAAAATTGATTGTTGCTGCCTTCAAAAGTGGAGAGCAATAAATGTTTGCGTGTCTGCTTGCAGTATTTCATTTTCCAATGAACTGGCGTAGACACTAGAGTGCATGTAGCCGTCTTTGCATTAAATGAGAAAAAGGCATTTTGTCAGAGCATGTTTCCTGAAGCTTGACAAGACTTGTTAGCTTTTACATTCTTTCAGAACTAGCTTCACGTCTTGAATCAGAATGTGCTTGCATATCTTCTAAAACAACGCTTGCTTGCTAAGTACTTCTGATCAGCGCTTGCTTTCAAAGAACTTCTAAAACATAGCTTACACAGAAACTTTCTAAGCGTTAGAAGATGTATTTAAATAATTATCTTACCACTGTCAGCATCAGCACTTGCGCTAAAACAAATAGTTCTTTCATCAAAGAACTTCTTCATTTATTTTCAGCTCAACATATCAAAATACTTCTGTCAGAACATTATCTGAAACAATTAAATACGTTCATCAAAGTATCAATTATATAAAATATAATTTATTGTTATCATCAAAACTCTGAGATATGATCAGAACCAATCTTGTTCTAACATGTATATCCCTAATTTTTTCCCGAACCCTTTTGGTTCGCCGGGATGCCCTTATTTTTGCCTAGGTCGGTCGACCTAGCGGGTCTTTGCTCATGTGTAGTATCTTTTAACTATGTCCGCGTTCATCGGGTGCAGAGAATTGTCATTGTCCATATTAGTAAGTGTTGTCACACTGCCAGAAGATGTTTGCTTGATTGCACATGATTTGTTGATTGAATTCATGTCCAATGCCCCAAGTGATTCAGATGGAGATCTGCCCTTGGCTATTTAGCATTTTTACAGATTCCTCGAATCTTGACTTTACTGCCCCAGATTAGCTAGGCACCATGTCATGCCCCTTGATTATGGAAGGCCTATTACTGGAAATGTTTTCCCATCTGAGGTGATTCGGTCCATTGAATATTCGTCTACTAATTTCTCTGATGTTGAACAAATAGCATATGCAAGCAATGGTATTTTAAAAATGCAAAGCTTATGTCTGTCTTGAAGTTTGAAAATTCATTTTTTAGTAAAATAAAAAAAAATTGTAAGAGTGTGATATCAACTCAGGATTTATAGCAATCCCTACAGTAGTCAGGATACCTTTTATAAAAGTATGCTTTCAAACTAACCCATGCTTCAACTAGGACTTTTAAGGGTTGTAATGTGGCCTGGTTCATGGTTTAACAAACAAAGGATAAAGGCTCAAATTTTATTTGTACCCAACCCGTTCTTCGTGATGTTCTTAAATCCTATGCTCAACTAATTGTGTGTTTAGATCCCAATTGAGTATGGAATCTTTGCTCTAATACTTGGTGATGGTTCAGAAATTGAACGTTTGTTTGAGAAGGCAGACATTTTTGTAACCTTTTCTTTTCTTTTCTTTTTTTGTTGAGGATTTATAGAACCTATTTTTTTTTGTTATCCTCACTTTTGCCTAAACTGTTTCTTTTGCGATTATAGTCAACATGATGCCCCAGTTTTTCTTAAGTCTCCTTCGTAGGTTTTTTGACTTAACGAGATTTTATTTTGAGAGATAATGACTTCCTGTCTTGACGATTATGTGGAACCATCACCATCTTTTGGAGGGCATCTTCTACACTATTTGTCGTGTATGAAGGTAGAGCCTGCGACTGAATGCACATCTAAATTAACTGAGAAAACTACCCTTCCCCAGGTTATGATTAAGGGTTTTAATATGTGTGAAAATAAAAACTCCTACTTCTTAGGCTCAAAGGGGTTGACTAAGGATTATCTTCCTTATAACTCCACTGTTTAGGATTTGAAACAACGCCTGTACATTGTCAGCGGGGTCTGTTCAAAAGCATACTATAGAGATTGTGGTATCGTTTTCGTCATCCTCCCTCTAAAGGCTTAGAGCATTTGATCAGGAGTTGAATATTACAAAAGAAGTAAAAGCACAATTTAAATATAGTGAAAACGCATGGATTCATTCAAGACAAACATATGCAATACATTAATAAAAGTAACTGAAGTCTGACATAAAGATAAGTGTTTAAACAAAACAAAGAAATTATAAATTAAAATTCGAATGAACAAAAATTTCTCTACCTAAACTTCATCACTTCTGATGATGTGTCTTGGAGGGATGACAGAAAAACTCCAGTTGACCATCTTGTGCGAATTCCAACACTCCTTCATCAATCAGGTTTTGAATCTTATATTTCAACATCCAACAACTATCAGTATCATGCCCCGGACCGTTGGAGTGGTATGCATACTTTTCATTGGGATGGTAAGTAGAAGCAGAAGTATTAGGATTCCGAGGAGGATCCTTCAATGTGATAATTTTCAACTTTAACATGTGTTGCAAGACTTGCGACATTGGCATGTTGAGTTCGGTATATTGCCTATTGGATGTATCCCGCTTATGTTGATTACCCCGTTGTTATTAGTGAGGTGGTGGTTGGGTTCATGATGTAGCAACAATTTAGAAAGGTCTACTCTCCACCAAGCCAACTTCTTGTCTTATCAGGGGTTGATTAATGACTTGATCCCCAGCCTCGACTATGTGCTTCATACGGTTGCATCCGTCTTGATGAAGCTTGCTGATGAAAAACCTCAACACTTCTTGTTCCCAAGCTAAACTTTGGATAAAAGGAATTTGATTTGTCATATGGATTCTCATCCTTTCCATCTCAGCTTGCATTTGTTCCAACTGGTCATCCTTGTTGTTGTCAGGATGTTTCTTGGTCAAGTTCCCATTGAGGAGTGCTTTCAATTCTTCTTTCCGCTTGGATAGGTCGAGGAACATTTCCATGAACTGAGCCTCTTGAGTTTGGAGATCTCTGTTGTTCAGTTTGAGAGCCATTTCCCTTGCTGAAATAAACAGCGAGAACATGAGAAAAGTATATTGGGAGACCTGTTATGTAATGACATGCATGATGTGTGGATGCAATATTTTCAAGGCTCTCGCATGGTAAACACATGAAAATGTTAGAATCCCACTACGACTTTGATTGATGAACTTTCGTATCGTTGATCGTCCTTCTGCAAGAATCAAGCTCACCATATCAAGTGGGTCATAGCCTCTGACTCAAGTTATCTTGCTTTGGTTTTTTGACGGCATTGGTTAGAGGAAAATAAATCCCCTTGCCTTTTGCTAGATGTCTGGTTGATCATAACCTACATCACAGGCCCTTGAGATCCTTGAAATGGTTAAGGAAATGATATGGTATGATGTGTATTCTATGTAGCAAGAAAAAGTGTAAGATGATGAAGACAAGTGAATCTTGCAAGAAGTCCAGGTTATTGGATAATGACTACAAACAAATCCTGCAAGGAACTTACATTGTTACATAATAAATACAAACAAAACACTGCAAGGAGTTCAATTTGTTAGATAATGAAAGCAAGAAAGTCACACAAATAGCCTTAGGTTCAGGCTTGCATGGAGTTTGTAGATAAGTACCCTCTTGAATTTTAGGTTGTTCAAACTATCCTATTAATAGTAACCGGGTTCTAGGGGATCTCAATATCACTGATCTTTCTTCACTGGGCATTGTTTCAGCGCAAGCCTCTTTATTGGCGACAAAAATATCCCCGAAGTCAGATCTCAATGAGTGTAGTATCGAGTGTCAACAAACTTTGGACTGCACCAAAGTCGGCTATCTCACTACTTCCTAATGGCCAAGATGTTCAATTAATGGTTCTAAGGTAAGTTGGTGCTTCGTGACACCACACAACGGCCCCGTATTCTCCCTTACTACTCAAGGGCTACCGATACCAACAAATGTGTCACACCAACGTAGCTATCGTTTCAACCGTGTTGGTATACCCTGCACAGTCCCCACGATCTATTGCTACTTACCTAAAAGGTGCCCCAGATCCGGGTGTAGGATCCTTACAAGAAAACCCAAGCAAAAACCTTTAAAGATAAAGCAATCAAAGCATACAAGGAAAGAAAATTAAATATGACCTAAGCTCTAAGGCAACCCCACTTTTTATATTTCCCTATCAAAGTCTCCAGTTCTGTAATACGGTGGCAGAACCGACTGTTATACTGGTTTTGAGTTTATATTCGCAAATGTTGCGGTAAGCAAGATTCGCCACTGACATTTTCATTTATCCAACAAAGGAAAGGGTGAAAATAACATAAAAAGACCTTTTGAGATTATTTCTGAGTAAGGGGGTAAATTATGGAAAGGTAAGGTGTTAACACCCTTTACATCCGTAGTTATCTACGGGCTCTTAGATGCTTAGCTGATTTTTAAAATATGTCGTGCTTTGTGTGTTTTTGAAAAGTTTTTGAAATGCAATAGTAAGGAGTCTTGTTTTATGATAACTCTTATATCAGTCCTCAAGAGTGTTGATAAATCATTTAAAAAATGTTTTTGAAACTTGTTTTGCGTAAGTGTGAAAAATTGCTTTTGAGCAACCATCTAACAACTATCTACTTTTACTCAAAAGGTCATTCTTTTCCTCATTTCCTTTAGACAAGGCTAGCCTACTATTAGTGAGTAGGTTGCGATAGTCGCTTGGATGTACAAGGTACATTTGTGGGTCATCGTACAATCATAAAGGTAACATATAGAGACACTTTAGCAATTTTGTTTAAGGGACTAGATCATTTACCGAAAGACAACACTATAGGGTCATCGAGGGACTATGATCTTTTTGATTTAAGGGTCTTTGCTAAAGCTTCCCTACTTTCGAGGGACATGACTGTTTTATTTCTGAAGGCAACCAAAGTGGGAGTACCCTAGAGGTGTATATGTGCAAGTGTGTTGTATTCTGTTATTTTTGTCTTTTGTTATTAGGTTTGCTAACGTTTGATTTTATATTCTTATCATGCAATCCTATTAACATACATCTAAACAGTTAATATATGTAAAGAAAATATAAAGTGCAGAAATTAAATCCTACGCTATTACATCGCTTCAGGGAGGGGGTTAATTACATATCCAAAATTGAGAAGAAAATAAAGAAATGAAGTAAAAATCCTAGTTTTTAACTATTACAAACTGGGAAGCAGATACAATAATAATAATGCAAAAAAAAATTCAAAGCGCGCTAATTGAAGATAACGTCTAAAATTAAAAGGCAAAATTTTTTTGTTTATTTTTTGTTTAATAAAAGAAAATAAAGCATAAGTCTACTTAATTTTAATTTTAAGAAAAATATTAAGGTAATTAGTTAATTAATTAACAAAATTAATCTTAATAAAAAAACTAAGCCAAATGTTTTTTATAATTTATGATTTTTATGTTTGTAATGAAATAAAATAAAGAAAACAATTAAATAAAACAACTAAATAAAAGAATAGGAAAAGGGCTAGGCAGTGATAGTAATCAGGGGTGGAACGCAGGCCCAAATCAAACAGAGGTCCAGGTTATCTTTCGATCCAATGAAGGAGCTAGTCGAAGGTGCGTGATGGATTGCACGTTTGGGAGCGCTGGATCTGGATCAACTGTGATCAGATGGTTATGATCTAGAGGTGCATGGTGTGCATCGGGATATGCCAGCACTTGATATATAAAAAAATATTAGAAAAAATGAAAAGTGTCTGGCCTGGGGTCCGAACCCAGGTCCTTCCACCAACGCGCACATTCCTTTACCGTCAGAGCTAGCAGTTCAATCGAAATAAACGAAACCAACATTGAATCCTAAAAATTTTGTTAGTTTCAAAACCAAACGAAGACGTATCACAATCGAAATCATCCCCTGAACCCAAATCTAGGGTTGTTTCGATCTGTGACGATCTGTGCCTTGAGTTTCGAAGGTAATCTGTTTTGAAAACCCCTAGCAATGGTATCCTAGCATCTGGGCGCTGCAACTTACATATGTTACATTAAATCATTCACAAACAACAGGAATAACATGAATATGAAATCCACACGAGTTTACATTTTAGATTGAATGAGATTGAAATTTTTTTTACCAACTGGAGGTGCTTCGATCTAGGATTCTGAGCGTTGGATGGCTTGGAATTGACTGGAAATGGTTGGAGATGGGAGTTTCCTCGTGCTCTCCTTCTTTGCAATTTTGGAGAACTTAGGATTTTGCTCTGAGGCAGGTTGTGCCTATTCTTTCAATAGGAAACCTATGTGTGTCTGTTGTTCTGATGCGTCTTGTCTTTATATAGGGGTGTGATGGTGAACGAAAATGGCATGAATCAGCCATTACCTAAGTCTTTTAAAGAGAAATCAAGGATTTGAAATGTTCCCATTTTGAGTTGTTTCATACCATTTTAGACTTTGAGTGAACCTGGACATGTTATGTTTGGCGCCTTGTGCAAATTTGAATTATTCGGAGTTTTCCTCATCATAGCTTCTTTGATTACGTTACCATTTTCTTAGATTGCCTGATCTGGAAGGATAAACTTAGTCGAATCAACTCTTGTCTCTTTTCGATGACTCTAAATTCTGATTCGAATTATGCAAGGCCACATCATCTTGATCGTTCGATCATCCCTCAAGCTTGCTCTATTCGATTGCTCTGAGTCCTGATTCGAATTGCACAAGGCCTCAACATCCTGGATTCTTTGATCATCCCCCAAGCTTTCTCTCTTCGATTTCTCTGAGTCCTGATTCGAATTACACAAGGCCTCAAAATCCTAGCTTCCTCGATCAGTCCCCAAGCTTGCTCTCTTCGTTTGTTCTGAGTCTTGATTCAAATTGCACAAGGCCTCAACATCCTTGCTTCTTTGATCAGCCCCTAAGAATGGTTCTTTTCGATTACCTTTCCTTCTGTTGTACCCCAAAATTTGCCCTCTCATTTTACCAACATTTCCTCATCACAAGACTTTTGGAATTCAAGACCAAGCTAGGGTTTGCTCTTCTCAAGACACCTCCTTGCACTGTTGACCTAAATTAGGGTTTGAGTTTGCACATGGATTTTTTTGACTTACGATGCCCAAAGTGACTTTCATACTTCATGTTAGACTCATAAGTTTATCCATACCAAGTTTCAAGCCTTGAATCAAATTTTTGCCCAGTCAATTAGACAGTTGACCTAGAAATCAGTTGTATTGGGGAAGAAGTCAACTGTGACCAATTTACAGTCAAACCTCATGAATTTTGACCCACATCAACATTATTAACTCATATGAACCATTTGATCAAGTTTGGACCACAATTCCACAAGAAATTTGATCAGATCACCAAAAGGGCAAAATGGTCATTTTTAGGGTTTTGACTGTACAAAGGCAATTTTTGATTGTCTGACCTAGCCAATGGCAAATCAAGATCAACCATGGAATAAAGGACTCAATGAAATTATCTTGACCCATACAACAAGTTCAAAAGATCTCAAATGCATAAGATTGACAGATGAATTTTTCAATCAACTGATCAAAATTTAACTGTACACTTAAAAGTTAAACTTTGACTTTTTGGTCAAAATCAAGTGTCAAGGGTCATTTTTCATCAAGATATGTCAAATTATGAAACTTGTTCATCAAGAAACCCAAAATTGCAAATTAGTGTTTGAAATTTAAATTTTTCATAACTTAGAATTTTTCTAAGTTATGAAATTTTCTTAATTTTTCCTAACTTTGTCCCATATTTTCACCAAGATGCAAATGGATTAAAACAAAACTTACAACATGAAAGTTGTAGCCCATCATAAATTATACAACTTTGATTCACAAAGTTTTCTCAAAATAATCTTGGATCTCAAGTTATGATTTTTGGAACAAGGGTCCCTAAAACTTTTAACTTAGAGAAATTTTGCCCTACTTTAGGCAGGATTTTGACCCATCTTCTTGGCCATTTTTCACATATTTCCACTTGGAGTCTCAAGTTTCATTTCTAAGATGTATTATAGTACATGTTGCAAGCTTTCCAAATTGTCCAAGAACTCCTCAAACACATTTGTGGTTAGGGAGAATCGAATGCTTGAAATTGGAAAAAACTCACTTTGTAAGCATGGCCAATACATGTTCATGCAAGTTGCAAAATCTGACCAAGATAGCTTTGTACTTAATTACAGGACTCTAAACCAATTTACACTCAAAAAGTGAATGCAAATACGTTGGTTAGAGACATTGTTCTGATCAAGGTAGCATTATACAATGAACATTTCCACTTTGGGCATAAAGATCACACTTCCATTTACATAAAGCATGCTTTATGTCAAGTTTCATTTCTTGAGCCATACACCAAGCCTTTTGCTGCAAACAAGGCTCCCTAATGTCAGGCAAAGCTCAACAACTTTGTGCAGCTAGGTTACAAGCCAGTACAACCTTGCATTGTCAACTCTCACATTTTGCTTCAAAACCAAGGCGTTGTACCAAAAGACTATAACTCACACATCTGACAAAATCAACAAAAGCCAAGGTTTCAAATAAGTTTTGCATATCCTTGTAATCCAGAAACACGAGTCTTTCACCTTTAAAACCCCCTTGTGCACAAAAACCACATTTTCTTGCAAAACAGGGCAGGACCTGCAAATCACAAGCCAAATCACATTCCACTCATGTGGTTTGCTTGCAATCAGTTCCAATACCTTCCATTCAACTCACTCAAGTTGTCCCAAACCTCCGTTGCCAACTGTAACTCCATTTACAGTGTTCACCATTTCTGTTTCAAGCTTATGCAAGTTGACTTCTAGAGGTTGATTCAGGCCATTTCAAAACAAACTAAGCATTGGGAAAGGTTCAGGGAACATCAAGCAAGCTCAAAAGAACCCCAAGCCTCACTGAATGTTGTTTCATTGTCCAACTCGAACTCAGCTGAAACAGGTTTTTCATGAACTTCTATCTATCTATTTAGGAACATTTAGCCTTAGGTTTGTGAATGAAAGATGTAGTACTCATTGCCTGAAACCATACATATGCTCAGTTTTCATTTATATTAAACGTGCTAAGAGAATTTCATCCATGAACTTTCTGAAAAAACTAGGTTAGAAATTAGGGCCAGAGAAATTCTCTCTGGTCTTTGAGAGTTAGATTTAATGTTTTATATGGTTGAAATTGTTGTTTAATGCTCTACAAGTTTCATGTTTTGAGTTTTGTCAAAAGATCACAAACGCATGAGATACGGATTTGAACACAGGGCGCACGCATCCTTTGTCACAAGGTCAGGGATGAAGTGGAAATGGGTTGGGCCTCGCCTTGTCCTGCTTTTTGAACCCCTATGCTTGCTTTTCACACCCCCTGGCCCATTTTCTTGTATTTTGACATTTTTGTATTTGTATTTTCTTTTCTAACTTCAATATTTTATTTTCAAACATAAAAAATGCTCCAAAAATATTTTTATATTTTTTTACATTTATTTGGCATTTTATTTCATTTTTTTCTAATATTAAAACATTCTTAATAGCATTTTATTATTTGTTTAAATTTAAAAATAATGTAAATAATACTAATACTTTCATTTTTTTTATTCATACTTAAAATATTTTCTTGAATATATTTTATTATTGTAAATATTTTATTTTATTTTATATACACTTAACATATTTAATATATATTTAATATATATATATATATATATATATATATATATATATATATATATATATATATATATATATATATATATATATATATATATATATATATATATATATATATATATATATATATATATATATATATATATATATATATATATATATATATATATATATATATATATATATATATATATATATATATATACACACACACGCACACACATGTATACTTTTATTTTATTAAATACTTAGAAATAAAATAAAAAAATATTACATTTTTATTTTTATTATTATTTATACTAAAAAAATATCTTTATTAGATATATTTCATTTTGATACATATTAATATTTTTGCACATAAATAATACATTATATTTATTTTCTTACAGGAATTAGGGTTTTTACCCTAAAACAAATAAAATTAATCTTTTATTTATTTCTTTATACCTTTTTTACATTAAAAAATACTTTTGCATACATGAACAAATAAAAACTCTTTTTTGCATAATACATCTTGTTTAATATTTATTTATCTTGTTTAATTAAATATTGCTCATTTATTTTATTTGCACAAAGAATTCAATTTGGCTGTAATAATGTAGGGTTTTAATTTCTTGCAAAATAATCCCCTATTCAAAATTGTACCCCTCTCCCTATATCAAAGTTGTAATAGCTTAGATTTATTTTTACGCACCTAATGCTTTCAATTATTCCATGATTAGAGAATTAGGGTTTGTATACAAAATCAAAACCAATAAATAGTTTGACCTAATCAAAGACAAAATGCATGAAAAACAAACACAATGCACACTTACACCCCTAGGGTTACAATCCACTTGTTGCCTTAAAAAATGGGCCATGGTATGCATGTCAAGTACTTTGGGAAAACAAAAACAAAACAAAAGATCATAGTCCCTCGATGACGCTATCTGGGTTTCCTAAACAAAAATGATCAAGTCCCTCAAGAAAATTGCCAAAAATACTTGACACAATTGCTATCATGGTCTATACGATGACCCGCGCCTGTCCCGTTTAACATCCTAACACAAGGTTGTTCACTAAATGCAATGGTGAAACAACACTGTTAAAAGGGTTAAAAACATAAGAAAGATCTTTGAGTAAAATAGGGTAGATATCTCTTAGTTACTTGATCAAAAGCTTGCAAAACATCCTTGCTATTTTCAAAATACACTTCACAACACAATTTCAAAACAACTTTCAAAACATTGAAATATCTTTTCAAAAAGACACACACCTTTGTATACATTCGAACAAGAATCGTTATAAAGGTTGCCTAGACAAGGATTCTTTTTCAAAATATTTTCAAAACCACACACAAAGCACCATTTCAAACAATTGAAAAGCAAAGGCAAGTGATCTAAAACAAGTAACTAAAAGCCCATGGAAAACCATGGATGAAAAGGGTGCTAGCACATTCCCTTTTCATAATCTACCCCCCGAACCCAAGAAAACATCTCAAAGGTCTTTCCTGTGCTTTTTGACCTTTCCTTAGGATAAAATAAAAAGTCGGTGGCGACTCTTGCTAAACCGAACAATTGCGAACACAAACGCAAAACCTCAAGTCAGTTCTCCCACCGTATCATAGAACTGGCGACTCTGCTGGGGAGTTTCTTTAAAAGTGGGGTTACCTTAGGGTTTTAGATCACCTTTACATGCTTATCTTGTTTGCCTTGATTGCTTTACTTTTTTGGGTCCTTGTTTGGGTTTGTTTTAAATCCTACACCCGAATTCGGGGGCACCTTTTAGGTAAGTATCAATACACTATGAGGGAACTGTGTGGGGTATACTGACATGGTTGAAATAGTAGCTACGTTGATGTGGCACATTGGTTGGTACCGGTAACCCTTGAGTTGAATCAAGGAGAGTACGGGGCCGCCGCGTGGTGTCGTGAAGCATCAATTGACTTTAGAACCTTACTTGACCATCTTGGCCTTTTTAGGGGAGTGAGGTGACCGGCTTTGGTGCAGTCCGAAGTTGGTAGACACTCGATACTACACTCATTGAGGGTTGTTTTCTTGGAATATTTCGGTCGCCAGTAAAGTGGATAAACTGAAACCATGAACAC
Source organism: Vicia faba (assembly GCA_948472305.1). Classification (NCBI taxonomy): domain Eukaryota; kingdom Viridiplantae; phylum Streptophyta; class Magnoliopsida; order Fabales; family Fabaceae; genus Vicia; species Vicia faba. The sequence continues at coordinate 806,674,622 of OX451741.1, forward strand.
AGAAAATAATCCAGTGACATTGAGATCCTTAGAACTCGGTTACTATTTATAGGACAGGTTGAGCCAGCTAACTTCAAGAGGGTACTTACCTACAAATCCCATGCAAGCCTAAACCTAAGGACTTGTATGCTTTGTGTGAATATGATTACCTGTATATACACTTGCTTACTTTTGCATACCTGTACATAACATCATAACATCATACCATAGCATTTTCAATAACCATTTTAAGGATCTCGAGGGTCTTTGATGCAGGATCACGTTGAACCAGACATCTACCAAAGGGCAAGAGGTTTCATTTTCCTCTAAACAAACGCCGTCATGAACAAGTGCAACAACATGAATCGAGGGCTATGACCCACTTGACATGGTGAGCTTGATTCTCGTGGAAAGACATCCACCGATACAAAGTTCTCCAATCTAAGATGTTGATCGAAGTTCAATCTCTAACATTTTCTTGTGTTTACCCCGCGAGATCCTTGAAAACATGCATCCACATATCATGCATTGTATCATGACAGGTTTTCCCTTTCAGGTTTCCTTATTCTCCTACTGTTTATTTCAGTAGAGATGGCTCTAGAGAGGACTGTCGAAGATATCCAGACTCAAAATGCTCAACTTCAAGAAATGTTCTTGAACCTGTCACAGGGGCAAGAAGAAGTGAAAGCTCTCCTCACAAGGGGCATGGACCTAGGGAATCCAGGCGGCGTCAGGAATGATCATCTGGAAGGACTACAGATTGAGTTGGCGACAATGAAGATCCAGATGATGGGACAACTGGTGGGCCAGATGGCTCTCATTCAAGACCTGGCTCAAAGACAAGAGTAGCTCAGGGTCCCCATCAACAAACTGCTTCAAGATAACCAAGTGGGGAAGACAACTAGGGTTGAAGATCAAGTCATCATTCAACCTACTTTGAGACAAGAAGACAAGGGAAAGGCTCCCCAACTTGCTTCAGGGTCACAAGCCCAACAACAACCTCGCCAGCGCCAACGGGGTAATCGGCATAAGCAAAACACATCTGGAAGACATTTCACTAAGACTGACATACCGTTATTTCTAATACTGGAACGCTTGTTGATGGTCAATCTGGCTGCTTTAAAGGATCCTCTTCGGAATCCTAATACCTCTGCTCCTAGCTATCACCCTGACGCCTTTTGTGTATACCACTCTTATAGTCCTGGACATGACACCGACGATTGTTGGGCTTTGAAAAACAAGATCCAAGATTTGATTGACAATGGAATGCTGAAATTCATGCCGGATGGCGAGATGAAAATTTTTCGCTGAGGGTTCTCATCTTGAAATGACAAGTTCGAACTAAGAGACTTTTGTTTCATTTGAATTTTCAAGTTGTAATTTCTTTTATTATTCAAACAATTATCAGTTGATGTCAAACTCTACTTCATTAATGCATTGCATATGTTTGTCTTGAATTCATCCATTCGTTTTCACTATTCTTGAACTATGCTTTCTACTTTATTTATGACATTTAACTCTTGCAAAAGCTACAAGCCTTTAGAGGGAGGATGACGAAACAATACCATAATCTCATACAATATGCTTTTGGACAGACCTTGTTGACGATGTACAGGCGTTTCTTTCAAATCCTAAACACTGGAGTTATAAGGAAGATAATCCCTAGTCAACCCCTTTGGGCCAAATAAGTAGAAGTTTTATGTTTTAAACACAAATTGAAACCTTTAAACCTGGGGCAGTGTAGTCTCTCAGTTAATTCAAAAGATGCGCATTGAAGTCGCAAACTCTCAGTTCGTAATACAACGAATGACATCAAAAACATTCCTTTGGAACCAAAAGACAGTGATGGTTCCTTATCTCATAGGAAGTCATTATCTTCCAAAAAAGAAAATCCCACTGAGTCAAAACCTACAAAGGAGCCTTATGAAAGCTGGGGCATCCCGCTGACTGTAATCTCGAAAACAAGAACAGTCAGGCAAAAATTAGGGATAATGAATCAAAAGAAAGAGGTCATTATAAATCCTCAAAAACATGAAAAATGTTGCAAAAATGACTGCCTTCCCATAAAATTCAACTTGTGTGGACCATCACCAAAACTTCGTTCCAAACTCGAATAGAGTTCAACGCATAATTAACTAAGTTTAGGATTGAAGAACATCATGAAGAGCGGGTGGGTACAAATATACTTTGAGCCTTCATCCTTTGTTTCTTAAACCGTGAACCAAGCCACGTTATAACCCTTCAAAAGTCCTAATTGAAGCATGGGTTAGTTCGAAAGCATACTGTTACAAAAGGTATCCTGACTCCTGTAAGGCTTTGCTCTAAATATTGTGCTGAATTTGTCTTATAAAAAGTTTTCTGCTAAAAAACGCATTTTTCAAAACTTCGAGACAAGCATGAACTTTGTATTATTTGAATATCGTGGTTTGCACATGGTTATTTGTTTGACAGCGAAGAAATTCACACAGTGAATGATCAGATGAACGAAAGCTCTCTCAGTGAACAAAATCACTTCAAGTGGGATGACACTCCCGTTGCAAAAATCTCCTATCAACAAAATGGGACCTGACATGGAAAACCTGGGGCAGTCTAGTCAAGATTTCAACAAATCTTTCAAAATCCATTAAACCTGGGGCAGTCCAGTCAAGATTTCAAGAAATCTATCAATTGCAGATTAACCTGGGGAAAGTCTCCCTCACCATCACTTGGGGCATTTAAAACGTCAATCTCATCAAAGGGTTACGTACAGTCCAAGTTTCCTGGAAATACCACAAACATCTGATACTAGGGGCAGTGACGAATCTTTCTAAAGTCCTTTTGAAAAGGAATTCAAGCATCCTCGAGAAGTTCATCACCTCTTTAGCAGACCAACAATCATGGGTTTATTTCCCCAACACTTGTCAAGGATTTATTCTCCAAAACGAAATTACATTTCGACAACATTCATAACATACACAGATTGATAGGTCGTCAAAGATTCCTTCATCACCTGTTGGAAGTTACGGTCGTCGAAGATTCCTTCATCATCTGTTGGAAGTTACGGTCGTCGAAGATTCCTTCATCACCTGTTAGAAGTTACGGTCGTTGAAGATTCATTCATCACCTGTTGGAAGTTACGGTCGTCGAAGATTCCTTCATCACCTATTAAAGTTATAGTCATTAAAGATTCCTCCATCATCCGGTTGAGTCAAAGTTAATCCAAGACCCTCTCTGTTTTGGTCAGATCTCCTTGATTCTTATGCCAGTGGAAGATCTTTCGGGTTTTTGATATTTCAGATAAATCTCTCAGCGATTTATGTTGATTTTCTTCACTATCAGAGATGAAGAATCCAACTCTCTTCTCCTTCACCAGCTCAGGATTTATTTTCCCCAGCGAAAGGGAAGAAACAACCCACCAACAGAATAATGGACCAATGAAGCTCCTAAAATTATGTTTCTCTCAAGAATGAAGACTCTCATCCTTGAAACCTCAAGAGGTTGGTATACTCCCAAGCTCATGATACCCTTAACAGAATGAAGATTCTCATCCTTGAAACCTCAAAATATTAGTATACTCCCAAACTCCTGATACCGTTAAAAGAATGAAGATTCTCATCCTTAAAACCTAAGAAGATTGGTATACTCCCAAACTCCTGATACCGTTAACAGAATGAAGATTCTCATCCTTAAAACCTCGGAAGATTGGTATACTCCCAAACTCTTGATACCGTTAACAGAATGAAGATTCTCATCCTTAAAACCTCAGAAGATTGGTATACTCCCAAACTCCTGATACCGTTAACAGAATGGAGATTCTCATTCTTGCTTCCCCAGTAGATTGGCATACTCCCAACCTCCTGACCCAAACGCCTGAATTAAGATTCTCATTTTTGCTTCCCCGGTAGATTAGCATACTCCCAACCTCCTGATATTCCCGACAGAATGAAGATTCTTGTTCTCAAAGTGGTATATATACCCATATAACCTGATATTCCCTACAGAATGAAGATTCTCATTCTCAAAGTGGCATATAACCTGAATTCCTGATATTCCCGACAGAATGAAGATTCTCGTTCTCAAAGTGGCATATAACCTGAATTCTTGACATTCCCGACAGAATGAAGATTCTCATTCTCAAAGTGGTATATAACACCTGAATTTCTAATATTCCCGACAGAATGAAGATTCTCATTCTCAAAGTGGCGTACAACCTAAACCTGAACTTCTTCCAAACAGGAATAAGCTTTTTTTTCCAGAATCCTGAGTTTTATTCTCCAACAGGATAGCTACTCTTCGACAGTATGGCTATTCCCCACGAGTTCTTACTCCCCGACAAAATCAAGACTCTCATCCTTGATTCTCCGGAGCTTTCTTTACTCTCAGCATGAATTTGTCAGAATTTCAAATCCCCTGCAGATCGAAGATTCTCGTTCTTGGCTCCTCAACACCAATTCCCCAAGTAGAATGAAGACTCTCATTCTCAATTCCTCATAGAGTTTTCAGATATTCCCCGGCGAAGATCTCCTCAAAATAGGAATCCCTAGTAGATTGGCATACAATCCAAACTCCTGACTTTTGCCAGCAATATAACTTCTCCCCACAGAGGTTGTCAAAAAGATTGAGGACACACATACTCTTCAACAGTGGTCCCAGGACTTCTCATTTTCAACAATCAAAGGATTTCAATCCCCAGCAGCAGTCAAGGATTTATTTTCCTCGACAGCGGTCAAAGATTTTATTATCTCCAGCTATCCAAGATTTATCTTCCTCAGTAAGACGGTTAATCAGCTTACATGCGCATTCATTACATTTATATATCATAAGCATTGATATAACACATACATTGCATCATACAGCATAACTTTGTGTTTCATCTAATATTTTACATGTCGTAGGATAAGTTTAGCAAGTTTCAAACTTCAAGGATTTCTGAAAACAGTTCACGGATGTCTCCCGACACGGATGTTAATCTACTGCTTATTCAGACCCCTAGCTCATAGATGTTCCGAACACGGATACCATTCTGATGCTCATTCTTCTGACCTACAACATTGCAGTTCAACAAACACTCTTGGATGGCATCTTTAAGCCCATCTCCAGCAAGATTCTACCATCTCCAAATGGCATCTTTAAGCCCATTCCCTCAACAATATTTTGACGAGTGCAAATTTACGGGCACTCTAGTGTCCAATCCTCTTTTACCTTCGAGTCACGAAAGGAAAACTTGCCAATCTAACTCTTCAGGTTCAAGAAGATTGAACAGGGGAAACTGTTGTACCCCAAAATTTTCCCTCTCATTTTACCAACATTTCCTCATCATAAGACTTTTGGAATTCAAGACCAAGCTAGGGTTTGCTCTGCTCAAGACACCTCCTTGCACTGTTGACCTAAATTAGGGTTTGAGTTTTCATAGGGATTTTTTGACGTACAATGCCCAAAGTGACTTTCATACTTCATGTTAGACTCATAAGTTTGTCCATACCAAGTTTCAAGCTTTGAATCAAATTTTTGCCCAGTCAATTGGACAGTTGACCTAGAAATCAGCTGTATTGGGGAAGAAGTCAACTATGACCAATTTACAGTCAAAACTCATGAATTTTGACCCACATCAACATTATGAACTCATATGAACCTTTTGATCAAGTTTGGACCATAATTCCACAAGAAATTTGATCAGATCACCAAAAGGGCAAAATGGTCATTTTTAGGGTTTTGACTATACAAAGGCAATTTTTGACTGTTTGACCTAGCCAATGGCAAATCAAGATCAACCATGGACTCAAGGAATCAATGAAATTATCTTGACCCATTCAACAAGTTCAAAAGATCTCAAATGCATATGATTGACAGATGAATTTTTCAGTCAACTGATCAAAATTTAACTATACATTGAAAAGTCAAACTTTGACTTTTTGGTCAAAATCAAGTGTGAAGGGTCATTTTTCATCAAGATATGTCAAATTATGAAACTTTTTCATCAAGAAACCCAAAATTGCAAATTAGGGTTTGAAATTGAAAATTTTCATAACTTAGAATTTTTCTAAGTTATGAAATTTTCTTAATTTTTCCTATCTTTGTCCCATATTTTCACCAAGATGAAAATGGATTCAAACAAAACTTACAACATGAAAGTTTTAGTCCATCACAAATTATACAACTTTGGTTCACAAATTTTTCTCAAAAGAATCTTGGATATCAAGTTATGATTTTTGGAACAAGGGTCCCTAAAACTTTTAACTTAGAGAAATTTTGCCCTAATTTAGGCAGGATTTTAACCCATCTTCTTGGCCATTTTACACATAGTTCCACTTGGAGTATCAAGTTTCATTTCAAAGATGGATTATAGTACATGTTTCAAGCTTTCCAAATTGTCCAAGAACTCCTTAAACACATTTGTGGTTAGGGAGAATCGAATGCTTGAAATTGGCAAAAACTCACTTTGTAAGCATGGCCAATACATGTTCATGCAAGTTGCAAAATCTGACCAAGATAGCTTTGTACTTAATTACAGGCCTCTAAACCAATTTACACTCAAACATTGAATGCAAATACATTGGTTAGAGGAATTGTTCTGATCAAGGGAGCATTATACAATGAACATTTCCATTTTGGGCATAAAGATCACACTTCCATTTACATAAAGCATGCTTTATGTCAAGTTTCATTTCTTGAGCCATACACCAAGCATTTTGCTGTAAACAAGGCTCCCTAATGTCAGGCAAAGCTCAACAACTTTGTGCAGCTAGGTTACAAGCCACTACAACCTTGCATTGTCAACTCTCACATTTTGCTTCAAAACCAAGGCATTGTACCAAAAGTCTATAACTCACACATCTGACAAAATCAACAAAAGCCAAGGTTTCAAACAAGTTTTACATATCCTTGTAAGCCAGAAACACGAGCCTTTCACCTCTAAAACCCCCTTGTGCGTAAAAACCACATTTTCTTGCAAAATAGGGTAGGACCTGCAAATCACAAGCCAAATCACATTCCATTCATGCGTTTTGCTTACAATCAGTTCCAATACCTTCCATTCAACTCACTCAAGCTGTCCCAAACCTCCATTGCCAACTGTAACTCCATTTACAGTGTTCACCATTTCTGTTTCAAGCTTATGCAGGTTGACTTCTAGAGGTTGATTCAGGCCATTTCAAAACAAACTAAGCATTGGGAAAGGTTCAGGGAACATCAAGCAAGCTTAAAAGAACCTCAGGCCTCACTGAAAGTTGTTGCATTGTCCAACTCGAACTCAGCTGAAACAGGTTTTTCATGAACTTCTATCTCTCTATTTAGGAATATTTAGCCTTAGGTTTGTGAATGAAAGATGTAGTACTCATTGCCCTGAAACCATACATATGCTCAGTTTTCATTTATATTAAACGTGTTAAGAGAATTTCATCCATGAACTTTCTGAAAAAACTAGGTTAGAAATTAGGGCCAGAGGAATTCTCTCTGGTCTTTGAGAGTTAGATTTAATGTTTTATATGGTTGAAATCGTTGTTTAATGCTCTACAAGTTTCATGTTTTGAGGTTTGTCAAAAGATCACAGACGCATGAGATACGGATTTGAACACAGGGCGCGCGCATCCTTTGTCACAAGGTCAGGGATGAAGTGGAAATGGGTTGGGCCTAGCCTTATCCTGCTTTTTGCAACCCTATGCTTGCTTTTCACACCCCCCTGGCCCATTTTCTTGTATTTTGACATTTTTGTATTTTTATTATCTTTTCTGACTTCAATATTTTATTTTCAAACATAAAAAATGCTCCAAAAATATTTTTATATTTTTTTACATTTATTTGGCATTTTATTTCATTTTTTTCTAATATTAAAACATTCTTAATACCATTTTATTATTTGTTTAAATTTAAAAATAATGTAAATAATACTAATATTTTCATTTTTTTTATTCATACTGAAAATATTTTCTTGAATATATTTTATTATTGTAAATATTTTATTTTATTTGATATACGTGTATATTTTTATTTTATTAAATACTTAGAAATAAAATACAAAAATATTACATTTTTATTTTTATTATTATTTATACTAAAAAAATACCTTTTTTAGATATATTTCATTTTTATACATATTAATATTTTTGCACATAAATAATACATTATATTTATTTTCTTATAGGAATTAGGGTTTTTACCCTAAAACAAATAAAATTAATCTTTTATTTATTTCTTTATACCTTTTTTACATTAAAAAATACTTTTGCATACATGAACAAATAAAAACTCTTTTTTGCATCATACATCTTGTTTAATATTTATTTATCTTGTTTAATTAAATATTGCCCATTTATTTTATTTGCACAAAGAATTCAATTTGGTTGTAATAATTTAGGGTTTTAATTTCTTGCAAAATAATCCCCTATTCAAAATTGTACCCCCTCCCTATATCAAAGTTGTAATAGCTTAGATTTATTTTTACGCACCTAATGCTTTCAATTATGCCATGATTAGAGAATTAGGGTTTGTATGCAAAATCAAAACCAAAAAATAGTTTGACCTAATCAAAGACAAAATGCATGAAAAACAAACACAATGCACACTTACACCCCTAGGGTTACAATCCACTTGTTGCCTTCAAAAATGGGCCATGGTATGCATGTCAAGTACTTTGGCAAAACAAAAACAAAACAAAAGATCATAGTCCCTCGATGACGCTATTTGGGTTGCCTAAACAAAAATGATCAAGTCCCTCAAGAAAATTGCCAAAAATACTTGACACAATTGCTATCATGGTCTATACGATGACCCGCGCCTGTCCCGTTTAAAATCCTAACACAAGGTTGTTCACCAAATGCAATGGTGAAACAACACTATTAAAAGGGTTAAAAACATAAGAAAGATATTTGAGTAAAATAGGGTAGATATCTCTTAGTTACTTGATCAAAAGCTTGCAAAACATCCTTGCTATTTTCAAAATACACTTCACAACACAATTTCAAAACAACTTTCAAAACATTGAAATATCTTTTCAAAAAGACACACACCTTTGTATACATTCGAACAAGAATCATTACAAAGGTTGCCTAGACAAGGCTTCTTTTTCAAAATATTTTCAAAACCACACACAAAGCACCATTTCAAACAATCGAAAAGCAAAGGCAAGTGATCTAAAATAAGTAACTAAGAGCCCATGGAAAACCATGGATGAAAAGGGTGCTAGCACCTTCCCTTTTCATAATCTACCCCCCGAATCCAAGAAAACATCTCAAAGGTATTTCCTGTGCTTTTTGACCTTTCCTTAGGATAAAATAAAAAGTCGGTGGCGACTCTTGCTAAACCGAACAATTGCGAACACAAACGTAAAACCTCAAGTCAGTTCTCCCACCGTATCACACCTTCAATTCGAACACTCGAAGTATCAACTCTTCATTTTGATTGGTCGAAGCTGCTTCAGTTCTTTATCAATCGAAGACTTCATAAAAAATCCTCCTCCCACATTCAAAAATCATCAAATCGAAGACCTCATAGAAAAGCCTCCTCCCACATTCTTTCGAATTATTCTCTCTTCCATCTAGTGTTAGTTATTCAAAACTTGTGTAATCCTAGTTGGAAATCCAATGCTTAGAAGGAGAATTTATCTGATCGATTCTTAGTCAACCTTGAGCAATTTAGGATCCTAATGAACATGTCTTGCATAGAATGGGAGGGAAAATTTTGGGGTACAACACCCAGAATCTTGTTTTGCGAATGAGCTAAACAGCTTCTGGATTGTCTTTTCTGGAGAGGCTCTTCAGATGTTGCTATAATGTTTGTGACAACTTCTTCTAGAGTTCACATTGATTCTTTGTGAGAAAATTTTGATGCAGTGTCTTCCGTACCTATAAATTGAACTTCTATATCTGCGAAAAATTTACCCTGCTTTGACTTTTGAGAGCTAAGCTTATCATCAAATCTGACACTGATAGACTCTTCCACAATCCGTGTTTCTGTGTTGTATACTCTATAACCTTTTGAACATTCAGAGTATCCTAACATGAGACACTTTTGTGCTTTAGAGTCAAACTTGTTCAGATGTTCTTTAGTGCTTAGAATGAAACAAGTACATCTGAATGGATGAAAATAAGAAATGTTGGGCTTTCTGTTCTTCCACAGTTCATATGGAGTCTTATCCATAATAGGTCTTATGGACATTCTATTCTGAATATAACATGCTGTGTTAATTGCTTCTGCCTGGAAGTTCTTAGCAATGTTAGTCTCGTTGATCATGGTTTTGGCCATTTCTTGTAAAGTTCTATTCTATCGTTCTACAAATCCATTTTTTTGAGGAGTTCTGGGACAAGAGAAATCATGAGAGATGCCATTCTCATTAAAAAATAATCCAATTTTTTTGTTTTCAAATTCCCCACCATGATCACTTCTGACTTTAACAATTCTAATATCTTTTTCATTTTGGACTTGATTACAGAAAGCAAAGAACAAAAAGTGTGACTTGTCCTTGTGTCTTAAGAAATTTAACCATGTCCATCTGCTATAGTCATCTACGATAACTAATCCATACTTCTTGCCACTAATGGATGCAATTTTCACTAGTCCAAATAGATTTATATGCAGAAGTTCTAATGGTCTAGAGGTAGAAACAACATTTTTTGTTTTGAAAGAAGGTTTTGCAAACTTGCCTTTTTGACATACTTCACACAGAGCATTTGAGCTGAACTTCAGGTTAGGAAGTCCTCTGACCAAATTGAGTTTGTTAATCTGAGATATCCTTCTCATACTAACATGCCCCAATCTTCTATGCTAGACCCGTTGCTCATCGTTAACAGATAATAGGCATTTTTCATTCTGACTTTTTAGTTCAGAAAGTTTTATTTTGTAAATGTTGTTCTTTCTCTTTCCATTAAAGAGGACAGATCCATCTTTCCGACCAACTGCTTTGCAGGAATTTTGATTGAAGATTATATCATAACCGTTATCACTTAATTTACTTATGGATAATAGGTTATGCATTAATCCATCTACTAACAGAATATTAGTTATAGAAGGAAGTGTATTGTTACCAATAGTTCCAGAGCCAATAATCTTTCCTTTCTGATTGCCTCCGAAACCTACGTAGCCTCCAGATTTAAGCTCCAGTCTTTGGAACATATATTTTCTTCCCGTCATTTGTCATGAGCATCCAGAGTCCAGGTACCAAGATTGGTGTTTCATTGTTGTTAAAGACATATGCAACATAGACAATTTTGTCCTTAGGCACCCATATCTTTTTGGGCCCTTGTTTGTTAGAGTTACCAAAATTCTGTTTGAATTTTGGTTTAGCAAAAAAATCATTACTAGTATACTTTATGTCATGCGTGTGCCCATAGGTGAAGTTAGAATAAAGAGGTGTGTGTTTTATGACCATATCCTTAACTTTCTTTGGTTGAGATACTTTACCCTTGTATCATATTCCTTTTTTGCCATATCTGCTAACTCCATAGATCATGGAAGCCATCTTGATTTTATCTATTTTTTTAGAAAGAAATTTTTGAAAGCTATGATCATATTCCTTTATGATCTTATCAGAGTTACTAGGAACTTCTGAAATAGTTTCTTTCTGTGACTTTTGTAATTTATTTTCTAGTTTAGAAATTGTTTCTTTAAGCTCAGAGTTTTCTGATCCTAGTTTCTTGGTTTCTTCAAAGTCAGAAACTAGATCCTTTTTCATGTTCTTGTTTATAACTCGAAGTTGCTGATATCTTTCAAGAATTTCTGACAAACTTTCTTCTAATTGAGATCTAGAAAAGTTAGAGAATGATTCTTCTGCCTGAGTCTGATTCTGATCCAGATGATCCAGTGTCATCTGATACATTGGCCATTAGGGCTATGTTGGCTCTTTCATCTTCTGATTTTGTTTCAGCTTTAGAAGAGTCTGAGTCATCCCATGTTGCCATGAGGATTTTCTTATTTTCCTTAAAGAACTTCTTTTTAGGTTTATCTTTTTGAAGATTTGGATAGTCTCTCTTGTAATGCCCTTGTTCATTGCATTCGTAGAAGACAATGTCTGTTACTTGATTATTTGTATCCAGAAGATGGCTCAGAATGATTTCTCATTCTTTTGGAAGTTCCGAACTTCCTTTTCTTGTGCTTCTACAGCTGATTGAGTCTCCTGGAGAGAAGAGACACTTCGTCTTCTTCTGAGGATCCACCAGAGTTTTCTTCTTTTGCCTGCAAAACTTTCGGTTCATATTTTTTTAAACTTAAGAGCTAGAGACTTACCTTGCTTCTAGTGCTCATCTTCTTTTAACTCTATCTCATGACTTCTCAGGGAGCTGACAAGTTCTTCGAGAGATATTTTGTTCTGATCTTTGGCCAGTTTAAGAGTTTATACTATGGGTCTCCATTTCTTGGGTAAACTTCTGATGGTTTTCTTTACATGATCTGCAGTTGAGTACCCTTAAGCCAGAACTTTTAGCCCAGCAACCAGAATTTGAAATCTTGAGAACATTGTTTCAATGGTTTCATCTTCTTCCATTTTGAAGGCTTCATACTTCTAAATGAGAGTAACAACTTTGGTTTCTTTGACTTGCGTGTTACCTTCATGCATCATTCTCAAGGAGTCAAACATGTGTTTTGTTGATTATTTCTGATTTTATCATACTCTGTGTACGAGATAGCACTCAAGAGAATTGTTCTGGCTTTGTGATGATTTCTGAATTCCCTCCTTTGATGATCTGTCATTCTTTTTCGGTCAATCTTCTGACCACTTTCGTCAACTGGATGAATGTACCCATCAGTCACCATATCCCAAAGATCAGCGTCATGAGCTAGAAAGAAACTTTTGATTCTGTCTTGAAGATGTGAAAAACACAAGAAAGGGGGTTGAATTGTAAAACTTTAAATCAAATGCAGACAACACTATATTTTTATCCTGGTTCGTTTGATCTCAAACTACTCCAGTCCACCCATCAAGGTGATTTCGCCTCTCTCCAACGAGGTCTTAATCCACTATAATCAACTGATTACACAACTGCTTTAACAACTGTTAAAGCCTTCTTGAGTATGACCACATACCTGTTTATCTCAAGGAAATTCTCTTACAGATAAATGACAAAAGTGTGTTTGATGTTTTCTAATAAAACTATATATCACAACTGTGATAATACACAATATTAAGCTTAGAATGAAACTGGGTTGCTAATGCTTTTGAGTAGGCGTGGTTGAAAGCTTTAGCAAATTGTATGAGTGAGTTCGTTTATGTAGGCGTGTATATGCGTGAAGATGATTAGCCTTTTCTTTTCTCACACTGACTTGTTTATACAGCATGGGAAGAGATACATTGTTGTCCATAAATCCATTTCAATGCTAATAACGTTCTTTCCTTTTTGAGAAGATCTTTGTCTTGGAATAAAGCCGTTGGTAATAAATTTGTCTTGAATGCTTAGTAACGCTTCAGAATGTTTTGCTAATGATAGCGCTTCAGAATGTTCTTTGCTTTAGCTTATGCTGATGCTTCTGAGTGCTGATGACTTGCTAAAGATCTTGATCAGAGTCAGAGTATTTTATGCGCAGATTCTGGTCATCAGGCTTCAGCATATGATCTGGTAACTTCAGCATGTAGCACATGTTATTTGATCTTCTGATGCTGACATATCTTCTGATGCTGATGTTGATATTTATCTTCTGATGTTGATTCCATCAGAACTTCTGACATGCTTCACACAGAACTTCTGACATGCTTCACACAGAATAAGGTTGTGTCCACTTTCCCTCTGGTGAATTCCTTTTCTAACAGGAAGTTACTCAGTCTTTCATACCAAGCTCTGGGAGCTTGTTTCAGACCATACAGTGACTTCTTTAGTTTGAAAACATATTATGGATTTTTGGAACTTTCAAAACCAGAGGGTTGGTGCACATATACCTCTTCTTCTATATAGCCATTTAAGAATGCACTCTTAACATCCATCTGATACAGAGTGATGCCTTTATTAACAGCAAATGAAACTAAAATTCTGATAGATTCTAACCTGGCGACTGGAGTAAAGGTTTCTGTATAGTCTATCCCCTCTTGTTGACTATATCCTTGTGCTACCAATCATGCTTTGTTTCTGATGACTTCACCTTGTTCATTCAGTTTTTTTCTGAACAACATTTTTAGATTTGAAAGCTGGTTTTGCAAACTTGCCTTTCTGACATGCTTCACACAGAGCATCTGAATTGAACTTCAGGTTAGGAAGTCCTCTGACCAGATTGAGTTTGTTAATCTGATATATTCTTCTCATACTAACATGTCCCAATCTTCTGTGCCAGATCCATTGCTCGTTGTTAACAGACAGAAGACACTTTACATGCTGACTTTTCAGTTCAGAAAGTTTTATTTTATAAATGTTGTTTCTCCTCTTTCCATTAAATAGGATAGTCCCATCTTTCTGACTAACAGCTTTGCATGAATTTTGATTAAAGATTATATCATAACCGTTATCACTTAATTGAATTATGGATAACAGGTTATGCATTAATCCATCTACTAATAAAACATTACTTATAGAGGGAAGATTTCCATTACCTACTGTTCCAGAGCCAATGATCTTTCCCCTCTGATTGCCTCCAAAGCCTACGTGACCTCCAGGCTTAAGTTCCAGGCTTTGGAACATATGCTTTCTTCCTGTCATGTGTCGTGAGCAGCCAGAGTCCAGGTACCATGCTTGGTGTTTCTGCTTTGCTGCTAAAGATATCTGCCACATGTATTATTTTATCCTTAGGTACCCATATTTTCTTGGGTCCTAATTTGTTAGTTTTACCAAAACTCTGGTTGAATTTTGGTTTGACAGAATAATTACTACTTGTGTATTTGATGTCATGTGTGTGCCCATATACAAAGTGTGAATCAAGTGAAGTGCGTTTTATAACTAAATCCATGGCATTCTTTGGTGTAGGTACCTTACCTTGGTATCCTATTCCTTTTCTGCCATTTCTGCTAACTCCATAGATCATTGAAGCCATTTTGCTTCTATCTATGTTTTTAGCTAGAAACTTCTGAAAGCTATGATCATACTCCTTGATGATCTCATCAGCACTGCTGGGAGTTTCAGAGATTATTTCCTTCTGAGAGTTTTGCAATAGATTTTCTAGTTTTGAAATTTTATCTTTTAACTCAGAATTCTCCAATTTGAGACTCTCAGTCTTATCAGAGTCAGAAGCAAGATTCTTTTTCAGGTTTCAGAATTTGACTCTAATCTGCTAATATCTTTCTAGAATTTTATTAAGGCTTTCAGCTAATTCAGCCTTAGTAAAGTTTATAGCAAAGTCAGGAAATACCTCTTCTGTATCTGATTCAGAGTCTGATTCAGAAGCTTCACTGTCTTCTGTTATGTTTTCCATGAGAGCTATGTTTGCTCTTTCATCATCTGATTCTGAGTCAGCTTCAGATGTGTCAGAATCATCCCATGTAGCCATGAGACTTTTCTTCTTTTCCTTCCCAAACTTCTTTTTGGGCTTTTCCTTCTGAAGCTTTGGGAAATCACTTTTGTAGTTCCCTTGCTCGTTACATTCATAGCAGATGATGTCTTTTTTGTTTGGCTTTCTGCTTCCTGAAGAGCCTTCAGATCTTCTGTGTCTAGAGGAGGATTCTGACCTTCTGTATCTGGAGAAAGATTCATTCTGATTCTCTGATCTTCTGGGATTCCTGAACTTCCTTTTCCTCTGCTTCCATAATTGATTCACCATTCTGGAGAGGAGAGATAGTTCATCTTCTTCTGATGAGGACCCATCAGAGGTTTCTTCAACAGCCTGCAAAACTTTGGAGTCAGATTTTCTGTTAGATTTTAAAGCTAATAGCTTACCTTGCTTTTGAGGTTCATCTGCTTCTAGCTCTATCTCGTGACTTCTGAGGGAGCTGACAAGTTCCTCCAGAGAGATTTTGTTGAGATCCTTAGCTAGCTTCAGCACTGTGACCATTGGCCTCCACTGTTTTGGCAAGCTTCTGATGATCTTCTTAACATGATCAGTAGTGGAATACCCTTTGTAAAGAACTTTGATACCAGCAACCAAAATTTGAAATCTTGAGAACATAGTCTCTATTGATTCACTCTCTTCCATCTTGAATGCCTCATACTTCTGAATGAGGGCAAGAGCTTTGGTTTCTTTGACTTGAATGTTGCCTTCATGCGTCATTCTCAGAGAGTCAAACATATTCTTTGTAGTGTCTCTGTTTGATATCTTTTCATATTCAGAATAAGAGATGGCGCTGAGAAGAATTGTTCTGGCCTTGTGATGATTTCTGAAATCACGCTTTTGCTGATCAGACATTGCTTTCCTGTCAATCTTCTGACCACTTCCATCCACTGGCTGTGTGTATCCATCAGTCACCATGTCCCACAGATCAGCATCATGGGCCAGAAAGAAGCTTTCAATTCTGTCTTTCCAGTAGTCAAAGTTCTCTCCATCAAAGACTGGAGGTTTGCCACTGAATTTGTCTCATTCTTCATTGTTGTCATTGCTGTTGTTTTGATGTGGTCCCGCCATTGTGTTTTTCTGACGCTGGATCTTGTACTGACACGGTTAAGTGTTATAAGCTCAGAACCAGGCGCTCTGATGCTAATTGAAGATGTGAAAAACACAAGAAGGGGGGTTGATTTGTAAAACTTTAAATCAAATGCAGACAACAATGTATTTTTATCCTGGTTCGTTTGATCTTAAACTACTCCAGTCCACCCGTCAAGGTGATTTCGCCTCTCTCCAACGAGGTCTTAATCCACTATAATCAACTGATTACACAACTGCTTTAACAACTGTTAAAGCCTTCTTGAGTATGACCACATACCGGTTTATCTCAAGGAAATTCTCTTACAGATAAATGACAAAAGTGTGTTTGATGATTTCTAATAAAACTATATATCACAACTGTGATAATACACAATATTAAGCTTAGAATGAAACTGGGTTGCTAATGCTTTTGAGTAGGCGTGGTTGAAAGCTTTAGCAAATTGTATGAGTGAGTTCGTTTACGTAGGCGTGTATATGCGTGAAGATGATTAGACTTTTCTTTTCTCACATTGACTTGTTTATATAGCATGGGAAGAGATACGTTGTTGTCCATAAATCCATTTCAATGCTAATAACGTTCTTTCCTTTTTGAGAAGATCTTTGTCTTGGAATAAAGCCGTTGGTAATAAATCTGTCTTGAATGCTTAGTAACGCTTCAGAATGTTCTGCTAATGATAGTGCTTCAGAATGTTCTTTGCTTTAGTTTATGCTGACGCTTCTGAGTGCTGATGACTTGCTAAAGATCTTGATCAGAGTCAGAGTATTTTATGCGTAAATTCTGGTCATCAGGCTTCAGCGTATGATCTGGTAACTTCAGCATGTAGCATATGTTATTTGATCTTCTGATGCTGACATATCTTCTGATGCTGATGTTGATATTTATCTTCTGATGTTGATTCCATCAGAACTTCTGAAAATACACAACATAATTTTAAGTAGCATATATGTCTTATATAAATCTTACAATTTATTTAATCTTGTATTTTGTTATCATCAAAACTCTAACTGAGGGTTGTAGAATCAAACTATGTTCTAACATGTCTTTCCAGTAATCGAAGTTTTCACCATCAAATATTGGAGGTTTGCTACTGATTCTGTCTTTCTCATCATGATAAACATTACTGATGTTCTGACTTGGTCCCACCATAGCTTTTTTCTTGCTTGGATCTTTTTCTGACACGGTTAAGTGTTTGTACTCAGAACCAGACGCTCTGATGCCAATTGAAGAATGGAAAAACATAAGAAGGGGGTTTGAATTGGGGTTTTTAAAACTTAAAGTAAAAGACACGTTGGTTATCCTGGTTCGTTTGAACTTAAACTACTCCAATCCACCTGCCAAGGTGATTTCGCCTCTCTCAACAAGGTCTTAATCCACTAATTAAACATGATTACACAGATACGATGACAACAGTCAACGTCTTCTTGAGTTTATACCACAACCCGATTTTCTCAAAGTATTACACAATACAATATTTGAAAGCCTGTACAATATGTGTTTTCTAATAAAACAATATCATACAAGTGATGTTTTACACAAATGAATTTTTGTAAGATGAAGGTGATGAAAATATCTCGTTTGTAGTGCGCAACAAACACATTAATGATTTCTCTTTCAAGTCTTGTATATATAGGCAATGCATGTGAGGAGCTTTTGGAATTTTTGATAAATAGTAATTAAAGAACTTTCCAAACATCTAGATTCTTGTCCTCTTCCAGCCATTACTTTTGAATAGCCATAAATGAAATGTAATGCTTCAGAACATGCTTGCTTCAAAACACTTTAGAAGATGAATGTTAACATTGGGACTCCTTTACTTCTTTCCAGAACTATATGAATCAGAATAACGGAGTTCCTGTTCATAGCGTTTAGTTCACTCAGAAGTTGTAGCTTGAGAACTTATCTATATAAGCGTGTTATGCATATTGCTTTCTATATAATATGTGTTGAATCAGAGTTTAAACAACGATCTAACTCATCTTTTGTGCTTCTTCAATCAGAACTTCTTTGGAAAAAAATACTTATTTAGGGAGCATAATTGTTCTTTGAGTGTTTGTTATCATCAAAACTCTTACAAGGGTTGTAGAATCAAACTATGTTCTAACAATATCCCCAGGGTTTCGTGATGGCTCCATTGAAGCACTGGATGTCTGATCCTATGTACGGGGTCAGGTGGCTTTCATTCAACTGCAAGGTGGTGAACAGCTATGTGTACATGATGTCCACCGAGCTGCCTTGATCGAACAGTATGTGTCGCACATTGAAACTCGCCATGCAAGCTCTCACGAATAGTGGGATGGTCGAATTCGGGGCTCCACCGACAATTCCTCCATGTAGAAAGCGAGGGGATAGGAGCCTCCTTGGAATTTGTCCATCTTGACGTCCATATCTGAGTTAGCTTCGATCAGCTGGTCGAACCTTCTCTTTAACGACCCAACCGTGTTCCTGTTGAATCCCCCGCCAGAGATGACCATGGCTGCGGGGAATGATTCCCAAGTACTGTGTGAGGATAAGTACAACGGGACGTCCTCCATGTCCGGGTAGTAGAAATCTTTGAGCCGCGAGATTCTCATGGTGACCGGTATGGTGTCGATGTCGAGGGACTCTTTCCTTTCTTCGACGTTTTTAGTTTTTGGTGCTTCTTCACGGGCTCCCTCCTTCTTCTTGTATTGTTTGAGGTGCCCATATCGAATTAGTATTTCGATTGCATACTTGAGATGAATGCAATCTTTGGTGTTATTCTCGTGGCTTTTGTGGAACTTGCAATATTTGCTCTTGACGGTTCCTGATTTGGAAGGTGTTTGTCGGGGGAAGCGTACCCCATCCTGCTCAAATTCAGAATTGGCACATTCAGATAGAATACACTCCCTTGAGGTAGTCAGAGGGGTGTAGTCATGAAAACGACCAGCTGACCCCTTGCAATCCTTGGAGTCCCGGGACTTGTCTTCCCGTTTCTTTTCTCTCCGACGGGAGATCAAGGGATCGTCATTCCTCGAGGTCTTGGCATTCTCTTTGTGCCTCGATTCCCTAGTGTTGTTGGCGGCTTCCTTCTCCTTGTACTGGATGTACGCCTGGGTCTTGAGGAGGAGGGAGCTGAGCGTGGCTGGTGTTTCAATTCCCACAGCTTTGGCAAAGTCGCTGCGGGGATGGAGTCTGCGCTCGAGGAGATATTTCTTCATGGTGTTAGTCACGGAGACCTGCACTGCTTCCTTGTTGAAGCGTTCAATGTATTCCCGCAGAGATTCATCTCTTCCCTGAATGATTTCTTCGAGCGAAGCCTCCGACTTTGGGTGTCGGCGAGAGGCGGTGAAGTGTCTCGAAAATATCCTCCCGAGCTGCTTCCAAGAGGTGATAGACTTATCCGCGAGACTCTTGTACCAAGACATTGCTATGTTCTTGAGAGTGGTTGGGAACAATCTGCATTTGATGGCCCCTCTGACTCCTTGATATTCGAGGAGAGCGTCATTGTTCTCAATATGCTCGTCGGGGTCCTTCGTTCCATCGTAGGTTCCCAATGGAGGTGGCTTCTCCAGACCGACAGGGAGTTAGGCCTCTATAATTTCCCATGATAGCGGGCCATGGAGCTCGTCATCTTCACTATCCGCGGGGTATGGAGAAGGGGAGTGATAATATTTGCCCTGTCGATCATCGCGGTCTCGTTGAGGGGAGGGACTCCTCCATTTCTGTCTTGGTTCAAGCGAATGTAATTAAGCACGGTCGATTTTATGGTCGTATTTCCTCTTCTTGGATGAAGGATAGCCTTGATCTTTTGTAGGAGGTGCGCGGTTGCGTTTCTTGAAGAAAGAAATGTTGCGCTTATCCTTTCTTGGTGGAAAGCCACACCTAGGTGGTGATATACTGGGGGAGTCTCGTCGTCGAGATCTCCGAGGAGGAGACCTTGACCGCTTGTTCTCCCAGGCCCCTATCCTTTGGTTCTGTTGTAGGATAAGAGCGTTGGTCTGGTTGATAGCAGCGAGCAACATTGTGATGGCCGGGTCGGTGCTGAGAGGGATCAGAACTGGTTGCAGGATTTCTGACAGTTCGTCAGTGAGATTCTTGGGATGTCGCTTGTCCAAGAATTTGTTGTCACTTTGTCGAGCGTCAGTAGAATCTGGAAACGCAGTCTGGCCGTCTCGGAAACCAAGATTGTCCTCGAGGTGAGGATGTTCCTGCCTTCCGTCAGTTTTGTGCGTAGGGGAAAGAATAGCTTTTTCGAGAAAGTGGAGATCATCATGGTTGGCCATGATTTGTGAAAGGAATCTTGAAATTTTTCTTTGATATTTGAGTTTCAAGGAAGGAAATATGGGAAGAGCAATTTCCCACAAACGGCACCACTAATCTTACCGGTTGATTAGAACCTGCAAGGTGGTCGGGTGATGATATACAATTGGGTTGTGATGTCGAGGAGGAAAAAACGGGGTTGTACCTGTAAGGCACTCCGACAATCAAGAAAGAGTGGGAACAAGTAGATACAAGAAAAGTGTTAAGGTATCGGTGGTGAATAGTGAATATTCAATACCTGGCCCTCACAAGTGTGAGGGTTTATATAATTCCCCTAGCGCATGGACATTGGTTCCTGTTTTTGGGCCTGGATATGCGGGTCCGCAAAAATAGGTAACTGCCAGGACTTGGTCAAACCGGGAAGATGTGCCTGTAACTAGCTGTTAGTTCCGAGGAGGAGGTAAGTTACGGGCAGCGGTCTGGTCGGTTCCTGGTTGTCTACATGACTTGAGGTTGGGAAGACTGAGAGGTGCTCATCGATCATCTTAAATCAGTTCTGGTTTGGGAGGGCAAAGGGTCGATATTGCCCGACAGAGAGAGGGGGAGGTTCGGGCCATGAACGTATGGACCATACCGAAAGAAATGGTTAGACTAGGCCCACTATAGCTGTCGGGCCAATCCAGAACAACATGTTACTGCTAACACATGTACCGTCTTCCATCTCTCCATAGTAATCAAATCAAAGTCTTTTCTAATGAGTGTAGACCTCGTTCATACGTATGGGGGAATTTAGCTTCAATTTTTTTAGAAATGAGACAAGAACAAAGAAGCCCGTAAATTTTCCTCATCGTATCCGATTGTTCCAGTTCATGAAAAATGAAATTTAATCCCTCCTGGGATATGTTGAGAACCAACTGCGAGTAAAGTGTGTTGTCTTTGAATCAGTGTTCTATCACAGTTATGCTCCAACCAAAAGTTGTTTGAATTTTATTATGTTGGTTTTGGAGCATTTGGTTCACCGTGTTCCATTCTCTACAAAGATCTCCCTTGCTATCACCCAACCATTTCTTTAATGCCTAATGTGGAGATTCTACTCTATTAGTAGTTGTGTTTTCCAAATGTCTAACCCGGTGCATCCAAGCACACTCAACTTTCTCTTTCACATGATCAAGAATAGTAGATTCATCGCATTTCAGAAAATCTGGATATTTGACACAAGCTCCTAAAATGTACCATATTCTCAGCAGGCAACTCTTCTGTAGAATAATTTAATATATTCATCCATCCATCCATTATCTTATCCAACATAATAATAGATTTGACCATATTTCTGTCTTCACTCTTGATTTCTTTAGTGTCAACCGCGGGTTTTAGCCGAGCTCTAACATTTTTTGTTATATGATACCAACAAAGTAATGCATATGATGTAGGAAACACACTTTCAATCGCATTCTTAAGGGTGTTATCTTAGTCGGTTACTATGTCACTAGGCATATTTTGTGGATTCTTCAACAAACTCTTGCATATATCCAACAACCATGTAACATTGTCTTCTTTCTCAGATTCCAGAAATGCAAGTCCAACTGAAAATGTCTTCTATATAGAAGTGGAACTAACAATTTCTAGAAGCAAAGGCCTATACTTGTTTGTCGTGTACGTTGAATCAATTATAAGGACGGTTGGAAATGTGTTGAACAACTTGTTACTTTCTGGATAAGTTCAAAAAATGGCATGGACACTGACTTTATCCTCACACACTCTGTACCTTGAAACATAGTGGTTACCGTCCAAAAGTTTCAAAAGTTGTTGTATTTCAGATCTCAGACCTCTATTCGCCATGTTCCATTGATAATGTTCATTGTATACCTTCCTGATATTTGAAACACTTTTTGACCTTTTCCATTTCAAATCAGCAAGTATGTTTCTCAGTGCAACTTTGATTGTCGATATTTCCGAAATAATTTCCTTCTACACCAGCTTAATCTGACATATAATTGGATGACCTTGTAGCTTGGTGTCAAATGCATGATTATGTATACCATAAATGACATTAAACCACCACATATCATTAACCCTACAATATTGACGCAATTTAAACGAACACTCTCATTTTCTCAATCTGATGTCTTAATGTTTTAACTTCTAAATTTTTGGAACAAATTTTCCACTTCTTTCGCATGTTATCATTACAAATGTTGCCTTCTACTAGTGCCATTGTCGGACCTTCCAATTACAATGCTAAACCCAAGTTTGTTAGCTTCCATTCAGACCTCTTCAAGTGTAATAACTGGATAAAAACATAGAGTCGCCACCGTTAATTTTTATCTTAAGACGCGAATATAACGGAATAACCGTAATTGATAATACAAAGATTCTAAGTTTTTAACTCACTTTAGACGAAGGGAAGGTGTTAGGCACCCTTCATCTACCTTGTTCACAAGGATATTAGGGTTTAGGTTTAAGGTTTAGGAATAGGGTCTTAATTTTTTAGTTAGGGGAATCACCACAGTTTTTAAGTCGTATGCATACGTATCCTCTTATGAGGAATCTGAGTCCCAATTTATAGTTCATAGTGTTTGGTTAGTTTTTTCTATGGGTTGTAGAAATGTTTCGAATTCCCCTTGAACCAAGTCTGAGTTTGTGAATAGTGGAATCATAGATGAATTTTGCAGTTGATAAGAAACATTTATACAACCCTTTTTTGAAAATAATATGAATTTGAATTAAGTTAGTAAAAAGTTGTTAGTAATTGATTGGTTAATTGTTTTCAAGTATATAATGCAATATGAGAGAAATAGATTTTAATGCATGAGAACAATATTTAATGCAATTAAAGAAAGGTTAGTATTTTGATTAATAAATGACTATTTTATAGTTACGAAAAATATATTAAATATTTTTGAATAACTAAAAAAAACAACTATTTACTAATTATACAAAAATAATTTTTATGTAAATGCTAAAAAGGATATGAATTAAAATAATTAAATAAAGTAAATTAATTAAAATAATTATAAAATTATTTATTTAAGCTACATGGGGTTCTAATATTAAGGTTGAGTGGTGTATGAGAAATTAGTCTAGGCCCAAAAGAAAATCTAAGCCCAAACAGTTGGGGGTGCATTTTGTGTTCAATAGCGAAAACCAGGGATGTGAATATCTGGGCCTAAATCTAGATATTAGATTTGGCTCAATTGTGAGGTGGGTGTCGTTTGATCCAAATGGTAAATCTGGGAGGTCTAAATAGTAGGGGCCCAAGTTCAGAAATTGAACTTGGCCCAAATAAGCAATGGGTGTATGTTTAATTTGGAAGTAAAACAGGGGTGTGTATATAGTAATGGGCTTGAGCCCAACATATGTTTTAAGTCCACTAACACTTGGGGGTGCGTTTTGTGGTTAGGAAAGAGTAAAAAGGAAAAGAGGGGGTGCGGTTAAGAATTGGGCTTGAGCCCAGAAACAGATTAGTGGAAGGACCCATTTGGATCGTGTGAGGATGTTGCGCGAGATACAGTGAGGATGTGCAGTTATGAAATGTTTGATCAAGATCAGAGGGAAGGGATGTCAGGGTGCACGGTAAGTGAAACGAATGGGATTACAGAGATATTATATTTTATTTCTTCATTAATATTTCATTTCATTTCACTCTGTCTTTTATCTCTCTTCCTCTACTCTTGTTCTCTCTTCTCTCATCTTTCTCTATTCCTTACAGAATGAAAAAACAACAACCCTAAACCAAATCCGGCGGTAGCGACTTAACCCTTAACCCTAACCCCAAATCTCAACAAGAAAATCAAACAAATCAAGCTAAGTGAAATCGGGGGTACCTCTATCATGGTGAACCTCTGTATTTTTTTTATTCTCAGTCTAATTCGTTTCTAATCCCTCTTCTCTTTCATTTGTTGATAGTGGAAGCAACAGAATAGCGGATGAAGACTTGTAGGTAACGGTGGCGGCACCACAGATCTAGGGTTTCGAAAATTGAAACCCAGATCTCTCTTCTTTTATTCCTTCTTTTGCTCCTACTGTAATAACTTTTTTGCCCCCATGGTATTAGATTTTTGGGATATTTATACTTTTTTAGGGTTAAGTATTTTAGGAAATTTCATTTGATTTGGCGTTAGAAATTTGTTTATTGTCGTTAGAATTAGAGATTGATTGATTGTAATTGATTTTGCTTTAGATTTGTGGTATTTTTTGACTATTTTGTATAACATTCAATATGTGAAATATGATTTTAACTCAATAAGATTTGATTATATTTGTGTAATTTTATTTTGTTCATTGATTTGTTTTCTTTTGATTCATGCGTTTTTCTGGATTCTGGGCTTGGGTTGGGATGAAGAAAAACAGGGGTAGTAGCGGCGTTGTTGGGTACAATGGGTTCTAACCCTAGATGGACTTTTGGTCAAATATGTTTTTTTAATAAAAAATAAAATAATAATACTGATAAAAATAATAATAATTTTAACATTAAATAATGATAATAATTATAATTAGTGTAATTATAATAATTACTATGTTTAATAGTAATAACAATACGAATAATAATAATAATTAAAGTAAAATAAAAAATAATTTAAAGGAATGTTGACTTCAGTCAACAAAAACCTAACATGATAGGCTTCGAAAATAAACTGATATGGGCCTGCAAAATATTTTTAATGGCCCAGATAAATTCAACAAAAATGCACCCTTTGCATAGACTCAACGAAAACTGTAATGGGTTATCAAGTCATAGATGATCCATTTGAATCCTTATTAGGCGCACACCCCTCCTCTAATGAGTCTCAAAAATACTTTAATGGGCCATCAGATTTTGATGGTCCATTAAAGCAATTCACCCCCCCCCCCCCCCCCATTTATATTAAATAGGCCCCAAAACCATAATGGGTCATTCTTGAAAAAGGAAAAAGCAATAAACCCCTATGACAACAATAAACCACTTTTTTTAAATTTTAAACCACTATACCAAAAATATATACAAACTAATTTAATAATAAAATTATTAGAATTTAATCAGAAATGACCAAAAAGGAAAAGTTGATTATTGATATCCTAGGGAAAATTTGAGGTATGACATCTGCCCCTATTTAATTTCTCTTCGATTAAATGGTGTGATAAAATACAGGTCTCACACATTTGAATCAGAGGGTTATTAAATAATTGAAGACCCCAAAATTTGACTCAGGAAATATAAGGATACACTGTAAAACGTTCCTAAGAGTCCGGAAAAATAGGCAAAGATGATGATGTATCATCCTACCAGAGTTTGAACAAAGAGTTATGATTGACCTAGATACGACGATGTGGATAACTTGTCAATACCTAGAAAAGAGATCGTAGACATTATGTATTTACCATAACCTAGGAGGAAAATACATAAGTTGAAAATTGATAACTTATAATGCATATTTTTGCATACTTATCGCAGCCTAGGGGATAGATAGTAAAAATATAGGTTTGTGTATTTATCATGACCTAGAGAATAACTAACACAGACTTGATAATTCATCGTCGTTTAGAGACTGACATAATGAACTATAGATTTTCGCATACCTACCATAATCTTGGGGGTAGATAACACGAAGATAAGCTTGTGCATTTATCACGACCTTAGGAAAAATAACACGAGGATAAGCTTATGTGATTATCACGGCCTAGAGTATAAATATCATAACCCTGATAATTCGCATATCTACCACAACCTAGAGGATAGATAATATGAGGATAGATTTGTGCATTTATCACGACCTAGAAGATAAATGACATGAGGATAGGCTTATGTATTTATCACGGCTGTTAAGGATAAAAATGTTGATATATTTGTAGATAATATTTTGTTCTTTGCATTCTATTTTGATAATTAGTAGTGTTTAAGTTTGTAAATAGATGTAAATAATCAATTATATGGTTTATAAGGTAAATCACTTTGCTTACTTAGTTTTATGCTCATTTTTTAGGTTTTGATATTTGTCATTAGAGAATTAGAGCTTTGGGCAAGCAAGAGCCAAGATTGGGGTGCAACAAGTCAAAAAATGAAGATTTGTTCAGGCTAGCGCGCTAAGCGCAAATTGCAGGGCACTTTGATGTTTTACGCTTTTGACAGAATGACATGTTTTTGGGCCTGCTAAGTGGCCTCGTCCCACTTAGCGCAATTCAATGAGTCATAAAAAAAGATATTTGAGCTGAGCATGCTTAGCTCGCTCGGACCGCTTAGCGGGACTCACTTTTTGGGCACTTGTATAAGTAGCATTCTTTGTGATATTTTGGCTACCAACTCTTGTCAAACACACAAAAATCAGATATCTAGGTCTAAGAAATATTTTTTATTATTGGTAAGTTAAGATCAAAGATTTGTACCTTAAATCTTTGATACTTTCTAGTTAATGGTCATCAAGCTTCATACATTACATGTTGATCAAACTACCATGGTGATGGGTAGCTAAATCCTTCTTTGTATCAAGATTAGAGGTAGATAATCTTCATCTTTGTATGTATTTACCTTGATCATTTGTATGTGAACATGTTGATTATAAATATAAGGTGAAAATTCTTTTTTATGGTTTATATTTGAGTTGATCATTATTGATAAATATGTTCATCTCTTGACCTAGGTTTTCACTTATCAATGAACAATTTATGGACATAGTTTTGTGAGTTGATATTCACTAATATTGAGCTTTTAAAGTTATCAAATTGATAGTTAGGTAGAGATATCATCTAAGGATCAATTTGATAAAACTCACAATTTGTTTTAGAGATGAAACATCTTGAGAGGATATGTGATTTTGTTTATGTTTAATGAGTTCACATACTTGATTGAGAAAATATGCCCGAAAGAGATTATCGAGCCCTAATCTTGAAACACTTTTATCAATTATTTAAAATCGAAACTTTGTTATACCTATATTTGATACTTTGCATGAAATTGACATTTTCCGTTACTAAAATCAAAATAAAACCCATTTATGAAACTTAAGCTTAAAACGATTATAATTGTAGAACGGCGGTAATATCACACCACTCTCTATGGAAAATGATAATTTAAATACTTTCCCTATAAAGAGAATTTCAAAAAAATAGCGTTGTTGTCAGGGATTGGCGTTTGATATTGCAAGCATTACAATAGTTCTATTATTTTAAG
This sequence comes from Vicia faba, assembly GCA_948472305.1. Lineage (NCBI taxonomy): Eukaryota > Viridiplantae > Streptophyta > Magnoliopsida > Fabales > Fabaceae > Vicia > Vicia faba. Next base: position 806,702,425 of record OX451741.1, read on the forward strand.
TTAAATTATAACATTATAATATCTCTTGTTTTTTTCACTTGTTTGGCTAGTGTTTTCATACTTTTGTTTATGCGAAGAAGTGTTTCTGAAGATCAACTCCTTTTTGATCCTGAAATCGAAAGGACTTATAGAAGACTGAATAGCAAGACCCGAAGGAGGAGAAAGATAGCTAAGGAAAGGAAAGAAAGAGAAAGCATCTACTTATTCAACAGTCCAAAATCTAGAAGAATTTATGGCTGATCCACCACCTCCTTCTAGAGGTCCGTGCATAAAGTCCTAGACAAAATGCTCAATTTTCTTGCCAAGCCAATGCGAGGAATTCTAAGATGAAAACTGGAATACTACAGCTTTTGTATGTGAATCCTTTCATTGGCCTAAATCATGAAGACCTGTACTACCATCTCACAAAATTCTATGAGATTTCCGGTTCCATAGGAGCCCCAGAAGCTAAAGAAGAGCAAGTCTTCAAGAGACTATTCCCTCATTCTTTAGTGGGGAAGGCCAAATATTGGTATCTTGACCAACCCACTCAAATTATGACATAACAGAATGTTCTAAAAGAGAAATTTATAGAAAGATTATTTCCTCATTCTAGGTTTATGGAGACCAAAACCGCAATATCCATGTTTTCTCAAGGTAGTAATGCATCTCTGAATAATGCTTGAAGAGGTACAGTTCAATATTGTGAAAGTTTCCTAACCATGGTTTTGATGAGACTACAAAATTACACATTTTACACAATGGTCTTTAACCTTAACCAAAACTATTGTTGGATGTTACAGCAGGTGGTTCATTAATGTCAAAGACTTCAGGGGAAGCAATTGAAATCATTGGGAAGATGGAGATAAATGATCATCAAGTTCAACACGACTGGGGGACCTCACAAAGGAAGTCAGGAGTTCTTAAATTAGGAACAAATGATGCTATCATAGCTCAAACCAATTACTTTCTCAACAAGTGGAGGAACTTACAAATAAAATGGCCAAACTACCTTAACAAATTAAGGATATGCAATAAATTCTAAGCAAGAAAGTACAACAAATAGCTTATTGTGAGTTATGTCAAGGTGATCATCAAACTGGATTTCGTCCTCCGGTGGGAGAATAAGCAAATTACATGGGAAATCAAATCCAAAATCAAGCTTATCAACCAAGACAACATAATTATCAAAATAACCAAGGTTACCAAAAAAGGGTAATCAAAGTTATCATAAAGGTTGGAGGCAAGATGAAGGAAATGTAAACCGACAAAATTCATACCAAAATACCGCTCAAAATTCACAGCCTCAAAGTGGTACTTCAAAGATGGAATAAACTTCCACTCAATTATGCAAATTTCTAAGGCAAACCAAAATACAAATGAAGGGGAAATCAAAAATATTGAGAACCAAGTTGGGAAACTTTCCAAGCAACTTGCCGAAAAACAAACGGGGTCGTCCTTTTTCGCAAACACTCAAGCAAATCCGAAGGACCATTGCAAGGAAATCGTAACAAGGAGTGGAAGAGAAGTTAGTGGAGAAGAAAATGTGTAGGTGTTTAGGTATTGGCTTGCATTTTTGGTAAAACCCAAGTGTATGTGTGAATGTCATGACTGATGTCATAACATTCTAGTTTAGTTTGTACTGACTCATTAGGTACCTTTGCAGAAAAATATTGTAATTCAAGTACTGATGTTTATAAGTGTGTATCTGAGCATTTTGCAAAATGATCACATTTTGCTAAATCAGTAGACAGGTTTTCTCAGATGTCATAACAGATGTTATGACATCCTGTTCTGAACTAACAGGTTTGCAGGTTGGATAAGTCTGAGTTTTTTCAGGAAAATAACTCAGTCTTTCCTGAATAGAATCCTGCGTTTTCTGAGGGGTAACCTAGCTCAACCCTAACCTGGTTAATAAAGTCCTGTGACCTGGTCTTTAGGTCAAACGGAATTAACCCTAGGCTTTTGTGGAAACCCTAACTGAAGTTGCAGCTGCTATATATTCAACAGAGCTGCTGTTTTGCAAGTAGAAAAGAAAAAAAAATGTAATATTGGGGGTGTTCTGTTAGGTAAACCTGTCGGTCTGTGGCAAGGTTACCATGTGTGTAACTCGATACCTGTAGGTAAGAGTTTGAGTGTTCTTGGACGAAGCTGTGAAGCAAGTCTAAGTATTTTTGCATTACTTCGTATTCATTGTAATGTAGGAAACCAAGTGGGAGGGCACTACTTCTTGAGTAGGAGTAAGACTTCTGTTGCTGCGGCAATAGGAATGGAAACTGGTAGGTTTCTATCTAGGAGTTCCTAGGTATAGGTTGCACTGGGTAGATGATTAAGTGAAGGATGGGAACTTGTGAAGTTTAGTCCTGAATTAATATTGCTGATAGTGGATCTTCTTCCTGGCTTGGTATGCCCCCAGAGTAGGTGTGTTTCACCGAACTGGGTCAACAACTGATTTGTGTTTTTACCTTCAGCACTCTACAATTCTGTCTGTTATATATCAAGGTAAAACTGTAATGTTGTAACAGATGATGTCTCAGAACATGTTAAGACATCATGCTGATATCTGTGCAGGGGAAACAAAACTGTGAAGGTTGTTTGCTCTCTGCTGATCATGTGCAACAGATGAACAGAACTAGGTACATCGTTGTTCTATCCTCTGCACCTTCAAAGTATATCCGGCACAGCTTGGATAAACTGTGCTTCTGTTTCTCTTCAGTACTGAATCACGAAAAATTGGGTATCTACCTTGCAGTGTATTTATTATGTCATATCAGATGTCTAGACATTGAGTATAACCTCTGAATTCTGGCATACACCAGAATTTCAATTGGTATCAGAGCAGGCATCATGTTCTGTTTCTGGATGAGATCCATGGGTGATACTTTCTGGTATCTGCAAGGTCAATCTTAGTACTGGAGATTGTAACCTGGAAAGGTTTGTTATTTCCCTGAATGGTCCCTTAAAGTGGGAGGATGGACTATTCATGACAGGAACTGTGTGTACCTGTCTTTGGTGATTGGCATTTGGCCTGGTTGTGTGGTAGTTGCTCTAGGTTTGATTTATTTTCAAACCTAGTATTTGTGTACACCTAAAGTGTGTGTGCAAAGATTGAGTTGTATTATGTTCTTCCGCTGTGTAATACTTGGCAAAACTCAAGCTCTGATGTGTTTCCCCTCTTGTGGATTAAAGGCTACTGTATTCAAGAATTCAACATAAGCTATTGAAGATGTCACAGATACTTGAGTCCTATCAAGTCCACTCATGAAGACGTTCTTCGTTCAGGATGGTAAGAATCACATAATCACGGATTAGTGTTATACGAAGACCTTGAAGAATTTCAAGGAGGGCCTTGTTCCAAGGTGATGGAACTGATGTTCTATGTGATGGTGGAACAAGTATGCAGCTACTAGTTGAAGAGCATATGTTTTGGGTGTCAAACAAAGGGATACTTTTGTTTGGAACCTACTCCTGACCTGGAAGAGGAGACATCTGTGTGTGCAAAGTTGACAATGGTAGAATCAACTATGTCTGTGTGCTCCCAAAGGTTACTTTTAGGAGTCAGAACTCTAGAAGTGAAGCTGGTTGAGATGTGACATTGATCAGGGCTGAGCAGTTGTTCCCTGGAGTACTATGGTGTGAAGAAAGACAAGCTCATTGGTTAATAAAAGTCAATGATGGTGCAGCATTATTGCTCCTTCATAAGAAGTAGATTGGGATCATGAATCTTGTCATTTAAACATCATGATTAGAAGTGGAAGATCTTTCAAGATGTGAGAATATGAAGACTCAGAATTTGGTTAAGGTAGTATGTTCTGGCAATACATATCTGCTGATGATTGGTGTTGTTGTCTTCTCTGAAGTACTTAAGGTCAGCTGAAGTTTGATTGGTGTGATTGGAGTATGAACAGGTATAACTCTTGGAGTTACTTGAATCTGGTAGGGATGTCATATGTCATGTCGAGACATTTGTGTACAATGCATGGATATTTTGTGTGGAGCTTCCATGATTGGTAGTTTGAGGGGGAGATTTGGTTAACCTCCTCACATTAGTTCAGCCTGGTGTTTAGCTGGCTGTTGACCTATATCACATGGGTTCTGGGTGTTGTGTGACATATTTGCAAGGAAGGATTCATCTCTCTCATTCCTAAGGATGAATCTGATCTGGTAGGAGTTTCAAATCTGTTGAGGTGAGTAGAGTTTGTTCAGAGAAAATTCTATTTACTTGAGTCAAGGGTGGCAACCTAGATATCTCAACTCTTTGGTCTCTCAAAGAAAGTGCTTGCAAGAAGAAGATATTAACACACGAAGAGTATGTCAAAGTATACAAATGGTGAAAGTATCTTACAGGATAATGGGAAGGATTTATGATCAATTGCTATTTGTGACAAGTACAAGTATTTAATTGATTATCCTTGGAGTTCAAGATAACTGATGTTCTTAAAGATGTGGGAACATTCCTTCTTCTAGACCCTGTGAAGAATCACAGGAAGAGTGATACTTTAGAGCTATCTCTTTGGTGACAGCAAAATCATTTGATCCTTGAAAAGGTTTCCTGGAAACGTGTTCAGACTTGAAGCTACAAGAAGAAGAAGACATCATAATCTTGATGATGGTTACTTGGATCAGTCTGGTTCTGATCTAGGTAAGGAAGTAAATTAGAGAAGGAGTTGAATTCAACAACTAGATGTTATAACATAATGTTGTGACATTTGGTTCAACATCAGATTCTTGGTTGGTGAAGTGGCGCATCAACTTAAGATAGGATGATCTACGAAGTTGAAGATTGGATACTTCAAAAAGATCGTCTCTTTGCAGCTCTTTGGAGTTGTTGGGTGGAGAAGATGTTACATGTTCCTGTCTTAGTGTATCTAAGCCTTTTGTGATAACTTGTAGCTTGAAGTTCAAATTTCAATTGGAAGATCAGAATATCTTTGGGAGAAGTCTGATAAACATGGAGAAGTCAAAAGGTGGCATTTGATTTTTTTTCATATGAGGATTCATGAAGGAGATAATCAAACAGTGGCATTTGGTCTATCTCAGCAGTGGATTCAGAGAATCAAGATAATCAACATGTGGCAGCTGATTATTATCGAGAAAGTTTGATTCAGAGTATGAATGCGTTCAACCAATATTGTTGAATAGAGGGTGCGCTCTTGAAGACATGAAGATGCGTCTTATGTTTTCCATTCATCAAGGGGTCTTATTTACTTTGATTCAGAAGTTGTCTTGAAGGTCCAACTGAGTATTGAATGTGACCTACTTGTTTCCATGAGGAGAAGTGATTGTCCCTAACAGGGGGAGTATTGGTTTGTACGAAAAGTCTTCATCAAACTCGTAGGATATAAAGTGTGGCACTTTATTAACTATTGGGATGATGTGTTCAAAACTGAAGGAGGAAAGTTGATGGTTGCCCAAATATATGTTGATGACATAGTGTTTGGAGGAATGTCAGAACATATGGTTAAACACTTTGCTGACCAAATGCAGGCTGAATTTGAAATGAGTCTCATGGGAGAACTAACTTATTTTCTTGAACTACAAGCCTCACAGATGGAGGACTCAATCTTCTTATCTCAAAGCAAGTATGCTAAGAACATTGTAAAGAAGTTTGGTATGGAGAATGCAAGTCACAAAAGGACCCCTGCTCCTACTCATCTAAAGCTTTCCAAAGATTCAAGTGGGGTTAAGGTGGATCAAAGTCTGTACAGAAGCATGATAGGAAGCTTGCTGTACTTAACTGCCAGCAGACCTGATATTGCCTTTGCAGTTGGAGTTTGTGCTAGATACCAAGCTGATCCCAAAGTCAGTCATTTCAATCAAGTGAAGAGAATTTTGAAGTATGTAAGTGGTACTTACAACTATGGATTGATGTATACTCATGGCTGTGAACCAGCTCTGACTGGCTACTGTGATGCTGATTGGGATGGGAGTGCTGATGATAGAAAAAGCACCTCTGGAGGATGTTTCTTCTTGGGAAGTAATCTGGTTTCCTGGTTCAGCAAGAAACAGAATTGTATGTCTCTTTCCACTGCTGAAGCTGAATACATTGCAGCTGGTAGTAGCTGCTCTCAAATGATATGGATGAAACAGATGCTCACTGAGTATAATGTCACACAAGATGTTATGACATTGTACTGTGACAATCTGAGTACAATCAACATATCCAAGAATCCCATTCAGCATAGCAGGACCAAACATATTGACATACGACATCACTTTATCAGAGACCTTGTAGAAGAGAAGACAATCAAATTGGAACATGTTGCCACTGAGCTACAGCTGGCTGGCATTTTTACCAAGGCTCTGGATGCAAATCAATTTGAAAACTTAAGGGGTAAGTTGGGTATTTGCCAACATGAGGAATTGTAGCAATTAATTTTGCTTAAAACAAGGATCATAGGAGTTATTCCTGTTCTGATTGGTTTAAAATTGTATTTTCTCATTTCCTACAATTCTTTTAAGAAGTTGAATAGACACTCCCTTGCTTCCTTCCCCTCTCGTCTCCTCATCAAAACCCAGTCTCTCAATCAGAATTTTCTCCTCAGTTGCTGTTGGTCCTCTAGGACTGTCAAAATGTCTCAAACACCACCATCATCCAATACGACTATTTCAACCTCTTCCTCTGGATCTGATGACAGTGCTTGAAGGTTGGTTGCTGTTTGGTGGTGTTGCTGGTCAGTGCTGATATCTGGTGGAGTTTGGAAGTTTTTTTCTGCTGATGCTCTTATTAGTTGTTTTTGGATAACTGTATAATCATTATGAACATGTATCTTTGGCCCATTTGTGGCTAAAGAGGGGGAGAATATTTTGGTACTTAATATGTTCTTGCTCAATTAGACATTCTATTTTTCTGCAGTCATTTATTTCTGCTGCTATCTATCTCTGATTGCTTAGGGTCTTTAGCCCAAAATCTGCCAAAGGGGGAGTTTGTAGGTGTTTAGGTATTGGCTTGCATTTTTGGTAAAACCCAAGTGTATGTGTGAATGTCATGACTGATGTCATAACATTCTAGTTTAGTTTGTACTGACTCATTAGGTACCTTTGCAGAAAAATATTGTAATTCAAGTACTGATGTTTATAAGTGTGTATCTGAGCATTTTGCAAAATGATCACATTTTGCTAAATCAGTAGACAGGTTTTCTCAGATGTCATAACAGATGTTATGACATCCTGTTCTGAACTAACAGGTTTGCAGGTTGGATAAGTCTGAGTTTTTTCAGGAAAATAACTCAGTCTTTCCTGAACAGAATCCTGCGTTTTCTGAGGGGTAACCTAGCTCAACCCTAACCTGGTTAATAAAGTCCTGTGACCTGGTCTTTAGGTCAAACGGAATTAACCCTAGGCTTTTGTGGAAACCCTAACTGAAGTTGCAGCTGCTATATATTCAACAGAGCTGCTGTTTTGCAAGTAGAAAAGAAAAAAAAATGTAATATTGGGGGTGTTCTGTTAGGTAAACCTGTCGGTCTGTGGCAAGGTTACCATGTGTGTAACTCGATACCTGTAGGTAAGAGTTTGAGTGTTCTTGGACGAAGCTGTGAAGCAAGTCTAAGTATTTTTGCATTACTTCATATTCATTGTAATGTAGGAAACCAAGTGGGAGGGCACTACTTCTTGAGTAGGAGTAAGACTTCTGTTGCTGCGGCAATAGGAATGGAAACTGGTAGATTTCTATCTAGGAGTTCCTAGGTATAGGTTGCACTGGGTAGATGATTAAGTGAAGGATGGGAACTTGTGAAGTTTAGTCCTGAATTAATATTGCTGATAATGGATCTTCTTCCTGGCTTGGTATGCCCCCAGAGTAGGTGTGTTTCACCGAACTGGGTCAACAACTGATTTGTGTTTTTACCTTCAGCACTCTACAATTCTGTCTGTTATATATCAAGGTAAAACTGTAATGTTGTAACAGATGATGTCTCAGAACATGCTAAGACATCATGCTGATATCTGTGCAGGGGAAACAAAACTGTGAAGGTTGTTTGCTCTCTGCTGATCATGTGCAACAGATGAACAGAACTAGGTACATCGTTGTTCTATCCTCTGCACCTTCAAAGTATATCCGGCACAGCTTGGATAAACTGTGCTTCTGTTTCTCTTCAGTACTGAATCACGAAAAATTGGGTATCTACCTTGCAGTGTATTTATTATGTCATATCAGATGTCTAGACATTGAGTATAACATCTGAATTCTGGCATACACCAGAATTTCAAAATGAAAAGAAGGGCGACGAGGTTGTTGAGGAAGAGATTATGGTAGAAGAGGAAGTATAAGATGAGAAAGTGTTAGAAAAAATGTTGAGGAGGACTTAGTTGAAAAGGACCAGTTGGAGAAGGAAGAAGTTGAAAATAAAGATATAGAAAAAAATGAGAAAGAATAAGGGGAATGGGAAAGTGAATACTATTCCAGTTCAAAATTTTGCCTATCCTCATGCTCCTTCCAAGAAGGATAACATTAGGAACTATGATCGGTATATATTTAAGCAATTGCAAATAAATATCCCATTTTCTGAAGCTATCGAGCAAATGTATATATGTGCAAAGTTCATGAAAGATATTCTTAAAAAAAAAGAAGATCGAAAGATCAAGAAGTTATCATGGTTGATGCATATTGTAGTGCTATCATCCAACAAACTCTATCAAAGAAGGAAAGTGATCCGGGAAGGGTTACTTTGCCGGTTACCATTGGTGATTTTTATGTCGGTAAGGGATTGATTGATTTGGGTTCTAGAATTAATTTGATTCTTTTGTCTATTGTGAAAAGATTGGGGAGCATAGAGATGAAGTCAACAAAGATGATACTTCAACTAGCCGACAAATCCATCACACATCCTTACGGTGTAGCTCAAGATGTGCTAGTGAAATTGGATAAAAAATTTATTCCCGATTGATTTTGTTTTGATTGATATGGAGGAAGACCATGATGCACCTGTGATTCCCGGTCGATCACTCATGAAGACTGCAAGAATGATGATCGACATCGAAGATGGTTTGATGAAGATCTGAGTTCAAGATGAAGAAGTAAGTTTTAATCTCTTTGAAGCTATGAAACATTCTAATGATAAAGGAACTTTCTTTAGAGTTGATGCTATTGAAGAAGTTATTTGGGATGCTTCTAGTGAAGTTTATCTTTCAACGCCTCTTGAGAAAACATTGACTAATGTGATTCAAGTTCTTCATGTCCATGAAGAAAAGGAATTGGAAGAATTTGTGAAGGAATTTGAGACTTTAGAAGAAGTTCAACTTTGGATGGAAGAAGTTGAAATTTTGAAGAAGGAAGCTAAAGAAGAAGAACCTAAACTTGAATTGAAAATGTTGTCGTATCACTTAAAGTATGTGTTTCTTGATGATGGTGGTAACAAACCGGTAATCATTAGTAATGCTTTGTCGGAAAAGGAGGAACATTATTTAGTTCAAGTTTTCAAAGAAAATCAAAGAGAAATAGGTTGGGTTTTAGAGGATTTGAAAGGCATAAGCCTGACTTATTGTATGCACAAGATTTTTATGGAAGAGGATTTCAAGCTGGTAGCTCAACCTCAACGCCGCTTGAATGTGACAATGAAAGAGGTAGTGAGAAAAGAAGTTCTGAAACTATTGGATGTCGGGATGATTTATCCTATTTTCTATAGTACTTGGGTGAGTCCGGTACATGTGGTTCCAAAAAAAGGTGGAATGACCATAATTAGAAATGAAAAGAATGAATTGATTCTCATAAGAACCGTAACGGGATGGAGAATGTGTATTGATTACCGGAGGCTTAATCAAGCAACTAGGAAAGATCACTTTCTTCTTCCTTTTATGGATCAAATACTAGAAAAGTTGTCGGGTCATGAGTTCTATTTTTTTGGATAGGTATTTTGGGTATAACCAAATTTCGATTAATCTGGGAGACCATGGGAAAACGGCTTTCACTTATACGTTTGGAGTTTTTGCTTATAGGAGGATGCCCTTTGGTTTGTGCAGTGCACCGACAAATTTTCTAAGGTGTATGCAAGCCATGTTTTTTGATCTTATTGAGAAGACTATGGAAGTTTTCATGGAAGACTTCTCTGTTTTCGTGGTGTCTTTTAATCTTTGTTTGAAAAATTTGGATACCATTTTGAAGAGGTGTGTGGACTCCAACTTAGTGCTTAAGCTTGTAACTGGTTACCAGTAACCTATAATCGGCTAGCACTGTATTAAAAAAGTGAAATAACCTTTTTAATAATTTGGGAATGCAATGCAAGTTATATTAAAAGCCATGAAACATGTATGTATAATATTAGACATATTTTGAGCACTATAGTAACATACTATATTGAATTGGAGTTTGTACCTTAATGAAGATCAAATACCAAAGTTTTCTTTAGGAGTAACCTAGCATGCAAGCCAAAAGTCCATTTTGAGTAGATACTTTTTCTTTTTCTTTTTGATAATACCTTTTTCCTTGATCATGATGTTTGTAATCATCAAAAAATAAACTTGATGAAGCATGATTCTACAACAACCCTTTCAATTCCTTGTGATTCTTGCTTAGCGTGTTTTATGCTTTTTTGTGATGAATGCATGATTTGATTCGAATGTTGGCATGATTGTTGGATGAGTGAAAAATCCCTTTTGTTGTTCCTTATCCATTAATGAGTATGTGTTTAAGTGTAATTCATTTTTGAGTTGTATTATTTTGGAAATTTTGATATGTATTTTGCACTTAACCAATGTTTCATCCTTATGGTTGGATTTAGTTAGTGGTAAGCATTATCTTTTTTGTTCTTATTCATTTAAACCATAAAATTGTCTTGTGCTAAAATTTTATTGTTTCCTAATTTTGTGGTTTGTCTTGGTTTTCTTTTAATTGGAGATTTTTGTTTAGGGAAAAACGAAATGCTAAGTTAGGGAGAGTTATTAAGGACAAAAATGTTTATATATTTATAGACAATTTTATGTTCTTTGCGTTCTATTTTGATGATTAGTAGTATTTAAGTTTGTAAACAAATGTAAATAAGCAATTATATGGTTTATGCGGTAAATCACTTTGTTTACTTAGTTTAATGCTCATTTTGTAGGTTTTGATGTTGGTCATTCGAGCATTGGAGCTTTGGGTAAGCTAGAACTAAGATTGGGGTGCTACAAGTCAAAAATGAAGATTTGTTCAAGTTAGTGCACTAAGCGCAAATTTTAGTGTGATTTAATGTTTTGCGCATTTGACAGAATGACATGTTTTTGGGCCTGCTAAGCGGCCTCGTCCCACTTAGCATGGTCCACTGAGTCAGAAAAAAAGATATTTTCATTGAGCCCTCTTAGCGCACTCGGGCCTCTTAGAGGGACTCACTTTTTGGGCACTTGTATAAGTATCATTCTTTGTGATATTTTGGCTACCAACTCTTGTCAAACACATAAAAATCAGATATCTAGGTCTAAGAAATATTTTTTATCATTGGTAACTCAAGATCAAATATTTCTACCTTAAATCTTTAATATTTTCTAGTTGATGTTCATCATGCTTCATACTTTACTTTTTGATCAAACTACAATGATGATGGGTAGCTAAGTCCTTCTTTGTGTCAAGATTAGAGGTAGATAATCTTCATCTTTGTATGTATTTAGTTTAATCATTTGTTAGGAACATGTTGATGATAAATATAACGTGAAAATTCTTGTTTTATGGTTTATATTTGAGTTGATCATTATTGATAAGTATGTTCATCTCTTGACCTAGGTTTTCACTTATCAATGAAAAATTTATAGACATAGTTTTGTGAGTTGATATTCACTAATATTGAGATTTTAAAGTTATCAAATTGATAGTTAGGTAGAGAGATCATCTAAGGATCAATTTGATAAAACTCACAATTTGTTTTAGAGATGAAACATCTTGATAGGATATGTGATTATGTATATGGTTAATGAGTTCACATACTTGATTGAGAAAATACATCCGAAAGAGATTATCGAGCCCTAATCTTGACATGCTTTTACCAATCATTTAAAACTGAAACTTTGTTTTACCTATATTTGATACTTTGCATGAAATTGATATTTTCCATTACTAAAATCAAAATCAAACCCTTTTATGAAACTTAAGCTTAAAACGATTATAACTGTAGAACTGCGGTAATATCACACCAATCTCTATGGAAAATGATAATATAAATACTTTCTCTGTAAAGTGCATTTCAACAAAGACCTAGAGGATAAATAACATAACCCTGATAATTCGCATACCTACCACAACCTAGCGGATAGATAATACGAGGATAAATTTGTGCATTTATCACGACCTAGAGGATAAATGACACGGGGATATGCTTATGTATTTATCATGACCTAGAGGATAAATAACATAAACCTGATAATTGGCATACCTACCACGACCTAGAGGATAGATAATACGAGTTAGGTTTTTGAAAAGTGTTCTTATAATTGAATCTTAGATAACTAAACTAAAGATAAGATCGGAGTTTACAGGTTGTGTCTGTTCTAAACCAAGGTGTTTGTTTATTTTGCATAGATAAGTTAAATCAACAATAGGCCCCAAGAAAATTTGTAGTTTTAACCAAAATAGATTTGAAAAAACGCCATGCACATTGTATATGTATAATGCCCTCAATCGACATGGAGCCAAAATGTATATGCACTGAGTATTTTGTATATGCACCAAATGTTTGTATATGCACCACAAGTTTCTTTGTAAATGTTTTGATATTTTTCTCCTTTTAAACCATTGGTTCTTTTCCTTTTGGGTCACCGAATCTCCCAATGCCGTGTGTTGTGCTGTTGTACCCCAATTTTTGCCCCTAAGATTCCCCTATCATATCATATCAACTCGATCATAACAAGATCACATTAGGGTTGGTTCTTCCTCTTTTTCTATCTCATATCTTTAAGTTTGCTCTTGAGGAATCTCCAAGCACCTTAGTTGTGTATTTTGTATATTTGTTGTTGACTAACTTCTAATCAAAATATAAAAAAATATATATTTGTCTTTGTCTTTGTATATTTGTGTTTTATAGGTACAGAGTCGAAGCATCTGACAAATAAGGTTTTTCGGTATTATTTCCCTAAAATCTCTATTTGCAAAGAAAAAATAATTAAAATTTTTCATTTTTTTCACTATACAATTGATTGCTCTTAGAGTGCAATCGATTACACAAAGTGCATTTTGCGCAATATTTGGAAAAAAAACACTGATGCAATCGATTGCTCCCAGAGTGCAATCAATTGCACATAGTGAAATTTTGAAAAAATCAGCAATTTCAAGCTTGTCAATTTTGGCTCCAATTATTCTTCATTTTTTAAAATATAGATCATTAATTCAAATTTTGGCTCCAATTTTTCTTCATTTTTTGAAAAATATTCATTAATTAAAATTTTGGATCCAAGAATTAATTACCAAGCCTAATTTCATTTTCCAAACCAAACTTCAAACCACCACTAATCCCAAGCCTAAACTCTATAAATAGAGCATTCATTTCATTCAAATCTCAAGCTTTTGATAGCCAAATTCACTTTGCTAAAAAATCTCTCAATTCCCTCCATCTACCAAATTCACTCAAAGCTCCATTTTCAAAAAAAGTTAGTAAGCTTTGCATTGAAGCTTACTAATCTTTGAGCTAAACCTTCATCCAAACACTTTTTCTTTATCAATTCTCTATCTTTGTCAAGTTGGATCTTCATCTTTCACAATGTGATCTCTTGTTGATCTTTGGAGTTGATTTATTGAGCATTGTTTTATGATTCCATTGGTGCTATTTTCTCATTATTTGATGGAATTTTCGTGCACAATTAAATACATGATCATAAGGTGTTTGATGAAAAGTTTGAACAAGAATTTGGACTTTTGAAATATTGATTTGCTGTTTTTCACAGGGTGCAGTCGATTGCTTCCAGAGTGCAATCGATTGCCACAGAACGCTTTACGTCTTTTTTGGAAAAAAAACATTGATGCAATCGATTGCTCCCAGAGTGCAATCGATTGTAACAGAGCTAAAATGCATTTTCTGCCTTGTTTTGGGGTTGTTTTGATCCATCTCTCTTTTTTTACTCACTCCTTTTGATTGTTGATTTGGATTGTAATTTTAAATGTCTAATTTCTCTTTAAATTCAATGAACTTTGGGTGTAGATGAAGTTAGATAAATGTTCATTAGTTCAAATCTACCTAAGAGTGAATTATTTAATTCATTTTTGGTGCTTTGGATTAACGATATGTTTAGTACTTTAATCCATCAAGATGAGTGATTGAATTTAAAGATGAAAGGAATTTAAGATAGTGATCCAAATTAACTTATCATTCTCATCCCTCTTCATCTTATCCTTTTCTTTTTTATTTGTGCTACATGTTGTTAGAGGATGATCTACATATCATATCTCTAAACATGAAGTACATAGATTGCTATTGACCAACCTCAAAATAGGTGTGACTTCTACATAAGTCCACTTACGATTGCTTAACATAGCGCTAAATTTTGTCCCGATTTGAGAAAATGATCATTCGTGGCCCAAACCTATGTTTTCAAGCCCAAGTATGTTAATTTGAACCCTTTGATCCAATAACCTTGAGATTCATTGTTAGGAGGCTTTGGTTCTACCAATCCTCCAATGGATCTTCATCAATTTTGGTCAACGTGGATCACTTAAACATTATTGATCATTAAATGTTGCCTTGAGGATTCTTAAATGGATGATGTACTTGACAAAAAGCAAATGCAACTTGTTGTTGAGAGGCTTTGGTTCTACCAATACTATAATGAGTTCCAAATGCAAGTTTCAAGATGGTCATCCAACTAACCATTAACTTCTAACAGTTGACTTTACTTCATGCTTTTATTTTATGCTTCTACTTTATGCCCCATTTACTTTATCATTTACATTTCATGCTATTTTCATCTTTGCTCACTTGAGTATTTACTTTTATGTCATTTTTATTTTGCTCACTTGAGGTTTTCTTTTCCTTTTAAAGATACCTAATAATCAACATGAACCATAAAAAACATTAATAATACTTGGACTATTTAGTTATTATCCTTGGCATTATGGAGTATTGGACTTCTTGGACTTAAGATTAGAGACCTTGATCATATGTTGGAGGCCTTGTGACCTTAATTGATATTTTTTCTGGAACTCTTGAGGTTTACCTCAATACATTGGTTTGTTTGTTTGTTTTGTATGCAGGTTATTGTGATTATGCACTTTGTCTGTAATCTGGAATTCATCTGTATACAGTCGTTACTCTGCCAAATTTTTGTGAAGACTTAATACATTTGAAGTTTTGTCTTCTCAAGAGGTTTAGTATCCTTTATTGGTTTCAATTCAAATAATGGGAATTCTATCTTGACTCATAATGTCAAGTGTTAGCTTCTTGTTGGTTAGATGGTTCTTCTCCCTAGATTTTATCTTATGCTTTAGGATAGTCTCTTCATCTCCTCCCATCTTCTTTATTTAAAAACTCTTCTCCCTCCTTTTGAAAACTCTTCTTGTTTCTAAACTTGAATCACTTTCATAATAAACTTGGACTTAGGTCCATTCATTATCAAAACATTTTCATAAATAAACTTCAATCAACTTAATAATACCTTGAATTTTTTTTGTGAGAATACTAAAAGTCAATCAATCTCATTAAAACCATTTTTTCCATTTTGGCTCTTATCTTTAAAATTTCCTCAAAAGATTAGACTCTTGTCAATCCTTGTAGTGATGAAAACAACTATACTTCTACAATATGTAGTGAAGTGTGATGTTTTCCACTTGGGTGTTGAGTGAGGCGTTGTTGATTTTAAAATCCAAGCCATATCCTCCACTTTGAGATGACGCAAATTCTCCTTTCTCATATTTGTGGGTAGTAAGTATGTTTTCTACACGGACAATGACGCTGATGCCTTATCTCATAAAATTAACCAACACACTTGTGTTTTAAAATTTTTAAAGAGGAACGACGTGTACCCTGATCCCCTATTGCATGGAAGATGGTACGTAGGCACTAAAGTTTCGCAACCGCAGAGGGTGAAAAAATCATAAAAAATGTTTCTTTTCTCATCCCCACAATCTATTTTACATACAACATTTTATATCCGAAATATACAGTTTTACAAAGAGGTTCCTGCGGAGTACCATAGATGTTTAGGGTGCTAATACCTTCCCTTTGCATAACCAACCCCTTACCTTGAATCCTTCCCCCCTCTTTTGGGTTATTTTCTCTTTTCCCATTCCTTTGGAAACAATAAAGCGCGGTGGAGATTTTTATTTTGATCTGTACAAGTCTAGTCAATCCAATGGCTTAGTCTCAACATTTCTACCGCTATAGAAGAAAAATGGCGACTTCACTGGGGAAATCAGGATTGACCTCTTGTTGGTCCATCACTAAGTTGGTTAAGTCTATCTTTGTTTATATTTATATATGTGCTATTGTTTGTTATATGTTATATGTTGTATACATGTTTGACTGGACTTTTCTGGTTTTCAGGGTGCTTGGTGATTACTCATGAGTCCTATACTCGGACTTGGGTAAACTTAAGATAGGACGGGCGGTATAGTTATGTTAACTTTGAGGGAGTAATCCCAAAAAAGGAGGCATGAGATCCCCACTCAGTGGAGGCCCCTTTGAATGTAGTGTCATTTACTGAGTAATCGGGAAGACATACTGCTTTCGACCTGTGAGCATGTTGAAACTGAGGACCGTAGAATACCTAACCCATCTTAGATGTAGTGCGGAAGCTATGACGGAGTAATCAAAATATAGTTGTCATGTGATACTATGCTTGGACGAGTTTTTCTTGAGAATGTTACTAATTACCGAGTTAATCGGGAAGTTAGTAATATTTTAAGGAAGGATGTAGACTCTGGGAACCTCTAGAACCTTATTTGGCAGGTGATAAACTTTTAGATCATACATTATGGGTAGTACCTTTTACCTCATGCTCGTGACATTGAACATATGAACCCTATGTTTATGATCTTGTGTGTGATTGTTGCATCATGCATCCATGCACCCATGAGCATTGTTTTAACAAAATTTTAAGGAACTTAAGACTTTTGCTTGCAAACATCATAAGTTTTGTAATTATGAATTTTGGAAAGGGTACTAAGAAGTACAATGTCAAGAGTCATGATTCAGAAGAATTGAGAAAGCTTTAATCCTTGGTATCTAGTCCTTGGGACTTCAAATTCTCCTAGCTATCTTGAAGATGGATTTATCCACGCTCTTGATCTAGTTCCTAAATCCTTTGTATCGGTGATTCATTTTCCTGATTATCAGCAAAGTAGAAGAGAAGAGTGCAAGAGGATTTATTTTCTTTTAGAATTCTAAATCTAAGCTCAAGAAGATTTTACAACACGATGTTGGATCTTAATTGGATGCATTTCATTTGGACTTGAGGATTTAACTTTCTCTTTCTTCTGATTAGGATTATTGAAGTCTTGTACTTCTAATGTAATCCTCCCAATATTAATGAAATGAGTTTTCCAGTTATCCCAATTATGTCTTTCAATTGATGTTTGTAATTCGTTTATAATGTTACAAAGTTCTTTGAAAACTTGGTTTTAAAACTTTTAAACAATCATGTTCATTGCAAATCATACATCATATTATACATATTTCTTGCATTTTTTATGCATATCTAGGTGTTTTACTGAGCTTCTTTACTTTGTTCAGCAAGTTGTCTCACCGGTACAATACTCGGGATAATTTCAGAAGGAAGATGGATAATCTAGAACAAGAGAATCACAAGCTGTGCGAGGAAGTTTCTGCTCTGAAGGCCAGTATGGCCAATCTCACTGCTCTGATGGAATCTTTGGTGGTTTCTCAGTGTAATATGGTGGGGGAACTGACTTGGTTTGTTTTGCGTTTGATCGCAATTGTTGCGGATAGCAAAAGTCACCACCGACTTTTCTTTTATCCAATAAGGAAAGGGTGAAAAGAACAGGAAAGACCTTTGAGATGTTTTCTTGAGTTCGGGGGGTAGGTTATGAAAAGGGAAGTTATTAGCACCCTTTTCATCCGTAGTTATCTACGACCTCTTAGTTTCTTTGCTAGATCACTTTCTTTTTTTGAAAATGTGTTTGTGGTGGATTTTGAAAGTATTTTTGAAAAGCGCATTCGTTTAGACAAACTTTGTAATGATTCTCGTCTCTATAAGAATGTATACAAAGTGTTGGACTTTTTTGAAAATATTTCATTTTTTTAAAGTGTTTGGTGTGTTTGAAAAATGTTTGTTTTTTGAAGATGGATTGTGAGAAAGCAACTAAGAACGTTTTACCTACTCAAAAGTATTTTGTTCATTTATCTCTTCCTTTGATATTGCTATCTTACCATTGATTGGTAAGAAGCCTTATCTTTGGATGTAAAAGGATAGGCGTGGGTCAATTATATAGTCATAGAAGGAAACCTATGATACGTTTTAGCAATTTTCGTTTAGGGACTAGATCGTTTACCGAAGGTAACATTGAGGTACATCGAAGGACTACGATCTTTTTATCGAGGGACTTTTGCTAAAATGCTCATATTCGAGGGACATGACTATTTTCCGAGGCAACAAGTGAGATTACCCTAGAGGTGCATGTGTGTGAATAGTGTGTTTGATTGCATGCATTTTTTTCTTGAATTTAAAGGTTATCTATTTGTTGATTTTATCTTGGCATATAGCCTAATTACTAATAAGAAAGTAATAAAAATGTAAAGAATACAGCCTAAGCTATAGCAACCATAAAGAAAACAAAATATAAGAAAAAGAGGAAAAGTGAGTCTTTTGACCCAAGCAGTATGCTCCTTCGATTCACCCTATTTCAGCTTCTTTTGATTGGGCTTTTAAAACAAAAATGAATGTATCCTTCGACCGCAACCCTTTTCTGCTCACTTCGACTGGACCTGTAAAACAAAAATGAATGTATCCTTCGACCACACCCCTTTTTCTACTTACTTCGACTGGACCTGCAAAGTAAAATGAATATATGTCCTTCAATCACACCTCTTTCGTTTTAGATAGCAGCATGGGGTGAAACCTAAAAGGCTTCGATTCACACAATCTTCTTCCTGTTTTCTTTCGTTTTGGGACTAAGTAGCAGCATGGGATGGGGTCCAAACTAATATTGCTTCATGGCCAGATTAATTCTTAAAAAATATATATATGTTTGATAAATAAAGAAAACAAACTAAATGACTTATCAAAGAAAGCAAACGAAGAAGGTGAAAATGAAGACAAACAACAAAGGTAATGATAATGCTTGAAACGAAAAGAAATGATTACTCATATATTATTCTTGAAATGAAAGGTTAAGGTCAAGAGAACTTACCTTTCTTGAAGCTGGAATGTGGGTCTTGGACTTGAGCCGTTTCCCTGGGTGTTCTTGAATTCGAGGGAGAAGAAACAAATTGATGTTTCTTTGGCTAGATTCAAAAACCAATAAGAGTTGATTTGTGTTTGTTTATTTCTGGATTTTAAAGAAACAAGTGTGGTGTTTCTTTAAGTTCTGGGTTTGGGAGGGTGTTAAATGTTTAAGAGTTTTGAGAGTTTTTGAAGATTCTTTTCAAACAGCCACAAATCTTCTTCAGCGTTCTTCCTCTTTCTCTTTCTTTTTCAGCCTCCTTTGATGTGCAAATGAACTCTCTATTTATAGAGAGAGAAATTTTGAATGAGCAGCTTTGTGAAGAAATAAAATATAGTTTCTTTGAAAGGAAAACATCCACTTGTGTCAACTTTTTCTAATCCCAAGATAAAAGCGCTAAAATCAATGGTTAAGATGGGTGGCTCCTAGTTTATAGGGGGCAAGTGTGCAGAAGAGGAAGACGCAAGGCTCAAGAACTTTCTAAAAGGTAGTGATGTCATCAACAACAAGTTCGCTTGGAGAACAATTTAATATGGAGGGAGACACAAGTTGGAGGCCTAGGTAGCCTGACCTATGGACAACTTGACTCTTTGAATCGAATCCTTCATTTTTCCATAGCCTTCGACCAGACTTAGCAAAGCATCATTCGTTTCCACCAGTTGTGTGTCCTCTGAATGGATCAATTGTGTGTTCTTCAAATGGGCCACCTTTATCTGAATATGCCACTGAGTCTCCTTTATTTTTATCACTTAGGCCCCATCTTTCGATCAGTCTCAAAAGTAAACAAAACCAATTATTTCCCAACCATGGCAAGTCCTTCGAACGGGCCACTAAGTTGTGTATCATAATGCAACTCTATGTGTGTTGAAGGGTCTGCAGATGGATTCAAAGGTGATATCAAAGTGATTCAAGACAATCCTGAAGATTGATTTGAAGCCAGCATGTGGGTGCATTCGAAGGAAACATGAAGGAGACAATGCCTTGGGCATGCTAACATGAGGAAAACTCCTGCCTTGTGAATCAAAGCAAACACGTAAGGAGTCAATGGTGTATTCGAAACCAGTATGCAGGAGGTCCCTACTTTGGGTTAATGGAAAACCTTCAGAAGACCATTGCCCTCTGAATCGAAGAAATATTTAAGAAGGTTATCTCCTTCTGAATCGAAGGAAACTAATATGAAGGTCATAATGCCCAGTGGAAGCTAGCATGCAGAAAGTAAATGCTTTATGAGACAAACATTCAGTGGGCCATTGCTCTCTGAATCGAAGCTTGCATGCAGAAGGCAATTGCTTGAATGAAGCTTGTGGACCAAAGGATGCATGAAGGGGTCCAGAGTTGGATTCGACGTATGTTGTTTTGAAAGGAAACCATACTCCAATCGAAGCATTGTGAGAAGGTAACCCTTTCCCAATCGAAGCTTTCCTACAGGAGGTCATTGCTCCCTAAATTGAGGCTTGCATGAAGGAGGCCACATGCTTTGTCGAAGCTTGTGGAAAGCTTTCTCGAAGAAAATCCAAATGTTCAATCGAAGCATGGCGAATCAAGGTTGCGTCGAAGAAGCCAGAATGTTCAGTCGAAGGATGAATGGGTCGAAGTAAGCTTGCTTTTCTTCATTTTTGTCAAAAATCATTTTTTATCTGTTTTGCCCCTTTTGTATGCTTTGTACTTGTGCAAATTTTGAGCTTTTTAAAATCGTTGTGAGAAAATTCCTTGAGAAATGAGAGGGCAAATTTTAGGGTACAGCAGTTGCCCCTGTTCAATTTTCTTGAACATGAAGAGTGAGATTGGCATATCTTCCTTTCGTGACTTGAAGGTGAAAGATGATTGAACACTTAAAGTGCCTAGAAATTTTCCTTTAACGTGTTAAATTGGGAATGGGCTTATGGATGCCATTTGGAGAAATGATGGAGGTTTGTTGGAAATGGGCTTACAGATGCCATCCATAGTGATAGAAATGGTATTTTTTTTACCTGTCTTTTCGTGCAAGGAAGAGGGTTAGATGCATGGAGAAATATGCATGGCATAATGATGTTCTAAAAATAAATGAGATTATGTTATATGCGTATGTTGTATGATGTATGAAGATAAAATATGTTTGAAGTGCATCCTTGTCTGGGAAAATAAATCCTTGACAAATGTTGGGGAGCCTTGGGAAGCTGAATCTCAGACTGCTGCTGGGAATGAAGAGCACGCTCCTCTTCAGACTTTGTTTTTAGGATGTTTTCGCTGGGGAATGTTGTTTTGTTTGAGAAGACTTTAAGGAGAGTGTTGATCTCCTGCTTTGGGAAAAGAGCTCAGAAGTTTTAGTTGTCCATTACTCTATTGGGGAATTATCTCTTGAAAGTCAGTTATTATCTGGTCGGACTCCAGGCTTCACAACGACTTGTTAGGGATGAAGAAGTTGACAGTTATCTGGTTGTTTTTCAGGTTTTGCAACAACTCGTCGGGGATTGTAGAAAAGTCTACTTGGGAAGAGGAGTTTTGTTTAGTGATTTGTAAAAGTCAAACTATTATCTGGTCGGGTCCAGGTTTAGCAATTTGAACTAGAGGTTAACTATTATCTAGTCGGGTCCAGGCTTCTGCAACTTTAAAAATGGGATTGACTGTTATCCGGTCGGATCCAGGTTTCAGCAACTTGAAACGAGGTTAACTGTTATATGGTCGGGTTCAGGCTTCAATAACTTGGAATTATGGTTTACTATTATCCGGTCGGATTCGGTCTTCACAGTAAGTTGGATTGGTGGTTAACTGTTATCTGGTCGGGCCCAAGCTTCAGCAACTTAAAAGGGGATTGACTGTTTCCCGGTCAGATCCGAGTTTCAGCAAATGAAGAAGTTAAACTGTTATCTGGTTTCATCAAATGAAGAAGTTAAACTATTATCTGGTCAGGTCCAGGCTTTATTAACTTGGAATTGTGGTTTACTTTTATCCGGTCGGATCCGGTATTCACAGTAAGTTGAGGGTAGGGTGAAGTTGAACTAGTATCTTGTCTGGTTCAGATTTCATAGTAACTTCCTTGAAAGGATGAAGTTGACTATTATCTGGTCGGGTTCCAGGCTTTTTAGTAACTTTCGGAGATAGCATAGACTTTATTGGTGACTTCATTGGGGATTAGGAGTTGTGGTCCCTTTATTCGTAATAGTCTAAGAGGTAAACTCAAGCTAGAGAGGACAGACTCAGCCGGGAAGACAGACTCAACTAGGGAATTTGCTGTTTGTTTGGGAAATAAACCCTATTGAGGAATATTTGATGAGCTACTGGGGGATATGTATTCTTTTGACAGAACTCCTCAAGACTTCTTTTTATGACTAACTCAGCTGGGAAGAGAGTTTTCCAGGGATTGAAACTATGACTGGGGAGTTTATGGATCCAACTTTGTCAGGATAATGCTAATGGAAAAACTCTACGGGAATGCCTTGAATGCAATTAGGGAGATGTTTGTTACTGTTTTGAAGCATATGTTTGCTAAAAGTTTAATCATGTTCATATGCATGTGTTCATTCAATTTTAGTCATTGGACCTCTTCGCATTCAAAACAGAAAAACAAAAGGTTTGTACTTCAAATTATATTTGTATTGATGTTTTGCCCATGAATAGGTCTTTTTGTACAAAGAGACAGGAACCCTAGTAAGAGGAAATCTCCAAAAGAAATGAAAAGTGTACAGAGTAAAAACAAAAATAATATCCATGTGAAAGTGATCTCATTGTCCCCACACTACTATTGCTTTTATGTCTTTGAGTAAACCTTTGTCGTTGAACAAAGTCGATTGGATTGATTCAGGACCATTTGAACTTTGGACTTTTGGTAATAAAAATTGGCTGTAGGGATTCCACAGGATATAATCATACGCTTTAATCCTTAACTTTTTCCTGGACCGCCCTTTCGGGTTTTCATCCCACCAGGATACCCCTTTTTGCCCAAGTCGCCCTTTCAGATTTCGACATGCCGGGTGTATAATCTCTTACATATATCCCTAATTTTTGCCCGAACCTCTTTGGTTCACCGGGATGCCCATATTTTTGCCTAGGTGTGTCAACCTAGCGGGTCATTTTATGCGTAGTATTTTTTAACAATGTCCGCATTTACGGGATGTGGGAAATCTTAGCCATCAATAGTAGTCATCATCATGGCACAACCATAGAAGACTTTCTTTACAACAAGTGGTCCTTCGTAAGTGGGAGTCCATTTGCCCTTAGGGTCACTTTGTGGAAGAATAATGTGTTTTCTTACCAATTCTCCAGCTTAATACACTCGATGATCTTTTTGTTGAACGCCTTGATCATACACTTTTGATACATCTGACCATGGTAAATAGCAGCCAGCTGTTTCTCGTCAATCAAGTTCAGTTGATCCAACCTAGTCTGAATCCATTCATCCTCGCCTAGACCTGCTTATTTAATTATCCTTAAAGAAGGAATTTGAACTTCTATGGGCAAGACGGCTTCCATGCCATCAACCAAAGAGAAAGGAGTTGTCCTAGTTAACGTGCGAGCCGAAGTACGATAGCCATGGAGAGCGAATGGTAGCATCTTATACCAATCTTTGTAGGTTACCACCATATTTTGCAAAATATTCTTGATATTTTTATTGGAAGCTTCCACTGCACCATTCATCTTGGGTCTGTATGGAGAAGGATTGTGATGCTTGATTTTGAATAGAGTACAAAGTTCCATAATCATAGAATTATTGAGATTAGTGATAACATGAAAATGTATAGTATATTTGGCTTGATTAACATAAATTATGTCTCTATTTTATTTTAATTATGTTGCTTTATGTTGGTATTATGATAGTATTTTAATGTGTTTCAGGAATTTAATGTTTACAAAGCTTGCTTGAGAAAATGAGTAAAAATGAGAAGAAATGAAGTAAAAATGCATAAAATATAAAAGAAAATTAAAAAAAAGCCCACGAAGAACCCAAGGCCCACAAAGACAAAAAGGCGCATGGCCCATGTGTGCAAGGTGTGATGCACGTCACACCCTCTTGACGATCGATAGGAGCAAAAGGAAAGGGCGACGATCGTCACCTACCCCTAACGGTCAGCATGCTTAATGCATGCGTGCCCCAAGTCACATGCATTTCCCCTCGTCACAAGACTTTTTCAATAACTTCGTAACTATTAAACCACTTCCTCCTACTTTTTCTCCACACATGACCACACCAAGTCTTCCTATTTTTTTCTCACAAAAACAAGTTATCAGAGGAGTATATATTGGAAGGCAGTTACCGCAACAAGGCTCTCTCTTTGATGAATTCCAATTTCTATTGTTTTAGTTTTTAGGCAGAAATATTCACCATGTAAAAGTGGTAGTTTCTCACATCGAGGAACTACCACACCATTAGTTTTAGGTGTGGATTTTCTTTTATTTCCATTTTGTATCTGATTGTCAAGCGTGTCGGCATTTTCTGAATTTCAGTGTTAGCATTAATTTCAGTCTCCAATATATTTACAGGTTTCATTCTATTGCTTTATTATTATTATCATTATCATTATCATTATTATTATTACTATCATTATCATTATTATTATTACTATTATTATTATTATCTTATCACTTTCATTATCATTATTATTATTATTACTATAATAATAATAATAATAATTATTATTATTATTATTATTATTATTATTATTATTATTATTTGTTTGTTTAGATCAATCACCATGTTATTTATTTTTTCAATAAGCATGTTTAATTCATTTTCACTTAAAAGCATGTCCGACTAAATATTCTTAAGTTCGGTGTATGAGGACCGTTGTTGCCAACGGGCTCGGTAGAAAATAATAGGTGCAAATTTATGATTAGAATTTTGTTTTGGTTTTAATTTCCAAGTCTAATTTAAATAGCCTTGTCACGAGAGTGAAAGATTATTTAACACGATTTTGTCACGAGAGTGAGAAATCAATTAAGGTTAGAGCCGACACTGCGAGAGCGTGGAGATCAAACCAGATAGTGGAAATTAGGCAACAAATCTAAATACAGCGAGAGTGCTTTAGATGCGTTTAAGATATTATTGGCTTTCAAAATATATTTCTTAGTTACCGGGCGAGCGAGAGCAAAATCTTGGGATTAGGAAGTATGGCTTTAGTTAATACCGCGAGAGCGTGAGACAGAGTCCTTAAGTCAGTATATTCAACGGAACTAATTTATAGTTGTAATTAGTACCCATTTTCTATAAGTCCTTCAGGAACACGGAAACCATATTCCGGTCTCTCTTTATTATTATATTTTCTAAAGTCATTTTTAGTTTTAGTTCTTAATTTCCCCAAAAAAATCCAATTATTCATTAGCCTTAGTGTTGTACCCCAAAATTTTCCCTCCCATATTTCTCAATACATTTCAAGTGAGGTCCTCAAATTGCTCAAGGAAGTCCAAGGGTTGACTAGACAAACTCTCTCCTAAGGCAGTCTACCCCAAATTAGGGTTTCAGTTTGCATCAAGATGTTTGAATCAAAAGGGTCACAAATTCTCACTATTATCCTAATATGTTCTCAAGATCATCCATGTCAAGTTTCAAGCCTTGCAGAAGAAGTTTGCTCAATCAACTATCCAAATGCCTGAAAATCGATTGTGCTAGGGCAAAAGTCAATTGTGGCCCACATACAGTCAAACTTCAAGATTCTTGGTCAACATCCTCATTTTTAATTATTATTCATCATTTTATCAAGGGTTGATCATGATTCCTCAAGGATTGCTCACAATTCATCAAAACCCAAAAGTTGTTATATTAGGGTTTTGCAAGAAAAGTCAACTCAACTTTGACCAAGCATAACTTTCTCAAACTTTATCAGAAATGAACCATCCAAAGCTCATTTTTAATAGGATGAAATTCCCTACAATTCATCTTCATCTCCCAAGTTCTAAATATTCACTCACACGAAGATATAAATTTGGACATTATAGGTCATTTTGGGAAGTCAACAAAAACACCTTTTATGTCAAAGCTTCATACATGAATATGGAAAACTCAATTGAGATGAGACCAAAAGGGTTGCTTAGAGGACATCTTAATATTTCTAAAAAGTCCAAGAACACCTCTCTAGGGTCAAAATTGAGGGAGTTGTGCATTGGAAAAGTTGACCCTTTTTGGCAAAATTGCCAAAAGTCAAATATGTCCAAAATTGAAATTTTTGCCAAATGGTCCCAACTTTTTATGCTTGCGTTGAGTTTGTAACATGGTCCACGACCTCTAAGCCCACCCATACATTTTTCTACTATTTATGCTATTTATTTTTATATTTTATTCATTAAAATTCAAAATTAAATAAATAAATAAATAATAGAAATAATGTAAATTTTGATGTGAATCTATTTTGGGCAAGTTTTATGCTGGTTTATGTCAAT
The DNA here is from genome assembly GCA_948472305.1 of Vicia faba. Lineage (NCBI taxonomy): Eukaryota > Viridiplantae > Streptophyta > Magnoliopsida > Fabales > Fabaceae > Vicia > Vicia faba. The sequence goes on from OX451741.1 coordinate 806,729,042, forward strand.
TGATTTCATGCAATAACCTTTCAAATATGTCCAGGTTCATCCACATGTGAAAATGGCATAAAATCATCAAATATGGCATTTTTTTCAAATTTTGATCATGGTCTTAAAACACAACATCATGAGGGAGATTCTTTCTATGATTTCTTGTCTCCTCATTCTCCTCTATAAATATAGAGTCATACAGGCTTGAAAGGGACGAAATTCCTCTCTAAAAAGCTCTCAAAAAGCTCTTCAAAAAGCTCTCTAAAAGCTCTTCAAAAAGCTCTCTAGAAATCAAAGAATTTGTGCAAGTCATATCTCGAGGTTCCGATCTCTCTCAATTGACATCAAGCCTCAAACCATCCCCTTGAAGTCCTCAGGAGTCTTACAAGGCCCAAGAGCAATCCATTACACGCCTAGCACGCCTCCATTTGACAACAGCGGTTTGATAATATTTTAAACTTCGAATCTCTAATTTTAATCACATTTATTGGTATGCTAACATTTGTTTGAGTTTATATAGAACAATTATGGATGGTTGAATCATAGGTTCCACGCAAGAATAAAAAAAACACCATAGTTAGAGCATGAAGCTTTCGAAGGTTCGGGCCTAGGGATTTCTGATGATTGCACCCCATGTTTACTTTTGCTACTAGGCCCGTCTTTATTTTCTAGTTTTATTCATTTCATTTATTTCTTTTAATCCCTTTTTTATTTTTATCAATAAACAAATATAAAAATCACATAAAAATAGATTTAGGATTTTTTCTTAATTAAATTTTAATTTTGGTAAATTAATTAACTAAACACTTTAACTTTTTTTTAAAAAGTAAAATTAATAGAACTTAGGTTTAATTTCATTTTAATTCATTTTCCTTTTCGTAACAAAAATACCAAAAAAACATAGAATTAATTTCTTTTATTTAAATTTCATGTTTCTTTAATAATTATCTTTTTTTTTAATATAGATCTAGATCAATTATTTTTTAACTTAAACCATTTTTATAAATTAAAACAAAAAAAAAAACAAAAAATATTTTTTATATATCTTAGGATTTTTAGACGTCTTTTCAAATTTGCGCGTTATTATTCTTTCGCACTTCATTTTATTATTGTAACTGTATATTGGGATGTAATAGATGATTAGTAGGACCTTTACCGCTTTTATTTATCCCCCCCCCCCCCACCCCAGTTTTGGATATGTACATAATCCCCCTCTCTGAAGCCTTGTAATAGCTAGGTTTTATATTTCTGCACTTTTAAATCACTGCAATTATTAACTGCTAGATGTATGACTAATAGGATTGTATGGCAAGAATAATCAAACGTTAGCAAACTTAACACAAGACTAAAATAACTGAACATAACACACCTTGCACATATGCACTCTTAGGGTATGCCTCACTTGGTTGCCTCGGAAAATAATGGTCATGTCCCTCGAACGTAAGGATACCCTTAGCAAAGACCCTCGATTAAAGTCATCATAAAAGATCATGGTCCCTTACTGTCCCTCGAAGTTGCCTACGGTATATGATCTTGTCCCTCGATGTTTCCTACAAATATATGATGACAGTCCCTTCAAAATGCTAAGGTATCCTTACGTGTTGCCTTTAATGACCATTACGTCCCTTTCGATAGTCCCTCAAACTCCAACGAAGGTGCTACCTATTTCTAAAATAGTAGGATAGAGTTGTCTAAAGGAAACAAGAATAGAAACAATCTTTTTTCGAGTGGGTAGATGATAGTAGGTACTTGCTCAAATCAAAACTTTTTACACTTACACTTTTCAAACAAATTTTTCAAAACAACTTCGTCACACCTTTGAGGACTGATATAAGGGTTATCACGAAGTAAAACATTTTCAAAAACAAAGCACACATACAAGCAATTTTAAAAAGATGAGCAAGTACCTAAGAGCCCATGGAAAACCATGGATAGAAAGGGTGATAACACCTTCCCTTTCTATAATCTACCCCCCGTACTCAGAATATCTCGAAAAAAGATTTTTTTCTGTACTTTTTTCCTTTCCGGTTGGATAAAATAAAAGTCGGTGGCGACTCTTTCTTACCGCGACATTTTGTGAACACAAACGCAAAACGCAAACCAGCATTTTCCTAAAACAGTCCGGTTCTGCCACCGTATCACACTTAGCTTTACGAAGTAGCGATAAGATTGCAGTAGGTTGGCATTGGTCTCTTTGGTTCGATAATCTTTTATATTACTTCAATATTTCCGTGCACTTGCGGACGCATCAAGTTTTTGGCGCCGTTGCTGTGGACCAACAGTCAATATTTTTATTTTGTTGTTGCACCGTATAGACTACGACACTCTTGTCCCAATTAATATGTATCACCCAAATTTTTTCTACAACTCCCATTCCGAGTATTCCGCGGAATCACAAGAACCCCATAAATCCAACCTCGAAATACTGTTGGAGAATTTCAATGCGTCACAAACTCATTCTCACCCGAATTACCTTTTCAACTACCAATCCTAACATTTTGAGGAATCGCAAGAATATTATAATTCCAACCAAACTTATCCTCAACCAAATTTCCCCTACAATCACTACACCTAATATTTCGAGGAGACGCAAGAATCCTATAAATCCGACCTCGAAATATTAATGGAAAATTTTACTGAAATATCTATGATGGCAGAGCGCTTTGTGGAAACACAAAATGCGACTCTAACTCACTTTGAAGAATCAAAAGAATCGCATGATTTCAACTTCGAAACATCAATGGAGGATTCTGATGCGAGGCTAATTCACTCTAGGTTAGAATCTATGTGGATCACTTTATAGAGACACAAACTGTCCAAAATGAAGAGTTTAGAAAACAAAGTCTTCAAAATAATGAAACCCTTAGGCAATTGACCATTGTGGTTGAGTCCCTCGCGACTCACAATATAGCCTTAGAGACTCAAATCTCCCAGCTTGAACAAAACCCTCTAGGACCCTTCCCTGAGGAGAAAATGGATGTTGTAACAACCAGTAGTGAAAAACAAATTGAAAATCCTAAGGAGAGTGATAATGAGGTTGAGGAGAGTGATGATGTAGTTGAGGAGAGTTCGGACGAGAAAAGAGTAAAGATTGAGAAAAATCCTCCAACACTATCTGAAAGCGAGGTGGTAGAAGAGGTATAGAAGGAAGCACCTATTGTTGTTCCTCATCCCTATACCCCACCATTTCGTTTCACAAAAAGTTTTATGGAAGCTTAGGTAGACTCCCAATCTAAAATGTATATGGAGGTTTTGGAAAATATCCACACCAATGCACCCTTGTTTGAAGTCTTGCATAAAAAGAGAAAATTAGAGGACCATGAAACTAGGGATATTATTAGCGTTAAGAGGATAAGGTTAACCTTTGATGTGGTGGATGAAATCACTAAGCCCAAACTTGAAAAGTTGATACTTAGGATAGATCCAGAACCACCACCACAAGTTCAAAAGAATGAACCACTCCACAGAAGAAAGAAAAGAAAAGGTGAGGGATATGTGAGATGGCTTGATAAGTGGCCATGGAAAATGATGATTACTAAAAGTTCAACCGAGGAGTCATTCTCGAGAGAACCACCACGAGTGCTTGCACTCCTGAGCCGTCGAGCTATCAACGTTAAACAAAGTGATGCGTGGGAGGCAACCCACAAGCTTTTAATTTAATATTTTGTTTTTTATTGTCTGAATTTGAAGAAAATAAAGATATGGATTTCTCCTCACGTCTCGGCCATCTCTAGGCGGAAAATTTATAGATGATCATATCAAAGATGAGTTGGTGCCCATGCACATTCCTATGAATGTCGCTGTTGGTGGTGACACTATTTATGAGTACGATAGGAGAAGGTACTTCCTTTGGATGCAGAGCAGATTTGATCATGATAGCCCATCAATAGCATTCATATAGGTTCTATCTTTCCTATTTCCACCTTTTATCAAAACATTGAGGATAATGATTGGTTTAAGTGTGAGGGAGGAACTCCACCGTTTTCCATTTGTCGCTTTTTAGTTTGATTGATCGTTTTCTAAGTTTATTTCATGTTTTTATAATTTTACTTGTTTTTGGTATTTGGTTGAGTCATAACATGTGTTGTCAAGTCTGTATGTTTGTTTTCAGTTGTTATCGAATTTCCCCGTATTTTTAAAATTTTAGCCTCCACCAAAAATTTCCTTTTTGATTCATGGCACCACACTCTGAAAGTTTATAGGTTGTCTAGGCTTTGTTAGAGAGATCTGGGAAAGTTTCAATAAAATCGATATCGTTATGACACTCTAAACCCCTCATTATGTGATATCAATCTGGGTACCCATTATGTTAAGACCTTAGGCTCAAGTTTTCAAAATAGCTCTTAAGTAGTTTATATTAGCAGTCAGCACCATCATAAACACAAACTACGTAGAGAGTCGATGAATATAAGTGAACGATCCTGTTTTAATAAATAAATGATTTAATTGAAAAATAACCTTCTAAGTTAGGTGACCCTCACCCGGTCATTTAGCCCAAAGGTTGTTAAGCCTGTAAGGATTTAATAATAAGCACCCTTTCTTGGTTGGTCCAGAGGTCACTGGTACTGGACTTGGTAGGGCGAGCTATGGTCTGATCCCCCGCAACCGCAGCTGGGAAAAATGGGTTACACCGCTTAAATACCATAACCTCGTGCTAAAGAAATGAAAAGGATCATAGTCGCTAACCGATTTCCCCTACTATGTGCATGTACAGATAACGGGCTTAATGTGATTGCACTTGAATGAATAGAGTGAAATAAAAACGAGAGATATAGGTTGAGCTAAAATGACATGATTCGAATTGGTTTGCATAAAGTGAGAGTCTTTGAACATTGTATCATTACAATATCATTGGTATTGAATACTTAGTACCTATCAAACTAACATTAACCTAGCAGCAATGTATGATTAGGAGTCGTGTTGTGCCCTTGTTTCAAAGCTCTCTTATCATTTCTTTTACTGTGTTGGTCGATTGCTTGAGGACAAGCAATGGTTTAAGTGTGAGGGAGTTTGATAACACGAAAATGTATAGTATATTTGGCTTGATTAACATAAATTATGTCTCTATTTTATTTTAATTATGTTGCTTTATGTTGGTACTATGATAGTATTTTAATGTGTTTCAGGAATTTAGTGTTTACAAAGCTTGCTTGAGAAAAGGAGTAAAAATGAGAAGAAATGAAGTAAAAATGCATAAAATAAAAAGAAAAGAAAAAAAAATCCCACGAAGAACCCAAGGCCCACAAAGACAAAAAGGCGTGTGGCCCATGTGTGCAAGGTGTGACGCACGTCACACCCTCTTGACGATCAGCAGGAGCAAAAGGAAAGGGCGATGGTCGTCACCTACCCCTGACGTTCGGCATGCTTAATGTATGTGTGCCCCATGTCACATGAATTTCCCCTCGTCACAAGACTTTTTAAATAACTTCGTAACAATTAAACCACTTCCTCCTACTTTTTCTCCACACATGACCACACCAAGTCTTCCTATTTTTTCTCTCACAAAAACAAGTCATCAGAGGAGTATATATTGGAAGGCAGTTACCGCAACAAGGCTCTCTCTTCGATGAATTCCAATTTCTATTGTTTTAGTTTTTAGGCAGAAATATTCACCATGTAAAAGTGGTAGTTTCTTACATCGAGGAACTACCACACCATTAGTTTTAGGTGTGGTTTTTCTTTTATTTCCATTTTATATCTGATTGTCAAGCGTGCCGGCATTTTCTGAATTCCAGTGTTAGCATTAATTTTAGTCTCCAGTATATTTACAGGTTTCATTCTATTGCTTTATCATTATTATCATTATTATTATTACTATCATTATCATTATTATTATTACTATTATTATTATTATTATTATTATTATTATTATCACTTTCATTATCATTATTTTATTACTATTATTATTATTATTATCATTATCACTTTCATTATCATTATTATTATTATTATTATTATTATTATTATTATTATTATTATTATTATTATTATTATTATTATTTGTTTTTTTAGATCAATCACCATGTTATTTCTTTTTGCAATAAGCATGTTTAATTTATTTTAACCTAAAAGCATGTCCGACTAAATATTCTTGAGTCTGGTGTATGAGGACCGTTGTTGCCAACGGGCTCGGTAGAAAATAATAGGTGCAAACTTATGATTAGAATTTTGTTTTCGTTTTAATTTCCAAGTCTAATTTAAATAGCCTTGTCACGAGAGTGAAAGATTATTTAACACTATTTTGTCACGAGAGTGAGAAATCAATTAAGGTTAGAGTCGGCACTGCGAGAGCGTGGGGATCAAACCAGATAGTGGAAATTAGGCAAGAAATCTAAATACAGCGAGAGCGCTTTAGATGCGTTTAGGATATTATTGGCTTTCAAAATATATTTCTTAGTTACCGGGCGAGCGAGATAAAAATCTTGGGATTATGAAGTATGACTTTAGTTAATATCGCGAGAGCGTGAGACGGAGTCCTTAAGTCAGTATATTCAACGGAACTATGTTATAGTTGTAATTAGTACCCGTTTTCTATAAGTCTTTCAGGAACACGGAAACAATATTCCAGTCTCTCTTTATTATTATATTTTCTAAATTCATTTTTAGTTTTAGTTCTTAATTTCCCCCAAAAATCGAATTATTCATTAGCCTCAGCTTTACGAAGTAGCGATAAGATTGCAGTAGGTTGACATTGGTCTCTGTGGTTCGATAATCTTTTATATTACTTCGATATTTCCGTGCACTTGCAGACGCATCAATTAGTTCCATTTTCGGTGATAATCCTTTCGGGGATACCGTAACGGTAGATAAGATTATGCTTAATAAACCTGGCTACAACGTTCTTGGTAACTGAGGCATATGAAGCAGCTTCGACCCACTTGGTTAAATAATCAATGGCAAAAAGAATGAAACGGTGTCCATTTGAGGCAGTAGGTTTGATTTATCTAATTATGTTAATGCCCCACATCGCAAACAACCACGGAGCAGTCATGAAATTTAGGGGGATAGGTGGTACATGGACCTTGTCGGCAAAGATTTTCCACTTATGGCAAGTTCTTGAGTGACGATGACAATCAGTTTCCATTGTGGACCAATAGTAACCAGCCCTCGGGATTTTCTTGGCCATAGTATGTGCACTAGAGTGGGTCCCAAAGAGGCCATCGTGCATGTCTTCCATAATTTTCTCTGCCTCCTTCTTGTCCACACATCAGATTAGAGTAGCATGATTGCGCTTGTATAGGGTTCTGTTGCTTAGAAAGAATTCGGCTGAGAATCTTCGCAAAAACTTCTTATCATTAATGAAGGCCCCTTCAGGATATTCTTGTGCTTCAAGATATCTTTTCACCTCACGGTACCATGGTTTCTCTTCGTCAGTGTCAAGATCATAGCAGTGTGCAGGTTCGTCGAATCTTTCGATTGTTATCATAGGAGCTTCGTTGTCCCATTTGACCTTGAACATGGAAGACATTGTGGCCAAAGTGTCGGCTAACTGATTTTCCTCCCTAGGGAAATTCTCAAAGGTGATCTCCTCGAAGTATGGAATCATAGTTAACACAAACTCTTTATATGGAATGAGGTTAGGATGCTTGGTATCCCATTCTCCCTTTACTTGGCTAATTACTAGAGCTGAATCTCCAAATACATTCAAGTGTTTGATCCTCAAGTCAATAGCAGCCTTCAGACCTAAGATGCATGCTTCATACTCAGCCATGTTGTTCGTACAATCGAAGCATAATCTAGAAATGAAAGGAGTGTGGCAACCTTCAGGAGAGATTATCACAACACCAATTCCGTTACCCAGAGCATTGGAAGCCCCATCAAAAACCATAGTCCATTGAGATCCTTTTTCAGGTTGGTCATACGGTCCGGGTTTTGCACAGTCTGTCACTAACATGATATTCTCATCCAGGAATTCAAAGTTCATAGATTGATAGTCATTAACAGCTTGGTGAGCCAAATGATCTGCTAATATACTTCCTTTGATGGCCTTTTATGTTGTATACTGGAAGTCATATTCGGTCAGAATCATTTGCCATCTAGCTATCCCTCCAGAGAGAGCGGGCTTTTCGAAGATATATTTGATAGGGTCCATTTTAGAGATCAATAAAGTGGTGTGAATCAACATATACTGTCTTAGCCGGCGAGCAGCCCATGCCAGAGCACAACAAGTTTTCTCGAGTAGTGAATATATGGTTTCACAGTCGGTAAACTTTTTTCTCAGGTAGTAAATTGCATGCTCTTTTCGGCCAGACTCGTCATGTTCGTCCAACACACACCCCATAGAACTCTCTATCATAGTTAAGTACGTGATCAAAGGTCTTCCTTCAACTGGAGGCATGAGGATAGGAGGCTCTTGCAAATATTCCTTGATTTTGTTGAAGGCAGCTTGGAAATCGTCGTTCCATTTGACTACTTGATCTTTCTTCAAGAGCTTGAAGATTGGCTCACAAGTAGCAGTTAAGTGAGATATGAAGCAATCAATGTAATTAAGACAACCCAAGAATCCTCTGACCTCTTTTTCAGAATGGGGGACTTGCATTTCTTGAATGGCCTTTACTTTTGCAGGATCAACTTCAATACCTTTGCCACTAACGACGAAATCTAGAAGCTTTCCAGACCTTACTCCGAATATGCATTTATTAGGGTTCAACCTCAATTTGTACTTATTTAGCCTCTCAAATAGCTTGTGTGGGTGATCGAGATGTTCTTCTTCAGTTTGTGACCTTGCAATCATATCATCCACATAGGCTTCTATTTCATGATGAATCATATCATGAAACAAGGCTACCATAGCCCTTTGATATGTTGCCCGTGCATTCTTTAATCTGAATGACATAAACTTGTAGCAAAAGGTGCCTCATTGGGTAACGAAAGTAGTCTTTTCCATATCTTCGGGAGCCATCTTGATTTGGTTGTATCCATAAAATCCATCCATGAAGGAGAAGACTTTGTGTTGAGCAGTGTTGTCTACCGAGACATCAATATGTGGTAGAGGTAAATCATCCTTGGGACATGCCCTATTCAGATCTCTATAGTCCACACGCATGCGAACCTTTCCATCCTTCTTTGGCACATGAACCACGTTTTCCACCCATTGAGGATAAGTTATGATGACTAGAAAACCAGCATCAAACTGCTTTATTACCTCGGCGTTTATCTTTTCTGACATGCCAGGCCGCATGCGCCGAACCTTTTGCTTAACAGGAGGGCAATCTTCCTTTGTTGGCAGACGATGCACCATAATGTCAATATCCAACCTGGGCATATCTTCATACGACTAAGAAAATACTTCAACATAATCATGTAACATTTGAACCAATCTACTCTTGATATCATTTTTCAGGTTGACACCGATCTTGACCTCTATTTTATCCATTGTTGTACCTAAGTTGATAACTTTGACCGACTCTTCGTGAGGTTGAATAGCTTTCTCTTCTTACATTAGAAGTCTGGAAAATTCTCCTCTTATTTCACAATCTTCCTCGTCTTCGTCTTCGACTTGGTTAACTGGATGTCCAAAATCATAACTTGCAATAGTAGAGTCATGGGCAATGAGATCCTAAGTGGATAAAGATCTGCAAGTGTATGTGTGTGTGTGTGTGCATGTAAGGTACATGGCTATTTGAGAAAAAAGGCAATAAAGGGAAAGAAAGACAATGAGCGCAAAAATTTGAATGCCAAAAAGGTCCAATGGTTTATATTAAATGATCATATGATAGATGAACATGAACAAAACCCTTTAACAAAATAGACCAAAGTGCCCCGGGCAAGGCACATGGCTTAAAAGTCATTGCTTTGGAATTTAAAATTACAGACAAAAATTCTTGAATTGACAAAAAATGGTAAACAATAATTAATCCTCTATGAAAAAGATGGGTGTGAAGTCTTTTTCCTGCCAGTTGGTGAGCTTTCCTTTGACATTAGGGTAGATCCATTCTTCAAAAGGGCATTCATCGTCAGAATCTTTGACATCATTTACTTCATGATTTCTGATGTGGAGGGGTATCTTGAAGATGTGAAAAACACAAGAAGGGGGGGTTGAATTTAAAACTTGAAATTAAAAGCTCAATGACACAGTATTTTTATCCTGGTTCGTTTGATCTCAAACTACTCTAGTCCACCCGTCAAGGTGATTTCTCCTCTCTCCAACGAGGTCTTAATTCACTAATCTCAACAAGATTACAAAAGCTACTTTAACAACTGTTAAAGTCTTCTTAAGTACAACCACAGTCCGGTTAATCTTGAGGAACATTGTTTCAATACAATTATACAAGACATGTGTTATTGTTTTTCTAACAAAAACTGTTTCTCACAACTGTGATAAAGTACACAGGATTATAGCTTGGAAATGTAAATGATATTGCTTGCAGCTTTGAATATGCATGAGTGGTAGTATGGAAAAATCGTCCTTGATTTTGAATGCTGACTTTGTTTATATAGACAGTGGAATGACGTTGATCATAAAGTATGTTTAATGTCATTAACACACTTTCCATTTGGAGAAGATCCTGTCTGAAAGAAGCCGTTGGAATTGATGTTGTCATGAATGATCAGTAACACTTCAGAATCTTATCTCCTTGCTTGCTGATGATGCTTCAGAATATTGATGACTTGGATTGGTATGTTCTTGTTCAGAATCAGAGTTTACTTTGATTAAGCGCAGGTTCTGGTTATCAATCTTCAGCGCATGTTCTGATTACTTAAGCGTGTAGCTCTTATGGCTTATCTTTTGATGCTGATATGGTAAGAACTTATGCATTCATAAAACAATTTTTAGGGTGCATATTTGTTCTTTGTGTTTGTCATTAGTTCTTTGTATTTTTTATCATCAAAACTCTAACTAAGGGTTGTAGAATCAAACTATGTTCTAACAATCTCCCCCTTTTTGATGATGACAAAAACTAGATTTTTAAATTAAAAATAAAGAACAAAAGGTTTAAGAGAAACTCCCCCTGAGTTGATTACTCCCCTTAAGTTCCTTGAGCATCAGAGTTTAGCTGCATCTTTCATCAGAATTTGTACCTGTTCAAATTTTTCAGATGATAGAGGTTAAGTAATTCAGAATGTTTGAGACTCCTGTCTCGGTAAACCATTATTGAAAATATCTTACTTTCTCCCCCTTTTTGTCAGTTATCAAAAAGGAAATATAATCAGAGCTAGAATAGTTGAATCATATTAAAAAACATGATGCAATGATAAGTTCCAGAACAGAAGTGGTAAAAAATTAAGCGTTACAAATAAAAAAATTTAAAACAAAAATCTAAGAAGGAGGAGGAAGACATGTGAACAAAGCTTCCAAAAAGCTCTTGATCTGAGTATTAGTCTCTTCTTGCTTGCCCAAAATGCTTTTAATCCCTTTGTTCATGTCCTCCTTCTTATCCAACCTTGCATGGATTAGAGCATTTTCTTTCTTCAACTCTTCCAGAGTTTGCATGACTAAGGAAGGTGTTGGAGCTTCTTTAGAAGTTGGACGTTGCTCAGAGCATTCTGCAGCTTGTTCAGAGTGAACCATTTCTTCTGCTGTGATTATGTGTTCTGGAGCAGCAGTCAGGGAGAGACTTTCTGATTCTGGTTGCACTTCATCTGAGGGATGATGCTCTGTCCAGGGAGCATTATCCAGAGAGAGAATATCTTTCTTGAGCAGTTGGCTCAGAACTTGGTCTTCAAAATCCTTCAGCTTAGCACTAAAGTTCTGTTGAACCTGTTCATAACTCTGTTCCTTCAGCTTTAGCGTTTCAGAACTAAGCCAATTTCTGAATTGTGTCCACATATAATCAGAAGCAGCAAGATTAGTCATCTCTTGACTAGCATCCTTCAAAGAATTTATCCATTCATGTATTCCTGTTTCAAAAATCAACAAACTTGTACCAACATCTGATGTGGTTTCAGTTGGTTTAGGTTTGGGAATGGCAGTTTTGTGAGAGATAGAAGCTAGTCTTTCCAGCATAATTGGATCAATGACAAGTCTTACGTTGTCATCTGGACTGTTAGTGGATGAAGGAGTGGGAGAGTCAGGTATGATGATTGGACTGGTAGGGGAGTTTGGTGGTGTGGATTCCAGAGATGAAGGAATTTCTGAAATGTCGTGGATGGTGAGAGGCATGCGAATAGCAAGTTGTTCTTTGATTCCAGGTATTGGGATTGTATCAAAATTTGAATGAGGTTCTTCAGATTGGTTTGTTAAAACATGGTGAGGTTCTGGTTCATGGATATCAGAAGATTGATTCTTAGAAGGTTGAGCTTCTGGTTGTTGTATTTCAGGTTGAGGTGATTGTGGATGAGGAATTTCTTGTTGTGGAGAGTGAGGTTGCGAAATTTCTGGTGTGGTATCATAGTTTGGATTTTCAGGGAGTTGAGAGTTTGGATTTTGTGGTACGGGAGCTGAAAAGTCTTGGTCAAATGAATCAATATCAGACAGAACTTTGGAAACTTTTGGTTGGGTTTGTTCATGATTTGGATTATGAGAAAGGGAGTGAGTTTCATTCAGACCTAGAGTTTCTGATGGATCAAACCCTATGTTAAAGTCTTCAAATGTTGGTGGAGTTGGATGACCTGGTTGAGTAGGCATGGCTTTAGATGTTGATACATTTATTGATTCTATAACAGAAACAGAGGAAGGATTACCTTTCTTTTTGGCATCTTTTGGAGTCCTCTGTGATGGTCCTTCTGCTGCAGCTTTCCTCTTCTTTGTCTTCTTTAAAGCAACTTCTGGAGCAGCCTTGTGTAAGTCCTGGATATTGATTTCTGGTGCAGTTCCATCTTCCTTGTAAGCGTCCAGATATCTGACTATTATTTCTGGCTTGGAGTCAATATCAGAAAATAGAGGTAAATCATCCAGAGGTATCCTTATTTAAGTTATGGTTGCATGAGAAGTAATAGTAGGTTCCTTCTTGATATTCTCAATGATTTTCATCTTCTTCAGATTTTTTGCGTTCAGGGGCTTCCCAGCGGTTGCTTCCAAAGTGGTGATTTCCTGGGCTTCAGTCAAATGTTCTATCAGCCTATTCTCTGTTAGAATATCTGATATGAGGCTTCCTAAGGGTATCCAGTCCCTCTTGGTTCATTCATCTTCTCTTGTTTCCTTCACACTAGTTCTAAGATGATTAAACAGCAAGTGTGGGAGGTTTACCTTAGTCCTCTTGGAAATGAAATAGATCAGAAACTGCTGATCAATGTTGATATAATCAGGAGAGCTAGTTGGCTTCCTGTGGTTGATACACCCCAGAATAATTCTTGCCCAAATTTTGTGGTGATCCTTCAGATCTCTAATTTTGCTGGAGGGAAGTCCATGAGTAAATATTTACCTTGCAATAGAGCCTACGTTAGAGCATCTCTCAGCCATGTCAATGCATCTGACACCTCCACCATTGTAACCAATAAGCTTTGAAATTAGGTCTTCTATAATGACAATTTTCTTCCCCGTGACATAAGAAGTAACTTGATGATTTGAAGAAGAAGCATGTATCCAGAATTCTTTGACAAGAATTAGAAATGTTAGCCCCAGAAGACGGTCAAAGTATCTGTTCCAACCTTGATCAGTAACGTTTTCATACAGATTGAAGCCATTTTCTTGCAAGCTTTCAAAGTTAATAATCAGTTCTGAAAGAACTTCTAGATTATCAATGGGTGTGAGTAGCGTTCTATAAGGTTCTTCATATTGTTCCATTGAAGCAGATTCCTGAGTACTGTTTTGGAGGCTTGAAGAAGCCATTGTTCACACAAGATTTGAGGAAGATGAAAGGGGTTTTGAAAATACGAACTTGAAATGATAGAAAGTATTTAGAGAGTAAAAAGAAGTGAATGTAAAAAGTGAGATTTGAGTTTAAATAGATTTTCTTGAAAGCATAAACAGTAAGAGAGAGAAATAATTAGTCATGATTATAAGCATTAATGACAGCTGAAATTAGGGGATTCAGAAAGATACTGGAACGGTTACCCATGACATGTGTCTCAATGCACCCAATCAGCGCTTTTGACCTTTCAGAAAGGTGAACGCGTGTTCAGCCTCAGAAAGTAGCTGATGAATGGATGACAATTGTTTGATTATGTGAACAACACACTTCTATCCTTGAAATGAAACGTTCATATCTTCATGGAAAGATTCTGATGCAATTTCTACTTCTAAAACTTTGAAGACAGGTTGGTCAGTAGTTCACAGAAAATAAAAAAGTTCTAAAGGTTAAGATATGCAAATAAAATATTTTATTCTGGGCATAGCTTCATGCTGAGATGATTCAGAATGAAGTTAAACCTATCTTCAGAAAGAGATTTTGTAAAGACATCAACCCATTGATGGTCTGTGTCAATGAATTTTAAGTTAAGAATCCCTTTCTGAATATAGTCCCTAATAAAATGATGTTTTATTTCTATATGCTTAGCCCTAGAATGCAAAATTGGATTCTTGCTGAGACAAATAGGAGAAGTATTGTCACAGAGGATAGGAATGTTACTCTCAAATATGTTGAAGTCTTCAAGTTGACTTTTCATCCAGAGCATTTGCGTGCTACATCCAGCAGTTGCTATGTATTTAGCTTCCGCTGTTGATAGTGCTATTGTGGATTGTCTCTTACTGGTCCATGAGATCATATTTTCTCCCAGAAACTGGCAGCTTCTAGAAGTTCTTTTATGTTCTACTCTGTCTCCAGCGAAGTCAGCACCACAATATCCTATTAAGCTGTAATCATTTGATTTTCTATAAAACAAACTCAGATTAGCAGTACCTTGCAGATACTTGAAAATTTGCTTAACTGTTGTTAAATGAGATTCTATAGGATTTGATTGGAATCTAGCACATAAGCAAACATTAAATAAAATGCCAGGCCTTGAAGCCGTCAGATAGAGGAGAGAACCAATCATACCTCTGTAGACCTTCTGTTCTACCTTTTTACTTACCTCTTCCTTTTCCATAATGCATGTGGGGTGCATTGGGATTTTTTAGGGCTTACATTCTGAGAGATCAAATTTCTTCAGAAGTTCTCTGACATATTTTCTCTGATGAATGTAAGTTCCTTCTAGAGTTTGGTTTATCTGAATGCCCAGAAAGAATTTGAGTTCCCTCATTAAGCCCATCTCAAACTCTTCCTGTATACATTTAGCAAACTCTCTTCTCAGAGAGGGTTTAGTAGATCCAAATATAATGTCATCAACATAAATCTGACATACTAAAATGTCTTTTTTAATCGTCTGACAGAACAAGGTTGTGTCCACTTTCCCTCTGGCGAATTCCTTTTCTAACAGAAAGTTACTTAGTCTTTCATACCAAGCTCTGGGAGCTTGTTTCAGACCATAGAGTGACTTCTTTAGTTTGAAAACATATTCTAGATTTTTGGAATTATCAAAACCAGGAGGTTGGTGCACATATACCTCTTCATCCATATAGCCATTTAAGAATGCACTTTTGACATCCATCTGATACAGAGTGATGTTGTTGTTTACAACAAATGATATTAAGAGTCTGATAGATTCTAACCTGGCGACTGGAGCAAAGGTTTCTGTATAGTCTATCCCCTCTTGCTGACTATAACCTTGTGCTACCAATCGTGCTTTGTTTCTGATGACTTCTCCTTGCTCGTTCAGTTTGTTTCTGAACACCCACTTTGTACCAATGGTGTTGAATCCTTTTGTTTTGGGAACCATATCCCATACGTCATTTCTGGTGAATTGATTTAGTTCCTCCTGCATTTCCAGAATCCAGTCATTGTCCAGAAGTGCTTCATCAATTGTTGTTGGTTCAATCAGAAAGACCAGTGCTATGAGGGATTCTTCAGAGTTTCTGAATGTTGATCTTGTTCTGATTGGATCATCCTTCTTTCCCAGTATTGTATCTTCTGGGTGATCAATGCTGCTTCTGGATAGTATTTTCTGGATTTGATCAATAGAAAGTGCTGGATTACTTGCAGTAACTCTTTCTGATGTTGAGGGAGTGTCTTTGTTGAGAACTTCTGATGAGTTGTCTTCAATACCTGTGAGTTCAACTTCCATACCTGCAAGGAATTCACTCTGCTTTGACTTTTGAGAGTCAAGCTTATCATCAAACCTAACACTGATTGACTCTTCAACAATCTGTGTTTATGTATTGTATACTCTGTACCCTCTTGAGCATTCAGAGTATCCTAACATAATAAACTTTTGTGCTTTAGAGTCAAACCTGTTCAAATAATTTTTTGTATTCAGAATAAAGCATGTGCATCCAAATGGATGAAAATAAGAAATATTGGGCTTTCTGTTCTTCCACAACTCATATGGAGTCTTTTTCAGAATAGGTCTTAGAGAGATTCTACTCTGAATGTAACACGTTGTGTTAATTGCCTCTGCCCAGAAGATCTTAGCAACGTTAGTCTCGTTGATCATGGTTCTGGCCATTTCTTGAAATGTTCTGTTCTTTCGTTCTACAACTCCATTTTGCTGGGGAGTTCTAGGACAGGAGAAGTCATGCAATATTTCTTTTTCATTAAAAAATAATTCAAAATTTTTATTTTCAAATTCCCCACCATGATCACTTCTAACTTTGACAGTTCTAAGATCCTTTTCATTCTGAACTTGGTTGCAGAAGGTAACAAACACAGAGTGTGACTCGTCCTTGTGTCTTAAGAACTTTACCCGTGTCCATCTGCTATAGTCATCTTTGATTACTAACCCATACTTCTTGCCGCTGACTGACGCAGTTTTTACTGGTCCAAATAAGTCAATGTGCAGAATTTCTAATGGCTTAGAGGTGGAAATAACATGTTTGGATTTGAAAGCAAGTTTTGAAAATTTGCCTTTCTGACATGCTTCACACAGAGCATCTGAGTTGAACTTCAAATTAGGAAGTCTTTTGACCAGATTGAGTATATTAATCTGAGATATTCTAATCATACTAGCATGCCCCAATCTTCTGTTCCAGACCCATTGCTCGTTGTTAACAGAAAGTAGGAATTTTACATTCTGACTCTTTAGTTCAAAAAGTTTTATTTTATAAATGTTGTTTTTCCTCTTTCCATTAAATAGGATAGTCCCATCTTTCTGACTAACAGCTTTGCATGAATTTTGATTGAAGATTATATCATAACCATTATCACTTAATTGACTTATGGATAACAGGTTATGCATTAATCCAGCAACTAATAATACATTATTTATAGAGGAAAGATTTCCATTACCTACTGTTCCAGAGCCAATGATCTTTCCTCTCTGATTACCTCCAAAGCCTACGTATCCTCCAGGCTTAAGTTCCAGGCTTTGGAACATATGCCTTCTTCCCGTCATGTGTCGCGAGCAACCAGAGTCCAGGTACCATGACTGGTGTCTTAGCCTTGCTACTAAAGATATCTGCTATATGTATAATTTTATCCTTAGGTACCCACATTTTCTTGGGTCCTGATTGGTTAGTTTTACCAAGATTCTGATTGAATTTTGGTTTGACAGAGTAATCACTACTTGTGTATTTTATGTCATGTGTGTGCCCATATATAAAGTGTGATTTGAGTGGTGTGCGTTTTATAACTAAGTCCATGGCATTTTTTGGTGTAGATACCTTACCTTGATATCCTATCCCTTTTCTTCCATTTCTGCTAACTCCATAAATCATTTAAGCCATCTTGCTTCTGTCTATGTTTTTAGCTAGAAACTTCTGAAAGCTGTGATCATACTCTTTGATGATCTCATCAGCATTACTGGGAGTCTCAGAGATAGTTTCCTTCTGAGAGTTTTGCAGGTAATTTTCTAATTTTGAAAATTTTCTTTTAACTCAGAACTCTCTAATCTGAGACTCTCAGACTTTTCAGAGTCAGGAAATATCCCTTTTCAGGTTCTTGAATTTGAATTTGATTTGCTGATACCTTTCCAGAATTTCATTTAGACTTTCTGCAAGTTCATCCTTAGTAAAGTTTATGGTAAAATCAGGAAATACCTCTTCAGTGTCTGATTCTGAGTCTGAACTAGAAGCTTCACTGTCTTCTGATATGTTTGCCATGAGAGCTATATTTTCTCTTTCATCATCTGATTCTGAGTCAACTTCATATGTGTCAGAATCATCCCATGTAGCCATGAGGATTTTCTTCTTTTCCTTGAAGAACTTATTTTTGGGCTTTTCCTTCTGAAGCTTTGGGCAGTCACTTTTGTAGTGCCCTTGCTCGTTACATTCATAGCAAATGATGTCCTTGTTATTTAGATTTCTGTATCCTGAAGAACCTTCAGATCTTCTGTGTCCAGAGGAAGACTCAGACTTTATGTATCTGGAGGAGGATTAATTATGATTCTCTGGTCTTCTGGGATTTTTGAACTTCCTTTGTCTCTGCTTCCACAGTTGGTTCACCCTTTTGGAGAGGAGAGACAGTTCATCTTCTTCTGATGAGGATCCATCAGAAGTTTCTTCCACAACCTGCAAAACCTTAGAGTCCGATTTTTTGTTAGATTTTAAAGATAATGGCTTACCTTGCTTTTGAGGCTCATCTTCTTCTAGCTCTATCTCGTGACTTCTGAGGGAGCTAACAAGTTCCTCCAGAGAAATTTTGTTGAGATCTTTGGCTAGCTTAAGTGTTGTGACCATTGGCCTCCATTGTTTGGGCAAGATTTTGATGATCTTCTTAACGTGATCAGCACTGGAATACCCTTTGTCAAGAACCTTCGGTCCAGCAACAAGGATTTGGAATCTTGAAAACATAGTTTCTATTGATTCACTATCTTCCATCTTGAATGCCTCATACTTCTGAATGAGTGCAAGGGCCTTGGTCTCTTTGACTTGAATGTTGCCTTCATGCGTCATTCTCAGAGAGTCAAACATGTTCTTGGCAGTCTCTCTGTTTGAGATTTTCTCATATTCTGAGTATGAGATGGCGCTGAGAAGTATTTCTCTGTCCTTGTGGTGGTTTCTGAATTCATGCTTTTGCTGATCAGACATCATTTTTCTGTCTATCTTCTGACCACGTCCATCCACTAGGTGCATGTATCCATCAGTCACCATGTCCCACAGATCAGCATCATGAGCCAGAAAGAAACTCTCAATTCTGTCTTTCCAATAGTCAAAGTTTTCTCCATCAAAGACTGGAGGTTTGCCACTGAATTTGTCCTTGTCTTCATGGTTGTCATTGCTGATGTTTTGGCTTGGTCCCACCATAGTGTTTTTCTGAAACTTGGATCTTGTACTGACACGGTTAAGTGTTTAAGCTCAGAACCAGGCGCTCTGATGCCAATTGAAGATGTGAAAAACACAAGAAGGGGGGATTGAATTGAAAACTTGAAATTAAAAGCTCAATGACACGATATTTTTATCCTGGTTTGTTTGATCTCAAACTACTTCAGTCCACCCGTCAAGGTGATTTCTCCTCTCTCTAATGAGGTCTTAATTCACTAATCTCAACAAGATTACAAAAGCTACTTTAACAACTGTTAAAGTCTTCTTGAGTACAACCACAGTCCGGTTAATCTCAAGGAACACTATTTAAAAACAATTATACAAGATATGTGTTGTTCTTTTTCTAACAAAAACTGTTTATCACAACTGTGATAAATTACACATGATTATATCTTGGAAATGTAAATGATATTGCTTGCAGCTTTGAATATACGTGAGTGGTAGTATGGAAAAATTGTCCTTGATTTTGAATGCTGACTTTGTTTATATAGACAGTGGAATGACGTTGATCATAAAGTATGTTTAATGTCATTAACACACTTTCCATTTGGAGAAGATCCTGTCTGAAAGAAGCCGTTGGAATTGATGTTGTTATGAATGATCAGTAACGCTTCAGAATCTTATCTCCTTGCTTGCTGATGACGCTTCAGAATATTGATGACTTGGATTGGTATGTTTTTGTTCAGAATCAGAGTTTACTTTGATTAAGCGTAGGTTCTGGTCATCAATCTTCAGCGCATGTTCTGATTACTTCAGCGTGTAGCTCTTATGGCTTATCTTCTAATGCTGATATGATCAGAACTTTTGCATTCATAAAACATAATTTTTAGGGTGCATATTTGTTCTTTGTGTTTGTCATTAGTTCTTTGTATTTCTTATCATCAAAACTCTAACTAAGGGTTGTAGAATCAAACTATGTTCTAACATATCTTTCCTGCACGAGCGCGCCTAACCTCTTTTTAAGCTTGAATGGTGAAATCCAATCCAAATCTGTCTGTTTTAAACGGGATTTCGGGAAGCTGGCCCCATATAGTACAATCTCCCTCCTCGACCACGGCATGGGCATCCTTGAGCAAAATCATTCTTGGTACAACTTTATCAGCTTTTGACACATTGGAGGAGGCTTTGGTGGCGACAACCATAGGAGGAACAATTTCAAAGGCCTGGCATGGAGTTTCTATGAATTCGCCATCCATTTCCACATATTTAAAGGAATTAAGATGGCTCACCATAAATTCTTCTTCACCCCTAACAGTAACGATCTTCCCTTTGACTGGTTACTTTAGCTTTTGATGAAGGGTGGATGTCACTGCCCCTGCCCCATGGATTCAAGGGCGTCCAAGAAGACATGAATAGGCGGGACATATGTCCATTATGTAAAAGGTAGATTTGAAAGTCTGTGAGCCAACTTTAATTGGGTGATCCACCTTTCCATGAACCAATCTCTTAGTCCCATTGAAAGCTCTCACGACAATATAGCTTGGTTTTAAAACCAGTCCTTCACAATCCAGTCGATCCAACACACCCTTGGGTAGCACATTTAATGATGAGCCAATATCAACTAAGACATGAGCTAGGGTGGTTCCATTACATTCAACAGAGATATGTAAGGCTTTGTTGTGATTTCTTCCCATAGGAGTCAGATCAGCGTCAGAGAATCCTAATCCATTATCGGCCGTTAAACTTGCCACACAATTCTCAAACTGGTCAACGGTGGTTTCTTAGGGCACGTGGGACTTCTTCAAGAATTTGATCAGGGCTTGGGAATGAATGTCTAAATAGTAATAATGACAGCATGGAAATTTTGGAAGGGGTTTTCCCCAGCTGCTCCACTATTTTAAAATCACTTTTCTTTATGATTTTTAGGATTTCCTGCATCTCTTGATTGGAGGGTTCTTCAGCATTAGCCTCTTTGGTAGGTGCCTCTATCCTAGCAGGCTCACCTTATCTCTCTTTGTCTTTAGTGTTGGTACTTGACTTGTTATTGGTTATGCGAGCGGGAATCGTTGTAGCAACGAGTGGTGAAATATTAGGGGAAAAGATCCTCCCTATTCTCGTCACTTTACTAGAACCAGCAATATTAGTGACATCAGCTTTATTTTCGTCGATCCAAGAATCTTGTTTTATCCCGTGGTAATAAACCTCAACACCATAGTTCCATGGAACTTCTTTGTCAGAGGAATAGGGGATGGGCCCAGCGGCAGTGATTATTAGAGGGGTGATGGTTGGTTCATTTGAAATCCTAATAGGACCCCTTGAGGGGATCCTAAAAAGGTTTATTGGAGATGGTTATTACAGACAAGTCTTCAATTTTGTTGGTCAAACTCTTGATAGCAAGAATCTTTTCAAATAGAATCTTGTGACTATTTACCAAGAGTTTCACACCTTCCTTCAATCTCTTGCACCCACTCATTTGCTGATCACAGTAGACACAGTCTTTAGAACATCCAGGGAATACCCCGGCTTTTAGAAAGTTAACTTTCACAATAGCCAACGGAGTTGTTAAATCTTTAATGGAGGAAACAAAAGTGATATCATCAACTGAATTAACACTTTTGCCATGGTTTGGCATCGGTGCAGTTATCATATTAGGAGTAGCAGGTGGATCAAATTCAATTGTCTTGTTGTCTATCAGATCCTAAATCTTATTCTTCAGAGCCCAGCACTGGTCGATTTCATGCCAGGGGCTGTTGGAATTATATGCACACTTGGAATTTGGATTGTGTTTAGGTGATGAAGTGTTCGGATTGGATGATGGATCATGCAGTGTCACTAGATTGTCCTTCAACAGATGTTGCAAGGCTTGGGACAGTGACATACTAATCTTTGTGAATTGTCTTCGTGGAATTTCGGGTCGTTGATTGTTGAAGGATTGTCTTTGAGCAGACGGAGGGTTGGATATTAACACAACATTAACAGAGGGTCAATGATCCTTCTTGGCGTGGGCCCTTACCCCATATACATCATTTTCTTCTTTCTTTCCAGTGAAAGGCTTGTTTACAGTGTTGGAAGTGGAAGCAGATTTCATTGGGATATTTCCACTCTTAATGCCGCTTTCTACCCTTTCACCAGTCAGTATTAACTCGGTGAAACCAGATGAGGAATTCCCAATTAATAGGTTGAAAAATGGCCCAGTTAGTATACCCATGAACATGTCAATTAATTCTCTGTCAGTGAGCAGTGGTTGGACTTTACCAGCGATATCTCTCCATTTTTGTGCATACTCCTTAAACCCCTCATTTGCACCCATTTCCATAGCTTGAAGCTGAACTCTGGTTGGTCCCAGGTCAGCATTATATTGATACTGATGATAGAAAGCGGTGGCTAGATCTTCCCATGTGTGGATACGGGAACCCTCCAATTGATAGAACCATTATAGTTGAGTCCTAGTCAGACTCTCTTGGAAGAAGTGGATCCATAGCTTTTTGTCGGTGGTGTGCCATTGCATCTTACGCATGTAAGACCTTAGGTGAAGTTTTTGGCAAGAGACCCCATCATATTTGGCGAAAATGGTATTTTGAATTTACGGGGAATGACGACCCCAAGCACTAAACCCAGATCTCCAAAATTCAAATCAGGTATGGCTTGAATTTCAATAGCTTTTAGCCTATCCTCCAACTATTTTTATCTATCCTCGACAGGTGGGTATTGCTCATCAAAGTAGACTTCATCTTCAGAGGCTTGATTATTTTCCATCTCAGCATGGGTGCTTCTTACCTCCTCGTCTTGATCTTCATCCTCCTCGGACGACTCTTTAACTACTTGTACTTGACGAACCGGACCCTTGAATCTTCTAGCCATGTTGATGAGGGCCTTCTTTTTGGTCTTCTTTTTGGTTGTTAGCATTGCCATCATATCTTGTTGTCCCTTGGCCAGGGTCAACAAAGTTGCTTAGAATTGGGCATTCTGCGCCTGCAAGTCCTTCACTGTTTGTTTGATATCCATCTTACTGAAATAAACAGTAGAGAGATAAGGAAGCCTTTTGTGGAGAACCTATTTATGTCATGATGCATGAAAATGCATATGCAAATGATTTCAAGGACTTAGAAGATTTAAATTTGTTTAGACAAAAAGAATAAATATCATTTGTATTAATAAGTTCGATTCGATTACAAACATGCCTCTTAGGCTTACAATGGAAGGAATAAACATAAAACAACTTCTTAAGGAAAAAAGGTTGAGCACATCCTTTTCGGTGCGACGTAGTCGTTCAAACTTCGCTCTTCATGAAGTTGTTTCGTGAACTCCAGGACTTTCTTCTCACTGGCATAGAATTAGGTCTCAAAAGTATCTCGTTCTTCTTTGAGCTGAACCCAAGACTTTTTCAATTCTTCGAAGTTTGTTGGCATATCCGGATAGAAGACAGTATATGGAACATCTCCTTCGACAACAGGTTCCATGATGATATGTAAGATGGCGGGGTATGGCATAACGAGACTTTGAGCATGAATTTGTACCCATTTGAGATAAGGCTCCAAAGGAATGAAGTTCTTATGCCCCAATGTCTTACTATCCACCTTGTTTACCATTCTCCAAGCTCATAAGAACCTTTGACGATAGCCTTGGTAGTCGCCCTCGTAATCGAATACTAGACCTTGGATGAGTTCATCATGGGGACCATCCCTCTTAGCGTATCCAAACTGTCTCAGAGCCAAACAAGGATTGTAAGTGATAACTCCCCTAATTCCAAGTAAAGGGACATCATGAAATTCCCCACAATGGTCAATGATGGTAATGTCTTCCAAGGATCGAGAACACCAATGGATGTCTGAATGTGTGAGTGACATCATCCTATGAGACCATGTCAGACCTTGCTCATTTTTCAATGTTGATCGAGGTAGGTGTGAAATAAACCACCTAGAGAGTAATGGAATGCAACACGAGAGATTTCCACTTTTCTTCATGGTGCGAGTGTGAAAACAATGTAGAATGTCTCCCAGCAGGGTAGGTATAGAATTTCGAGAGAGAAAAACCTTAATGGCATTCACATCTATGAATTGGTGTTGATTGGGAAATAGGACCAAACCATAAATTATAAGAGCCAAGACATCTTCAAAGGCTTTAAAATCCATATCCTCCCAGAATGAACGAGCCTTCTCCAACAAAAACTTGGCTAAGAAACCCTTAACTCCACTTCTTGTCTCCCAATTTTCCAAAATGTCGGATCTCTTCAAATGCAAAGCTTTGGCAATAATTTCAGGTTTTGGAATTTCTTCTAAATCGGTTAATGGTATTTGATCAAGTACAGGTACTCTTATCAATTGAGAGAATTCTTCTAATGTAGGCACCAACTGATAGTTAGGAAAGGTGAAGCAATGATGCATGGGATTAAAGAATTGGAAGAGTACACACATCATTTCTTACTGGAAATTGGAGGTAGCCAAGATGAGAAGTCGACCATATTTCTTGGTGAAGGGAGAATCTATAGGCACCCTTGATGCTAATTCTTAGAGTCGAGGATGTGATTTCACGAAGCTGACTCGGATGGTATACCTTCGAATGGGATTCATGTCCTATAAAACAAAGCAAAGATAAATTCGTAAATCCTTGAAATGGTTAGTGAGAATGCTTATGATGTTATGATGTTTATGATGTTATGTATATGCGAACAAAGCAAACAAACCATATACACACAAAGTAGACAAGTCCTTAGTTTTAGGCTTGCAATGGGGTTTGTAAGTAAGTACCCTTTTGAAGTTTAGTTGGCTCAACATGTCCTAGAAAGTAATCGGGTTCTTGGGGATCTCAATATCACCTACATTTCTTTTAGGAATTGTCTCAGCACAACCAATATTTTCTTAAGGCCGAGATATCCCAAAAGTCCGATCTCAATGAGTGTAGTATCGAGTACCAACCAATTTTCAGCTTTCCACTGAAACCGGCTATCTCACTACTTCCTAATGGCCAAGTTGTTCAATTAAGGTTCTAAGGTTAGTTAATGTTTCATGACATAGCTTAACGGCCCCGTATTCTCCTCGATTCAACACAAGGGATATCGGTACCAACAAATGTGTCACACTAACGTATCCATTGCTTCAACCATATCGGTCTATGTCGTACAGTTTCCACAATCTATTGCTACTTACTTAAAAGGTGTTCCCCGATCCGGGTAGAGGATCAATACAAGCTCAAACAAGGAACCATAATGTAAAGCAGACAAATCAAACAAAGAAAGCAAGTAAATATGATCTAACTCTAAGGTAACCCCACTTTTTAGATAATTCCCCAGAAGAGTCACCAGTTCTGTAATATGGTGGGAGAACTGACTTGGTTTGTTTTGCGTTTGATCGCAATTGTTGTGGATAGCAAGAGTCGTCATCGACTTTTCTTTTATCCAATAAGGAAAGGGTGGAAAGAACAAGAAAGACCTTTGAGATGTTTTCTTGAGTTCAGGGGGTAGATTATGAAAATGGAAGGTATTAGTACTCTTTTCATTCATAGTTATCTATGGGCTCTTAGTTCTTTGCTAGATCACTTGCTTTGTTTGAAAATGGGTTTGTGGTGGATTTAGAAGGTATTTTTGAAAAGAGCCTTCGTTTAGGAAAACTTTGTAATGATTCTCGTCTCTATAAGAATGTATACAAAGTGTTGGACTTTTTGAAAATATTTCATGTTTTTTTTTAAAGTGTCCTGTGTGTTTGAAAAATGTTTGTTTTTTGAAGATGGATTATGAGCAAGCAACTAAGAACGTTTTACCTACTCAAAATTCTTTTGTTCATTTCTCTCTTCCTTTGATATTGCTATCTTACCATTGATTGGTAAGAAGCCTTATCTTTGGATGTAAAGGGACAGGCGTGGATCAATTATATAGTCATAGAAGGAAACCTATGAGACGTTTTACCAATTTTCGTTTAGGGACTAGATGGTTTACCGAAGGCAAAATTGAGGTACATCGAGGGACTACGATCTTTTTATCGAGGTACTTTTGCTAAAATTCCCATATTCGAGGGACATGACTATTTTCTAAGGCAACAAGTGAGATTACCCTAGAGGTGCATGTGTGTGAATAGTGTGTTTGATTGCATGCATTTTTGTCTTGAATTTAAAGGTTATCTATTTGTTGATTTTATCTTGCCATATAGCCTAATTACTAATAAGAAAGTAATAAAAATTCAAAGAATAAATCCTAAGCTATAGAAACCATAAAGAAAACAAAATAAATAAATAAAAAGAGGAAAAGTGAGTCTTTCGACCTAGGCAGTATGCTCCTTCGATTCACCCTATTTCAGCTTCTTTCGATTGGGCCTGTAAAAGAAAAATGAATGTATCCTTCGACCACAACCCTTTTTCTGCTCACTTCGACTGGACCTACAAAACAAAAATGAATGTATCCTTTGACCACACCCCTTTTTCTGCTTACTTCTACTGGACCTGAAAAGTAAAATGAATATATGTCCTTCGACCACACCTCTTTTGTTTTAGATAGCAGCATGGGGCGAAACCTAAAAGGCTTCTATTCACACAACCTTCTTCCTTTTTTCTTTCGTTTTGGGACTAAGTAGCACCATAGGATGGGGGCCATACTAATATTGCTTCATGGCCAGATTAATTCTTAAAAAATATATATATGTTTGATAAATAAAGAAAACAAACCAAAGGACTTAGCAAAGAAAGCAAACGAAGAAGGTGAAAACGAAGACAAACAACAAAGGTAATGATAATGCTTGAAATGAAAAGAAATGATTACTCACATATTATGCTTGAAACGAAAGGTTAAGGTCAAGAGAACTTACCTTGCTTGAAGCTAGAATGTGGGTCTTGGACTTGAGCTGTTTCCCAGGGTGTTCTTGAATTCGAGGGAGAAGAAACAAACGTGATGTTTCTTTGGACAGATTCAAAAACCAAGAAGAGTTGATTTGTGTTTATTTATTTATGGATTTTAAAGAAACAAGTGTGGTGTTTCTTTAAGTTCTGGGTTTGGGAGGGTATTAAGTGTTTAAGAGTTTTTAGAGTTTTTGAAGATTCTTTTCAAACAGCCAAAAATCTTCTTCAACGTTCTTCCTCTTTCTCTTTCTTTTTCAGCCTCCTTTGATGTGCAAATGAACTCTCTATTTGTAGAAGAAGAAAAATTTTAATGAGAAGCTTTATGAAGAAATAAAATATAGTTTCTTTGAAAAGCCAACATCCACTTGTGTCAACTATTTCTAATCCCAAGATAAAAGCACTAAAATTAATAGTTGAGATGGGTGGCTCCTAGTTTATAGGGGGCAAGTGTGCAGAAGAGGCAGGCACAAGGCTCAAGAACATTCTAAAAGGTAGTGATGTCATCAAGAGCAAGTTGGCTTGGAGAACAATTTAATATGGAGGGAGACACAAGTTGGAGGCCTAGGTAGCCTGACTTATGGACAAATTAACTCTTTGAATCGAATCCTTCATTTTTGCATAGCATTCAACCAGACTTAACAAAGAAGCATTCGTTTCCACCAGTTGTGTGTCCTTCGAATGGACCAACTGTGTGTTCTTCGAATGGGCCACCATCAGCTGAATATGCCACTGAGTCTCCTTACTTTTTATCACTTAGGCACAACCTTTCAATCAGACTCAAAAGTAAACAAAACCAATTATTTCCCAACCATGGAAAGTCCTTCGAATGGTCCACCAAGTTGTGTATCATAATGCAACGCTATGTGTGTTAAAGGCTCTTCAGATGGATTCGAAGGTGATATCAAAGTGATTCAAGACAATTTTGAAGATTGATTCAAAGCCATCATGTGGTTGCATTCGAAGAAAACATGAAGGCGATAAT
Organism: Vicia faba; assembly: GCA_948472305.1. Classification (NCBI taxonomy): domain Eukaryota; kingdom Viridiplantae; phylum Streptophyta; class Magnoliopsida; order Fabales; family Fabaceae; genus Vicia; species Vicia faba. The sequence continues at coordinate 806,756,884 of OX451741.1, forward strand.
TTCCTTGGGCACGCTAACATGAGAAAAACTCATGCCTTGTGAATCAAAGCAAACACGTAAAGAGTCAATGGTGCATTCGAAACCAGCATGCATGAGGTCCCTACTTTCGGTTAATGGAAAACCTTCAGAAGGCCATTGCCCTCCGAATCGAAGAAAGACTTCAGAAGGTCATCTCCTTCTGAATCCAAGGAAACTAATATGAAGGTCATAATGCCCAATCGAAGCTAGCATGCGGAAAGTAAATGCTTTGTGAGACAAACATTCAGTGGGCCATTGCTCTCTGAATCGAAGCTTGCATGCATAATGCAATTTATTGAATGAAGCTTGTGGACCAAAGGATGCATGAAGGGGTCCGGATTTGGATTAGACGTATATTGTTTTGAAAGGAAACCATACTCCAATCGATGCTTTGTGAGAAGGTAATCCTTGTCCAATCGAAGCTTGCCTTCAGGAGGTCATTTCTCCCTAGATTAAGGCTTGCATGCATGAGGCCACATGCCTAGTCTAAGCATGTGGAAAGCTTGCTCGAAGAAAAGCCAAATGTTTAATCGAAGCATGGCGAATCAAGGTTACGTCGAAGAAGCCAGAATGTTCAGCTGAAGGATGAATGAGTCGAAGCAAGCTTGCTTTTCTTCAATTTTTTCAAAAATCATTTTTTATCTATTTTGCCCTTTTGTCTGCTTTGTACTTGTGCAAATTTTGAGATTTTTAAAATCCTTGTGAGAAAATTCCTTGAGAAATGAGAGGGAAAATTTTGGGGTACAACACTCAGAATTATCCACCGATTGCTCAGCCTCAACAGACAATAGTTACTACTGAAGCTTTGATTGTTCTTGTGCCTTTTATCAGGATACTCCTGAGCACGATTTAGAAGATTGCTTTGCTTTGAAGGTCATAGTTCAGAGGTTGGTCTGAAGCGGTATCTTTTCATTTAAGTACATTGGCCCCAATGTTCAAAACAATTCCTTAGTAGAGTATGAATGAATCTCTGTTGGTGGTAGTTCCAAAGTTTGGGGAATGTTTCCTTCAGTGCAAGTCTGGATAAGAGAGTCATCTTAGTTTATTAGCATTATTACTGCTTTCTCATTTGTAATTTTTCTTGTTTATCATCGCACTACTTGCATGTGAGAACTTGTTAGCATTTGAATGTTTAATCTTAATACAATGAGTATGTTTGTCTTGAAGAAATTCCTTTGTTTCACTCGTATTTGTTTTCAATTTTAAATTGATTTATGATACCAACTTGTTACCCATTCTCTTGCCTAGGCAGAGATTGGAGGGAGGATAATGATATTAAAATGAAAATTTCCTGATTGTATGCTTTTGGATAAAACCCTGTTGACGATGTACAGGCGTTGTTTCAAATCGTCAAACACCGGAGATATAAGGGAGTGAAACCTTTGTTAACCCCTTTGAGCCTTGAAGTAGGAGTTTCTTTTTTTGTTAAAAAAAACCCTCATTTTTAACCCGGGGCAGGGTAGTGTTAGTTAATCTGATTGAGTATTCAAATCTCATCAAGAGTGTGCATCTAAGGATACAATAATGGTTATCCTTCAAGAGGTTGAGAGAATTCAAAACCGCAATGTTTAATCTTCGCATATCAGTAGTGTGCATCAAAAGAAGACGTTATCCCAATGGGTATCTCTCACATGTTAGGAGATTGACAAATGATGATATAATAATGGTTATCATTCATCTATTCAGAAATAGGGCAATCATAATTCTTCTAACAAGTCACAAATGACTCAAAGTCACGCGACATGTTCAAAAAGAAAAAAAGAAAAAGATGATATGAATAAAAAAAATGATGATGATGAAAAAGAAAGAGACAAAAAGCCCCTTTAAGTCGGAACTTGAAAAAAACAAGTTGCTTAGGAAAAAGTCAGGGTATGCCGCTTCACTTCAGAGTCAAAGTCAAAAGGAATTTCTCTAGAAAACAAGGAAGAAATGGAAAGCCTGAAATGCATAAAGGATTACAGTGTGAAATCCTCAGCAAAGAACAAAATCGTGTAACAAGAAACCCAAAAGAAGCAGGAATGATTGACTCGCATGTCCAAAGAAAACCTTGTTTGATTCCTCAACCATCTCGAAATTTATTTTGAGAGGTGAACGTTTGTGTCAAGTTAACTGGACTTAGGGATGAAGAACATCACGAAGGGGGTGAGCACCAAATATTTTTGAGCCTCAAATCTTTTTTTCTAAAACCGTGAATCAGTCCATGTTACAACCCCCAAAAGTCCTAATTGAAACATGGTTTATTTTGAAAGCATACTCCATTGAGATAGTGTTTCCTGAATCCCATTAATTTTGCTAAATTATTGTGATTGGTATCATATATGCTTTTGTTATCCTTCATACAAAAATCTGTGTCGCATCCTGGCTAGTGATTTGTTCACAAGGTTTTGCGACATATTTTCAAATAAAATCTTCAAGACTTACATGATTGTTGCATTAGAATTTTCATTCTTAGAATAAACATTTTTCTGCTTGTAAAACGACTGCTTGGTATCATGAGAGCTTAAATTTGAGTGTCAGTAAAAGGCATGTTGCCGAGAAGAGTTGTGGAGCAAAGAGGATGCAACATTCAGCCAATTTAGGGTAATTACGTCGAGATTCGACAAATCTCTAGAAGCCATTTGATCAGAAAGGTTATCTTAAAAGCATGCAGCCAAAGGCAAGTTATGAAAGTTACCTTGATCAGCACGATAAACTTGGGACACCATATTGGTTTCCAAGGGCATGTCCAGATTTTGTCAAGATAGTTGTTATGCCTACCCCAAGCCGAGAATCTTCCTCAAGCAGGATTGCTTCTTGTGATCTATTTTGTAGATGTGTGTATGGCTTCCTCTAACAGTTGTTGATCAATTAAAGGGTTTTCTACAGTTTGTGTTATGGTGTTGGGTTTATAATCCCATTTTTCCCGTCTTTTTGTTGACTTCTCCAGTTGAGTGTGATTCTTTACCCAGCCAGGTGGTGATCAAACAGAGGTTAAAAAGAGCTATGAAGACTTTGCTCATTTGATGGAGTTCTTTATCCCTTTTGTGTATTTAGAACTGATATGAAATATCTTATAGAGTATTGCCCCCTCCAATTACGACATTATTGTTGTTATGTGCTCCCTAAGTAGCTAGACAAGGGTAGTATATTTTCTAAGAAGTGTTGAGACAATTGTCAACTTTTCATGTTTTCTCTCACCAAGTGTTGAGTTTGATTTAAAATCTCTATAAGTTTAACCTCTTGCTATAATGATAACTTCTTGATTCCCCATGAAGGCCCTCCTAGGTCACTTTTGCTGGTATACGTATGATCTTCTTATGTTTCTCAGATAATTGAAAATGATACCAATTGATGTATGGTGCGGTATCGGGTTTGTGATCCCATTGTCCCCAATCGAGTCTTGGTTCATTTTTTGTTTTTGGGTTTGCATGGTCTGAAGCCTCTATCCCAGATTCCCCAGAGAAGGATTCACTCATATGACGAAAGTTCCTTCTCCCCTTGCATGCTGAGATGGAACTATTTGCAAAATGTCGCTCTTTTGGCAGTGTTGGCATTATTGTTGGTATTTATTTCCCAAGTAACTAGACCAGGGCAGTATCTTTTCTAAGAAGTGTTGAGACATTTGTCAACTTTTTGGCTTTCACCCGCCAAGTGCTGGGTTTGATTTAAAATCCCCATAAGTTTGACCTCTTGCTATAATATTAACTTCTTGATTCCATGGGAAGTCTATCCCATGGTACTTTTGTTGGAATAAGTATGATTTTCTTGTGTTTCTCAGATAATTGAAGATGACACCAATTGATGTATGGCTCGGTGTTGGGTTTATGATCCTGTTTTCCCCAACCAAGTCTTGTTTCATTTGAACCTCAGGTTTGCATGATATGAAGACTCTATCCAAGATTCCCAAGTGAAGGCTTCACTCATTTAATAAAAGTCTTTTCTCCCCGTGCATGCTGAGTTGTACTCATTTGCGAAGCATCTCCTTTCGACAGTACTTGCATTTTTTTTATTCCCCAATGGTCAGGCAAGGGCAATGTTTTATTTAAGAAGTGTTGAAATGGTTATCAACTTTTTCGTTTTCCTCCCACCAAGTGTTGGGTTTGATTTAAAATCCCCATAAGTTTTATTTCTTGCTGTAATGTTTGACTTCTTAACTCCCCAAGTTGTTATCCCCATGAGGTTTCATACTTTATCCTCAGAGAAGTTAGTTCAATACTTAATCTCAATATTGAAGAATGTATCTTGGTGTCCCCTCAACAATGTGGTGTTGTCCTCCCCAATGAAGTCAGCACGAGGTCTCTAGTTGATATCTCAATGATGAGGCACTATCTCCCTTAGTAAAGTCTGTATGATATTTCCCCAATGAAGTCAGCACGAGATCCTCAGTTGATGTTTTGACAATATGGTTTTCATCTGCCTTATTTGAAATCAGTATTACAGTTCCCATTAGAAGTACAAACCGTGAAACAATTGTTTTCCCCATTGAAGTCTATGTGATATTCCCTGGTAAAGCCTGGAGGTTTGTACTGATTTATTGTTATGATGTGATTACTTTCAGATTATGTTCCTTCCCAATGAAGTTAAGTCGTGAAATAGGAACTTGTCTCCTCAGTTGGTGCTTATTTTATTATGAAATTTTCATCTTGGATGTGATTTAGCCGAATATTGATTGTACCGATGTTGGTTTTGTCTGGTTATCCCCAGTGTTATATGTCTGTTTTGTCAGCATATACATGATAACGCTCATACATTCATACATATATCATGCATAGTTGAATTTAACAAATCTTTGCTCATTCGCATTCATTAATATTTTGTTGACATATTACCCTGTTTTGCAGAGTTGCGTTATCCTCTCTCCAATAGAGTGTCAACCTTAAGCAGAAAGTGTATATTCTTTCAATTTCCCCACTGAGTTATCCTCGTTGAAGATTTTTGCTTGAACCTTCCTGTACAACTCTTTGTCTGGATGGAGTGGATTTCCCTCTTGAGTTTATTTCTCAAAGGATGTATTACGGTTGCCTTTTTCACTCCAGTTTATTTCTGGTTTGAATCTTTGTTTCCCAGCAATAGTACTATTATGATCTCTACAAGCTTCGAGCCTTGGTTTGAGAATGTGCATTTATTTTAGCACGAGAAGACTTTAGCTTCTCAACAGGAGTATGTTGGCATTTCCCAAGGAACCCATATTCATTTCCCCAGGAAGCCATATTTCTTTCCCCAGGAAGCTATATTTCTTTCCCCATGAAGTCATTTTTACAATCCTTCCCATAACCGCAACTAGCAGGTCTCTTTATTTGAGCAACTTGTACTTCCCATAAAAGTCAACGTTACTTTTTTTCTATCTTCCCTATGAGTGGGTAGTTTGTAGTTCATTGTAAAATTACTCCAATGGATGGAAGATATTTTCCATATGACAGAGACAGTTTGTTGAAAAATCTTTATAAGTGGTAGTCTCTTTATTTGAGACAACTTATATATTACCCTTTTTAGGTGGAATGCCTTGGTTAAAGAATAAGTTAGGACTCGTTCTAGGTGAAACGCCATGATTTTTGGAAACTTGTTATTGTCAATTTGTTCTTTTTTTCTACCTTCAATGAACGTTGGTAGTTCACCTTCGGTGAACGTTGATGTTATTCTTTTATCTCCACCTTTAGTGAACGTTGGTGTTATTCTTTTATCTCTACCTTCAGTGAACATTGGTAGTTCACCTTCAGTGAATGTTGGTGTTATTATTTTATTTCTACCTTCAACTATTGAGCTAGTAGTTCACCATCATCTATGAGTCAGTATCTTTTTTATCTTCTACCTTCAACTATTGAGTTGGTATTTTACTTTCATCTATGAGCCAGTATCTTTTGATCTTTTACCTTCGACTATTGAGTTGGTAGTATACCGTCATTTGTGAGTCAGTATCTTTTTGATCTTCTACCTTCAACTATTGAGCTATTAGTTTACCGTCATCTATGAGTCGGTATCTTTTTTATCTTCTACCTTCAACTATTGAGTTGGTAGTTTACCATTATCTGTGGGTTGGTATCTTTTTAATCTTCTAGCTTCAACTATTGAGTTGGTAGTCTACCGTCATCTGTGAGTCGGTATCTTATTACTTTTCTACCTTCATCCATTGAGTGGGTAGTTCGCAATTATTTGTCGCTCATTATCATTCTTTACTTTTTTCTCAATATTTTAGTTGATGCTACCTTGTCTCCTTCTTTGGCTTTACCCCAATAAAGTCAGGTTTTTTGCTCACCAGTGATTTATTTTCCTGGTCGGGTTTCTCTTTTGATCCTTGTTTACTTTGCTACATCCTCAGTGGTGTCTTATGTCCCTTTAGACTTATTCATATGAATTCATATTCCTAAGCATTTCATGGTATCTTGGGGCCAAAAATAGGGCTCTTTTTATATTTAAGTATCTTCAATCGCGTTAACACGAAGACTTTTAAGCTTCGCATCTCCGGATAGAAGACACTTAAATGAGGGCAGATGTTGTACCCCAATTTTTGCCGCTAATATTCTCCTATCATATCATATCAACTCGATCATAACAAGATCACATCAGGGTTGGTTCTTCCTCTTTTTCTATCTCCTATCTTTAAGTTTGCTCTTGAGGAATCTCCAAGCACCTTAGTTGTGTATTTTGTATATGTGTTGCTGACTAACTTCTAATCAAAATACAAAAAAAATTTATATATATATATATATATATATATATATATATATATATATATATATATATATATATATATATATATATATATATATATATATATATATATATATATATATATGTGTGTGTGTGTGTGTGTGTGTGTCTTTGTCTTTGTATATTTGTGTTTTGTAGGTACCGAGTCGAAGCATCTGACAAATAAGGTTTTCTGGTATTATTTCCCTAAAATCTCTATTTAAAAAGAAACAATAATTAAAATTTTTCATTTTTTCAATGTACAATCGATTGCTCTTAGAGTGCAATCGACTGCACAGAGTGAATTTTGCGTAATATTTGGAAAAAAAACACTAATGCAATCGATTGCTCCCAGAGTGTAATCAATTGCACAGAGTGAAAATTTGAAAAATAAGCAATTTCAAGCTTGTCAATTTTGGCTCCAATTTTTCTTCATATTTTAAAAGATATATCATTAATTCTAATTTTGGCTCCAATGTTTCTTCAATTTTTGAAAAATATTCATTATTTCAAATTTTAGCTCCAAGAATTAATTACCAAGCCTAATTTCATTTTCCAAACCAAACTCCAAACCACCACTAATCCCAAGTCTAAACTCTATAAATAGAGCCTTCATTTCATTTAAATCTCAAGCTTTTTATAGCCAAATTCACTTTGCTAAAAAATCTCTCAATTCCCTCCATCTACCAAATTCCTCCAAAACTCCATTTTCAAAAAAAGTTAGTAAGCTTTGCATTGAAGCTTACTAATCTTTGAGCTAAACCTTCATCCAAACACTTTTTCTTTATCAATTCTCTACATCCAAGCTTGGGAAATTAATTCTTGGGGCTGAATTGATGCAAATTCTTGAACTTGTTTTGATAATTCTCTAGATCTACATTTGGTAAGTTGGGTCTTCATCTTTCACAATGTGATCTCTTGTTGATCTTTGAAGTTGATTTATTAAGCATTATTTTGTGATTCCATTGGTGTTATTTTCTCATAATTTGATGGAATTTCCGTGCTCAATTAAATCCATGATCATAAGGTGTTGGATGAAAAGTTTGAACAAGAATTTGGTCTTTTGAAATGTTGATTTGTTGTTTTTCACAGGGTGCAATCGATTGCTTCCAAAGTGAAATCAATTGTTACAGAATGCTTTACGTATTTTTTTAAGAAAAAAACACTGATGCAATCGATTGCTCCCAGAGTACAATCAATTGTAACAGAGCCAAAATGCTTTTTCTGCCTTGTTTTGGGGCTGTTTTGATCCATCTCTCTTTTTTTACTCACTCCTTTTGATTGTTGATTTGGATTGCAATTTTAAATGTCCAATTTGTCTTTAACTTTAATAAACTTTGGGTGTAGATGAAGTTGGATAAATGTTCATTAATTCAAATCTACCTAAGAGTGAATTATTTAATTCATTTTTGGTACTTTCGATTAATGATATGTTTAGTACTTTAATCCATCAAGATGAGTGATTGAATTTAAAGATGAAAGACATTTAAGATAGTGATATAAATTAGCTTATCATTCCCCTCCCTCTTCATCTTATCCCTTTATTTTTTTATTTGGGCTACATGTTGTTGGAGGATGATCTACATATCATCTCTCCAAACATGAAGTACATAGATTGCTATTGACCGGCCTCAAAATAGGTGCGACTTCTACATAAGTCCACTTACGATTGCTTAAAATAGCACTAAATTTCGTCCCGATTTGAGAAAATGATCATTTGTGGCCCAAACCTATGTTTTCAAGCCTAAGTATGTTAATTTGAACCCTTTGATCCAATAACCTTGAGATTCATTGTTAGGAGGCTTTTGTTCTACCAATCCTCCAATGGATCTTCATCAATTTTGGTCAACACAGATCACTTAAACATCATTGATCATTAAATGTTGCCTTGAGGATTCTTAAATGGGAGAATTTCATACTGTGATACGGAGGCAGAACCGACTGTTTTGAAAATGCTGGTTTGCATTTGCGTTTTGTGTTTGCAAAATATCGCGGTAAGCAAGAGTCGCCACCGACTTTTATTTCATCCAACCGGAAAGGAAAAAAGTACAGAAAATATCCTTTTTCGAGATTTTGAGTACGGGGGTAGATTATAGAAAGGGAAGGTGTTAGCACCCTTTCTATCCATGGTTTTCCATGGGCTCTTAGGTACTTGCTCATCTTTTAAAATTGCTTGTGTATGTGCTTACTTTGAAAATTTTTGTTTTACTTTGTTTTAACCCTTGTTTCTATTCTCAAGAGTGTTACAAAGTTGTTTTTGAAAACTTTGTTTGAAAAAGTGTTTGGTGTGAAAAAAGTTTGTTTGTTTGAGCAAGTACTTAAGAACTAATCTACCTACTCGAAAAAGGATCATTTCTATTCTTGTTTCCTTTAGACAATGTTATCCTACTATTGAGAAATAGGAAGCACCGTCATTGGAGTTGTAAGGGTCAATTCGAAAGGGACGTAGGAACACTAAAGCAATGTTAGGATACCTTAGTAATAACCCTATAGTCTTAAGATCATATTCGAGGAAACATTTACGAGGCGACGTTTCCGAGGCAACATTTCCGAACGGGACTTTTGATATTTTGTTAGACAGGAGGGTAACCACTAAGACACCCTATACTTAATGATCGTTTACCGAAGGCAACCTAAGTGAGGGTACACCCTAAGAGTGCACATGTGCGAGTGATTTGATTTCAGTTATTATCTTTTCACATTAGGGTTTTCTAGCCGTTTTAAATTATCATGCAATCTTGTCATACAATCCTATCAACATACATCTAAACAGTTAATATTTGCAGAAATTAAAATGCGAGAAAATAAAGCTACGCTATTACAAGGCTTCAGGGTAAGGATTAATTACATAGCCAAAAAAACCGTAAAAGACGATAAATGAAAATCCTAGATTAAACTATTAAATACCATGGACAGTTACATCAATATTGCAAAAAAAAAAAATAAACAAGCGCGATGAATCGAATACAAGATAATTAGGGTTTTGACCCCAACTAAGCCTAATTGCAATTTAAAGGGAAAATCATTTTTTGTCGTTTTTGATTATTTGAGAAAATAAAGCTTAATTAAATAAAAACCTAATTACTAATTAATTTTTATTTAAGAAAAATAATTAAATTAACCGATTTTTGAATTTTTTTTATTAATAACCAAGTATTAAAAAAATATTTCGCAAATAACCGGGTTTCGGAAAAAATTACGCAAATAACCATGTTTGAGATGGCTCCATAAAGGAGGAGCCATCTCATTTGGCGCATCCTCCTATTTTTATAAGGGAGGCGCCATCTCATTTGGCGCCTAAGGGCAAATGGCAAGCCCTAAGCCAAATGAGATGGCGCCTATGTGGAAAAGTAGGTCAAAAAAAAATTTTTTTTTTTCCTTTCCTGCGCGTTGCGTATTAGACAGAGATAACCAAAATTGATTTTTTATTTGAAAAAAAATAATTACATTCAACTGTTTTACATTTAAATAACAGTAAAAAAATAGATACAAAAAATACTGAAAAAAAAAAAGATACATCAATGATCCCCAGGAACCCGGTAATGACCCCCAGTTCCGCATCCCCGTCCTCGCCTTTCTCTTGCTGGGTGCCGTCTCGTTTCCTGTTGCGGCAAGGTCGATGGCCCAGCGAAGTCAATGCGATCCGAATCCATAAAATCAGTAAGATCTCCGTATCTCGAAGATCCGCTCTGGTACAGTCGGTTACCCATGCCCTCGAAGTTTGGTCGTGTTGGCGGTGGGTGGGGTTCCATGGTTGGTCGGTAGCATTGGTCGTCTGAGTATGGGGGGTAGAAAGGAAATGGATCTTGGGGTGTTTGGTACTGTGGATGTTGGGTTGTTTGGTGGTATGGTGGTTGATGGTAGGTTTGGTCGGGTTGGTCGTAATCTTCTGACATTCCCATATCAGGGCTAAGGCTGGATGTTGAGGGCCCCATATTGGGATATGTGGAAGACTGAAATTGGGTATGGGGTATGTGGGTTTGCTGGTATTAGGGTTGGTATTGTGGTTGGGTTTGAGGCATATCTGGGTATTGGTAGTTTGGCGGTGACTGTGGTTGGTAGTACGGCATTTGGTTGTAGTTGTGTTGTGGTGGGGAATGTGGTTGTGTGTTTGTTGGTCTGTCACAAGACCACCGAAAACTCAACCATGATCTAATCTGTCAAGAAATCCTACCCCTGGTGAGCAACGACCCTTCTTTGAAGGTGAAAACAATCATCTCCCACATCACCACAGTTTTTAACTACACTCCGTCTTACCGTAAGGCGTGGTTAGCAAAGACTAAGGCGATTGAAAGGGTGTATGGAAACTGGGAGGAGTCATACCGAGAACTTCCCCGCTACCTCAATGCACTAAAGACATATTCTCCAGGTAGTGTTTATGTTCTGGAAACATTGCCCGCTTACGCCCAAGATGGTAGTGTTCTACATGGCAACGGAATATTCAGTCGCGTCTTTTGGGCATTTCAACCATGCATCGCAGGGTTTGCATCATGTAAACCAATTCTACAAATAGACGGGACTTGGTTGTATGGCAAGTACAAAGGCACTCTTTTGATGGAAGTTGCACAAGATGGCAACAATAACATTTTCCCCGTTGCGTTTGCCCTTGTCGAGGGGGAGACCGGTGGTGCTTGGAGCTTTTTCCTGAAAAATCTTCGTACACACGTGGCTCCTCAACCGGATCTATGTTTGATCTCGGACAGACATGCCTCTATTGAAAGTGCCTATAATAATCCGGCAAATGGTTGGCATGACCCTCCTTCTACGCATGTCTATTGCATCAGGCATATCGTCCAGAATTTCTCGAGGGAGGTCAAGGACAAAACATTGCGGAAAGCGGTGATGAATGCGGGATACGCACTGACACAGCCCACATTCAAATATTACCGCAACGAGATTCGTTTGTCTAACCCAGAAGCCGGTACGTGGATCGACAACATACCGGTCGAAAAGTGGACTAGGTCATACGACAATGGCCAAAGATGGGGGCATATGACAACAAATCTCATTGAATCAATGAATGGGGTATTCAAGGGCATACGAAACCTCCCCATCACTGCCTTGGTGAAATCCACGTATTTTAGGATGGCTGCGTTATTTGCCAAAAGAGGTGAAATGTGGTATTCGGTCTTGCAATCAGGACAACTGTGGAGTGAAAGCTGTATGAAATACATTAAGGCTGAAAGTGCAAAAGCCAACACTCACATGGTTACACGGTTTGACCGCCATAGCCACAACTTCATTGTGAAAGAGACAATTGACCACAATGAAGGCCTGGCAAGACAGGAATACAGGGTCATTTTACCTTCTCAATGGTGCGATTGTGGCAGGTTTCAAGCTTTTCGTATGCCTTGCTCTCATGTCATTGCCGCTTGTGCGCATACCCATCAAGACACGCTTCAACTGCTATCAAACGTTTATAAATCTGAGACGTTGCTAACTGTTTACAACAACAACTTTCCTTTGGTGGCAAAACCAGACTATTGGCCTGAATACAGCGGTGATATAGTTTGGCACAATGACCAAATGCGAAGGAACAAGAAGGGTCGTCCCAAAAGCAGGCGCATAACAACAGAAATGGACGATCTTGACAGGTTGGAAAGAAAGTGTGGTTTATGCCGTCAGGTCGGACACAATCGCAAAAACTGTCCGAATCGGGCGTCTGGCTCGACCACATAAATTTTGTAATACAATAAATCTTTTCAATATTTGTGTTGTAAACATTATGGGTTTTCCGTTAATAAAACTGTTCACACAATTTAAGAAATTCAATATAGGAAATTACATTAGGGTTTTCGCGTACAACAATGATTAACGATAATCAATCTAGGAAATTAAATTAGGGTTTTCGCGTACAACAATGATTAACGATAATCAATCTAGGAAATTACAACTGTTAACACAATTTCATCTGACCCATGCATCATCAGCATTACATCACTGTCTGTTTTGACTTCCTCCAACCACACATTAGGTCTTCCTGTCGCATGCGAGGTTGTTGTTCGTTTTCGCTGGATCCTTCGAATTTTTTCCCCCTCGGCGATGTCTCCATCTAGCCACCGCATCAACTCCCGCTTCAGACGCTCCATGGAGTGAATGTGCCAGAATTTCATTTTCATCGCGGGCTTCGTGGCGGAGAATATAACGTAACCATCTCTGCTAAAAATCATAGGCGACGTCATTACGTAAATAAGGGAGTACAAAATAAAAATACAGTGCGAGAAAGTGTGAGAAATTTCAAAGAAACGGACGAATTATTTATAAAACGGCAAAAAACCCTAGTTTTGCCCTAGGCGCCAAGTGAGATGGCGCCTCCTCTCCTTTTTAAGGAGCATGTGCCATCTCACTTGGCTAAAAGCCAATGGAGGCGCCAAGTGAGATGGCGCCTAGGGCAAAACCCTAGGTGCATGCGCCAAATGACTTGGCTCCTCCTTTATGGAGCCATCTCAAACATGGTTATTTGCGTAATTTTTTCCGAAACCCGGTTATTTGCGAAATATTTTTTTAATACTTGGTTATTAATAAAAAAAATTCCCGATTTTTTGTATTTTTATTTTTGAGAAGGAAATAAAAATTAAATCAAGAGTTGAACCCTAATTTTTCCAATTGGTTTTAATTAAAAGAAAAGTTAGAATTTCCCTAAATTAAATCAAACTAAATTATATTAACAAAATTAAAATCTAATTCTATTTTTTTGTGAAAATCTTGATTTTATGATTTTGTGAAAAAGAAATTAATTTTGTTAATTAATCAAAATAATTAAAAGAATTTAAAAAAACAAAGAAAATAAAAAGTGAAGAGATGGGCCTGTGGTAAATAGCACACTGAGGGGTGCAAATATGATTTCCTGGGCCCAAGTGGACAAAAGCCTATTTCACTTTGTTGGATCTAGTGCACTCATTGACTGGAGGTGCATGATGGACCTTCAAGGGAGAAGCCTTGGATATGGCTTGTTGATGATATGATGGTTGGATGTTGATGATGCATGGTGGACACATGGGATACTAGCGCACCTGATCATGTAAAGAAAAATAATATGAAGAAAATATTGGGACCTGGGGATCGAACCCAGGTCCTTGAGAATTCTCCCCTTGCCACGCTGCCAGCTGAGCCAAGATGATTAGTTGTAATTACAATAACAAACAATTATTATATAATACAAACAAAATGTTAGTCCTTAAAACACACGAATTTCAAACTGGCAAGTCAGGGAGCGCCACGTAACCATCTTCTTCCTCCCACCGTTGCTGTAAGTTTTGCAACTTTTACCTACGGACATTAAGCGTAGGTATAGCCCCTGTGCATTTCCAAAATATTGTACACGCATGATAAATGAAAACCAATGGTACCAATCAACTTGTTTCAAGCCTACGAGCATCATGGTACCATTATCATTGTCAAATTTTCCCTGTATAAGAAATCCCTAAAAACAAAGGGAAAACCCTAGCCATGGAAGTTTCATGTTCAGTCAATAAAAATGCAATTAAATGTAACCATTAGCTTGCAAACATCTCAAGGATTATAAATACACCAATCAATCCTGCTAAATATGCCAGAATCAATATATTCGAATTCAAGAAAATATGCAAACTGTGTGACTGCTACGATGTGTTTCAAGGCGTGGGGAAGCTTGCTAACGATTGAAACACGATCCTGGGGAGTCCAGCAAGTGATTGGTATGGTTAGAATGGCTTGAGATGGCCTGAAACTTGGAAACTGGTTTGCACTTTTTTCTTGAGTTTTTGCAATTTGTTCTCTGCCTTTACACGCCTCTAGCCTCCTTCTTTTGGTCTGCATTTGTTCCTTATGCATACTAGAGTGTATTAGGGTTAGAGTTTGTATCAAATCTTTTCCAATTATGAAGATAGATCAATGATTTCATCCTTGTACCAAATCTTTCCAAAACAAGCAAATTCAATCTTTTTATGTCCATATGAAGCCTTGAACGATTTGATCTTGTCTCCAGCTGTATAATGGACCTAATCATGCACAAAATCTCAAGATTTAATTAGTTTTTGACATTTTCATTATTTTATATTGATTTTACTTGATTTAAATGAAATAAAATCAAAATAAATACCAAAAATAAAAGAATGACAAGTGGAAGGGCTCGTGGGTCGTGGGTCACATTACAAACTCGGTGCAAGCATAAAAAGTTGGGCCCATTTGGCAAAAAATGCAGTTTTGGACACATTTGACTTTTGGCAATTTTGCAAAAAATGTCAACTTGTTCAATGCATAACACTCTCAATTTTGACCCTAGAGATGTGTTCTTGGACTTTTTAGAAAGCTTAATATGTCTTCTAAGCAACCCTTTTGGTCTCATCTCAATTGAGTCTTCCATGTTCATGTATGAAGCTTTGACCTAAAAGGTGTTTTTGTTGACTTTTCAAAGTGACCTATAATGTCCAAATTCATATCTTCTTGGGAGTGCATATTTTGAACTTGGGAGATGAATATGAATTGTAGGTAATTACATCCTCTTCAAAATGAGCTTTGGATGGGTCATTTTTGATAAAGTATGAGAAAGTTATGCTTGGTCAAAGTTGAGTTGACTTTTCCTACAAAACCCTAATTTAGCAACTTTTGGGTTTTGATGATTTGTGAGCAATCCTTGAGGAATCATGATCAACCCTTGATCAAATGATGAATAATACTTCAAAATTATAATGTTGACAAAAAATATTGAAGTTTGACTGTATGTGGGCCATAGTTGACTTTTGCCCTAGCACAGTCGATTTTCAGGCCTTTGAGCAATTGACTGAGCAAACTTCCTCTGCAAGGCTTGAAACTTGACATGGATGATCTTGAGAACATATTAGGACAATTGGGAGAATTTGGGATCCTTTGGACTCAAGCATCTTGATGCAAAATGAAACCCTAATTTGGGGTAGACTGCCTTAGGAGAGAGTTTGTCTGGTCAACTCTTGGACTTCCTTGAGCGATTGGAAGACCTTACTTGACATGTATTGAGAAATATGGGAGGGAAAATTTTGGGGTACAACAGGTGCCCTTGTTCAATCTTCTTAAACCTGAGGATGTAGATTGGCTTGTCTGCCTTTCGTGATCTGAAGGTGGAAGATGATTGAACACTAGAGTGCCCAGAAATTTGCACTCGCATGAAGTGGTACTGGTCTTGCGATATCGGGAATGGGCTTATAGATGTCATTTGGAAGTCAATGAAGGAAGATGGGCTTAAAGATGCCATCCGAAGAAGTGTTGATCGCATAAGAGATTCCTTTTCGAGAACCGTATACATGTTGTTGAGGAGGGTTTCGCTGGGGGAACGCTGGTCTCTGTCTTGGGAGAAATAGAATTTTAGGAACTTCAGTTGTCCGTTACTCTACTGGGGAATCATCTCTTAGTTGAGGAGGTGACAAGGATTTTCTATCTGGTCGTGCTCTAGGTTTTACAATGATTTGCTGAGGACAATAAGACTGTCTGCTATCTGGTCGTGCTCCAGGTTTTACAGTGACTTACTGGGAAGATGAGATTAAACTTGGTATCTGGTTGTCCTCCAGGATTTCCAATTTATCAATTCTTATCTGGTCGTGCTCTAGGCTTCAAAAGGAATTAAGTGGTTATCCGGTCGCATCCGGGTTTCAACTTGAATTTAAGGCATACTAATATCCGGTCAATTTTCGGGCTTCATAGTAATTGGCCGAGTAAACTACTATTTGGTCGAATGCCAAGCTTCGCAGTACCTTATACCGTTATCTGGTCGTGTCCCAGGTTTCAGTGTCCTTTGCCGCTATCTGGTCGCGGTCCAGTTTTTACAGTGTCTTATACCGTTATCTGGTCATGCGCCAGGCTTCACGGTGTCTTATACCACTGTCTAGTCGATTCCAAGCTTCATGGTATCTTGTACTGCTATCTGGTCGATTTCCAGGTGTCACAATAACTTTCTAGGGGGTTAAGCTATTTTCTGGTCCATTTCCAGGCTTCATAGCTTGTATTTAAGATATACCACTATCTGGTCGATTCCAGGCTTCGTTGTATTTTTGGAGAAATCAAGATATTATCCGGTCGATTTCCGGGCCTCTTAGCTTGAACTGGAATAGAAATCTTAGTATCGAGTTGACTGAACCAGAGAAAACTTGCGAGAACTTGATTGTATCTTTCCCTGAAAGGTAAAGAGTTAGTCGTATGTAATGTCATGATGTATGAGATGTATTGAGTAATGATGTTCTCAAAATAAATGAGATTGTGTTGTATGATACGTATGCGCATGCCACAATGTATGGATATGCAATGTTCTTGTGATATTCTCCGACTGGGGAGAATAAACCCCAGACTGATGTTGGAGAGTATAAGGAGTTGATTTCTTTGTTCTCGCTGGGGATAGTGACCAAAGATGATTAGCTGGAGACTTGCGTCCATTCTGCTCGGGAATATTCTACCGGGAGAGACTCTGTTTGAGAATAATCATGTGGGAGAATGACTTTGTGGTGAAGAGAGATACTCTGTTGGACGATCTGCTGATAAACTCAGCTGGTGGTGAGCTTCTATTGCTGGTGATAGATAAACTCTTCTTGGGGAGCATTTTGCCGACTCATTCGCGATTATGAACCTAACCTGGGGAGAGCCAACACCACCGTCTTTGGATATTTCCTACTCTACGGGGAGTGTATGTACCTTTAGTCATATTCTCAATCTGGCTCTATCCCTGTACCTGGTGGGTAGAGCAACTGTAAGGTTTGGATACTTCTTGTTTTCCCCTGTTCCTGGAATTACGAGTAATTGTCTTTTGTTTATTATGTAAATATTTATGAACAACAATTATTTTCAAATGCATATTGTTGTACCCCAAAATTTGCCCTCTCTTTTCCACAAGAAATCACAACTTCGGGCTTTTCCTGATTTTTCAGATTGGTTTAAGAATCGGTCAAACAGACTTTTCTTAACAGTCAAACAAGATTAGGGTTTCCAATGACTTTTGAATCAGTCAGACAGATTATTAGGGTTTCTATTGATTTGTTTGAGTTTGGCTCAGGGTTTGATCAAGCAGACGCTTCTTTGACAATAAATCAAGAATTAGGGTTTTGCACGCACATTCTCAGAAGAATTTGAATCCATAGTGTCTTAATTGAATGTCACGTGGTTTTGACGTTTGTTCGAGATTTCTGTTTGTTTCTCAAATTCTAAACATCTTGGATATGGGTTAAGGCTTTGGACGTTTGTTTTGTTTGACTGTGCAATACATATGGTTAATTGGAACGTCGGGTTTATTATTGGTTAATGCAAGATAGTGAGACTGCGACGTTTGTTAATTATTTATAATTTCTAAGTTAAGATTATTGGGATAATTTCCAATTATTATGACTCAAGAAATTTAAATAATTAAATAAGCAATTGCAGAAGAATTAAAATAGAATTATCTGACAAAAAGGTTTTTTATTTATTCTTAATTATTGTTACAAATGTTATTGGGATATTGTAAATTTATTTACAAATATTTACAATGATGTTTATTACAAACAATTGAATAGAAAATAAATATATCCTAAGTCTTCATCTTCTACTGTTGCTCCCTTTGCCCAACTGATATTTACCTGCAAAAACAGAAGAAAGAAGTCAAACACAGATGAATTTGGAAAAAATCATTCTCAGACAGTTAATAAAAAACTCATCATTAAAGTTGTTGGCCGGAATCAGTTTGTTCGTCCTCTCTGCAAATTGCAAGAAGATGTCTCTTCTTGGTTCATAAAGAGGGAAAGAAAATTATCTTACAAGCTAAATCAATTAAAAAAAAGGAACAAGGCAGCATATTAAACAAAATGCATAAAGCTGCATAAATTGCATTGTCAAAATGGGCAAGCAAGCTGCACAGTTCAAAATGCCAAACCAAGTCACAAGTGACAAACTAAGCTGAAAAAGTTTCAAACTAAGCAAACTAAATCACAAAGAAGCTGTCAAATTGTCCAAGAGCTGTCAACAAAGCTGCCTACAAGCTAGCAAAAGCAATGCAGAAAATCTGGAAGTATGCAGAGGAAAGACAAAATGCAAGCAAAGTTTCAAATCTCTTCATCATTTTCCAGCCACACCTTTTCAGAACAGAAAGTACAGTTTAAGTAATTAAATATATTTTTCTGGAGAGAGAGAAAGAGAGTAAAAAAGTAGAGGCTTACAGTGGGCAGGCTTAAGACAAATAAATATAACAGATCAACACGGTTAAGAAAAAAAGGCAGGAACACATAAAGGAAAATATAACACAAGCTCTCAAGCCTGTAACTTCAAAACCTGCCTCAAACACATAACAGAAGCTGCCTTCAAGCAAAAAACCACTAAACTGTTACAGAAGCAAGTCGACAAGCTTGTAACCTCAAGCCTGCTTCAGGCTTTCAAACCTGCTCAAAACCACAAACCTGCTAAAAACTTCAAACTGCCTTGCAACCTGTGTTCAGAACAAACACATAATAAAAAAAACTCAAGCCATACAAACCTGCATAAGCTTCGACAAGCCTGCCTAAAAACCAGTAAAAGCAAGCCTGTCAAAACAAATTCCAACAAGCCTGCCTGTACAATAAACATGCCTCAAGCCCAAACAATAAACCTGTACCAACAACCCTTCAATCCAAACCATTTCAAAATCAAAACAACAACAAAATGCCTCAGAACTAGCTTCCTCCTAGGCAAAGCCAGAAAAGTTCACCAAAGAACATCATCAAATAAACATTCAGAGGCAAGCAATCAGAAGAGGAAAAGAAGCTATCATAGGGTTTTCATATTGCAACACTCATCATAAAACCATTCAGAAGAAAGATACGAGGGTACCAGACAAACCAGAATAGAGCTAGCATCACCAGTCCCACGCCTTGGCCGCCTAAGGAGCCTCCTGTCCAAGCTCTCCTCCTTCTCTCCAACAAAGGTATTGTCCTCCTTCCTTTTCACACCTCACAGAAACGAATAATACAAAAGATCAGAATATGAAAAAGCTAAAAACATACACAGATATTCAAAACCTAAAACGTGAAAAAAGAGAAAATCGTTACCCTCTTTGAAGCACCGCCTTGAGCAAGCCGTGAAGAGAGGATAGGTTGGAGGTGGCGTCTAGTGGCCAGGCATGGAAGGCGTCAGAAGCTCTGACTGAGGAAGACGAAGAAGAAGAAGGGAGTGGCACCGTTTGTGAAACTCTGAACCCTAAGTTCTGAAACAAAACAAAACAAACCCTAACAACAAAAAATTGTCAAAACGCGTTGGGCCTGCTCCCTCACAAAAACCCTTAAGCCCAATGGAATCTGGCGCTGCACCCCCTTTTGTTATGTTTTGTTTGTTTTTTTCACTTGGGCCCATTATCACATAAAGCCCATTTAACTCTTTTTTTTAATTTAAACTAATACTCTTTTTTTTATCACATTATATCTTTTTTTATATAATTTATTTTGTTAAGAAAAACAATATATTGATTTTTGTACAAAACTTTTCTTAATGTTTATTACATTTTACAAGAATATGTAAATATTAGATTTATTAGGTTAATAGATTTTTGTCTTAAAACTCTTTTTAATAAATCTTTTTTATACATAAAAACATTAACTAAAATACATAAAAATATAATTTCTTAAACATTTTTCTTTTCTTTTCTTTAAAACTTTTGTTTACATAATTAACAAAAACACAAAAATAATAAAATACTTAACTTGCATCACTTGTAAATAATCATGTACACCATACATTACTTTTGATTCTCTTTTATTCTTATACATTGCTTTATTTTTACATTGAGAATGCGATGATTCGATTTGGTTGTAAATCATATTTGGACACTACCATTCTGACAAGACTCATCCCCATTTGTAAACATTTGTACCCCCATCCCAGGATATTTATTTGTAATAGCTTAGACTTTAAATTCCCGCAATTTATCGCTTTCTATATAGTGTATAGTAATTAGGGTTTGTATGCGAAGATTCAAAATCAACCGCTAGATAACCTAACACAAGACAAATGCATGAAAATCAATACACAATTCACACTTGCACCCCTAGGGTAATCCCGCTTGTTGCCTTCAAAAAATGGGCCATGTTTGCATGTCAAGTACTTTGGCAAAACAAAACAAAAACAAACGAAATGATCATAGTCCCTCGATGATGCTATCTTGTTGCCTAAGCAAAATGATCATAGTCCCTCAAGAAAATTGCCAAAATACTTGACACTATTGCCTCATGGTCTAAACGATGACTCGCGCCCATCCCGTTAACATCCTAACACAAGATTGTCCACCAAATATAATGGTGGAACAATACTATTAAAAGGGTTAAAACATAAGAAAGACCTTTGAGTAAAATAGGGTAGACCAACTCTTAGTTACTTGATCAAACTTGTGAAACACACTTGCCTACTTTCAAAACACACTTCACAAAACACAACTTCAAAAACATCTTTTCAAAAAGACAAACACCTTTGTAAAACATTCGAGTAAAGAATTGTTACAATGGTTGCCTAGACAAGGAATCTTTTTCAAAACATTTTCAAAAACCACACACACAAATCACCATTTCACACAATCAAAAAGAAAAGGTAAGTGATCTAAAACAAGTAACTAAGAGCCCATGGATAACCATGGATGAAAAGGGTGCTAGCACCTTCCCTTTTCATAATCTACCCCCCGACCCCACGAAAACATCTCAAAGGTTTTTCCTGTGCTTTTTAACCTTTCCTTAGGATAAATAAAAAGTCGGTGGCGACTCTTGCTAAACCGAACAAGTGCAAATACAAACGCAAAACCTCAAGTCAGTTCTCCCACCGTATCACAGAACTGGCGACTCTGCTGGGGATTTTCTAAAAGTGGGTTTACCTTAGGGTTTTAGATCACCTATAAATGCTTACTTTGATTGCTTTGATTGCTTTACTTTTTGGGTCCTTGTTTGGGTTTGTTGTAAATCCTACACCCGGATTTGGGGGCACCTTTTTAGGTAAATAGCAATAAAACTGTGAGGAAACTGTGTGGGGTATACCGACATGGTTGAAGAAGTAAGTTATGTTAGTGTGACATATTTGTGAGTACCGGTAGCCCGTGAGTAGTCAAGGAGAATACGGGGTCGCTGAGTGATGTCATGAAGCACTAACGAACTCTTAGAACCTTACTTGACCATCTTAGCCTTTTTAGGGGTAGTGAGATGACCGACTTTGGTGCAGTCCGAAGTTGGTAGATACTCGATACTACACTCATTGAGGATTGTTTTCTTGGAATATTTTGGTCGCCAGTTAAGTGGCTAAACCAAAACAATGAACACAGAAAATAATCCAATGATATTGAGCTCCTTAGAACCCCGTTTCTATTTTAGGGCAGGATGAGCCAACTAACTTCAAGAGGGTACTTACCAACGAATCCCATGCAAGCCTAAACCTAAGGACTTGTTTGCTTTGTGTGAATATGATTACCTGTATATACACTTACTTGCTTTTGCATACATGTGCATAACATCATAACATCATACAATAGCATTTTCAATAACCATTTCAAGGATCTCGAGGGTCTTTTGATGCAGGGTCACGTTGAACCAGACGTCTACCAAAGGGCAAGAAGTTTTCTCCTCTAAACAAATGCCATCAAAGATCAAGTGCAACAACTTGAATCAGGGGCTATGACCCACTCGACATGGTGAGCTTGATTCTCGTGGAAAGACATCCACCGTTACAAGGTTCTCCAATTAAAGATGTTGACCAAAGTTCGACCTCTAAACATTTTTCTTGTGCTTACCCCAAGAAATCCTTGAAAACATGCATCCACATATCATGCATTGCATCATAACAGGTTTTCCTTTTCAGGTTTCCTTACTCTCCTACTGTTTATTTCAGTAGAGATGGCTCTGGAGCAGACTATCAAGGGCATCCAGGCTCAAAATGCTCAACTTCAAGAGATGTTCTTAAACCTATCCCAGGGGCAAGAAGAGATAAAAGCTCTCCTCACAAGGGGTATGGTCTTGGGGAATTCAGGCAGTGTCATGAGTGATCAGTTGGAAGGACTGCAGATTGAGCTGGCAACAATGAAGATCCAGATGATGGGACAGCTGGTGGGCCAGATGGCTCTCATTCAAGACTTAGCTCAAAGACAAGAGGAGCTCAGGGTTCTCGTCAACAAACTGCTTCGGGACAACCAAGTGGGGAAAACATTTGAGGTTGAAGAACAAGTCATCATTCAACCCCCTTTGAGACAAGAAAACAAGGGAAAAGCTCCTCAACTTGCTTCAGGGTCACAGGCCCATCAACAACCGCGTCAGCGTCAACGGGGTAATCGGCGTAAGCAAACTACGTCTGGAAGACAGTTCAGTGAGACTGACATACCGTCATCTCTAATACTGGAACGCTTGTTGGAGGTAAATCAGATTTCTTTAAGGGATCCTATTCGGAAGCCCAATACCTCCGCTCCTAGCTATCATCCCGATGCATTTTGTGTATACCACTCCTATAGTCCGGGACATGACACCGACGAGTGTTGGGCCTTAAAGAACAAGATTCAAGATCTGATTGACATTGGAGTGCTGAGATTCATGCCAGATGGCGAGATGAAAATCTTCCGTTAAGGGTTTCTCCACCTGAAATGACAAAGCTCGAACTGAGAGACTTTTGTTCCATTTGAATTTTCAAAGTTGTAATTTCTTTTGTGATTCAAACAATTATATGCTGATGTCAAACTCTGTTTCATTAATGCATTGCATATGTTTGTCTTGAATTCATCCATTCGTTTTCACTACTCTTATGTTTTCTTTATGATATTTAACTCTTGATAAAAAGCTACAAGCCTTTAGAGGGAGGATGACGAAACAATACCATATTCTCATACAGTATGCTTTTGAACAGACCTTGCTGATGATGTACAGGCATTTCTTTCAATTCCCAAACACTTGAGTTATAAGGAAGATAATCCCTAGTCAACCCCTTCGAGCCAAAGAAGTAGGAGTTTTCTATTCTGAACAATTTGAAACCTTTGATTTAAACCTGGGGCAGGGTAGTTTCTCAGTTAATTCAAAAAAAAAAGATGTGCATTGAAGTCGCAAACTCTCAGTTCGTAATACAACGAACGACATCAAAAAACATTCCTTTGGAATCAAAAAAGACATTGATGGTTCCTTATCTCAATAGGCAGTCAATCTCTCAAAAGAGAAAAGCCCACTGATCCAAAACCTATAAAGGAGGCTTAAGAAAGCTGGGGCATCCCGTTGACTGTAATCTCGAAAACAGGAACAGTCAGGCAAAAGTTAGGGATAACAAATCAAAAAAACGAGGTCACTACAAATCCTCAACAACATGAAAAATGTTGCAAAAATTACTGCCTTCCAACAAATTCAATTGGTGTGAACCATCACCAAAAGGTCGTTCCAAACTCGAATAGAGTTCGACGTACAATTAATTGAGTTTAGGATTGAAGAACATCACGAAGAGCGGGTGGGTACAAATATACTTTGAGCCTTTATCCTTTGTTTCTTAAACCGTGAACCAGGCCACGTTATAACCCTTCAAAAGTCCTAATTGAAGCATGGGTTAGTTCGAAAGCATACTGTTACAAAAGGTATCCTGACTCCTGTAAGGCTTTGCTCTAAATCTTGTGTTGAATTTGTCTTATAAAAAGTTTTCTGCTAAAAAACACATTTTTTCAAAACTTCGAGACAGACATAAACTTCGCATTACTTGAATATCACTATTTTCATTTGGCTATTTGTTTGACAGTGGAGAAATTCACACAATGAATATCCGATGAACGAAAGCTCTCTCAGTGAGCAAAATCACTTCAAAAAGGATGACACTTCCATTGACAAATCTCCTATCAACAAGGGGGCATGACATGTCACTACTCAATTAACCTGGGGCAGTCCAGTCAAGGTTTCAATAAATCTTTCCAAGTTCAATTAACCTGGGGCAGTCCAGTCAAGATTTCAACAAATCTCTCAATTACAGATTAACCTGGGGCAAGTCTCCGGCACCATCACTTGGGGCATTCGAATGTCAATCTCAAGGTCGTTCAAAATTTCCTTCATCACCTGCTGGAAGTTGCGGTCATCATCAAAATTCCTTCATCGCCTGCTGGAAGTTACAACCACCGACAGAATAACGGACAATTGAAGCTCCTAAAAATCTGTTTCTCTCAAGAATGAAGACTCTCATCCTTAAAACCTCAGAAGATTGGTATACTCCCAATTTCTGACCCCCAACAGAATGAAGATTCTCATTCTCAAAGTGGCGTATAGCCTAAGTTCCAGATTAATACCTGAAACCAGCCAGGAAAATATCTATGGACGACTGATTGTGGATTAATACCTGAAACCAGCCAGGAAAACAATCTACATGAAGAGATTGAAGATTAATACCTGTAGCAAGCCAGGAAAACTATCTTTCTTTCTCAGGTCAAAGATCAATACCTGAAACCACCCAGAACAGTATCTCCTTGACCAACCTTTCTCAAGTTCCAGATTAATACCTGTAGCAAGCTAGGAAAATATCTGTGGACGACTGATTGTGGATTAATACCTGTAGCAAGCCAGGAAATTATCTACATGAAGAGATTAAAGAGTAATACCTGAAACAAGCCAGGAAGCCTTTCTTTCTCAGGTCAGAGATCAATACTTGAAACCATCCAAGACAATATCTCCTTGACCAACCTTTCTCAAGTTCCAGATTAATACCTGTAGCAAGCTAGGAAAATATCTGTGGACGACTGATTGTGGATTAATACCTGTAGCAAGCCAGGAAATTATCTACATGAAGAGATTGAAGAGTAATACCTGAAACAAGCCAGGAAGCCTTTCTTTCTCAAGTCAGAGATCAATACCTGAAACCAGCCAGGACAATATCTCATTGACCAACCTTTCTCAAGTTCCAGATTAATACCTGAAACCAGCCAGGAAAACTATCTGTGGACGACTGATTGTAGATTAATACCTAAAACCAGCCAGGAAAACCATCTACATGAAGAGATTGAAGATTAATACCTGTAGCAAGCCAGGAAAACTATCTTTCTTTCTCAGGTCAGAGATTAACACCTGAAACCAGCCAGGACAACTATCTACTCGACCAGCTCAAACAATTCAACAATCATTTCTGGATGGCATCTTTAAGCCCATCTCCAACATCACAATACCTGAAACCAGCCAGGAAAACTATCTATGTAAAGAGAGTGAAGATTAACACCTGTAACAAGCCAGGAAAACTATCTTTCTTTCTCAGGTCAGAGATTAATACCTGAAACCAGCCAGGACAACTATCTCACCGACCAACCTTTTCAAGATTCTTGCAATCCCCTGCAGCAGTCAAAGATTCATTTCCCCCGGCAGCAGTCAAGATTCTATTATCTCCAGCTATCCAGGATTCATCTATCCTCAGCAAGACAACTACTCAACTTACATGCGCATTCATTACATTCATATATCATAAACACATATATTGCATTATGCATTTCATACATCATGACATTGCATACAACTAACGTTTTACGTTTTCCAGAAAAAGGTCAATCAACAGGTGGCTACCATCAACCTTTTCAAGTTCCAGATCAATACCTGTAGCAAGCCAGGAAAACTATCTGTGGATGAGGGATTGAAGATCAATACCTGTAACAAGCCACTATCTTTCTTTCTCAGGTCAAAGATTAACACCTGAAACCAGACAGGACAAATATCTACTCGACCAACTCATGTTTATTCAACTTCAAGACTTCTGAAAACAGTTTACGGGTTCTCCAGATAAGGATGTTAACCTATCGCTTGTTCAGATTCCAAGACTACTGAAAACAGTTTACGGATGATTCCAAACATAGATGTCAATTCATTGCTTGTTCAGATCCCCAGTTCAGAGATGCTCCAAACATGGATACCTTTCTGATACTCACCCACTCACCAACGACATACAGTTCAACAAACATTCTTGGATGCCATCTACAAGCCCATCTCCAACAAGATACAATCACCTTCAGATGGCATCTATAAGCCCATGCTCCCACCAGCAATTTCCAAATGGCATCTTTAAGCCCATTCCCTCAACTACACTTTGACGAGTGAAAATATTTGGGCACTCTAGTGTCCAATCTCCTTTTACCTTCGAGTCGCGAACGGCAAACTTGCCAATCTAACTCTTCAGGTTCAAGAAGATTGAACAGGGGCAACTGTTGTACCCCAAAATTTGCCCTCTCTTTTCCACAAGAAATCACAGCTTCGGGCTTTTCCTGATTTTTCAGATTGGTTTAAGAATCGGTCAAACAGACTTTTTTTAACAGTCAAACAAGATTAGGGTTTCCAATGACTTTTGAATCAGCCAGACAGATTATTAGGGTTTCTATTGATTTGTTTGAGTTTGGCTCAGGGTTTGATCAAGCAGACGCTTCTTTGATAATAAATCAAGAATTAGGGTTTTGCACGCACATTCTCAGAAGAATTTGAATCCACAGTGTCTTAATTGAATGTCACGTGGTTTTGACGTTTGTTCGAGATTTCTGTTTGTTTCTCAAAGTCTGAACATCTGGGATATGGGTTAAGGCTTTGGACATTTGTTTTGTTTGACTGTGCAATACATATGGTTAATTGGAACGCCGGGTTTATTATTGGTTAATGCAAGACAATGAGACTGCGACGTTTCTTAATTATTTATAATTTCTAAGTTAAGATTATTGGGATAATTTCCAATTATTATGACTCAAGAAATTTAAATAATTAAATAAGCAATTGCAGAAGAATTAAAAGAGAATTATCTGACAAAAAGGTTTTTTATTTATTCTTAATTATTGTTACAAATGTTATTGGGATATTGTAAATTTATTTACAAATATTTACAATGATGTTTATTACAAATAATTGAATAGAAAATAAATCTATCCTAAGTCTTCATCTTCTACTGTTGCTCCCTTTGCCCAACTGATATTTACCTGTAAAAAGAGAAGAAAGAAGTCAAACACAGATGAATTTGGAAAAAAGCATTCTCAGACAGATAATCAAAAACTCATCATTAAAGGTGTTGGCCGGAATTAGTTTGTTCGTCCTCTCTGCAAATTGCAAGAAGATGTCTCTTCTTGGTTCACAAAGAGGGAAAGAAAATTATCTTGCAAGTTAAATCAATTAAAAAAAAAGGAACAAGGCAGCATATTAAACAAAATGCATAAAGCTGCATAAATTGCATTGTCAAAATGGGCAAGCAAGCTGCACAGTTCAAAATGCCAAACGAAGTCACAAGTGACAAACTAAGTTGAACAAGTTTCAAACTAAGCAAAATAAATCACAAAGAAGCTGTCAAACTTTCCAAGAGCTGTCAACAGAGCTGCCTACAAGCTAGCAAAAGCAATGCAGAAAATCTGGAAGTATGCAGAGGAAAGACAAAATGCAAGCAATGTTTCAAATCTCTTCATCATTTTCCAGCCACACCTTTTCAGAACAGAAAGTACAGTTTAAGTAATTAAATATACTTTTCTAGAGAGAGAGAAAGAGAGTAAAAAAGTAGAGGCTTACAGTGGGCAGGCTTAAGACAAAGAAATATAACAGATCAACACAGTTAAGAAAAAAAGGCAGGAACACATAAAGGAAAATATAACACAAGCTCTCAAGCCTGTAACTTCAAAACCTGCCTCAAACACATAACAGAAGCTGCCTTCAAGCAAAAAACCACAAAACTGTTACAAAAGCAAGTCAGCAAGCTTGTAACCTCAAGCCTGCTTCAGGCTTTCAAACCTGCTCAAAACCACAAACCTGCTAAAAACTTCAAACTGCCTTGCAACCTGTGTTCAGAATAAACAGATAACAAAAAAAACTCAAGCCATACAAACCTGCATAAGCTTCAATAAACCTGCCTAAAAACCAGTAAAAGCAAGCCTGTCAAAACAAATTCCAACAAGCCTGCCTGTACAATAAACTTGCCTCAATCCCAAACAATAAACCTGCACCAACAACCCTTCAATCCAAACCATTTCAAAATCAAAACAACAACAAAATTCTTCAGAACTAGCTTCCTCCTAGGCAAAGCCAACAAAGTTCACCAAAGAACATCATCAAATAAACATTCAGAGGCAAGCAATCAGAAGAGGAAAAGAAGCTATCCTAGGGTTTTCAGATTGCAACACTCATCATAAAACCATTCAGAAGAAAGATACGAGGGTACCAGACAAACCAGAATAGAGCTACCATCACCAGTCCCACGCCTTGGACTCCTAAGGAGCCTCCTGCCCAAGCTCTCCTCCTTATCTCCAACAAAGGTATTGTCCTCCTTCCTTTTCACACCTCACAGAAACGAATAATACAAAAGATCAGAATATGAAAAAGCTAAAAACATACACGAATATTCAAAACCTAAAACGTGAAAAAAGAGAAAATCGTTACCCTCTTTGAAGCACCGCCTTGAGCAAGCCGTGAAGAGAGGATAGGTTGGAGGTGGCGTCCAGTGGCCAGGCATGGAAGGCGTCAGAAGCTCTGACTGAGGAAGACGAAGAAGAAGAAGGGAGTGGCGTTGTTCGTGAAACTCTGAACCCTAAGTTCTGAAACAAAACAAAACAAACCCTAACAACAAAAAATTGTCAAAACGCGTTGGGCCTGCTCCCTCACAAAAACCCTTAAGCCCAATGGAATCTGGCGCTGCACTCCCTTTTGTTATGTTTTGTTTGTTTTTTTCACTTGGGCCCATTATCACATAAAGCCCATTTAACTCCTTTTTTTTATTTAAACTAATACTCTTTTTTTTTTGTTATCACATTATATCTTTTTTTATATAATTTATTTTGTTAAGAAAAACAATATATTGATTTTTGTACAAAACTTTTCTTAATGTTTATTACGTTTTACAAGAATATGTAAATATTAGATTTATTAGGTTAATAGATTTTTGTCTTAAAACTCTTTTTAATAAATCTTTTTTATACATAAAAACATTAACTAAAATACATAAAAATAGAATTTCTTAAACATTTTTCTTTTCTTTTCTTTAAAACTTTTGTTTACATAATTAACAAAAACACAAAAATAATAAAATACTTAACTTGCATCACTTGTAAATAATCATGTACACCATACATTACTTTTGATTCTCTTTTATTCTTATACATTGATTTATTTTTACATTGAGAATGCGATGATTCGATTTGGTTGTAAATCATATTTGGACACTACCATTCTGACAAGACTCATCCCCATTTGTAAACATTTGTACCCCCATCCCCGGATACTTATTTGTAATAGCTTAGACTTTAAATTCCCGCAATTTATCGCTTTTTCTATATACTGTATATTAATTAGGGTTTGTATGCGAAGATTCAAAATCAACCGCTAGATAACCTAACACAAGACAAATGCATGAAAATCAATACACAATTCACACTTGCACCCCTAGGGTAATCCCGCTTGTTGCCTTCAAAAAATAGGCCATGTTTGCATGTCAAGTACTTTGGCAAAACAAAACAAAAACAAACGAAATGATCATAGTCCCTCGATGACACTATCTTGTTGCCTAAGAAAAATGATCATAGTCCCTCAAGAAAATTTCCAAAATACTTGACACTATTGCCTCATGGTCTAAACGATGACCCGCGCCCGTCCCGTTAACATCCTAACACAAGATTGTCCACCAAATACAATGGTGGAACAATACTGTTAAAAGGGTTAAAACATAAGAAAGACCTTTGAGTAAAATAGGGTAGACCAACTCTTAGTTACTTGATCAAACTTGCGAAACACACTTGCCTACTTTCAAAACACACTTCACAAACACAACTTCCGAAACAACTTTCAAAAAACATTGAAACATCTTTTCAAAAAGACAAACACCTTTAAAACATTCGAGTAAAGAATTGTTACAATGGTTTCTTAGACAAGACATCTTTTTCAAAACATTTTCAAAAACCACACACACAAAGCACCATTTCACACAATCGAAAAGCAAAGGCAAGTGATCTAAAACTAGTAACTAAGAGCCCATGGATAACCATGGATGAAAAGGGTGCTAGCACCTTCCCTTTTCATAATCTACCCAGCGAACCTACGAAAACATCTCAAAGGTTTTTCCTGTGCTTTTTAACCTTTCCTTAGGATAAATAAAAAGTCGGTGGCGACTCTTGCTAAACCAAACAAGTGCGAATACAAACTCAAAACCTCAAGTCAGTTCTCCCACCGTATCACACATATATCAAAAATGAATAATTGGACGTTCTTGCAAAATAAAACAGAAAAAGAAAAAACAAGTTGAAATTTCTTGTGAAAATGAATTGTATTGATTTTTGAAATTGGCCTGTAACAGACGTTTTGTACAAAGAGACTGACGTCCTAGTAAGAGAACACCGCCGAGGGAACAGAAATTATACAATTTGTGTAAAAGAAAGAAAAACAGCAATGTGAAACAATCGCATCGGGTTTAAAACTTTGTTATTGCCTTTATAGTTTCAGGCGTCTCATCACTTTGCTACTTGGTCGAAGGTGGATCAGATTGATTGGCACCGTCTGAGCTTGATAGTTGATACCGAAGTCTGGTCACAAGAAGATCCAATGAGACATAGTGTTACGCTTCAATCCCTAATTTTTTCCTGGACCGCCCTTTCGGGTTTTCAGTCCACCGGGATACCCTTTTTTGCCCAAGCTGCCTTTACAGGTTTTTGACCTGTCGGGTGTACAATTTCTCATTTTCATCCCTTACTTTTTCCCGAACCCTTTTGGTTCGTCGGGAAGCCCTTATTTTTGCCTAGGCCAGTCAACCTAGCGGGTCTTTGATTAGGCGTAGTATTTTTTCACTATGTCCGCATTGACGGGGTGAGGAAGGTCGTCACCATCCATAGTGGTTAGAATCATAGCTCCTCCCGAGAAAATGTTCTTAACCATAAATGGCCCTTCGTATGTAGGGGTCCATTTGCCCCTGGGATTACCTTGCGGCAGTATGATGTGTTTGATCACCAGATCCTCGACTTGATATTCTTGATGTCTGACTTTCTTGTTAAAAGCCTTGATCATCCGCTTTTGATATGTTTGACCATGACAAATAGCAGTAAGCCTCTTTTCATCAATTAGATTCAGTTGATCAAGTCGGGTCTGGATCTAGTCGTCTTCGTTTAAACCTACATCCTTCATAATCCTGAGAGAGGGTATCTGGACTTCGATGGGTAGGACTGCCTCCATGCCATACACCAGAGAATAGGGTGTTGCCCCTGTTGATGTCCTTGCCGAGGTACGGTACCCATGAAGAGCGAATGGTAACATCTCATGCCAGTCTTTGTATGTCACCGTCATCTTCTGCACAATCTTTTTGATGTTCTTATTAGCTCCTTCAACGGCCCCATTCATCTTCGGCCGGTAGGGAGAAGAGTTATGATGCTGTATCTTGAACTATTTGGAGAGATCGGTGATCATCGTATTGTTGAGATTTATACCATTGTCTGTAATGATTCTCTCTGGTACACCATATCGATAGATCAGATTGTGTCGGATAAACTGTGCCACGACGTTCTTGGTTACTGTAGAAAAGGAAGCTGCCTCGACCCACTTTGTGAAATAATCAATTGCTACCAGAATGAAGCGATGCCCATTAGACGCAGCAGGTCTGATCTTGCCGATCATGTCAATGCCCCACATTGCGAAAGGCCAAGGAGCTATCAAAACATTCAGGGGCACCGGAGGTACATGCTGATAACAATCGGCCTCCATAGTAGACCAGTAATATCCTTCCCGTAGGATTTTCTTTTCTATGGTATGTCCACTAGAATGAGTTCCGAAGGTACCTTCATGTAACTCTGCCATGATCCTTTCTGCCTCGCTTTTGTCCATACATCGCAGTAAGGTTGAATCATGGTTACTCTTATAGAGGATTCCATTAATGATGAAGAACTTCATAGCGAACCTTTTCAAAAACTTCTTATCATTAACAGATGCCCCCTCGGGGTATTCTTGAGCCTCAAGATACCTCTTTACCTCGTGAAACTAGGGTTTATCTTCTACCTCTTCAGTCTCAATGTCACAGCAATGTGCGGGTTCGTCCAACCTCTCAATGGTAATCTGGGGAGCTTCATTGTCCCACCTGACTTTGAACATAGAAGACAGGGTAGCTAGCGCGTCCGCCAGCTGATTCTCCTCTCTTGGGAAATGTTCAAAGGTTATCTTTTCAAATTGTGGGAGCAATGTCAGTACATATTATTTGTAAGGAATAAGATTCAGGTGCTTCGTATCCCACTCACCTTTGATCTGACTTATACCAGAGTGGAATCTCCGAATACACTCAAGAACTTAATCCTCAGGCCAATAGCAGCTCGAAGACCCATGATACATGCTTCATACTCTTCCATATTGTTGGTGCAGTTAAAGCATAATCGGGCGGTGAATGGAGTATGACAGCCCTCAGGAGATATAATTACAGCGCCAATTCCATTACCCAATGCGTTCGAGGCTCCATCAAAATATATATACCATCGAGATCCATCCTCGGGTCCTTCATCCAGTCCAGGTTCTTCGCAGTCAGTTACCAGCATGATATTCTCACCCGGGAACTCGAAATTCATGGACTGGTAGTCATCCACATCCTGATGCACCATATGATCCGCCAATGCATTCCCCTTGATTCCTTTTTGGGTTGTGTATTGGATGACGTACTCGGTTAAGATCATCTACCATCTTGCTATTCTCCCGGATAAGGTGGGCTTCTCGAAAATATAATTGATTGGATCCATCTTTGATATCAATAGGGTAGTGTGAGTCAGCATATACTGTCTCAGCCGGCGATCAGCCCATGCTAAAGCGCGGCAAGTTTCCTCGAGTAATGAGTATTGGGTCTCACAGTCGGTAAACTTTTTGCTAAGGTAGTAGCGTTCTCTTTTCGGCCAGACTCGTCATGCTGCCCCAGCACACACATCATTGAACTATCCAGTACTGTCAAGTATAAGATCAAAGGTCTTCCTTCAACTGGAGGCATCAGAATTGGTGGCTCTTAGAGGTATTATTTGATTCTTTCGAAAGCGATCTGGCATTCGTCATTCCATTTTACCACTTGATCTTTCTTCAGAAGCTTGAAGATTGGCTTACAAGTGGCAGTCAGATGTGAAATGAACCTGGCGATGTAATTCAAACGTCCCAAAAAGCCTCTAACTTCCTTTTCTGTGCGAGGAGCCGGCATCTCCTGTATGGCCTTTAGCTTGGCAGGGTCCACCTGAATACCCTTATCATTGACGATGAAACCCAGCAGCTTAACAGACCTTACCCCGAAGGTGCACTTGTTCGGGTTCAACCTTAGCTTGTACGTCTTCAACCTGCCGAATAATTTCTGGAGATGATCTAGATGCTCTTTCTCAGTCTGGGACCTTGCTATCATGTCGTCAACATAATACTTAATCTCATGGTGAATCATGTCGTGGAACAAAGCGACCATGGCGCGTTGATAAGTTGCCCCAGCATTCTTCAACCAGGAAGGCATTACCTTATAACAGAAGGTGCCCCACTGTGTAATGAAGGTTGTCTTCTCCATGTCTTCAGGAGCCATATTGATCTGGTTGTATCCAGAAAAACCATCCATGAAGGAGAAGATCTTATGCTGCGCGGTGTTGTCGACCAGCACATCGATGTGAGGAAGTAGGAAATCATCCTTGGGGCTTTCCCTATTCAGATCTCTATAGTCTACACACATCTGTACCTTACCATCCTTCTTAGGTACTGGAACAACATTGGCAACCCACCGGGGATAAGAAGTGACAGCTAAAAATCCCGCGTCAAACTGTTTCATGACTTCAGCTTTGATTTTCTCAGACATCTCAGGGCGCATACGGCGAACCTTCTACTTTACCGGCGAACCTAATTTTTCTAATTGGTTTTAATTAAAAGAAAAGTTAGAATTTCCCTAAATTAAATCAAACTAAATTATATTAACAAAATTAATTTTTGATAAAATTAAAATCTAATTCTATTTTTTTGTGAAAATCTTGAGTTTATGATTTTGTGAAAAAGAAATTAATTTTGTTAATTAATCAAAATAATTAAAAGAATTAAAAAAAATAAAGAAAATAAAAAGTGAAGAGATGGGCCTGTGGTAAATAGCACACTGGGGGGTGCAAATATGATTTCCTAGGCCCAAGTGGACAAAAGCCTATTTGACTTCGTTGGATCCAGTGCACTCATTGACTGGAGGCGCATGATGGACCTTCAAGGGAGAAGCCTTGGATCTGGCTTGTTGATGATCTGATGGTTGGATGCTGATGATGCATGGTGGACACATGGGATACTAGCGCACCTGATCATGTAAAGAAAAATAATATGAAGCAAATATTGGGACCTGGGGATCGAACCCAGGTCCTTGAGCATTCTCCCCTTGCCATGCTTCCAGCTAAGCCAGGATGATTAGTTGTAATTACAATAACAAACAATTATTATATAATACAAATAAAATGTTAGTCCTTAAAACGCGCGTATTTCAAACTAGCAAGTCAGGGAGCGCCACATAACCATCTTCTATCTCCCACCGTCGCTGTAAGTTTTGAAACTTTTACCTACATACATTAAGCGTAGGTATGGCCCCTGTGCATTTCCAAAATCTTGTACACGCATGATAAATGAAAACCAATGGTACCAATCAACTCGTTTCAAGCCCACGAGCATCATGGTACCATTATCATTGTCCAATTTTCCCTGTATAAGAAATCCCTAAATATAAGGGGTAAACCCTAGCCATGTAAGTTTCATGTTCAGTCAATAAAAATGAAATTGAATGTAACCATTAGCTTGCAAACATCTCAAGGATTATAAATATGCTAATCAATCATGCTAAATATGCCAGAATCAATATATTCGAATTCAAGAAAATATGCAAATTGTGTGACTGCTACAATGCGTTTCAAGGCGTGGGGAAGCTTGCTAACAATTGAAACACGATCCTGGGGAGTCCATCAAGTGATTGGTATGG
Organism: Vicia faba; assembly: GCA_948472305.1. Classification (NCBI taxonomy): domain Eukaryota; kingdom Viridiplantae; phylum Streptophyta; class Magnoliopsida; order Fabales; family Fabaceae; genus Vicia; species Vicia faba. Next base: position 806,792,398 of record OX451741.1, read on the forward strand.
TTAAAATGGCTTGATATGGCCTGAAACTTGGAAATTGGTTTGCACTTTTTTCTTGAGTTTTTGCAATTTGTTCTCTGCCTTTGCACGCCTCTAGCCTCCTTCTTTTGGTCTGCATTTGTTCCTTATTTATACTAGAGTGTATTAGGGTTAGAGTTTGCATCAAATCTTTTCCAATTATGAAGATTGATCAATGATTTCATCCTTGTACGAAATATTTCCAAAACAAGAAAATTCAATATTTTTGTGTCCATATGAAGCCTTGTACGATTTGATCTTGTCTCCAGCTGTATAATGGACCTAATCATGCACAAAATCTCAAGATTTAATTAGTTTTTGATATTTTCATTATTTTATATTGATTTTACTTGATTTAAATGAAATAAAATCAAAATAAATAACAAAAATAAAATAATGACAAGTGGAAGGGCTCATGGGTCTTGGGTCACATTACAAACTTAGTGCAAGCATAAAAAGTTGGGCCCATTTGGAAAAAAATGCAATTTTGGACACATTTGACTTTTGGCAATTTTGCAAAAAAAAGGTCAACTTGGTCAATGCATAACTCTCTCAATTTTGACCCTAGAGATGTGTTCTTGGACTTTTTAGAAATCTTAAGATGTCTTCTAAGCAACCCTTTTGGTCTAATCTCAATTGAGTCTTCCATGTTCGTGTATGAAGCTTTGACCTAAAAGGTGTTTTTGTTGACTTTTCAAAGTGACCTATAATGTCCAAATTCATATCTTCTTGGGAGTGCATATTTTGAACTTGGGAGATGAATATGAATTGTAGGTAATTACATCCTCTTCAAAATGAGATTTGGATGGGTCATTTTTTATAAAGTATGATAAAGTTATGCTTGGTCAAAGTTGAGTTGACTTTTCCTACAAAACCCTAATTTAGCCACTTTTGGGTTTTGATGAATTGTGGGAAATCCTTGAGGAATCATTATCAACCCTTTATCAAATGATGAATAATACTTCAAAATTATAATGTTGACCAAAAATCTTGAAGTTTGACTGTATGTGGGCCACAGTTGACTTTTGCCCTAGCATAGTCGATTTTCAGGCCTTTGAGCAATTGACTGAGCAAACTTCCTCTGCAATGCTTGAAACTTGACATGGATGATCTTGAGAACATATTAGGAAAATGGTGAGCATTTGGGATCCTTTGGACTCAAGCATCTTGATGCAAAATGAAACCCTAATTTGGGGTAGACTTCCTTAGAAGTGAGTTTGTCTGGTCAACTCTTGGACTTCCTTGAGTAATTTGAAGACCTTACTTGACATGTATTGAGAAATATGGGAGGGAAAATTTTGGGGTACAACACATACCAATCTTTTTATGACTTTTTTGTACCCCAATTTTCTCCCTAAGATTCCTCTATCATCTCATATCAACTAAATCACAACATGATCACACTTGGGTTTGGTTCTTCTCCCTATCTCTAGGTTTGCTCATAAGGAATCACCAAGAACCTTTATTTGTATATTATGATCATCTATATTTTGTATTTATTAACTTTTAAATAATAAATACAATGAATGTTTTCTCTAATTTATAATAATATAGGTGATGGCACAACCCATTTCATTAATTTGATTCATAGGTTCATGAGTTTACTTCCATGCCTTATCCAACAAAGCTTCATTGAGATTCAAGCTTCATCATTGAAGATGATTTAAAGTAATATCATGACAAGGTCTACTATGATTAATAATCCCTCAATTTATCAAATAAAGTCAAAAGATTCAAGGATTGATTGAAGAAGTTTGACCTAATTGGATAAATTCATGATTCTTTAATCACAAGTACATAACTCTCTCAATCTTTAATATTTGGAGGTGGTTATTGTTTCTATGGGTTATTATTATAATCCACAAAAAACTCTGTTCTCATGGAAAAAGTTATTGTGCAAGAAAGTTTGTCAAAATTGAAAAGGGTTTCCAAGTCATTTTGGTGCTTGAAGAGCTAGAGTTTTGAACTTCTAAGGGCTATATATTTCTCATCTTTTGATATTTTTGAGTAATTCCAAATAAATGCTTATCTTTAAATGTCTATCAACTAATAACTTCAATAATTTCAAGAAATTTTGGTGTGGAAGATGCCTAATTATGAAGAAAGATTACAAGTCTTCTAGTTAGGCCATCAAATTTCCTTATGTAATTTCAAAAGATCATAACTTGGTCAATTTTTATCTCCGTGAGCCCATTATTTTTCCATAATGATCTTAAGGATGTTAACTTTAACTCTTATTTTATGTGCAAATCTTGAAAATGAGTGGAAGATTCCCTAAGAACCCAAAAGATTAGGGGTCACCTCATGAATTTTTACCAATTTTACAAGGCCATAACTTTTTCAATACTTGGTATTTTTGAGTGATTCAAGTTTTACAATCCTCTTTGGGAAGTCTACTTCAAGCTATCATCATTGACAAAAGCTCAACTTTGGAGGAAGACCTTGTTTAGAATCAAAATATTATAGGTCACTGTTGAAGAAGTACAATAAGTCAGCATCTTTTTCTCAACTTTGACTCATCACAACTTCTGGCTCAAGCATGAATTTGATCTCATTCTTGGAACATTTCATATATTGTGACCTTATCTTTCAAAATATTGTGACCCCTTGAGCTATGAACACCATGGATTCAAAGATGGTACCTTGAAACTGAAATTTTCTCCAAAGTCAGAATTTGAAATTCATAATGCGGCCTCTAAACACCAAATTAGCACACGCTTTTGATTTAAACATGCTTAGCCAAGTTCCCATGGTTGAATTAAGGATCAAAGCGCAAGAATTAACTGAGTTTTGAACAAAATCAAGTCACACTTTTCTCATTTTTTAGCTTCCTTTGTTTTCCCTCCAAACTTCACTTTTGCTTCTAATTCTTTTCACCATTAACTTTCCTATAAATAGAGGGACATATTGCATTCATTTTCTCAAGCTTGAACAACCAGAATCACCCTGCCAAACTCTCTCCTTAACCCATTTTTCTGCAACTTCGAATTTGGTTTTACAGCCTTCCTCAATCCATTTTATTTGTCAATTCTTCATCCTTGAACTTCACTGAAGCTAACAGAAGAAGAACCAAGCCCTAAAGCATCCTAAATCGTGATAGCCAAGTCAAGTTTCAGAGCTCTGAATTTGAACTTTAATAGATAGATTCATTCAATAATTCTCTCAAAATTTGTTACTATAATGAAACTCTCATCATTCTGATACTAGTCGCAACATTTGTTTTCAACTGGAAGTGAGTTTTGGCCATGAATTTTCAAATCCCTATTCAAATTTTTCCTTCTGGTTTTTTGCAAATTTACTCAGCTACACCTTAAATAAATTTTTCATGAGGGTATGATTGTATTCGTCTTGATGAGACGAAGCGAATGGCATAGGTCTGAGCTCCTGATTTTACAGTATAAGAGACCTGCAATTCTTGTGGCTGGAGGTTGAAGATGACCAACGTGTCATCTCTCAACCAATGAAAATGCGCCACTTGTTTTTTTCAAAATCTGATTTAATAATTGATCCAATATTTTATTCACTAAGGACCATGATATGCACAACGCGTCAAGTCCCTTAGATCTGATTACTAATGTGTTTTGACATTCATCCAATGGTCTATATTTTTTAGTTTTATTTTTATTTTCTGATTTTTATATTTTAATTGATTTTAACTTCAAAAAATCATAGAAAATTTATTTTTGACTCAAATATTATGAAAAAATTCACAAAAGTATTTTCGAATATTCTCTTTCTGATTTCTATTTTTTCATGATTTTATTCTCAGATTTAATATTTCTTATAATTTCTCCTTTATTTTAACTTGTTTTAAATTATTTAAAATTTATTTTTGATATTTTTAAATTCTAAATTTTTTTATAAAAATTATTTTCTTTATTTCTGACCTTCTGAAATTTTTCTAGAATTTTATTTTGAATTCTACTATTTTTGATCATTTTTTTCACTTATTTGAGTGATTTTAATTAGTTTAAAAATACTTTTCTATTTTAAAAAATAACCAAAACTTTTATAAAAACATTTGAGATCATTTCTGATTTTTCTATGGTCTCTTTAAATTTTTCTTTGATACTTTGAATATATTTTCCTATTTTACCATTTATTTTCATTTTAAAAACAATTTAAAAGTCATTTTTCTTTTTATTTTATTCATTAAATGCAATTTATTTATTTTTAATATATTCTGGTTATGTGATTGTTGATCATAAACTTCATTAATATGATTGGATCTTGAGTGTTGAGTTTAACTCCACTAAAATGGATGGATGATTTTAATGATAGTTTGATTAATTTTTTATTCAAATATATCCCCTCCCTCTTCATCTTATCCCCTTCTCTTTTGTGCTACATGTTGTTAGAGGATGATCTACATGTCATCACTCCAAATATATGGCACATAGATTGCTATTGATCAGCCTCAAAATAGGTGCGACTTCTACATAAGTCCACTTACGATTGCTTAACATAGCGCTAAATTCTGTTCCGATTCGAGAAATAATCATTCTTGGCCCAAACTTATGTTTGTAATCCCAAGTATGTTTAATTTGAAACCTTTGATCTAATATCCTTGAGGTTTTTTTTTTAGGAGGCTTTGGTTTTATGAATCCTCTAATGAATCATCATAAATTTTGGACTAAGTGAATCATTTAAACATCGTTGATCATTTGTTGTTGCCTTGAGATGTTGAAATGAATTATATACTTGACAAAAAGCAAATGAAACTTGTTATTGAGAGGCTTTGATTTTTTCAATCTTCTAATGAGTTTTCAAATGCAAGATTCAAGATGGTCATTCAACTAACCTCTAATTTCTAACTCATTAACAATTGACTTTTATTTCTATACTTTTACTTTTTGATTTTACTTTAAGCACCATTTATCTTAGCATTTATATTTCATGCTATTTTCATCTTTGCTCACTTGAGCATTTATCTTTATGTCTTTTCATTTTGCTCACTTGATATTTTCATTCTCTTTTTGAAGATACTTAATAACCAACTTGAACAATAAAAAACTTTAAGGTTACTTAGACTATTTGGTTACTATCCTTGGCATTTTGGAGTTATGGACTTCTTGGACTTAGGATTAGAGACCTTGACCTACCTTGGGACCTTATGAGTTCTACTGTTATTTTGTCTGGAGTTCTTGTGTTGTTTGTTTTCTTTGTATGCAGGTTATTCTGATTATATGCTTTGTCTGTGATTGGGAATTCATCTTTATACAACCTTTACTCTGCCCAATTTTTGTGAAGACTTAATGCATTTGAAGCTTGATTTTCTAAAGAGGTTTAGTATCTTTGCTTACTTGGTTTCAATCCCAAGGATGGGAATTATATATTGACTCATTGTGTCAAGTGTTGGCTTCTTGTTAGTTAGACAATTCTTTTCCCTAGTTTTCACCTTATGCCTTAGGATAGTCCCTTCATCTCTTCTCATCTTCTTTAATTTCAAAAAAATTCTCCCTAATTTCAAAACAATTCTTGTTTTTAAACTTGAACCGCTTTCACAATAAACTTATACTTAGGTCCATGCATTTTAAAAAATATTTTCTTAATTAAATTTTAAACAAATTAATAATACTTTGACATTTTTGTGAGAAGACTAAAAATCAATCAATCTCATTCAAACCATTTTTCCACTTTGGCTTTTTTACCTTAAAAAACTTGTCCTCAAAAGATTAGACTCTTGTTAATCCTTGTAGTGAGGTGAGATATTATTCTTCTACGATATGTAGTAAAGTGAGATATTTTCCACTTGGGCATTGAGCGAGGCTTTGTTGATTTTAAAATCCAAGCCATATCCTCCACTTTGAGATGGTGCAAATTCTCCTTTCTCATAATTGTGGGTAGTAAGTATGTTCTTCCACTCGGATAAGATGATAATGTCTCATCTCTTAAAATTAACCAACACACTTGTGTTTTAAATTTTTTAAAGGTGAACTACGAGTACCCTGATCCCCTATTGCACGGAAGTGGTATGTAGGTACTAAAGGTTCGCAACCGTGGTGGATGCAAAAATTGTAAAAAATACTTCTTTTCTCGTCTCCAATAACTATTTTTGTATACAACATTTATAGCTAAAATACAAAAAATTTCAAAGAGGTTCTTGCAGAGTACCATATATGTTTAGGGTGTTAATACCTTCCCTTTGCATAACCAACCCCCAAACTTAGATTCTCTCACCCTCTTTTTGGGTTATTCGCTATTTTCCAATTCCTTTGGAAATAATAAAGCGCGGTGGCGATTTTTATTTGATCTATGCCAGTCAAGTCAATCTAATGTCTTAGTCTCAACATTTCTACCGCTATAGAAAAAAAATGGCGACTTCACTGGGAAAAGATCGACCAAATGTTGATCCATCCCTAAGTGGGTTGAGCTTATCTTTGTTTGTTTGTGTATGTGCTATTATTGTTTGTATATTATGTGTTATATATGTTTGTCTGGATTTTCTTGGTTTTCAGGGTGCTTGGTGATTTCTCATAAGTCCTCTACCCGGACTTGGGCAAACTTAAGATAGGATGGGCGGTATAGTCATGTTAACTTTTACGGAGTAATCCCAAAAAAGGAGGCATGAGATCCCCCACTCAGTGGAGGACCCTTTGATTGTAGTGTCGCTTACCGAGTAATCGAGAAGACATGCTACTTTCAACCTGGGAGCCTGCTGAAGTTGAGGATCATAGAACCCTTAACCCATCTTGGCCTTTTAGGTGTAGTACGGAAATTATAACGGAGTAATCCGGAAATGTTTGTCACGCGATAATACACTTAGACGAGTTTTTCCTGAGAATATTACTAATTATCGAGTCGATCGGGATGTTGGTAGTATCCGAAGGAAGGATGTAGACTCTGGGAACCTTTTAGAACCTTGTTTGGCAGGTAATAAACTATTAGACCATACCTTGTGGGTAGTACCTTTGACTTCATGCTCATGACGTCAAACCTATGAACCCCCCATGTTTGTGATCTTGTGTGTGATTGTTGCACAATGCATTCATGCACCCATGAGTATCCTTTAAAACATTTTGTTTCAAGGGACTTAAAGTTGACTTTTTATGAATATCTCAAGTATTTTTACCATGGATTCTGGAAAAAGAAAGACTCGTAAGTACAGTCTCAAGGATCCTAAGATAGATGATTTAATGAGTTTAATTCCCGAGATCGAGAGTTCTATAGATTTTTGTAAGAAGTATGGATCCATCGTGTCTCTTATGAAGCTCAGGATGAAGGGGGATATTCTCTCGACTTTGGTATAGCTCTATGATCTGATGTATCGATGTTTCACTTTCCCTGATTATCAATTGATTCCTACATTGGAGGAGCATTATTACCTACTTGGTTTATTTATCACCGATCGTGTTCCTTTCACCGGTTTGGAGGGAGAGCCTAAGTCCCATGAGATAGTTGTTATGGTTCATTTGGGGAAGTCTGTGATTGAGGCCCACGTGACTACCAAAGGAGGAATTAGAGGATTACCCGCTCAACTTTTATTGGAGAAAGCTCGTTATTTCTATGAGATAAAGAGTATAGTTGCTTTTGAGGCTATCTTTTCTCTACTTGCTTATGGATTGTTCTTATATCCTAACATCAACAAATCTGTGGATGTCAATGCCATCATGATCTTTTTGATTGGGAATCCAGTCCCTTCATTATTAGGAGATGCTTATTACTCCATTCATCTCTGGGATTCTTATCATGGAGGGATAATCATTTGTTGCACACCTTTGTTGTATCAGTGGTTTATTTCTCACTTACCTCAGTCTGATGCTTTCTGAGATATCAAGAAGAAACCTCATTAGGCTTCAAAGATTATGGCCCTCACTCATTCATATATTATTTGGTATCATCACGCTTACCATGATGTGGAAATTGTTGATAGTTGTGGTAGTTTCCCCGATGTACCTCTTCTTGGTACAAAGGGGGGAATTAACTACAATCCCGTTCTTGCACGACAACAGCTTGGATATCTGATGAGAGATGAGCCAAATAGTATTCATATGAGTGGTTTCTTCCTCAAAGAGGGAGAGAATCATAAGGAAGCTAAGGAGGAAATTGCAAAGGCTTGGCGCCATATTCACAAGAAGAGTAGAAAGAACTTGGGACCTAGAGGAGTTGTTGCTTTGGATCCTTATCTCCGGTGGGTACATGCAAGGGCATTTTAGTTGAAGATGCCATATTCCTGTGAGGAACCTCTACCTGATATGTTTGTGAATACCACTCCTCCCCTTTCAGATGATGTGGAAGAGCTTCAGCTTTCCCTAGTTAGGATGCAGTAGAAGAAGGAGTCCTGGAAAAACAAGTGTCAGACTTTAGAGATGCCCTATCGAGCAGACTTGAAGGAGAAGGATAACCTAATTGAGATTCTTGAGAGTCATGTTATATAGATGATGGAGAGGCAAGAGGATTTATTTTCCTCTAGAGCTTGATCAGGACTTAGTCATTCACTTCCCGACTCTTGTGATTGGAAAGAGGTTGCTGATAGGTATGCAGAAGAGAACGAGCAGTTGAAGGCTCAGATTGCAAGACTCACGAGAAAGCACCAGTGTATGGAGAGATCTTCACCAACTTTTCTTTCTTAGGATCTTAGATTCTATCTTCTCTTGTACTTAGGATTGTTGAAACTTGTACTAAAAGTTGTAATCCATTTTGAAGTCGTTATAATGAGATTTTCAGTAATTCAAAATATGTTAGTACTTTAGTATTTGCAAATTGTCTATAATTATTAAGTCCCTTGAAATATTAATAATAATAATAAAATAAATCATGTGCATTGCATATCATGCATCATCTTGTACATATTTCTTGCATTTTTGTTCATACCTAGGTGTCTTACTGTGTTTTGCTACTTCATTCAGCAAGTTGTCTAACCGGTACAATACTCGGGCTAATTCCAGGAAGAAAATGGAGAATCTTGAACAAGATAATCATTGGTGGCTGCTCAGAAACACCCAACACTTGCTCAGCCACAACAAACAACAATTGCTTCTGAGGGACCATCAGTTCCCATTTTTGTTACTCCAGTTACTATTGCTCAGAATCGTATGCCTACGGGTTACCCGTGGGGGATGCCAGAAGGGTACAATCTTGATGCTCAAGTCGCTCCAGTTATTCAAGTTGCTGCTACTCCTGCACCTCCTGTGGTGCATGTTTTTCCTACTGCTAGAAATGAGATCCACTATGTTGCACCTCATTCGGTGAATGCTATGTCGTTTGTTAATGATGAAGTTTATCGCCATGTTCCTCCCCCAAGTGAAAGTGTGGGTTTCTTTGACCGGTTGGATTACTTTTAAGACCAGTTCAATGAGATGCAAAAGGAAATGAAGGCCCTTTTAGGAAAAGAATTGTTTGGACAGAATGTCAGTTAACTCTGCCTAGTTCCCAACGTAAAGGTGCCACTGAAGTTTAAAGTGCCGGAATATGAGAGGTACAAGGGAAAATCTTGTCTTTGTGACCACCTCGTGATGTATATCAGGAAAATGTCTACCCATACTGATGATCAATGTTTGCTCATTCATTTCTTCTATGATAGTTTGACTGGTGTCGCTCTGAAATGGTATACGAGTATGGACAATAGCAGTATTCGTACCTTCAATGATCTAGGAGAAGCCTTCATCAAACAGTATAAGTACAATACATTCATGGCGCCTGACTGTGACCAGTTGAGGGTAATGGCTCATAGAGACAAGGAGTCGTTCAAAGAGTATGCACAGAGATGGTGCGAGATAGATGCTCAGATGGTGCCATCTATGGGAGAACAAGAAATGACCAAGGTCTTCCTGAAAATCCTTGGATCACTTTATTATGAAAGGATGGTCGCCAGTTCGTCGAGTGATTTCACCGAAATGGTAAGCATGGGTGTTCGATTGGAAGAGGCTATCAGAGAAGGGTACTTGAAAAAAGATGAAGGGACAAAGAAGTCGTCATACAGGTTCTCTCAAAAGAAAGAAAGTGAAACAAATGATGTTATTGGAGAAACGAAGATTAGGCCACCTAGAAAACATCATTGGTACCAGCAACAGGTTGCTTCTGTGACTCCAATCGTTAATGTAGCTCCAACCACTGTTTCTTATCAAAGACCATCCCCTCAGGGGAATCAAGGGAAAAGTCGGAAGAGAGAGGCTTTTGACTCTATTCCAATGAGTTATGCAGAGTTACTCCCGGCTTTGATTCAGAAGAAGTTGGTTTAAACCAGGCTGCCCCTACTATACCTTCTCATCTACCCTGGTATTATAAGGTAGACTAGACGTGTGCTTTTCATCAGGGAGCACCAGGGCACGGTATTGAGAACTGTTATCCTTTGAAATTTGAAGTATAAAAGATGGTGGGATCTGGCCTCTTATCCTTTAAAGATGTTGGCCCTAACGTGAAAGATAATCCTTTGCCTAAGCATGGAGGAGCAAATACTGTAAACATGGTTGTTGGTTGTCCTGGGGACTTCCGGATTTTTGATATCAACCTGGTTAGAGGGGATCTGGTGAAAATTTATGCTAACCTCTACGAGTTCAGTTACTATACGCACGACCATGCTGGTTGTAGTATTTGTAGTACCGATATCCAGGGATATGATAAGATAAAAGCTGATCTTCATGAAATGATGGACTAAGGCCTCATTCATATAATTAGGCCAAGGTCAAAGTAAGAAGAGGATGTGAATATGGTTTTTGGATGTCCCGGAGAATTCTGGATTTTTGACGTGAACCATATGAATGATGATTTGGTGTAGTTACACGCTACTTTCTGTCACATGGATGGTCAAGAAGATTACCATTACGGGTCTTGCCAGATCTGCTGCAAAGCTTTTTGTGGTTATTCCATAGTGATAAATGGTGTTCAGTTCTTACTGGATAATGGTACTATCAAAGTCTCAGGCCATAGAGATGATTACAATAGGGTTAATGTGATGGGAGATTTCTCGACTGAGACTATGTCGGATGATGAGTATGTTTCTGCAGATGAATTCTTTTCCTCAGATGAAGATATGTTCTCCAGTAATGATTATATGATGTCTAAGTATTCTGAATAAGGGGTGAATGTTATTGTGCCTTGTTTCGGTGTTCCTGCCCCTATAGAGATTGGGTACCATAACAAGCCAGCTGTTGCTCTAGTGGTGATTTACTTGTTGGGTCATGTTCCTTACAAATTAGACAAAATCGTGCCATACAAATACAATTTTACAATCTTGGAGGATGGTGTGGAAGTCCCTATCCAACCTTTGTCTGATGTCAAGAATATTGCTGAAGCCAGCCGAGTAACCTGCAATGGCCGTGTTTTCACATCTTCCATTAGAGGTAATGTTAATGCCGATAAAAAGGTTGTTGAAAGTACTGAACCTAAGAAAGCTGTGGGGGAATATAATGGTACTACTCTGGAAAAACATGTGGACAATATATTGAAGATCATTAAGATAAGCCACTACAGGATCGTAGATCAATTGTTGCAGGCTCCATCAAAGATATCTATTCTAGCCTTGCTAATGAACTCTTCTTCCCACAGGGAATATTTGATGAGAGTATTGGATCAAGATTTCATAGAAAGTGATATGCCTTTGGACTAATTTAGTAGTTTTGTAGGGAATATTACATCCTATAATAACCTAAGTTTCTGTGATGACGAGCTTCCCGATGAAGAAAGGAATCATAAATTGGCTCTCCATATCTCCAGGAATTATAAGAATGATTCATTATCCAAGGTGCTGATTGATAAGGGGTCTGCTTTAAATGTCATATCGAGGAGCACGCTCATGAAGTTGAAGTATCAAGGAACTCCCATATGCCCGAGTGGCATATTTATGAAAGATTTTGATGGAATAAGGAAGTTTGTCATCGGAGAAGTAGATTTTCTTATTCACATAGGCCCGAACCTATTTCAAATTACTTTCCAGGTTATGTATATTGTTCCCGCTTACAGCTGCTTACTGGGGCAGCCATGGATCCATGAGGCATGGGTTGTTACTTCAACTTTGCACCATAAGCTGAAGTTTGTTCGTAAAGGAAAGTTGGTCATCATAAATGGAGAACAGGCGTTGTTAATATCACATTTATCCTCTTTCAGTGTTGTGGAAGCAGATGAAGCTGCTGTTGGAACTCAGTTCCAAACTTTATCCACTGATAATGTAAAAGAAAATGAGAATTCTATAGCTTCGTTTAAGGATGCTCAGCAGGTAGTTCGTAATGTCCCTAGTAAAGCATAGGGGAATATTGTGGATCCGCCTTTGAATAAGAGTAGAGCTGGTTTGGGACTCTCTGAAGAATGGTAAAAGTGAGATTATGAAGCTGAAGTCTGCTTTGGACAAATATCAAGACATCTTTCGTAGAGGAGGTTATCTTCATCCAACTGTTCCTAGAATCAATGCTATTTTGGAAGGCAAAGCAGAGCAAGAGATACCGAACTACGTGACGCATGGAGTTAGAGTCCAAAATTGGATCACTATTGATGTTCCCTCTTGCATTCATATCTCAAAGTAATTTTTTTTTGTTAATCTTTTCAAAAATCTTTCACTATGCCCAAGGTGAAAGTATTAATTGTATGGGTATATTTGTTGCTTTATATTTAAAATCAATAATAAAAGTTGTCTTTGATTCCCAAATTGTGTCTTTATTTTCTGCTTTTTCTTGGAAAATGGCAATAAGAAAATTCCTTTCAAAATAAATAATAATTGTAATTAAATCTGCACAATCTCTTGCTATATGTGTCAGTTTCTAAAAGCAATCATAAATCATATGTGCAGATTAATTAAAAAACATGTTGAGTACAATGACCCTGCACCCTCTCCCAACTTTAAATATCCTGCATATGTGGCCGAAGAAGAAGAATATGATGAAATCCCAAAAGATGTTTCACGGTTGCTTGAGTGCGAGGAAAGTACCATTCATCAGTATAAAGATCCGTTGGAGACGATTAATTTGGGTACAGGGATCCGAAAGAAGACAAGATTGGAGCATTGCTTCATCCCGACATAAAGAGCAGGTTGATTAAATTGTTAAAAGAGTACGTGGACATATTTGCTTGGTCTTACCAAGATATGCTTGGTTTGGATACTGATATTGTGGAACATCATTTGCCGCTAAAACCAGAATGCCCGCCAATCAAGCAGAAGTTGCAAAGAACTCACCCTGATATTGCAGTGAAAATTAAAGAAGAAGTTTTAAACAGATTAATGTCAGTTTTCTTGTAAAATCAGTGTACCCTCAATGGATTGCCAATATTGTCCTTGTACTAAAGAAATACAGAAAAGTTTGCATGTGCGTTGATTATAGAGATTTAAACAAAGTGTGATACAGTGGGAGAACTGACTTGAAGGTTTTGTGTTTGATCGCAAATGTTGCAGTTAGCAAGAATCGCCACCGACTTTTCTTTTATCCAAAAGGAAAGGTGAAAAAGCACAGGAAAGACCTTTGAGATTGTTTCTTGAGTTCAGGGGGTAGATTATGAAAAGGGAAGGTACTAGCACCCTTTTCATCCATGGTTATCCATGGACTCTTAGTTACTTGCTAGATCACTTGCTTTTGTTTGAAATTATGCTTTGTGTGGTTTTTGATATTATTTTGTAAAGAGGTCATTGTTTAGACAATCTTTGTAATGATTCTTGTTTGTAAGAATGTATACAAAGATGTTGATCTTTTGAAAATGTTTTCAAGTTTTGTAAGATGTTTTGAAAGTGTGAGTGTTTGTTTTTGAAAATAGCAAAGATGTTTGTTTTGAAATGGAGCAAGTAATTAGGAGCAATCTACCTACTCAAATGTCTTTCTTGTTCATTTTATTTTCCTTTGACATTGTTGTCTTACCATTGATTTGGTAAGCAACCCTATCTTTGGATGTAAACAAGACGGGCGTGGGTCATCGTATAACCATGATTAGCAATGTTGCAAGGTATCTTAGCATTCTTTTTGAGGGACTAAGATCATTTGAAAGGCAACTTAGATAGCGTCATCGAGGGACTATGATCTTGTATTTGCTTTGTTTTTGCTAAGATACCTTACATGTGTAATATGGCCATTTTATAAAGGCAACTAAGTGGATTTACCCTAGGGGTGCTTGTGTGAAAGTGTATTGTTTCCATGCTTGTTTTTTTTGTCTTGAATTAGGGTTTTCTAAGTATTGGTTTTAGTCTTTCAATACAAACCCTAATTACTAGCATGTTATATAAAAGTGATAAATTGCGAAAAAGTAAAATTACTACGCTATTACAATACTTGTGGGAGGGGGGTGTACAAATTACAAATGGGGATTGCAAGAAAGTTAAACCTAATTAGCTATTACAACCACATTGAATATTATACAAAAATTGAATAAATAATGTACAAGTGCAAATAAAAAAAGAAATGATTTTTTTGTTATTATGAAATGGTTTTATCTTGACCTAAATAAAGGTGATGATTAATTAAAATTAAATAAAATTAAATCAAACTATTTAAGAAAATAAATTAATTTGAAAAAGGATTTTTAGGGTTTTTTATGAAAAGGTTTTTAATTAATGAAAATAAAATTAAGATTAATTAATTAAAATAGATCTAAGTCCTAAATTAATTCTAACTAAAAAATAAAATAATACACTAATTTATCCTAAGTCTAAAAATTAATTATTTAAGAAAAGAAAGGAAATTTATTTATTTTAATAAAAATGTTTTTTTATCTTTTTGTTTTATGGAAAATAAAATACATGAGTACAAAAAATAAATAAAAATAAAATTGGATTTTTTTATGATTTTTTTATGAAAATAATAATAATAATAATAAAGAAAAATAAAATAAAAATATAAAGAAAAGTCCAGGGGGTTAATCAGCAAGGCAAGGAGTATTATGAGAAAAAAGACTAAGCCCACATGAAGAGCCCAAATGCTGCCAAAAAACGCAAAAAAAAAAGTCGGAAAATTGTAAAAATAGCAAAAGGTCACGTTGAGGCTTGAACCCAGGACCTAAGGGTGAACAGGCACGCGTTTTACCACTGGGGTGGCTATACATACGTTAATATAACTGAAACAATAAATACATAACACAAAACGCGCCCTGAATACACTTCATCTTCAACCTCCAGCCAAAGGACCGGTATCTTCTTCATTTTTTAACAAAAATGAAAAGTTCAAACATTAAAGTTGTAGCATTTCTTCCCACGAATCCAAACATATAAGTAACTTAAGCTAACAATCAAAGATGAATGAGAATTTTTCTGTCCCTAATTTAAAACCTAAAAATTTCAAAAAACATCAACTCTAAAATTCTCTAAGCTCAAGCCATATAAATGCAAACTATGGATATGTACAGCTTCATGGCAATGTTATCTACACTTTATCTTCACAAATCAAATCTTAACAATGCCTAAATATGAAGATAGAAGTTCAAGAAAAATACCTCAAAACTGGAAATCGTGAAATGGATTTGAGCTTGTTTCAGGCAGTGGTGATGATCAGGTTAGCTTCCTTGGACCTCTAGGAAGCTAATGCAATGCTTAGCTTGAGTTGAGGGTAGCTTAAATGGCCTGGAGAAGTCCAGCTGCAATGCCCTGTTTTTGAAAATGGAGAATGGTGTAAATGGTTTTACAGCTTGAAAACAGGGGTTGGGATAGTTTCTATATTTGTATTAGAAGCGTTGTGGATGGTTTGGCCAAGAAACGCACGAGGTTTGGAAGTTGGGTTCCAAAATCAGAAATGACAAGTTTTTTATGCTTGTATGGCAATTTCTGGTTTTGGGGAGTTTTAGGACTTGTTCCATCGTGTGTTAGATTGCAATGCACTTGTATAAATATATGGAAAAGGTTAGAGGACTTGAGGAGGTCAGAAAACAAAGATCACATGTTATGAGCTTTTGACTTGTTTTTTGAAGTTATCTTGAAAAACATGGTTTCAATGCAAGGTACATGTCTTGTAGGGTGGCTTGTATGGTACGGTGGGAGAACTGACTTGAAGGTTTTGTGTTTGATCGCAAATGTTGCAGTTAGCAAGAGTCACCATCGACTTTTCTTTTATCCAAAAGGAAAGGTGAAAAAAAACATAGGAAAGACCTTTGAAATTATTTCTTGAGTTCGGGGGGTAGATTATGAAAAGGGAAGGTATTAGAACCCTTTTCATCCATGGTTTTCCATGGGCTCTTAGTTACTTGCTAGATCACTTGCTTTTTTGTTTGAAATTGTGCTTTGTGTCGTTTTTTGGAAGTATTTTGTAAAGAGGCCATTGTTTAGGCAATCTTTGTAATGATTCTCGTTCGTAAGAATGTATACAAAGATGTTTGATCTTTTGAAAATATTTTCAATTTTGTAAGATGTTTGAAAGTGTATGTGATTGTTTTGAAAATAGCAAGGATGTTTGTTTTGAAATGGAGCAAGTAATTAGGAGCATTCTACCTACTCAAAAGTATTTCTTGTACATTTCCTTTTCCTTTAACATTGTTATCTTACCATTGATTTGGTAAGCAACCCTATCTTTGGATGTAAACGGGACGGGCGTGGGTCATCGTATAACAATGATTAGCAATGTTGCAAGGCATCTTAGCATTCTCTTTTAGGGACTAAGATCATTTGTAAGGAAACTTAGATAGTGTCATCGAGGGACTATGATCTTGTATTCGTTTGATTTTGCTAAGATACCTCACATGCGTAATATGGCCATTTTATAAGGCAACCAAGTGGATTTTACCCTAGGCGTGCTTGTATGCAAGTGTATTGTTTTCATGCTTGTTTTTGTCTTGAATTAGGGTTTTCTATTTGATTAATTTTATTCTTTCCATACAAACCTTAATTACTAGCATGTGAATATGAAGCATTTAAATTGCGGAAGATAAAAATACTAATCTATTACATGATTTGTGGGAAGGGGTGTACAAAGTATAAATGGGGATTGCAAGAAATTAAACCCTAATTAATCTATTACAACCATATTGAATTGAATAAATAAATATATAAAATATGAAAAGGAATAATGTATAAAGTAAAGAATAAAAAAAGAATGGATTTTATTTGGTTGTGTCCTTGTTAAAAAAAGTTTTTATTTCTTAACCTGATAAACTAAAAAAAAAAGCTTAATAAAAAAAATAAACTAATTTAATTTAAAAGAGAAAATATTTTTAAGTTTTATGAAGAAGATTTTAACATTAAACTAAATAGTATGAAAATTAATTAAATTAGGAAAAGTATAAATTATATGTTAATTTTAAGAAAATAAAATAAGCCTGAATCTATTTAATTAAAAAAAGTTAAGTTTGTAACAAAAATATTTTTGATGTTTTAGTTTAGAAAATAAAATAAATGTATATAGTATAAATAAAAATATCTTTTTTTTATCTTTTTTTTGTCAATAAAATAAATATTAATATTAATAAATAAAAAGAAAATAAAATAAATAAAAATTACGGGGGGTTCATTTGTAAACAAAAGAGTATTCATGAGAAAAAATAAACTAAGCCCAATGAAGAGCCCAAATGCTGCCAAAAAAGAATAAAAAACGAGTTAGAAAATGTAAAATTAACAAAATGGTTACGCTGGGGCTTGAACCCAGAACCATGGGGTTAACAGGCGCGCGCTTTATCACTGGGGTGACTATACATCCACTAACTTGTATGAAATGATAAATACAAACACAAAACACGCCCTGACTGTACTTCATCTTCAACCTCCAGCCAAAGGATCTGTAACTTGCTCATTTCTCAACCATTTGCAAAAATGTAAACATGAAAATTGCTCTATTTTGTCACACGAATCCAACCATATTAATATCATAAACTATAAATCAAAGATGAATGATAATTTTTAAAAGTACCAAATTCCAACCTAAATATTTCAGAAAGTTCAAACTCAATCAAAATAAATGAAATCTATGGACATGTACAGCTTCAGGGAAATGATGTCTATATTTTATCTTCACAACTGCAAGCCTAACAATGCCTAATTAATTAGATAGAAGTTCAAGAAAATACCTCAAAACTGGAAATTTTGAAATGGATTTGAGCTTGTTTCAGGCAGTGCTGATGATCAGGTTAGCTTCCTTGGACCTCTAAGAAGCTAATGCAATGGCTGGCTTGAGCTGAGGGTGGTTGGAATGGTCTGGAGAAGTCCAATTGTGATGCTCTATTTTTGGTTATGAAAGACAGGGAAAATGGTGTTACATAAGTGAAACAGGTATAAGGATGAGTTACCCTTGATGTAAGGAAGCTTTAGAAACTAAAAGGCCAAGAAACGCACGAGGGAAATGTGAGTTTGAGGTTCAAGGGAAGAAACTGTGCAACAATGGAGTTTTTGGGCAATTTCTAATTTGAGAGAGTTTTGGTGTATTTCATGGTGCTCAGGCTCGTCCTCTAGCTCACAAATAGTTCCTCTATTTATAAGCAACAAGTTTGGAGACTTGTTGTTGATCAGAATTCAAAATCACAAGTTTATGCATAACATGTGATTTTTGAGAATTTCATGTTTCCAAGCATTGTGTACTTGCTAAGATAGAGTGGTTATGCTTTAAACAAGCTTGCTTCTAACTTTGTGGATGGAGTATGATCATAGGGAACAAGTTAGAGGCTCAAGAACTGACTTTATACAAAATCTTGCTTTTCTAAAATGGAAGTGTTCACTTTGTGCCATTAATGGAAATGTGGATTGGATAAAGCTTAAACCACTTGGATTAAAGCTCAAACGTTTGTGTAATACATTAATGATGAATAGATACACAAGTTAGGAGGCCTGAAAAGCAAGATTATGCAGCCTAGGTTTGAAATTGGATTCTTGTTCATCACAAAATGCCTTGTAATTCAAGTGACAAAACACCAACTTCATCTCTTCGATTCTCCATACTCAAGAATGATCTCAAGGAGTTCTTGGACATTTTGGAAAGCTTACAATGTGATATACAACCCATCTTTGAATTTATTTTGAAGATTCACCTTGTAACTATATAAAAAAGTGCCATGAAGTTGAGTCAAAATCTTGACCAAATTAGGGCAAAATTTCACTAAGTGTTAGGTTTTATGATCCTATGTTCTTGAAATTATAACTTGAGATCCAAGCACTTTTGGAAGAAGTTGTGTGAATAAAAGTTTTAGATTTAATGGAGATCTTCAACTTTCATGTTTGAAGTTTCTCTTGAATCATCTTGCATCATGGTGAAAATTTGGCTCAAAGTTATGAAAAAACATGAAATTTCTAACACTTAGAAAATTTTCTAAGTTTAGAAATTTTGACTTTTCAAAATGAAATCTTGACTTTTTGATTTCTTGATGAATAAGTTTCATATTTTTGATATGTTTTGATGAATTATGATCTTTGGCACTTGAATTTGACCAAAAAGTCAAAGTTTGACTTTTCAGTATACAGTTGACTTTTGATCAATTGACTGCAAAATTCATCTGTCAACCCAATGGATTTGCAATGCTTTGAACCATGTAAATAGGTCAAAATGATGCAATTGGACTCTTGAGGTCATTCCTTAAACCAATTGACCATTTTCTGGGTAAAAAATTCAGAAATTGCCCTTTCTCAGTCAAAACCCTAATTTTGACCTTTTTGCCCTTTTGGAGATTTGATCAAATTTCTTGAGGGATTATGGTAAAAACTTGATCAAATGATACATATCAGTTTAAAATGTTGATGTGGATAAAAAATTATGAGATTTGACTATAAATTGGCCATGGTTGACTTTTTCCCTAATATAGCTGATTTTTAGGTCCACTGTTCAATTAACTGATCAAAAGTGTGATCCAAGGCTTGAAACTTGACATGAGTAATCTTGGGGGTCCATAATGGTCCATGAAAGTCATATGAAGCATTGATAGTTCAAAAATCCTTGTGCAAGCTCAAACCCTAATTTTGGTCATCAGTACCTAAGGAGGTGTCTTGAGCTGATCAAACCCTAGTGCAGTCTTGAGCCCAAGGAGATCTTGTGAGCAAATTCTTGATAAGTGAGAGGGAAAATTTTGGGGTACAACAGCTGCCCCTGTTCAATATTCTTAAACCTGAAGAGTTAGATGGGCATGTCTTGCCATTCGTGACTCGAAGGTGGAAGATGACTGGACAATAGAGTGCCCAAAAATTTGCACACGGCGATGTGATGGTAAAGGGAATGGGCTTAAAGATGCCATTTAGAGAGGTGATAGAAAGTTGTAGGAGATGGGTTTAAAGATGCCATCTAAAAGTGATTGTTTGTGTTGTAATTTGTAAGCTGGAAGAATGAGTATCAGAATGGCTTCCGTGTCTGGAGCGTATCTGAACTGTATCTGGGAGCTGATTTTGAATGATTATCAGAATGGCATATGTGTCTAGAGCATATCTGAATTGT
The DNA here is from genome assembly GCA_948472305.1 of Vicia faba. Taxonomy (NCBI): domain Eukaryota; kingdom Viridiplantae; phylum Streptophyta; class Magnoliopsida; order Fabales; family Fabaceae; genus Vicia; species Vicia faba. The sequence goes on from OX451741.1 coordinate 806,812,656, forward strand.
ATCTGAAATCTGGTTTTGAATGAGTGTCAGAATGGCATCCGTGTCTGGAGCATATATGAACTATATCTGAGAGTTGAATTTGAGTGAGTATCAGAATGGCATCCGTGTCTGGAGCGTATCTGAACTGTATCTGAGAGTTGAATCTGAATTAGTATCAGAATGGCATCCATGTCTGGAGCGTATCTGAACTGTATCTGAGAACTCTGAACATTGTTAATGATATATGTTAATCTTATCCTGAAAAGGGTAAAATGTTAGCTAAAATGCAGGGTCGTGTTGTATGAAATGTATGATATAATGCATTCGTTTTATCGATGTTTATGATATACAGATGCAATGAATGTGTATGTGAGCTAGTTTATTGCGGTGTTTGTTGGATTAGGGAAATAAATCCCTGAATTTTGTCGAGGATATGTAAGTCTTCATGTCTTGAAGTCGAAGTGTTGATGAATTTCCGTTTAGAGAAATAAACTATGTTGTAAGGGAAACTCTAGGTACTGCTTGAAAAATATGTTTGGGGAATCTGGAGAAATTGGATGATTTCTACCGGGGATTGATAATTGGAAGTTTTGTTCCGCTGGGGATTAAACTGTACACTACGGGGAATTTTTTTTTATGGAAAATAACTTAGAGAGATTTCCCTATCCCTTAAAGTCATCAGTAATTGTCTTTTATTTTGTTTATTTGTAAATAGTAATTATGTTCAAATGCATATGTTCAACAATGAATCATTGGACGTTTTTGTAAACAAAACACAAGAGTAAAGAAAAACAGATAGTTTTGCACTTTCAAAGGAATATCTTTGTATTGACTTTGAGTAAGTATTTTTGTACAGTGAGACAAATATTCTAGTAGGAGAACACTGTCGTAAAAAATGAAAATTTTAATACAAAGAAAAGATAGCTATGTGTAATCATCCCATGGGTTTTCCATTCTGCTATAGCCTTTGTATCTCTGAGCATCTTGTCTATTTGTTGCCTTGTCCAAAGATGATTGAATTGGTCAGAAATGTCGAGTTTGCAAGTTGTCCGTAAGGTGATCCAATGGGACATAGTCATACGCTTTAATTCCCTAACTTTTTCCTAGACCGCCCTTTCAGGTTTTCAGTCCATCAGGATACCCTTTTTTTCCCAAGTCGCCCTTTCGGGTTTTCAACTTTCCTGGTGTACAAATTTTTTGGTTTTATCCCTAATTTTTGCCCGAAACTTTTTGGTTCGTCGGGATGCCCTTGTTTTGCCTAGGTATGTCAACCTAGCGGGTCTCTTATGCGTAGTATCTTTTGACTATGTTCGTGTTTGCAGGGTGCGGTAGGTCGTCGCCATCCATGGTGGTCAAGATCATTGCCCCACCAGAGAATATGTTTTTGATCACAAATGGTCCTTCATAGGTAGGAGTCTATTTTCCCCTGGGATCACCTTGTGGTAGTATGATGTGTTTGATCACTAGATCCACAACTTGATACACTTGGCGTCTGACTTTCTTGTTGAAAGCCTTGATCATCCATTTTTGATACATTTGACCATGACAAACTGCAGTAAGTCTCTTCTCATCAATCAAGTTCAGTTGATCAAGTCAGGTTTGGATCTAATCGTCTTCGTTCAGCCTTGCATCCTTCATAATCCTCAGAGAGGGGATCTGGACCTCGATAGGCAAGACAGCCTCCATGCCGTAAACCAGAGAATAGGGTGTTGCCCCAGTTGATGTGCAAGTTGTGGTACGATACCCGTGGAGAGCGAATGGTAGCATCTCATGCCAGTCTTTGTATGTGACTGTCATTTTCTGTATGATCTTTTTAATGTTCTTATTTGCAGCTTCGACAACACCATAAATCTTCGGCCCGTAAGGAGAAGAATTATGATGTTGAATCTTAAACTGCTCGTACAAGGCGGTGAGGATAGTGTTGTTGAGATTTGTACCATTGTCAGTGATGATCCTTTCCGGGATACCGTACCGGAAAATGAGATTTTTCTTGATGAAACGGGCAACAACATTCTTGGTAACAGAGGCGAAGGAGGCTGCTTCGACCCACTTTGTAAAATAGTCAATGGCCACTAGGATGAAGCAGTGTTCATTGGAGGTTGTTGGCTTGATTTCCCCAATCATATCAATTCCCCGCATAGCAAAGGGCCAAGGAGCCGTTAAGACATTCATGGGAACCGGAGGTACATGCACATTATCAGCATAAATCTGACACTTATGGCAGGTTCGAGAGTGTTGATAACAATATGCTTCCATGGTAGACCAGTAATAGCCTGCCCGTAGAATTTTCTTTGCCATCGTATGCCCACTGGAATGGGTGCTAAAAGTTTCTTCATGCAATTCAACCATGATCCTTTCAGCTTCAACCTTATCTACGCATCTAAGTAACACAGAGTCATGATTGCATTTGTACAGGATGTCGTTACTAAGGAAGAACTTAGCGGAGAATCTCCTTAAGAACTTCTTATCATTAACTGAAGCTCCTTCCGGATATTCTTGAGCCTCGAGATACCTCTTGACTTCATGAAACCATGGCTGGTCCCCTACTTCTTCAATATTAATCTTGTGACAGTGTACTGGTTCATCCATTCATTCAAGGGTGATTTGGGGAGCCTCGTCATCCCATTTAAGTTTAAACATGGATGACATTGTGGCTAGTGCGTCTGCTAGCTGATTTTTTCTCGCGGGAAATGCTCGAAGGTAATCTTCTCAAAATGTGGTAGCAACGTTAAAATATGTTCTTTGTAAGGGATAAGGTTAGGGTGTTTGTGTCCCATTCCCCTTTGATCTGAATGATGACCAAAGGTTAATCTCCGAACACACTCAAAGATCTGATCCCTAAGTCTATGGCAGCTCGGAGACCAAAGATGCATGCTTCGTATTCCGCCATGTTGTTTGTACAATTGAAGAAGAGTCTGGCAGTAAAGGGAGTATGACACCATTCCAGAGATATGAGTACAGCACCGATACCATTGCAAAGTGCGTTGGATGCCCCATCAAAAACAGGGTCCATTGGGATCCTTGTTCAGGTCCATCATGTGGCCTGAATTCTTTACAGTTGTCTAACATCATGATGTCTTCATCCGGAAATTCGAACATCATGGATTGGTAGTCTTCCTCGGCTTGGTGAGCTAGGTGATCAGCTAATACACTGCCCTTTATTGCCTTCTGGGTGGTATACTGTATGTCATACTCTGTTAGGATCATCTGCCATCTCGCTATTCTCCCGGAGAGAGCAGGTTTCTCGAAGATTTATTTTATCGGATCCATTTTAGATATCAACAAAGTAGTATGAGTCAGCATATACTGTCTTAGCCGGTGAGCAGCCTATGCCAGAGCGCAACAAGTTTTCTCAAGCAGTGAATATCTGGTTTCACAGTCGGTAAACTTTTTGCTCAGGTAGTAAATAGCATGCTCTTTTTGGCCAGACTCGTCATGATGCCCCAATACATATCCCATTGAGTTTTCTAAAACAGCCAGATACATAATCAATGGTCTTCCCTCGACTGGTGGCATCAACACAGGAGGCTCTTGTAAGTATTCCTTGATTTTGTCAAAAGCAACTTGGAACTCGTCATTCCATTTGACTACTTTATCTTTCTTCAACAATTTGAAGATTGGCTCACAAGTAGCTGTCAGGTGAGAGATGAATATGGAAATGTAGTTCAAACACCCCAAGAATCCTCTAACTTCCTTCTGAGTACGAGGAGCAGACATCTACTATATCGCTTTAACTTTGGCAGGATCGACCTCGATACCTTTATTGCTGACGACAAAGCCTAGGAGTTTACCAGACCTTACTCCAAATGTGCATTTGTTTGGATTCAACCTCAGCTTGTACTTCTTCAGTCTCTCAAACAATTTTTGCAAGTGATCAAGATGATCTTCTTCTGTTTGAGATTTGGCTATCATATCGTCCACGTAGACCTCTATTTCGTGATGTATCATGTCATGAAATAAAGCTACCATGGCATGCTGATAGGTTTCCCCAACATTCTTTATTCCGAATGGCATCACCTTATAGCAGAAAGTACCCCACTGCGTGACAAACGTTGTTTTCTCCATGTCCTCAGGTGCCATTTTGATTTGGTTGTAACTTGAGAATCCGTCCATGAAGGAAAATACTTTGTGTTGTGTCGTATTGTCAACTAGGATGTCAATGTAGGGAAGTGGGAAATCATCCTTAGGGCTTGCCTTATTCAAATCTCTGTAGTCCATGCACATTCGTACCTTGTCGTCTTTCTTGGGCACGGAAACAACATTGGTAACCCATTGCGGATAGGAGGTGACGACCAAGAATCCAGCGTTAAATTGTTTCATGACTTCTGCTTTAATCTTTTTTGACATATCAGGCCTCATGCGGCAAACCTTTTGCTTTACTGGCGGACAATCCTCTCTTGTAGGCAGATGATGTACCACAATGTCTGCATCAAGTCCCGACATGTCTTCATACGACCAGGAAAAGACTTCATCATACTCATCTAATAACTGAATCAGATGCTCCTTGACACTGGGATCCAGATTGGCACCCACCTTGACTTCTTTTTTGTCTTCTTCGGTACCCAGGTTGATTGTATCCACGGGTTCCTCGTGAGGCTGAATGGTTCTCTCTTCTTGTAGTAGTAATCTGGCAAGTTCCCCTGGTACTTCACAATCTTCCTCACCTTCGTCTTTGGCTTGGTAGATTAGATTTTCAGAGTCATAGAAAGCCATAGCAGATCTGTTACCCATGGGATCCTGAATGGATGTAGACCTGCATTGTGAGTGTGAGTGTGTGTAAGGGTATAGCTATCTTTGAAAGAAATGAAAATGTAAAAAGCAAAAATAATGAGCGCAAAGTTTGTATGCAAAACGTCCATGATTCATTGATGTCATATGGGAATGAGATAATAACCCTTATAAATGGACCATTGTTCCTCGGGTAAGACACAAGGTTTTAAGAGTTTGAATTGTTTTAATATTAAAGATCCAACAAAATGTAAAGACAAATTACTATGGGATAAAAGTGATCGGGACAAAATCTCTAGCCTCCCAATTGTTGAGCCCTCTACTAACAGTTGGGAAGATCCAATCCTCCAGGTTGTAGCCATCTTCATCATCCTCTACCGTGTTGACTTCACGGTTGCTGATCTTCAGGGGTGGTCCTCCAGCACGAGCGTGACGTATAGCCTTCTGAGCACTTGAAGAGAAACCCAAACCAAATGTATCTGACTTTTATGGGATATCCGGGAGTTATCCCCAGATAGTGCACCCATCTTCTTCTATTACTACCTTTGCATCCTTCAAAGATGACATCCTGAGTGGAGGCCTTGTGATCTTGGGAACAACTTTGGTTACTGCCACATCTTGTAGGACTTCTTCAAAGTGTTGGAATGGAGTTTTAATAAATTCACCATCTAATTCCATATATCTGAAGGAATTGAGATGGATGATCATATACTCTTCTTCTCCATGAACGGTGATAATCTTCCCTTGAATTGGATACTTCAGCATTTGGTGCAACGTAGAAGTGACAGCGCCAGCATTGTGAATCCACGGTCGGCCTAGCAAGAAGGAATATGAGGGAAGGATATCCATTACATAAAAATTTGAATCAAATGTTTGGGTTCCAACCTTTATGGGGATATCCAATTCCCCATGTACCATCTTTTTCGAGTCGTCAAAATCCCTTACTACTATGTTACTTGGCTTCAATGTCAATCCCTCACAATCAATCCTATCAAGAGCTTTTTTAGGAAATACATTTAGAGATGAGCCAGTGTCCACCAAAACATGAGCCAAGGTTGTGCCCCTACATTCAACTGAGACATGCAATGCCTCATTATGCTTCCTTCCTCTTGGCGTTAAATCAACATCTGAAAAACCTAGACCATTATCTGCAGTTAAGCTAGCTACGCAGTCTTGGAACTGATCGGCAGGTGTCTCTTGGGGTACATGGGCAGTTTTCAGGAATTTTACCAAGGCTTTTGCATGCACCTCGGAACATAGTAGTAAAGCTAGCATGGAAATTTTAGATGGAGTTTGCCCCAGTTGCTCAACTACATCGTAGTCGCTTCTTTTTATAATTTTTAGAATTTCCTCTATCTCTTTCTTGGAGGTCTCAGGGATAGCCGATGATTATGTCTTCCTCTTGACAGACTCAACCAAAACATCTTTTCCTCGAGTCTCGGTTAACTCGACAGCAGGAGTGTCAGTAGGAATCATAACAGGGATTGTAACAGCTTTGTCAGTTAGAGTATTAGTGGAGACGATTATAGGACTGGGAATAGCCTTCAGGGGAGAAAAAACAGGAATGATTACGGGTCCAGAAACAGCTTTTGGGGGAGTAATTTCTGGAGAGAATATCCTTCCGCTTCGGGTAATCTTGCTAGTTCCTGCAATATTACTGATGTCGGAGTTGACTTTCTCGGAACTTGAATCTTCGGCGGCTGGCCAATCCTGCTTGATACCGTGGTAGTAGACATCCCCTCCGTAATTCCATGGTATGGTTTTGTCTGACGAATATGGGACTGGTCCAGGCATTGTAATTATCAAAGGAGTTGCTTTCGGAACTGATGTAATTCTAACGGGTCTTTTGGTAGAGACCCTGGAAGAATTGGCGGAAATGGTAATGATAGAAACATATTTAAAAGGAACAGGTGGAACATAAGTCTTTTCAAATAAAATTTCTTTGTTATCTATTAGGCATTGAACGCCTGTTTTCAACAAAGGACATCTGGTTGGTGAGGACAAATAGAAATGACAGCCTTCATCACAGCCCGGGAATACACCGGCATTCAACAAGTTCACTTTAATAGTCAGGAGTGGGGTCATAAGTTCATCAAGTGAAGTAACAAACATTTCTTCTTCAATGGCATTGGTATTATGGCCATGTTTGGGTATATGGGTAGAAATGACATATGGCTTTTCGGGCGCATCGAATTCAATCTCTTTTGCTTCAATGAGGTCTTGTATTTTGTTCTTTAGAGCCCAACAATTATTAGTTTCATGGTCGGGACTCTCAGAGTGGTATGCACAGCGGGCATTAGGATGATAGTGAGGAGATGCTGTATTAGGATTCTTTGGAGCTTCTTTCAAGGTCCCCAGGCTGGATCTTAATAGATGTGGCAATACTTGAGATAAGGTTATGTTAATTCTGGTGAATTGTCTGACTGGCCTTTACATCCTTGGTTGGTTGTTTCTCTGCTGATCAGGCGCAGGTTTAGGAATCATAACAGCCCCCACCATTGGACGGCGTTCGGCCCTATCTTGATTTCTTAGAGGATAAACAGAAACCACTTCTTTCTTTCTGATAAATGGCTTTCTTATAGCAGTAGAGGATGTATCCTTTTGAATCTTTCCACTCTTTATCCCGGCTTCTACCCTTTCTCCGGTCAATATCAATTCAGTAAAACCTGCCGATGAACTCCCAATTAGGTAATTGAAGAAGGGACCAGACAAGGTTCCCAAAAACATGTCTACTAATTCTCTTTAAGATAGGGGAGGTTGAACACTTCCAGCCAAGTCTCTCCATTTTTGCACATAGTCCTTGAAACCTTCATTGGAAACCATGGCCATACTCTGGAGTTGAGTACGGGTAGGCGCAAGATCAGCATTGTAATGGTATTTCTTTAAAAGGCTGCAGCATGATCTTCCCAATTATGAACATTGGCTCTTTCTAGCTGATAAAACCAATCAAGTTGAGTTCCAGATAGACTGTCTTGGAAGAAGTGTACCCATAAATCTTTGTCAGCGGTATGGGGATGGATTTTCCTCACGTAGGACCGGAGATGCATTTTGGGGCATGAGACTCCGTCATATTTGGAAAACAGAGGTGCTTTGAATTTGGGAGGAATGACAATCCCCGACACTAACCCCAATTCCTCAAAGTCCAAGCCATGCACTTTTTGGATTTCCATCACACTCAACCGCTCTTCGAGATGTTTATACTTGTCATCAGCTGGAGGGTATTGTTCTTCAGAGTAGTCTTCTTCTTCCTCTTCCTTTTCTGATTTTGACGGGACAATTGTTTCCTTGCATTTCCCATATTGATTGTCTCTCTCACCGGATGTCGTTGCAAAGTCTAGGTTCCTTCTTGTATGCCCATGAAATCTTCTTCCCATGTTTAGGACTCTAGTTACCTTCTTTGTCTTCTTTTTCTTTTCCTCAGCTAGCAAAGTTTTCAACTCTTCTTGTCCTTTGGCCAGAGTTAAGAACAACTATTGAAAATGTGCATTCTGAGCTTGGAGGTCCTTCACTGTTTGCTCGAGATCCATCTTACTGAAATAAATAGTAGAGAGATGAGGAGACTTGTTGCAAGAAACCTGCTTATGTTATGATGAATGATAAATGCGTGTGCAATGATTTCAAGGATTTTAAGATTCAAATTCGTTTTAGACAAAAAAGGAAACACACGTTATATTAATAAATTAAAGCTTTTGAGTACATCAATGCCTTCTTGGGAAAAACAAATACAAGAAACTCTAAGATGAAAAGGTAGTGTGCATCCTCTTTGGTGAAATGTAGGCATTCAGAGTCTGCTCCTCATGAAGTAGCCTAGTGAGTTCCAAAACCTTCTTCTCTCTTGTGTAGAATTGGGATTCGAAGGTATCTCCCTCTCCCTTGAGTTGTATCCAATCCCTTTGTAGGTCTTCAAGAGAGGTAGGCATGTCAGGATGTAGGATAATGTATGTAACATCTCCTTCCATGACAGGCTCAATGATTACTGGGAGAATGGAGGGGTAAGGCATCATAAGACTCTGAGCACGAGTTCATACCCATTTAAGGTAAGGCTCAAAGGGATGGAATTTGTATGCCCCTAAGTCTTGCTATCTACCTTGTTTAACATCCACTAAGCTCAGATAAATCTCTGGCGAAGACCTTGATCTTCGTTGTTGTAGTCAAATACCAAACCTTGAATCAGCATCTCATGCGGGTCATCCCTTCGGGCATAACCAAACTGTCTTAAGGCTAAGCAGGGGTTGTAGGTGATACCTCCCCTAATGCCAAGTAAAGGTACATTAGGAAATTCTCCACAACGGTCGATAATAGTAACATTCTCTATGGATCAGGAGCACCAATGAATGTCTGAATGTTTGAGCGTCATCAACCTTTGTGACCACCTTGAACCTTGCTCATTCTTTAATACAGATTGGGGAAGATGCAAAATAAACCATCTTTCCAAGAGAGGAGTGCAACACATAAGGACACCTCTTTTCCTCATTGTGCGAGTGTGAAAAGAGTGTAGGATATCCCCTAGTAATGTAGGCACCGGGTTGCAGGATATGAAGATTTTGACGGTGTTCACATCTATGGGTTGATCAGGATTTGGAAACAAAACCATCCCATAGATGAGAAGAGCCACAATTTCCTCAAAGGCTTTCAGATCCAAGGAATTCCAACAACATTGGGCTTTCTCAAATAGGAACTTTGCTAGGAAACCCTTGACACCACTCCTTGTTTCCCAATGAGTTGTGACATCAACTGAGTGCAAGTGTAGAGCTTGAGCAATCTCTTTTGGCTTTGGATCTCTTTATGTACCATTTAAAGGTAGTTGGTTGAGAATGGGAATCCTCAAGAATCGGGTGAATTCTTCCAAAGTAAGCACAAGTTGATGGTCGGGAAATGTAAAGCAATGGTGTAAAGGATCAAACAAACTGAAAGAGAACCTTCATCGTGTCCTAATCTATGTTAGAGGTGACCAAGTTGAGTAGTCGACCATGTCTCTCGGTGAATGGAGAGTTTTCAGAAATCCTTGAAGCTAGCTCCCTGAGCTGTGGAGGGATCCTTACAAGATTGACTTGAATAGTTTTCCTGCGAAGTGAATCCATATCCTACAAAACAAGAACAAAGATGAATCCCAAAATCCTTGAAATGGTTAGTGGATATATATAATGTTCATGATGTTATGTACAAGTATGTATATACAAACAAAACAAACAAATCCTTAGGTTTAGGCTTTCATGGAGTTATATAGGTAAGTACCCTCTTGATGTTTAGTTGGCTTAAACCTGTCCTAGTAATAGTAACCGGGTTCTAAGGAGCTCAATATCACTGGTTTGTTTCCTTGGTCATTGTTTCAGCACAGGCCTCTTTAATGGAGACCGAAATATCCCAAGAAACCAAACCTCAATGAGTGTAGTATCGAGTATCTACCAACTTCAGACTGCACCAAAGCCGGTCATCTCACTACATCCTAAAGGTCAAGTTGGTCAAGTAAAGGCTCTAAAAGTTCATTAGTGCTTCATGACATCACTCAACGGCCTTGTATTCTCTTTGATTAACTCAAAGGCTACTGATACCCACAAATATGTCGCACAAACATAGCTATTTCTTAGACCATGTCGGTATACCCCACACAGTTTCCACAATGTATTTCTACTTACCTATAATGTATCCCAAATCCGAGTAGAGGATTCAAACCCAAACAAAGAACCATAATGTAAAGCATATAAGTCAAATAATGTAAGCAAGTAAATGTTATCTAACCCTAAGGTAACCCCACTTTTAGAATTTTCCCCAGCAGAGTCGCTAGTTCTGTGGTACGGTGGGAGAACTGACTTGAAGGTTTTGCGTTTGATCGCAAATGTTGCAGTTAACAAGAGTCGCCACCGACTTTTCTTTTATCCAAAAGGAAAGGTGAAAAAAAGCACAGGAAAGACCTTTGAGATTATTTCTTGAGTTCGGGGGGGGGGGTAGATTATGAAAAGGGAAGGTATTAACACCCTTTTCATCCATGGTTTTCCATGAGCTCTTAGTTACTTTCTAGATCACTTTCTTTTTTGTTTGGAATTGTGCTTTGTGTGGTTTTTCTGAAGTATTTTGTAAAGAGGTCATTGTTTAGGCAATCTTTGTAATAATTCTCGTTTGCAAGTATGTATACAAAGATGTTTTATCTTTTGAAAATGTTTACAATTTTGTAAGATGTTTGAAAGTGTTTGTGATTGTTTTGAAAATAGCAAGGATGTTTGTTTTGAAATGGAGAAAGTAATTAGGAGAATTCTACCTACTCAAAAGTCTTTCTTGTACATTTCCTTTTCCTTTGACATTGTTATCTTACCATTGATTTGGTAAGTAACCCTATCTTTGGATGTAAACGGGACGGGTGTGGGTCATCGTATAACCATGATTAGCAATGTTGCAAGGCATCTTAGCTTTCTCTTTTAGGGACTAAGATCATTTGTAAGGTAACTTAGATAGCGTCATCGAGGGACTATGATCTTGTATTCGTTTGTTTTTGCTAAGATACCTCACATGCGTACAATGGTCATTTTGTAAGGCAACCAAGTGGATTTTTCCCTAGGGGTGCTTGTATGCAAGTGTATTGTTTTCATGCTTGTTTTTGTCTTGAATTAGAGTTTTCTATTTGATTAATTTTATTCTTTCCATACAAACCTTAATTACTAGCATGTGAATATGAAGCATTTAAATTGTGGAAGATAAAAATACTAATCTATTACATGATTTGTGGGAAGGGGTGTACAAAGTATAAATGGGGATTGCAAGAAATTAAACCCTAATTAATCTATTACAACCATATTGAATTGAATAAATAAATATACAAAATATGAAAAGGAATAATGTATAAAGTAAAGAATAAAAAAAGAATGGATTTTATTTGGTTTTGTCCTTGTTAAAAAAAGTTTTTATTTCTTAACCTAATAAACTAAAAAAAAAATGCTTAATAAAAAAAATAAACTAATTTAATTTAAAAGAGAAAATATTTTTAAGTTTTATGAAGAATATTTTAACATTAAACTAAATAGTATGAAAATTAATTAAATTAGGAAAATTATAAATTATATGTTAATTTTAAGAAAATAAAATAAGTCTGAATCTATTTAATTAAAAAAAGTTAAGTTTGTAACAAAAATATTTTTGATGTTTTAGTTTAGAAAATAAAATAAATGTATATAGTATAAGTAAAAATATATATTTTTTATCTTTTTTTGTCAATAAAATAAATATTAATATTAATATTAATAAATAAAAAGAAAAAGAAAAGAAAATAAATAAAAAGCCAGGGGGGTTCATTTGAAAACAAAAGAGTATTCATGAGCAAAAATAAACTAAGCTCAATGAAGAGCCCAAATGCTTCCATAAAAGAACAAAAAAAGAGTCAGAAAATGTAAAAATAAAAAAATGGTCACGCTGGGGCTTGAACCCAAGACCATGGGGTGAATAGGCGTGCGCTTTACCACTAGGGTAGCTATACATATGTTAACTTGTATGAAATAATAAATACATAACACAAAATACGCCCTGACTGTACTTCATCTTCAACCTCCAGCCAAAGGATCTGTAACTTGCTCATTTCTCAACCATTTGCAAAAATGTAAACATGAAAATTGCTCCATTTTTCACACGAATCCAACCATATAAATATCATGAACTATAAATCAAAGATGAATGAGAATTTTTAAAAGTACCAAATTCCGACCTAAATATTTCAGAAAGTTCAAACTCAAAATTCTCCTAGCTCAATCAAAATAAATGAAATCTATGGACATGTACAGCTTCAGGGCAATGATGTCTACATTTTATCTTCACAAATGCAAGCCTAACAATGCCTAAGTAATGAGATAGAAGTTCAAATAAAATACCTCAAAACTGGAAATTGTGAAATGGATTTGAGCTTGTTTCAGACAGTGTTGATGATCAGGTTAGCTTCCTTGGACCTCTAGGAAGCTAATGCAATGGCTGGCTTGAGCTGAGGGTGGCTGAAATGGTCTGGAGAAGTCCAACTGTGATGCTCTATTTTTGGTTATGGAAGACAGGGAAAATGGTGTTACCAAAGTGAAACAGGTACAGGGATGAGTTACCCTTGATGCAAGGAAGCTTTAGAAACTAAAAGGACAAGAAACGCACGAGGGAAATGTGAGTTTGAGGTTCAAGGTAAGAAACTGTGCAACAATGGTGTTTTTGGGCATTTTCTGATTTGATAGAGTTTTGGTGTATTTCAGGGTGCTGTTGGCTCCCAAATTTGACACTTACTATATTTGGTCTTTTAGACCAAAAAACTGGAATGAACCAAGTCAAGAAGAATGTTTCGACGTATGGAATAACTTAGAAAAAAGATCTAAGTTATATTTGAGCCTTCGACCAGGGCTCACTTTCAGGTCTTTTCGACTGAAGAGGACTTATGTCCTTCGACTGAGAGAAAATATCCTCTCTTTGACACATGATACGAGGGATATTTGAATTTTGAATTATTGGAGGGAAAGGCAGTTTCGCCAGCGGCTAAGAAGAAGCAACGTGGCTGAAAGCCATAGGTCGAGGGACATGCAGAAGACACTTGTCTTCATCTTAGCGCAGAATGATCCCTCGACGGTTACTTAGTTTTTAGTATAAATTAGGAAACTTATGTAGTTTTTTAGGGTGTTCAACCTATTGTACTAGTCACTCAAATATTATCCAAGTAACAGTTGCGTGAGGAAGGATAAAACTGAGAAATGTACGTTGGAAACACCTCTTTTTATTAATGATGGTCTTTTACATTGCTTTATAATTATCTTACAAAGTTATCTTTCTTGCTTCTTTACCTGCATTTCTACATTTCTGCCTACTTTTCCAAAATCTCAAACATCTTTTCTCTGGGTCGAACGTGTGTTCTTCCTACTTGTCTGTCTTACATAAAAATTAGCATATGTTCTGGGATTAATCTGATCGATCCCGTAAGTAAACCAAAAAGAACTTTCCTTTTTGGAGATCAGCGGTTGTTTACCAAAAACCACGGTAAACAAATGGCACACCCGGTGGGACATTGCTAATTTTTACTAAATATCTTGTTTATGTTATTGTGTTTTTCCTATACAGTTATAACGTTGCATGCTATTAAGAAGTGGTAGAATAACCAACGAGTATACTGTTAGGAAGGAAAGTAGTGAGATTAGTATGGCTAACGAGCCAAATCATGGAGAAATACCTCCACCAGTTACTGGAACAATGGTTACTATCGCTGTCGAAGGGAATATCCCAACTTCTGTTGGATCAATACCAACGCTAACCACAAATCAAACTGAACCCTTAATTCCTTATGTAGGTCCAACAGGTCCATTAGGAACGTCTCCACCAAGGTTAAATCTAGGATCTCGATTAGTTGTGCCCCCAAGATTTTCGACAACCTGGATGGGTCGAGAGCAGCCATATGGCATGCCAACTACTGAAATGGCTAGCCTTATGAATGCTGCTTCCACTTTTTCAGAACCTTTTGTGAATGCAACATCGCCATTACAGGGGTCTGGAGCCTGTAGAAACCAATTTTTGGGAGGGCCATCTCATGTAATACCAAGCCTCACAAATGTTTCGACAGCAATTTTGAGGCAACATATGGACGAAAGTAATCATGACATGGTACAAATGTTAGCGCAAACTCTAAGTACAGTGCTAAACCCCCTTATTCAAACTGCTACGCAGTCGAATCAACAGATGACATCGCAAATAACGTGCATTGCTGAATACTTAGGGGTACCCCAAGTTGTTCGACAACCCCAGAGGATACCAATAAGAGTAAATCAAGGGATAATCATGGAAGAGGATTTAACCGTTAATCCAAATCCCCAGATTCCTAGAGCAGAAATAGAACAACCAAGGGTTGAAATACCACGACACCCTAGAGAAATCGATCAATGATTTATTATGGCTAATAGAAACCAAAACACTGACGAATTAATATAGCAAGTTCGACACTAAAACTATGGGACGGACAATAATTTAACTGCCATGATCGAAAGGATTATGCTTCAAAACAGGATGAACGTTGGTTTTCATAAACCAAACTTTACATCCCCATTGTCAGAATATATTCTGCAAACAGACTTACCACCTAGGGGAAAGGTTCCAAAGTTTACTAAATTTTCAGGGGATACGACAGAGTCCACTGTCGAACATGTGGCTAGATATTTGATAGAGGCCGGGGAAATAGCAAACAACAAAAACCTTAGAATCAAATATTTCCCAAGTTCCCTAACTAAGAATGCTTTCACTTGGTTCACAACCCTCCCAGCCAATTCGATCCACAACTGGAACCAATTAGAAAGATTGTTCCATGAACAATTCTACATGGGACAAACCAAGATAAGTCTAAAAGAATTGGTTAGTGTGAAGAGAAGGTTTACAGAGCCAATTGATGAATATTTAAATAGGTTTCGATTACTCAAAGCCAGATGCTTTACCCAAGTGCCTGAGCATGAATTGGTCAAAATAGCAGTAGGGGGCTGGATTATTCGATTAGGAAAAATTTAGATACACAATACCTAAGAGATATGGCCCAACTGGCTGATAGAGTTCGACAAGTAGAACGCCTTAAAGCTGAGAAAGCTAAAGCTGCCAAAACTCATCGACGAGAAAGGGTAGCCTATGTCGAAATGGATGATAATGATCCAGAGATATCTAATGATCCTATAGATGTAGAAGAAGGCAAAATAGATTTAGCAGAATTAAAACAAGGACCACCATATTCTTGTAAATTGCTAGTGCCATCAAATGGGAAAAATCCTGTAGAGCCTGAGAAAAACTACGACAAATTTCCTAAGAAAACTTATAGTTTCGACATATCAAAATGTGACGAAATATTTGATCTATTAGTTAAAGATGGCCAGATGATAGTTCCCCCAGGGGGGAAATTGCCTCCTTTAGAACAGAGAAAAAAAAGAGGTTTTTGTAAATACCATAATTTTTTGGGACATAAAACCTCACAATATTTCCTTTTCAGGGATCTCGTTCAACAAGCGCTAAAGGAAGGAAGTCTGAAATTTGCTGATAAGCCAGCAATGAAAATCGACACAAACCCACTGCAGATGGAGGCACATTATGCTGAACCAGTTGGCATTCACATGGTGGAAGTTTCTGAAGATTTCATCACTAAACCCATCTTTGGAAGTTTTGTTGGAAACATCTCCAGAAAAACTATTGAAGCAGTGAGAAAGGCCACTGAAGGCCTAGATTTGAAAAAGGAAGTTGCCCAAGGGTCGAACAAGAAGGTTGTTGAAAGCCTGAAACTGATTAAATGGGTTACTGAAGACCCAAACAAAAGCAAAGGAGTTGCTGAGAGCTCCCGCAAAAGAACCACCACAGGTTCTTATTTGGCTGCTGTAAAAGGTTCGACCGAGAATCTAGAGGCCAAAATGCATAAAATGAACCTTGTTGCCAAAAGCAACATGAAGGTCAACATGGTTGAAGTCTCTGGCGCCAAAGCCTCAGAGGAAGCCATTCGACAAGAAGCAGTAAACAAACCGGCATTTCCAAAGGAGAATGAAGATCTGACAGATTTTCTACATAGGTGCCAGAAAAAGAAATCGGAAGTAATGCTATGCCCTAGATGTAGCTCTATTTTCGACAAGAAAGCCACAGAACACATACAAGCTATGCGGATTGTGAAAGAAAAATAGAGCACCAATGCCCAACAAAGAATGGGTTCAGAAATCATATTTGACCCCAGAAGGGGGCATCAACAAGGACCCATGAGTCAGGTAAGGAGGCCACCAACTTTTAGGCCTCCAACTAATGTACCTACAGATACTTGGCTAAACACCATGGGAAGAAAGAGGCCAAATGAAGAGAGATGGAAGACGTTCGACGTGCCAAGAGGTTCTTCTTTAGATTACAGAAAGGAGTATCATGCTTCTGCGTCGAATAAAATGACCCATGTATCGAGAATTACAAAGGAAAAAATCATATGTCTCGTTCGCAATGGAGAATATTCCAAAGACGGCGAAAGGCCGAAAAAAGGCAGTTGGACCTCATCCAGAGGTTAGCACTAATGTGCAAAGGAAATAAAGGAAGCCTCTAAAAAGAAATCATATGCCTTGGACGGAGGAATGTGGGTCGAATGATGAAGACGACTCTGATTTCGGTGACAGTTTAGACATCATGGTGAATGTCATATCCGTGTTACCTAAAGAATACAACCATGAGGTCGAAGTTGAAGAAACTGACCTAATGGTTAAACAAGAAATAGCTAGACACAAGCCAGTATGTTACTATGTAATGAACAATGGTTGCATAGAAGAACAGAACGCATTTTTTGAGCCACCAACAAAGGCAATGAAGAGCCATCTGAAACCCCTGTTCATTAGAGCAAAGATAGGGGAGATAACTATAAATAAAATTCTGGTTGATTGTGGGGCGACCATCAATATCATCCCACAATTCATGCTGGAAAAGCTAGGAAAGGGAGATGCTGACATAAAGCCACATAACATGATCTTGTCCAACTATGAAGGGGGCATTGGCACCACAATGGGTGTCATATAGCTAGACCTCAAAGTAGGATCAATCCTCCGACCCACCATGTTCATGGTAATTTCAGCAAAACCCAACTAAAATCTGCTCTTAGGTCGAGAGTGGGTACGTGGCATCGGAGCAGTGTCATCTTCGATGCACCAAAGGGTCACAATATGGTGCCCCGACGACATTGTGGAAAACGTTGAAGCAGATCAGAGTTATTACTTAGGTGAAATCAATAGTGTCGGAAAGAATAGTTTCGACAGAAATTTGGCTCATATAGGGCCATGCAATCCACCTGAGTTTGATTTAACCCCAACTCATAATGCCTTATGCTCCCTATACCTACACTCCGGCTACAGCTTTCAGTGGGATAGAGAAGACTTATCCAACATCGACTTTGGAGGAGTTTATGATATACGGCTAACAGGCTGAGGAAGCGAGTTTGGTGATGATGACTGAGTCACAAACTCTGCAAAATATTTCGGCGTATGTGGCCGAAAGTAGAATGATAGCGGCCTTGGAGGCTGAAGTTAAATATATGGCCTTCGAAGCCAATGAAAAAAGTCCTTTCTAAGACAGGCCCTGGGAAAGATTTCGACCCAGAGCCTCCCGACTTAGAAATGAAAGATCTTCGAGATCAGAGGTTAGACGCCACCTATGACGATGAACCTCTGGGTTTCAAAAAGGACCTGTTGGCGAACAATGTTAAAATGTTAGCGCAAGATCCTCTAGAAGAGGTAAATCTAGGTGAAGGTCCTGTAAAAAAGCCAATGTACATAAGCACAAAAATGGATCCAGGACTCAGGGTCGAAATGATCCAATTACTAAAAGAGTTCAAGGATTGCGTTGCATGGGATTATGACGAGATGCCTGGTCTCGACAGAAGTTTGGTAGAACTGTAGTTACCAATAAAGCCTGGAAAGAAGCCCGTTAAGAAGACTCCAAGACGGTTTGCACCAGAGATTTTATCAAAAATCAAAACAAATGTCGAAAGGCTGTTGAGATGCAAGTTCATCCGAACGACTAGGTACATCGAGTGGATTGAAAATATTGTGCCTGTTATAAAGAAAAATGGTACCTTGAGGGTGTGCATCAATTTCAGAGATCTGAATGCTGCAACACCCAAAGATGAATATCCAATGCCGGTGGCGGAAATGCTTGTGGATTCGGCCGATGGTTTCGAGTACATGAGTATTCTTAATGGCTACTCTGGATATAATCAAATCTTTATTGCTAAAGAAGATGTGTCGAAAACGACATTATGTTGCCCTGGGGCCTTAGGCACTTATGAATGGGTAGTGATGCCCTTTGGCCTAAAGAATGCAGGGGAAACGTACCAGAGAGCCATGAATTCGATCTTCCACGATTTTATTGACAATTTCATGCAGATTTATATTGATGATATTGTTGTCAAATCTGTTTCAGGGAAGACTCACATGGATCATCTTCGACAATCCTTCAAGAGGATGAGACGCTACGGCCTGAAGATGAATCCTCTAAAATGTGCTTTTGGTGTCAAAGCGGGGGATTTCTTAGGTTTTGTGGTCCATAAAAAGGGCATTGAAATAAACCAAAACAAGACCAAATCTATCTTGCAAGCCAAAGCGCCAACTAACAAAAAGGAATTGCAATCCTTACTTGGGAAGATAAATTTCCTAAGGAGATTTATATCCAACCTTAGTGGGAAAACGCAAGCCTTTTCGCCACTACTTCGACTCAACAAAGGAGGATTTGAATGGAGGCAAGAACATCAAGAAGCCTTCGACAAAATCAAAGAGTACCTCACCAAACCACCTATTTTGGTGACTCCATGTCGAAGTAGAAGTATGAGACGGTACATAGTTGCGTCTGATAAAACTTTAGGGAGCATACTGGCTCAAGAGGATGAACATGGTGTCGTGACGACCGTCACCCTTTACTTTTTGCTTGTGCCGACCGTTACGGGTGGGTGTGACGACCGTCACCCTTTCCTTTTTGCTTGTGTCGGTCGTTACGGTGGGTGTGACGACCGTTGTACCTTGCGCACATAGGCCATGCACCTTTTTTCTTTGTGGGCCTTTGGTTGTTCGTGAGCCTTTTTCTTTTCTTTTATATTTTATGCATTTTTACTTCATTTGTACCCCCCTTTTTCTTCCTTTTCTCAAACAAGCCTTGTAAACATTAAGTTCCTGAAATACATTAAAATACCAGCATAATACCAATATAAAGCAACATAATTAAAATAAAATAGAGACATAAATTATGTTAATCATGCCAAATATACTATATATTTTCGTGTTATCAAACTCCCCCATACTTAAACCATTTCTTGTCCTCAAGCAATCAACCAACATGGTAAAAAAATGATAAGAGAGCTTTGAAACAAGGGCACAACACGACTCCTAATCATACATGGTTGCTAGGCTAATGTTAGTTTGATAGGTATTAAGTATTCAATACCAAGGATACCGTAATGATACAATGTTAAAAGACTCTTACTTTATGCAAACCAATTTGAATCATGCCATTATAACTCAACCTATATCTCTCGTTTTTATTTCACTCTATTCATTCAAGCGCAATCACATTAAGCCTGTTATCTGTACACGCACATAGTAGGGGAAATCGGTTAGCGACTATGATCCTTTTCTTTTCTTTAGCATGGGCTTCTGGTATTTAAGCGGTGTAACCCATTTTTCCCAACTACAGTTGCGGGGGATCGGACTGTATCTTGCCCTACCAAGTCCAGTACCAGTGACCTCTGGACCAACCAACAATGGGTTCTTATTATTAAATCCTTATAGGCTTAACAACCATTGGGATAAATGACCGGGTGAGGGTCACCTAACTTAGAAGGTTATTTTTCAATTAAATCATTTATTTATTAAAAACAGGATCATTCACTTATATTCATCGACTCCCTACGTATTTTATGTTTAAGACGGTGCTGACTGCTAATATAAACTACTTAAGAGCTACTTTGAAAACTTGAGCCTAAGGTCTCGACATAATGGGTACCCATATTGATATCACATAGTGAGGGGTTTAGAGTGTCATAACGGTATCGATTTTATCGAAACTTTCCTAAATCTCTCTAATAATGCCTAGACAACCTATAAACTTTCAGAGCGTGGTGCCATGAATCAAAAAGGAAATTTTTGTTAGAGGCTAAAATTTTAAAAATACGGGGAAATTCGATAACAACTGAAAACAAGCATACAGACTTGACAACACATGTTGTGACTCGACCAAATACCGAAAACAAGTAAAATTCTAAAAACATGAAATAAACTTAGAAAACGATCAATCAAACTAAAAAGTGATAAATGGAAAGCGGTAGAGTTCCTCCCCCACACTTAAGCCAAACATTATCCTAAATGTTTTGATAAAAGGTGGAAATAGGAAAGATAGAACCTGTATGAATGCTATTGATGGGCTATCACAATCAAATCCGCTCTGCATCCAGAGGAAGTACCTTCTACTATTGTACTCATCAACAGTGTCACCACCAGTAGCGACATTAATAGGAATGTACGTGGGCACCGACTAATCTTTGAGATGATCATCTATAAATTTTCCGCCTAGAGATGGCCGAGACGTGAGGAGCAATCCATATCTTTATTTTCTGCAAATTCAGACAATAAAAAACAAAACATTAAATTAAAAGCTCGTGGGTTGCCTCCCACACAGCACTTTGTTTAACGTTGATAGCTCAACGGCTCAGGAGTGCAAGCACTCATGGTGGTTCTCTCGAGAATGACTCCTCGGTTGAACTTTTAATAATTGTCGTTTTCCATGGCCACTTATCAAGCCATCTCACGTATCCCTCACCTTTTCTTTTGTTTCTCCTGTGGGGTGGTTCATTCTTTTGAACTTGTGGTGGTGGTTCTGGATCTATCTTAAGTATCATATTTTCAAGTTTGGGCTTAGTGATTTCATCCACCACCTCAAAAGTTAACCTTACCCTCTTAACAGTAATTATATCCCTAGTTTCATGGTCCTATAATTTTCTCTTTTTATGCAAGACTTCAAACAAGGGTGCATTGGTGTGGATATTTTCCAATACCTCCATATATGTTTTAGATTAGGAGTCTACCAGAGCTTCCAAAAAACATTTTGAGAAACGAAACGGTGGGGTATAGGGATTAGGAACAACAATATGAGCTTCCTTCTCTACCTCTTCTACAACCTCCCTTTCAGATGGTGTTGGAGGATTTTTCTCAATCTTTACTCTTTTCTCGTCAGAACTCTCCTCAACCACATCATCACTATCCTCAACCTCATTATCACTCTCCTTAGGATTTTTAATTTGTTTTTCACTACTGGTTGTTACAACATCCATTTTCTCCTCAGGGAAGGGTCCTAGAGGGTTTTGTTCAAGCTGGGAGATTTCAGTCTCTAAGGCTATGTTGTGAGTCGCGAGCGACTCAACCATAGTGGTCAGTTGCCTAAGGTTTTCACTATTTTGAAGACTTTGTTTGCTAAACTCTTCGTTCTGGACAGTTTGTGTCTCTACAAAGTGCTCCATCATAGATTCTAACCTTGAGTGAATTAGCGTCGCATCGGATACCTCCATTGATGTTTCTAAGTTGAAATCATGCGATTCTTCTGATTCTTCAAAGTGAGTTAGAGTCGCATTTTGTGTTTCCACAAAGTGCTATGTCATCATAGATATTTCATTAAAATTTTCCATTAATATTTCGAGGTCGAATTTATAGGATTCTTGCGTCTCCTCGAAATATTAGGTGTAGTTTGTAGGGGAAATTTGGTTGAGGATAATTTTGGTTGGAATTATAATATTCTTGTGATTCCTTAAAATGTTGGGATTGGCAGTTGGAAAGGAAATTTGGGTGAGAATGAGTTTGTGATGCATTGAAATTCTCCAATAGTATTTCGAGGTTGGATTTATGGGGTTCTTATGATTCCGCGAAATACTCAGAATGAGAGTTGTAGAAAAAATTTGGGTGATACATAGTAATTGGGAAAAGAGTGCCTTAGTCTATACGGTGCAACAACGGAATAACAACATTGACTGTTGGTCCCCGACAACGGCGCCAAAAACTTGATGCGTCTGCAAGTTCACGGAAATATCGAAGTAATATAAAATATTGTCGAACCATAGAGACCAATGTCAACCTACCGTAATTTATCGTCACTTTGTAAATATAAGGCTAATGAATAATTGATTAAGGGGAATAAAAGTAATAAATGCTAAAGGTTTGAAAATAATACTAAAACGAGGCCAGGATATGATTTCCGCGTTCCTGAAGGACTTATAGAAAACGGGTACTAATAACGACTATAACTTAGTTCTGTAGAATATATTAACTTAAAGACTCTGTCTCACGCTCTCGCGTTATTAACTAAAGCCATACTTCCTAGTCCCAAGATTTTGCTCTCGCTCGCTCGGTAACTAAGAAATATATTATGAAAGCCAGTTATATCTTAAACGTATCTAAAGCGCTTTCGTTGTATTTAGATATGTTGTCTAATTTCCACTATCTGGTTCTCTCCTCACGCTCTCGCGGTCTCGGCTTAAACCTTAATTAATTTCTCACTCTCGTGGCGAAACCATGTTAAATAATCGTTCACTCTCGTGACAAGGCTATTTAAATTAGACTTGGAAATTAAAACCAAAACAGAATTCTAATCATAAATTTGCACCTATTATTTTCTACTGAGTCCGTTGGCAACAACGGTCCTCATACATCGGACTCAAGAATATTTAGCCATGCATGTTACTAATTAAAAACGCATGAATAATTATAGTTATGATGAAAAACGACATAGAAATTAAATTTGACACAAAAAAATAGTAGTAAAAAATAATGCGATAAAAAAAAGAATAGAAATGATGATAATAATAATAATAATAATAATAATAATAATAATAATAATAATAATAATAATAATAATAAAGCGGTAAAATGAAGAACATGTAAATGCAGAAAATGGAAACAAAGAAATCTTGAATTCAAATAGCCGACAAACTTAGATCCGATACATAAATTAAACGGTAGAAATAAATCCTAAAACTAATTTGGTAATAGTCCCCCGATGCGGAGAACTATTACTTTTACATTCTAAGAAAAAGCTATGAACGAAAAATGGTGGAAAAATGGACGGGAGAGAGAGAGAGATATTCTTGTTGCAAACTTCCTTCTGTAGCGGTAGAAATGTTCAAGACTAAGCCATTGGATTGACTAGACTATACAAATCAAAAATAAAAATCGTCACTGCGCTTTATTGTTTCCGAAGGAATGGGGAAAGAGCGAATAACCCCAAAAAAAAGGGAAAGATTCAAGGTAAGAGGGTTGGTTATGCAAAGGTAAGGTATTATCACCCTAAACATCTACGGTACTCCGCAGGAACCTCTTTGTAAAATCTGTATATTTTGTCTATAAAAATGTGTTGTATATAAAATGGATGGTGGAGGTGAGAAAAGAAATATTTTTATGATTTTTGCATCCGCCGCGGTTGCGAACCTTTAGTGCCTACGTACCACCTTTCATACAATAGGGGATCGGGGTACACGTAGTTCATCTTTTAAAAATTTAAAACACAAGTGTGTTGGTTAATTTTATGAGATAAGACATCAACGTCATTGTCCGTGTGGAAAACATACTTACTACCCACAATCATGAGAAAGGAAAATTTTCATCATCTCAAAGTGGAGGATATGGCTTGGATTTCAAAATCAACAATGCCTCACTCAACACCCAAGTGGAAAATATCTCACTTCACTACATATTGTAGAAGTATAGTTATTTGCATCACTACAAGGATTGACAAGAGTTTAATCTTTTTAAGAAAAGTTTAAAGATAAAAGCCAAAGTGGCAAAATGGTTTGAAATGAGATTGATTGACTTTTAGTCTTCTCACAAAAAATGTCAAGGTATTATTAAATTGATTGAAGTTTATTTATGAAATTACTTTGAAAATGCATGGACATAAGTCCAAGTTTATCATGAAAATGGTTCAAGTTTCAAAACAAGAAGAGTTTTCAAAAGGAGGGAGAAGATTTTTGAAATTAAAGAAGATGGGAGGAGATGAAGAGACTATCCAAAATCATAAGTTAAAAGCTAGGGATAAGAACCATCTAACCAACAAGAAGCCAATACTGGACATTATGAGTCAATATAGAATTCCCATTCTTCGGATTGAAACCAAGCAAGCAAAGATACTAGACCTCTTGAGAGAACCAAACTTCAAGTGTATTTAGTCTTCGCAAAAATTAGGCAGAGTAACGGCTGTATACGGGTGAATTCTAGATTACAAACAAAGGGTGTAATCATAATAACATGCACACAAAACAAACAAACAACCCAATGTATTGAGGTAAACCTCAAGAACTCCAGAAAAAATAATCAGATAAAGTCACGAAGTCTCCAAGATAGGCCAAGGTCTCTAATCCTAAGTCCAAAAAGTCCAATACTCCACAATGCCAAGGATAGTAACCAAATAGTCCAAGTATAATTAAAGTTTTTTATGGTTCATGTTGATTATTAGGTGTCTTCAAAAGGAAAAGAAAAGCTCAAGTGAGCAAAATAAAAATGACATAAAAGTAAATGCTCAAGTGAGCAAAGATGAAAATAGCATGAAGTGTAAAATGCTAAAAGTAAATGGTACATAAAGCATAAAAATAAAAGCATAAAGTAAAGTTAATTGTTAGAAATTAGTGGTTAGTTGGATGACCATCTTGAAACTTGCATTTGGAACTCATTAGAGGATTGGTAGAACCAAAGCCTCCACACAACAAGTTACATTTTCTTTTTGTCAAGTATATCATCCATTTTGGAATCCTCAAAAGTAACATTTAATGATCAATGATGTTTAAGTGATCTGCGTTGACAAAAGGTGTTGTAGATCCATTAGAGGATTGGTAGAACCAAAGCCTCCACACAATGAATCTCAAGGTTATTGGATCAAAGAGATAAAATTAACATACTTGGGCTTGCAATCATAAGTTTGGGCCACGAATGATCATTTATTCTAATCGGGACAAAATTTAGCGCTATGTTAAGCAATCGTAAGTGGACTTATGTAGAAGTCGCACCTATTTTGAGGTCGGTCAATAGTAATCTATGTAATTCATGTTTGGATAAATGATATAGAGATCACCATCCCTTAACATGTAGCAAAATTAAAAAAGAAAGGGATAAGATGAAGAGGGAGGGGGATGATAAGCTAATTTAGATTACCACCTTAAAATTATTTCATCTTTAAATTCAACCACTCCTCTAGATGGATTAAAGCACTAAACATATCATTAATCCAAAGCACCAAAAATGAATTAAATAATTCACTCTTAGGTAGATTTGAATTGATGAACATTTATCCAACTTCATCTACATCACAAAGTCCATTGAGTTTAAAGAGAAATTGGACATTTAAAACTGCAATCCAAACCAACAATCAAAAGGAGTGAGTAGAAAAAGCATTTTGGATCAAAGCTGCCCAAAAACAAGGCAAAAAAGTGCATTCTATCCCTGTGTAAATCGATTGCACTACTGTGTAAATCTATTTACACAGTACAGTTTTCAAAAATCTGCACGAAATTGCTTCTGTGCAATCGATTGCATTGTTACTGCAATCAATTGCACGCTGTTACAGACAGCAAAACAACATTTTAAAAGGCCAAATTCTTGTTCAAACTTTCCATCAAATACCTTATGATCATGGATCCAATTGAGCACGAAAATTCCATCAAATTATGAGAAAATAACACCATTGGAATCAAAAAATAATGCTCAATAAATCAATCCCAATGATCACCAAGAGATCACATTGTGAAAGATGAATTATCCAACTTACCAAAGGTAGATCTAGAGAATTATCAACACAACTTCAAGAATTTTCTTCAATTCAACCACAAGAATCAATTCCTAAGCTTGGATGTAGAGAATTGATAAAGAAAAAGTGTTTGGATGAAGGTTTAGCTCAAATATTAGTAAGCTTCAATGCAAAGCTTACTAACTTTTTGAAAATGGAGCTTTGAGTGAATTTGGTAGATGGAGAGAATTGAGAGATTTTTTAGCAAGGTGAATTTGGCTATCAAAAGCTTGAAATTTGAATGAAACGAGGGCTCTATTTATAGAGTTTTAGGATTGGGCTTAGTGGTAGTTTGGTAATTGATTCTTGGAGCCAAAACTTGAATTAATGATAATTCTTTCAAATATTAGAGCCAAAATTTGAATTAATGATAATTCTTTCAAATATTAGAGCCAAAATTTGAATTAATGATAATTCTTCTTAAAAATGAAAGATTGGCACTAAAATTTGAATTAATGGTACATCATTCAAAAATGAAGGAAAATTGGAGCCAAAATTTGACTAGTTTAAAATTGCTGATTTTTTTTCAAATTTTCACGCTGTACAATCGATTGCACTATAGTGCAAATCGATTTGCACAATGTATTTTTTCAAAAATGGTGCAAAATGCACTATGTGCAATCGATTGCACTCTAAGAGAAATTGATTGCATCAGTGAAAAAAATGAATTTTTGTTAATTTTTCCTTTGCAAAATAGAGATTTTAGGAAAATAATACCAGAAATCCTTATTTGTCAGATGCTTCGACTTGGTACCTACAAAACAAAAATATACAAAGATAAAGACAAATATTTATTGTATTTTGATTAGAAGTTATTCAACAACACATATATAAAATACACAACCAAGGTGCTTGGAGATTCCTCAAGAGCAAACTTAAAGATAGGAGATAGAAAAAGAGGAAGAACCAACCCTAATGTGATCTTGTTATGATCGAGTTGATATGATATGATAGAGGAATATTAGGGGCAAAAATTGGGGTACAACAGCTGCCCTTATTTAAGTGTCTTCTATCCGGAGATACGAAGGTTAAAAATCTTCGTGTCGACGCGATTGAAGATACTTAAATATAAAACAAGCCCTATTTTTGTCTCTAAGATGCCATGCAATGCTTATGATTATGAATGCATATGAACATAACAAAAGAGACGCAAAGTAACATTGGGGATGCAACAAAAATGAAGAAACAAAGGAGCAACCCCACCAGGAAAATAAATCACTGGTGGACCAAAAGAATTGAATCAGAGAGGAGGATAACAAGCATCAACATTCACTGTCGATGGTCTACCAACGTTCACTGAAGGTAGAAAGAGAAAATATATCATACAACCGTCGTTCACCGACGATGAACTATCAACATTCACTGAAGATAGAAAAAAGATAACAAACACCGACATTCACTACCGATGTACTACCAACATTCACTGAAGGTAGAAAGAAAATATATCATATCACCGTTGTTCACTTACGATGAACTATCAACGTTCACTGATGATAGCAAAAAGATAACAAACACCGACGTTCACTGCAGATGTACTACCAAAATTCACTGAAGATAGAAAGAAAATATATTATATCACCGCCGTTCACTGACGATGAACTATCAACGTCCACTGATGATAGCAAAAAGATAACAAACATCAATGTTCACTGCCGATGTACTACCAACATTCACTAAAGGTAGAAAGAGAAAATATCATATCACCGCTGTTCACTGAAGATGAACTATCAACATTCACTGAAGATAGCAAAAAGATAACAAACACCGATGTTTACTGCTGATGTATTACCAACATTCACTAAAGGTAGAAAGAGAAAATATCATACCACCGCCGTTCACTGACGATCAACTATCAACGTTCACTGAAGATAGCAAAAAGATAATAAACACCGATGTTCATTGCCGATGTACTACCAACATTCACTGAAGGTAGAAGGATAAAATATCATACCACCTCCGTTCAGTGACGATGAACTATCAACGTTCATTGATGATAGCAAAAAGATAAAAAACACCGACGTTCACTGCCAATGTACTACCAGCGTTCACTGAAGGTAGAAAGAGAAAATATCATATCACCGCCATTCACTGACGATGAACTATCAACATTCACTGAAGATAGCAAAAAGATAATAAACATCGACGTTCACTGCCGATGTACTACCAACGTTCACTGAAGGTAGAAGGAGAAAATATATCATATCACTTCCGTTCACTAATGATGAACTATCAACGTTCACTGAAGATAGCAAAAAGATAACAAACACCGACATTCACTGCCGATGTACTACCAACGTTCACTGAAGGTAGAAGGAGAAAATATATCATATATCTGTCGTTCACTGACGATGAACTATCAACATTCACTGAAGATAGCAAAAAGATAACAAACACTGACGTTCACTGCCGATGTACTACCAACATTCACTGAAGGTAGAAAGAGAATATATATCAAGTTATCCTAAAATTCTGGCGTTTTACCTAGAAAGGGTTTCAACTTCTTCTTTAACCAAGGCATTCTGCCTGGAAAGGGTAATATGTAAGTTGTCTCAAATAAAGAGACTTTCACTTGCAAAGATTTCACAACGAGCAGTTTTTGTGAATTTGAAAGTCTTGCCATCCACTGGCGTAAACTGACGATGGACTGCAAACTAACCACTTATAGAGGAAATAGGAAGAAAAAAAAGTTACGTCGACTTGTACATGGAAGCACGAGTTTCTCAAATAAAGAGACCTGTTGCTTGTTATCATGGAGGATTGTGAAAAGAAACGACTTTTTGGGGATAGAAATATGGCTTCCTGGGGATAGAAATATGGCTTCCTGGGGAAAGAGATATGACTTCCTGGGGAAAGAGATATGACTTCCTGGGGAAATGCCACGATATTCCTGCTGGGGAGATAAAGTCTTCTCGTGCAAAATAAATGCACAAACCAAAACTCAAAGTTCTCAGAAATCCAAAGTAAATAATATTGCCGTGCAACCACAAATCCAATTCAGAAATAAACCGGAGCAAGACAGCCAACAAAGATACATCCTTTGAGAAATAAACTCAAGAGAGAAAACCAAATTCAACTAAGCAAAGAGCGTTGCAGGAAGATCAGAACACAATGTCAATGAAAAATGATTTGTAGCAATGTATGATGTATGTATGAATGTATGAGTGATATCGTGCATATGCTGGTAAAAGGATACATAATCATTACAAAAAAACAAAACCGCCTCAGGTACTAACAACATTGGGCTAAACTTCAACCAGAAAGATCAATCCAAGAAAGGTAAAAGCAACTGTGGAAACCAAACCTATTGCTTGCCTTAACTTCACTGAGAAGAAACATAATCCGGATGTAGCTAAATCAAAAAGATACCGGGATAGAACATCTTTCTTCCGATTTCATCAGAGAAGCGGTTTTCCAAAAACAACATGCCTACTGGAGATTGCAAGATCAGCCTCAAATAAAGCAGACCGACGCCGAAACAACCAAACCTCACTGGGGGATTCAAGTCCACCTCCCTGAAGAAAAAACTAAGGATTGAAAACTTTTCATAATGAATACTCATTCCAATAAGAGATGCCCTGGAATAACCTTCCCGGGAAATCAAGAAGTCAACACGAATGCCAATACTACAAAAAGATCGATATCTTAGCACACCAAGGGAATAAAACCTTTCATCATGAGGGAAAACTTCGCTGGGGAATCTGGGATAGAGGCTTCTGACCATGCAAACCTAAAATCAAGAGCGAACCAAGACTTGGCTGGGGATAATGGGACCACAAACCCAATACTGTACCTTGCACCCACTGGTATCGTCTTTAACCATCTAAGAAACACACAAAGATTGTGCACATACCAGCAAAATGGCCTGAGAAAAACCTTCATGAAGGAAGTAAATCTTCTTAAAACAACCGGAGTTTGTTCATTCTTGGGATCTCCATTCTTGTTGTCATTGTTTCATCATAAATTCCAAAGTAAATTGAATTGTGAAGATCTCCCTTTTTTTTTTAAAAGTCAATTTTGCTTTTTAATCTTTTTGCTTTGAAAGTTATTATCAATAATAAATGGAGTCTTTGCGAGCTAAATAAAAATAAGAACACAAAGAATTGGGCAAAAGTTCGAATTTCATTAATAGAATGGTAGTCTGCGAATGGCGAGACTCCATGGATGATTACAAAGTTTGGGAAATGGTAATACATAATGGAAAAGATACATTGAGATACAATGACCACTATTCCCCCTAACAACTTTTGAAATCCTGAGCAGCAGCTTTTGTTGATGTATGGTGAGGATCCGAAAAGATTTTTGCTTCAACGATCAAGTCTTGTCTGACGTAGTTACTTGCCAAGAAAAATCCCTAACTTTTTCCTAAGCTGCCCTTGCGGGTTTTCAACTTAGCGGGATATTTATTCTGTTTATGCCTCTAATTTTTGCCTAGACCGCTCTTTCGGGTTTTCGGCCTACCGAGACGCTCCTTTTTGCCTAAGCCGCCATTTTGGGTTTTCAACTTAGAGAGTTGTTCTTTTATTTCTTTAGGCGAAGTATTTCTTGACTGCATCAGCATTCACGGGACGCGGGAACTCCTCGCCATCCATAGTTTCAAGAATTAATGCACCACCAGAGAAGGCTTTCTTGACAACATACGGGCCTTCAAAATTGGGAGTCCACTTGCCCTTAGAATCAGTGTTGAAAGACATGATCTTCCTGAGCACGAGGTCGCCTTCTCTGAATTCACGAGGTTTGACCTTTTTATCAAATGCTTTCTTCATTCTTTTCTGATATAATTGCCCATGACATAAAGATGTCATTCTCCTCTCTTCAATCAAATTCAATTGGTCAAACCTGTTTTGAACCCATTCAGCCTTTGTCAACTTGGATTCCATTATCACACACAACGAGGGAATCTCTACCTCAACAGGGAGTACAACTTCCATTCCATATACTAGGGAGAACGGGGTTGCTCCTGTTGAAGTGCGAACAGATGTTCGATATCCATGCAGAGCAAAAGGGAGAATTTCATGCCAATCCTTATAAGTACCAACCATTTTCTAGATAATTCTCTTGATATTCTTATTAGCAGCCTCAACAGCCCCATTCATCTTTGGCCTGTATGGAGATGAATTGTGATGGACAATCTTGAATTCTTCATACAGTTATGTCATTATCTTGTTGTTCAAATTCGAGCCATTGTCAGTGATGATTCTACTCGGCACGCCATACCGGCATATAAGATTGTTTTTGATGAAACGCACAACCACCTGTTTGGTAACATTGGCATATGAAACAGCCTCTACCCATTTGGTAAAGTAGTCAATTGCTACCAAGATAAAACGGTGTCCATTCGAAGCTTTGGGTTCTATTATCCCGATCATGTCAATACCCCACATAGAGAAAGTCCATGGGGAGGAAATCACATTGAGAATTGTCGGAGGCACATGGACCTTATCTGCATAAATCTGGCATTTATGGCACTTCTTTGCAAATTTGTAACAATCAGACTCCATTGCCAACCAATAGTAACATGCCCTTAGAATCTTTTTAGCCATCGAATGTCCATTAGAATGAGTGCCAAATGAACCTTCATGAATCTCATGCATCAACATGTCTGCTTCGTGTCTATCCACGCATCTGAGCAAGACCATGTCATAATTTCTCTTGTATAATACATTTTCACTGAGGAAGAAACTACCTGCTAATCTTCTCAGTGTCTTTCTATCTTTCCTCGATGCACCAATCGGGTATTCCTGAGTCTGAAGAAAATGCTTGATATCATAATACCAAGGTTTTTCATCTGCTACCTCCTCTATTGCAAACACATGAGCAGGCATATCCAGTCGTCGGATTGTAATTCGGGGTATATCATTCCAAGCATTCACTTGGTACATGGAAGCCAAAGTTTCCAGAGCATCCGCCATTTGATTTTCATCTCTAGGGATGTGATGGAATTCAACTTTATTGAAGAAGGGTAATAATCTTCTAGCATAGTCTTTGTAAGGGATCAAGCCAGGGTGACGAGTATCCCATTCTCCTTTAATATGATTTATTACCAAAGCTGAATCACCATACACATATAGAATCTTGATTCTGAGATCAATAGCTTCCTCAAGACCCATGATGAAAGCCTCATATTCTGCCATATTATTAGTGCAATCAAATGTTAACCTTGTAGTAAAAGGAATGTGCAATCCGTGAGGAGTGACAATCACAACACCAATTCCTTTTCCATAAGAATTCACCGCTCCATCAAATATCATACTCCAACGAGATTCAGGGTCAGGGCCTTCCTCAGGCAATGGTTCATCACAATCTTTCACTTTCAGAAACATCACATCCTCATCGGGAAATTCATATTCTGCAGACTGATGATCTTCCACCGGCTGGTGAGCAAGGTAATCTGCCAACACACTACTTTTAATAGCCTTTTGAGTGCAATATTCGATATCATATTCAGATAACAACATATTCCAGCGGGCAATTCTCCCAGTAAGAGCAGGCTTCTCAAAAATATACTTGATTGGATCCATTTTGGAGATCAACCAAGTGGTATGATTCAACATATACTTCCGCAAACACTTTGCCGCCCAGGCCAAAGCACAACACATTTTTTCTAGCGTGGAATAACGTGACTCACAATCAGTGAACTTTTTGCTGAGATAATAAATGGTGAACTCTTTCTTCCCTGTTTCATCCTTTTGTCCCAGAATACAACCCATGGATTTATCTAACACTGTTAGATACACAATCAACGGTCTTCCTTCTACGGGAGCGAGCAAGATAGGAGGTTCAAGCAGATACTCTTTAATAATCTCAAATTCCCTTTGGCAGTCATCCGTCCACACACAACCTTGATCTTTCTTTAACAACTTAAAGATCGATTCACACGTTGTAGTCATGTGGGAAATAAATCTGGAGATATAATTCAAACGCCCGAGGAAACCTCTGGCTTGCTTTTCAGTTCTTGGTGCTGGCATCTCTTGAATTGCCTTGACTTTATCAGGGTCAACTTCAATTCCTTTCTGGCTAATGATAAAACCCAACAATTTCCCCTATCTAATTCTGAAGGTGCATTTATTTGGATTCAAGCGGATACTACATTTCCTCAAACACTGAAACAACTTCAATAAATCTTCTATATGCCCTTCATCAGTTTTGGATTTGGCAATCATATCATCAACATATACTTCGATTTCTTTGTGCATCAGATCATGGAATAAGGTTGTCATAGCCCTCTGGTACATTGCACCAGCGTTCTTCAACCTAAAGGGCATCACTCAGTAACATAATATTCCCCAGGGTGTGATAAACGTTGTTTTTTCCATGTCCTTTGGAGCCATTCTTATTTGATTATACCCGGAAAATCCGTCCATGAACGAGAATACTTTGAATTTTGCAGTGATGTCCACTAACATGTCAATGTGAGGCAATGGAAAATCATCTTTTGGACTAGCTTTATTTAGATCTCTGTAATCTACGCACATGCGGACTTTTCCATCTTTTTTCGGTACTGGGACAATATTGGCAATCCATTGAGGATACACTGACGTCACAAGAAAACCAGCATTAATCTGCTTTAGAATCTTCTCTTTGATTTTTATTTCCATATCTGGGTGGGTTCTTTTCAACTTTTGTTTAACTGGCAGACACTCTGGCTTCAATGGAAAACGATGCTCGACAATGTCTGTATCCAGACCAGGCATATCTTGATAAGATCAAGCAAAAATATCCACATACTCTTTCAACATCTCAATCAACCTGCTTTTCACATCAGGATGTAACAATGCTCCAATCTTGACTTCCTTCGGATCTTCTTCTGAACCCAAATTAATCACTTCCAAAGGCTCCTTATATGGCTGAATGGTATTTTCCTCATGCTCAAGCAACCCTGAGACCTCTTCTGGAATCTCACCATAATCTTCTTCTTCAGCCCCAAACACAAGACAATCAAAGTTGGGGGAGGATGCAGGGTCATTGTATTCAACGGGTTTTTTAATTAATCTGCACATATGATTTATGATTGCTTTTAGAAACTGACACATATAACAAGTGATCATGCAGATTAATTTTCAGTTATTATTTATTTTTGAAAAGGGTTTTTTTTATTACCATTTCCCAAGAAAAAAAGCAGAAAATAAAGACATATTTTTGGAAGCAAAGACAACTTTTATTAATGATTTTAAAAGTCAAAGCAAACAGATAAGCCCATACAATACTTTCACCTTGGGCAGAGTGAAAGCTTTTCAAAAGAAAGAAACAGATCAACAAAACAAATTACTTTGAAACATATATGCAAGAAGGAACATCAATGGTGACCCAGTTCTGAACTCGGACTCCATGCGTCACATAATTCGGTACTTCCTGCTCTGCTTCATCCTCTTCAACAACATTAATTCCAGAACCAATTGGATGGAGGTAGCCTCCGCAGCGGAAAACATCCTGATAACTGTTCACAGAAGACTTTGATTTCAAACTTTCGCCTTTACCAATCTTCAGAGAGAAACCTAAACCAGTTATATTTTTGTTCACGGGTGGACCCACAAGTCGTCCCCAAACTGCATTATGACCATTGCGCACAACCTTCTGCGTGTCCTTTAGGGAAACCACAGAATTCTCATTCCTCCTTATGTTGTCAATGGATAGGGCTTGGAACTGGGTTCCAACAGCAGCCTCATCTGCTTCTACAATACTGAAAGAGGATAGATGGGATATCAACAATGCCTGCTCCCCATTTATGATCACTACCTTCCCTTCATGCACAAAATTTAGCTTCTGATGCAGAGTTGAAGTGACAACCCCTGCTTCGTGTATCCATGGTCGTCCTAGCAAACAACTATATGCGGGAATAATGTCCATAACCTGAAAGGTTATCAAGAACAAATGTGGTCCTATATGGATGGGCAGGTCCACTTCACCGATGACAGATTTCCTCGACCCATCAAAAGCCTTCACAATGATGCCACTCGGGCGCATAGGTGCTCCTTGATACTTTAACTTCATGAGGGTACTCCTTCGTATAACATTCAGCGCGGATCCATTATCAATTAGCACATTGGACAGCGAATCATTCTTGAAGTTCATAAATATGTGGAGGGCTAGGTTGTGATTCCTCCCTTTATTTGGTAACTCATCATCGCAGAAACTCAAGTTGTTACATGACATAATGTTTCCAATTACACTGCTGAATTAATCCAATGGCATGTCACTCTCCACAAAAGCTTGGTCTAGTACTCTCATCAGTGATTCTCTATGAGTAGAGGAATTCATTAATAAAGCTAGGATGGATATCTTTGAAGGAGTCTGCAATAGCTGATCTACAATTTTGTAGTCGCTCATCTTAATTATCTTCAAAAGATCATCCACTTCTTTCTCTAATGTAACTCCACTAGTCTCTCCTTCAGCCTTCTTAGGCTCATCATTCTCAGCAATTTTCTTTCCAGCAACAAGATCTCTTCGAATAACCGGCGCAAACACACGACCGCTACGGGTCAACCTGCTATTATCAACTATATTTCCAACATCGGGCATTGGCTGGATGGGAACTTCCACCCCATCTTCTAAGATTGTAGCATTGTATTTGTAAGGCACATCCTTATCTGATTTATAGGGAATAGGACCCGGCAGACTAATTACCAATGGGGCAACAGCTGGTTTGCTATGGTACTCCACTTCAAGATGAGTGGGTGCACCAAAACAAGGCACAATGACGTTTACCCCTTCCTCAACGCAATCAGCCATCAAAAGGTCATTTTCGGCTAACAAATCGTCGTCTGAAGAGAAATACTCATCCGCGGAGGCATACTCTTCCTCTGACTCTTCTTCCATCAAACAAACTTCAACCATATCAATCTCGTGATAATCATCCCTCTGACCTGTGATCTTGATAGTTCCTTTGTCTAACAGCAATTGAACACCCTCCCTCACAAGAGAGCATCCCCGTGGGTCTCTACAGCAAACTAGGAAAGATCCATATTGGTGCTCTACCTGACCAGCCGTGTGGCAGAAGGTAGCATGCAACTGCACGAGATCCTCATTCAAATGATCCACATCAAAAATTCTGAATTCACCCGGACATCCAGAAACCATATTCACTTCCTCTTCATATTCTGCCCTAGGCCTGATTATATAGATTAAACCTTCATCCATCATCTCCTATAAATCAGCCTTTATCTTCTCGCAACCCTGTATGTTTGTACTGCAAATAACACAATCGGCATGGTCATGCGTATAATAACTGAATTCACAGAGGTCTACATGCATCTTCACCAAATCCCCTCTAACCATATTAATGTCAAAAATCCAGAAGTCGCCTGGACAACCGGCCACCATATTTACAGCATTCACCCCACCGTGCTTGGGTAGATGATTGTCTTTCACATTACGTCCCACGTCTTTGAAAGATATAATTCCAGACTTCACCAACCTTTGCACTTCAGTCCTCAAAGGATAACAATTCTCAACACTATGCCCTGGTGCTCCCTGATGAAAGACACACGTCTGGTCTGCTTTGTAATACCAAGGCAATGGTGATGGTACGGCTGGAGGTGGTCGTGTCTGGACCAACTTATTCTTAATCAATGTTGGTAGTAGTTTTGCATAGCTCATGGGAATAGGGTCATAGTTCTCCCTTCTCTGATTATACCCTTGATTCCCCTGCTGGGACGGTCTCTGATAAGCAACGGTAGTTGGAGCGGCATTCATAATAGTAGTAATTGAGGCGACTTGCTGATGAGGCTGATAACTCCTTCTAGGAGAATTTACCCTTCTCTCTTTCATAACAGAATTTGCATCTCCCTCTTTCTTCTTGGTAAACCCATAAGATTGCTTCTTCACACCTCCAGATCCTTAACCCTTTATCAAACGGCCTTCTCTTACTACCTCTTCTAGACGGACACCCATTCCTACCATCTCTGTAAAATCACTTGGGGCACTTGCTACCATTCTTTCGTAGTAGAAAGCGCCTAGCGTCTTCAAGAAAATCTTGGTCATCTCCTTCTCTTCCATGGGAGGAATCACTTGTGCAGCCACCTCGCGCCATCTCTGCACATACTCTTTGAACGATTCTCTGTCTTTTTGAACCATGGCCCTAAGCTGGTCACGGTCGGGCGCCATGTCCACATTGTACTTGTATTGTTTAATGAATGCTTCTCCCAAATCATTAAAAGTATGGATGTTGGCATTGTCCAAGCTCATATACCATTTCAACGCTGCGCCGGCCAAACTATCCTGAAAAAAGTGAATCAGCAGACGTTGATCATCAGTATGGGTAGACATTCTCCTCACGTACATCACCAAGTGAGCACGAGGGCAAGTGTTGCCCTTATACTTCTCAAATTCCGGGACCTTGAACTTAGCAGGCACTTTAACATTCGGGACCAAACACAACTCATTCACATTCTGCCCAAATAACTTTTTTCCCCTAAGAACCTTCATCTCTCTTTGCGTTCTATCAAACTATTCTTGGAAATCATCCATTCTGTCATAAAGACCCAAGTCTTCACTTGGCGGAGAGAAAGGACGACACATATCTTCATTAACAAACGGAACCAAATTCACCGAAGGAGGTGCAGCAGGAACAGTATGCACCACAGGAGGTGTTGGAGTAACAACATTTTGAACCACTAGAGCATCTTAAGGGCCAAGATTGAAACCTTTAGGTGCAAAATTTTCTGGCATTCCCCGCGGATAACCCTGAGGCATACGGTTTTGAACAACAGCCGGAGTAGCGGATACAGGAACAGTTGGAACTTCAGCATTTTCCCTTGTTGGTTGAGGTTGAACACTCAGTGGATGATTCTGAGTAACCACCAGAGCTTCCATCAGAGTAGTCAAGTTGGCCAAGCCAGCCTTCAAAGCGGAAACTTCTTCGTGTAGCTCGCGATTCTCCTGTTCTAAGTTGTCCATCTTCTTTTTGAAATTAGCTCGAGTGTTGTAGTGATGAGTCAGCTTGCTGAGTGAAGTAAAGAAGTTGGGTAAGGCACCTGGGTATGTGTGCAAGAAATATGTGCAATATGATGCATGATGTGAAATGCATATGATTAATTTTACTTCATTATTTAATATTTCAAGGGATTTAAGATTTATAGACACATTGCAAACATCAAAGTAATAAAGCTTTTGAAATACTGAAAAAATTTATTATGATCACTTCAAAATGGATTACAAGTTTCAATGATCCCAAGTACAAGATGAAAATACAATCTAAAATCCTGAGAAAAGGAACTGATATAGATCAATCTGTACGCTGGCGCTTCCCTGTGAGCCTGGAAATCTGAGCCCTCAACCTCTGGTTTTCTTCCAAATGCCTTATGGCAACTTCCTTCCAATCATCTGGATCAGAAAGTGAGTAATCAGCACTTGATTGAGGCTTAGTAGAAAATAAATCTCCTTGCCTCTCCATAGACTCCACTGCTTGACTCTCAAGGATCTCGATAAACTCGTCTTTCTCCTTTAGGTCTGCTCTGTAGGAACTCTCTAAAGTCTGGAACTTGTTCTTCCAAGCATCCCTTTCCTGTTGCATCCTAACCAAAGCGAGTTGCAACTCTTCTAGATCATCTAATAAGGGAGGAGTGGTCTTCACAAACAAATCAGGCATGGGTGTCTCCCGAGTATATGGCATCTTCAACTGAATGGCTCTCGATCAGACCCACTGAAGATATGGCTCCAAAGAAATATCACCCCTAGGTCCCAAATCCTTCCTACTCTTCTTATGAATGTGACGCCAGGCCTTCGCAATCTGCTCCCTAACTTCCCTATGGTATTCCCCTTCCTTCAGAAAGAAACTACTCAAATGAATACTATTCGGTTTATCCCTCATCGGATAACCAAGTTGCCGCCGTGCAAGAATAGGGTTATAGTTAATTCCTCCCTTTGTACCAAGAAGAGGTACATTGGGGAAAATACCACAATTGTCAATAATCTCCACATCCTGGTAAGCTCGATGATACCAATCAATATCCGAGTGAGTAAGTGCCATGATCTTAGGAGCCCAACGGGGTTCCTTTTTGACATCCCAAAAAGCATCAGACTGAGGCATATGAGAGATGAACCACCGGTATAACAGAGGCGTGCAACAGATAATCATCCCTCCATGATAAGAATTTTGAAGATGAATAGAGTAATAAGCATCTCCCAACAGTGTAGGAACTAGGTTTCCAATCATGAAAATCCTGATAGCGTTAATGTCGACAAACTTGTCCACATTAGGGAATAAGAATAATCCATAAGCAAGTAAAGCGAAGATGGCCTTAAAAGAAACTGTACTCTTCATTCTGGAAAAGTAACGAGCTTTCTCCAATAAGAACTGAGCTGGTAATCCTTTAATCCCTCCTTTAGTAGTCATATGGGCTTCCACCTCAGACTTCCCCAGATGAATCAAAGCAGCAATCTCATGTGGTTCTGGCTCGCCCTCCAAACTAGTAAAAGGAACACGATCGTTAACAGGTAAATCCAATAGATAGGAATACTCCTCCAGTGTAGGCATCAATTGATAATCGGGAAAAGTAAAGCAGTGATACACCGGATCATAGAACTGGACCAAGGTCGAGAGAATACCCTCCTTCATCTTCAGCTTCATGAGAGGAATAATGGATCCATACTTCTTCCAAAAGTCTGCAGGGCACTCAATCTCTGGAATTAGACTGATCAACTCATCTATCTTAGGATCCTTGAAACTGTATTTCCCGGTCTTTCTCTTTCCAGAATCCATGGTTTAAAGTACCTGAGATATTCACAAATGGTCAACCTTTAAATCCCTTGAAATATTGTTTTCTTCAAAAGATGCTTATGAGTGCATGGATGCAAGATGCAACAATCACACACAAAATCACACATATAGGGTTCATAGGTTCAACGTCACGAGCATGAGGTCGAAGGTACTACCCATAAGGTGTTGGTCTAAAAAGTTATCACCTGCCGAACAAGGTTCTAGAGGTTCCCAGAGTCTACATCCTTACTTTGGATATTACCACCTTCCCGATTAACTTGGTAATTAGTAATATTCTCAAGAAGGACTCGTCCGAGGGTAGCATCGCGTGACAACTATTTCCAGATTACTCTGTCATAGCTTCCGCACTACACCTAAAAGACCAAGATGGTTTAGGTAATCTACGGTCCTCAGCTTCAGCAGGCTCCCAGGTCGAAAGCAGTACGTCTTCCCGATTACTCGGTAAACGACACTACAGTCAAAGGGGCCTCCACTGATTGGGGGATCTCGTGCCTCCTTTTTTGGGATTACTCCCTCAAAGTTAACATGACTATACCGCCTGTCCTATCTTAAAGTTTTCCCAAGTCCGGGTATAGGACTTATAAGTAATCACCAAGCATCCTGAAAACCAGGAAAATCAAAACAAACATATATACAAAGTATAACATATAAACACAATAACACATATACAGATATAAACAAAGATAGGCTCAACCCACTTAGGGATGGACCAGCAAGAGGTCAATCTTTCCCCAGTGAAGTCGCCATTTTTCCTGTAGCGGTAGAAATGTTCAAGACTAATCCATTGGATTGACTAGACTTTATACAAATCAAAAATAAAAATCGCCACCACGCTTTATTGTTTCCGAAGGAATGGGAAAAGAGAAATAACCCAAAAAAGGGGGAAAGATTCAAGGTAAGGGGGTTGGTTATGCAAAGGGAAGGTATTAGCACCCTAAACATCTACAATACTCCGCAGGAACCTCTTTGTAAAATCTGTATATTTTGGCTATAAAAATGTGTTGTATATAAAATGGATGGTGGAGGTGAGAAAAGAAATATTTTTATGATTTTTGCACCCGCCGCGGTTGTGAACCTTTAGTGCCTACGTACCACCTTTCGTGCTATAGGGGATCAGGGTACACGTAGTTCATCTTTTAAAAATTTAAAACACAAGTGTGTTGGTTAATTTTATGAGATAAGACATCATCGTCATTGTCCGTGTGGAAAACATACTTACTACCCACAATCATGAGAAAGGAGAATTTGCATCATCTCAAAGTGGAGGATATGGCTTGGATTTCAAAATTAACAATGCCTCACTCAACACCCAAGTGGAAAATATCTCACTTTACTACATATTGTAGAAGTATAGTTGTTTGCATCACTACAAGGATTGACAAGAGTTTAATATTTTTAAGAAAAGTTTAAAGATAAAAGCCAAAGTGGCAAAATGGTTTGAAATGAGATTGATTGACTTTTAGTCTTCTCACAAAAAATTGTTAGAACAAAGTTTGAATCTACTACCCTAAGTTTAAGTTTTGATGATAACAAAATGCAAAGATATATTAATTGTATGATTCATATAAGAACTATTTGTTACCTAAAAATTACATTCTATTTTACAGAAACTCTGATGGGTATCAGCATGAGAACATCCTCATCAGCATCAGAAAATTGGATATCAACATCAGGATCAGAAGATGTTATATCAGATACCAGAATCAGAAGATCAACTTGCGCTTATGCTGAAGCTTGATGAACAGATCTGCGCTTAAACATCTGAACTCTGATAAAGACAACAACAGTTCATCAGCACCTAAGCAGCGTCAGAATGAGCCAAAGCCAGAACACACTTAAGTGGCAACGGTACTGTGCATTCAAGATGATTTATTACCAACGACATCATTCCAGACAAGATCTGCTTAATAAGGAAAGAATGTTATTGGCATTGAAACAGAATTATTACTCCAACGTACACTATTTCCAATGCTATATAAACAAGTCAATGAAGATTGAATTGGCTAATGCTCTACAACAATCTACACGCCTAAAGCTATTCATCATCTTCCTCACTCTCAGTTTGCTAAAAGATCTCAATTCCTTACTCAATTATTTTAGAAATCTAGTTCTCATAAGCTTAATTTATGTAGTATCAAAGTTGTGATAAACAGTTTTTGTAGAAAACATTCACACACCTAGATTTCAATTCTTTGTAAGAAAGTATTTCCTTGAGAAACCGGTTTGTGGTTTGACTCAAGAAGGCTTTAGCAGTTGTTAAAGCAGTTGTAATATTCAGTTGAATACAGTGGATTAAGACCTCATTGGAGAGAGGCGAAATCACCTTGACGGGTGGACTGGAGTAGTTTGAGATCAAACGAACCAGGATAAAAATACCGTGTTGACTGCAATTGATTTCCAGTTTTTACAATTCAACCCCCCTTCTTGTGTTTTTCCCTTCTTCAATTGGCATCAGAGCGCCTGGTTCTGAGCTAAAACACTTAACCGTGTCATTACAAGATCCAGCGTCAGAAAAACACAATGTCAGGAACTTATCAACACACCAGCAATGACAACAATGAAGACAGAGACAGATTCAGCGGCAAACCTCCAGTCTTTGATGGAGAAAATTTTGATTACTGGAAAGACAGAATTGAAAGCTTCTTTCTGGCACATGATGCTGATCTGTGGGACATGGTGACAGATGGATACACGTACCCAGTGAATGCAAGCGGTCAGAAGATTGACAGGAAAGCAATGTCTGACCAACAAAAGCGTGACTTAAAAAATCAGCACAAGGCCAGAACCATTCTTCTCAGCGCCATTTCTTATGCTGAATATGAAAAGATCTCTAACAGAGACACGGCAAAGAACATGTTTGACTCACTCAGAATGACGCATGAAGGCAACGTTCAGGTCAAAGAAACTAAAGCTCTTGCGCTCATTCAGAAGTATGAGGCATTCAAAATGGAAGAAAGTGAATCCATTGAAACAATGTTCTCAAGATTCCAAATTCTGGTGGCTGGTCTCAAGGTTCTGGAAAAAGGATACTCTACTGCTGATCACGTCAAGAAGATCATCAGAAGCTTACCAAAGCAGTGGAGGCCAATAGTTACAGCTCTGAAGCTAGCAAAAGATCTCAACAAAATTTCTCTGGAGGAACTTATCAGCTCCCTCAGAAGTATTGAGATAGAGCTAGAAGCTGATGAACCTCAGAATCAAGGTAAGCCTTTAGCATTAAAATCTAACAAAAAATTTGAGTCTAAAGTTTTGCAGGCAGTTGAAGCAACATCTGATGGATCCTCATCAGAAGAAGACGAACTTTCTCTCCTCTCTAGAAGAGTGAACCAACTGTGGAAGCAGAGGCAAAGGAAGTTCAGGAATCCCAGAAGATCTGATCAGAATGAGTCTTCTTCCAGATACAGAAGGACAGATTCTTCCTCTGGATACAGAAGATCTGAAGGCTCCTCAGGAAGCAGAAAGCCAAACACCAAGGACATCATCTGCTATGAGTGCAATGAGCAAGGACACTACAAGAGTGACTGCCCAAAGCTTCAGAGGGAAAAGCCCAAAAAGAAGTTTGGAAGAGAAAATAAGAAAAGTCTCATGGCTACATGGGATGACTCTGACTCGTCTGAAGCTGACTCAGAATCAGATGATGAGAGAGCAAACATAGCTCTCATGGCCAACATTTCAGAAGACAGTGAAGCTTCTGAATCAGACTCAGAATCAGATACTGAAGAGGTATTTCCTGACTTTGCAATTAACTTTACTAAGGCTGAACTTGCTGAAAGCCTTAATGAAATTCTGGAAAGGTACCAGCAGATTAGAGTTAAATTCAGAAACCTGAAAAGGAATCTTGAATCTGACTCTGATAAGACTGAGAGTCTTAAATTGGAAAATTCTGAGCTGAGAAATAAAATTTCAAAATTAGAAAATGTTTTACAAAACTCTCAGAAGGAACCAATTTCTGAAACTCCCAGCAGCGCTGATGATATCATCAAGGAGTATGATCACAGTTTCCAGAAGTTCCTTGCTAAAAGCATAGATAGAAGCAAAATGGCTTCAATGATCTATGGAGTTAGCAGAAACGGCAGGAAGGGAATAGGATACCAAGGTAAGGTTCCTACACCAAAGAATGCCATGGATTTAACCATTAAACACACTCCTCTGTACTCACATTTTGTGTATGGTCACACACATGATATTAAATACACTACCAGTAAGTATTCTGTGAAACCAAAATTCAACCAGAGTTTTGGTAAATCTAACAAATCAGGACCCAAGAAAATCTGGGTACCTAAGGATAAAATAATACATGTTACAGATATCTTTAGCAGCAAATCAGAAACACCAGTCATGGTACCTGGACTCTGGCTGCTCGCGACACATGACAGGAAGAAGGCATATGTTCCAAAGCCTGGAACTTAAGCCTGGAGGCCACGTTGGCTTTGGAGGCAATCAGAGGGGAAAGATAATTGGCTCTGGAACTGTAGAAGTGTATTATGTTAGGATACTCTGAACGCTCAAGAGGGTACAGATTATACAATACAGAAACACAGATTGTGGAAGAATCAATCAGTGTTCGTTTTGATGATAAGCTTGACTCTGAAAAGTCAAAGTAGAATGAAGTTTTTGCAGGTATGGAAGTTGAATTTACAGGTTCTGAAGACAAGTCATCAGAAGCTCTCAACAAAGACACTCCTTCAACATCTGAAAGGAGCACTGCTAGCAATGCTACAACATCTGCTGATCAACCTCAGAAGAGACTACCCAGAAGCAGCTTGGATCACCCAGAAGAAA
Organism: Vicia faba; assembly: GCA_948472305.1. Classification (NCBI taxonomy): domain Eukaryota; kingdom Viridiplantae; phylum Streptophyta; class Magnoliopsida; order Fabales; family Fabaceae; genus Vicia; species Vicia faba. The sequence goes on from OX451741.1 coordinate 806,857,147, forward strand.
CTATCTTAGGAAGAAAGGAAGATCCAATCAGAACAAGAGCCAGCTTCAGAAACTCTGAAGAAACCCTCATGGGACTTGTGTCTCTGATTGAACCTTCTTCTATCGATGAAGCACTTCTGGACAACGACTGGATTCTAGCAATGTAAGAAGAGCTGAATCAATTCACCAGAAATGACGTATGGGATCTTATTCCCAGACCAAAAGGATTCAACGTCATTGGAACAAGATGGGTGTTCAGAAACAAGCTAAATGAACAAGGTGAAGTCATCAGAAACAAAGCATGATTGGTAGCACAAGGTTATAGTCAGCAAGAGGGAATAGAATATACAGAAAACTTTGCTCCAGTCGCCAGGTTAGAATCTATCAGACTTTTAATTTCATTTGCTGTTAATAGAGGCATCACTCTGTATCAGATGGATGTCAAGAGTGCATTCTTAAATGGTTATATAGAAGAAGAGGTTTATGTGCACCAACCCCCTGGTTTTGAAAGTACAAAACATCCAGAACATGTTTTCAAACTAAATAAGTCACTATATGGTCTGAAACAAGCTCCCAGAGCTTGGTATGAAAGACTAAGTAACTTTCTGTTAGAAAATGAATTCACCAGAGGGAAGGTGGACACTACCTTATTCTGTAAGTCAGTTAAGAATGACATCTTAGTCTGTCAAATTTATGTTGATGATATTATTTTTGGATCTACTAATCCTTCTCTTGGATGAAAATTTGCTAAGTGTATGTAGGCAGAATTTGAGATGAGCCTCATGGGGGAACTAAAATTCTTTCTAGGAATTCATATCAATCAAACTCCAGAGGGAACTTACATTCATCAAAGCAAATATGTCAGAGATCTTCTAAAGAAATTTGACCTCTCAGAATGTAAGCCATCAAAGATTCCAATGCATCCCACGTGCATTCTGGAAAGAGAAGAGGTAAGCAAAAAGGTAGAACAGAAGGTCTACAGAGGTATGATTGGTTCTCTCCTTTATCTGACAGCTTCAAGGCCTGATATCTTATTCAGCGTATGTATTTGTGCTAGATTCCAATCAGATCCTAGAGAATCTCACTTAACAGCTGTTAAGCGAATTTTCAAGTATCTGAAAGGTACTACTAATCTGGGTTTATTTTATAGAAAATCTAGTGATTACAGCTTAGTAGGCTACTGCGATGCTGACTTTGCTGGAGACAGAGTAGAGCGTAAAAGTACTTCTGGAAGCTGCCAGTTTCTGGGAGAAAATCTGATCTCTTGGTCCAGCAAAAGGCAATCCACAATTGCGCTATCAACAGCAGAAGCTGAGTACATAGCTGCAGCAGTATGTAGCACACAAATGGTCTGGATGAAAAGTCAGCTTGAAGACTTCCAGATTTTTGAGAGTAACATCCCTATACTCTGTGACAATACTTCTGCTATTTGCTTAAGTAAAAATCCTATTTTGCATTCTAGGGCTAAGCATATAGAAATAAAACATCACTTCATTAGGGACTATATTCAGAAAGGAATTTTGAACTTGAAATTTATTGATACAGACCATCAATGGGCTGATATCTTCACTAAACCCCTTTCTGAAGATAGGTTCAATTTCATTCTGAAACATCTCAGCATGAAACTCTGCCCAGAGTGAAAATGTTTTAATTTTATATACTAACCTTCAGAATGTGTTTTCTGTTTACTGTGAACTTCTGATCAATCTCCTTTCAGAAAGATAGACATGCAGATTGTATCAGATTCTATTCTTAAAGATCTGAGCGTTTCAGCTCAAGGATAGACGTGCTGCTCACTAAATTAAACAAGTGTCATCCAATCATCAGCAAATCTCTAAAGCAGAACGCGTGCATGCTTCTGAGAAGGCAAAACGCTGATTGGGTGCATTGAGACACATGTCTGGTAACCGTTTCAAGTATCTTTCTCAAATCCCCCAAAATCAGTAAGCATTAAATGCACGTAATCATGTTTTAAAATGTAATCATGAATTATTTCTCTTTCTTGAAACCGTTTACATTTTCAAAAATTATTTTGAAATCTATTTAAGCACATTAACATCATTCATTAATCTTTTACCGTTTCTTACAATCATCCAAATATTTTCTGCATTTTCCTTGTGTGTTCATCTCTCTCAAAAGAAACCCATTTTTCAAGTTTTCTCAGAAAACCCTAAGTGTGAACATGGCAACCTCCAGCAATGTTTCTGCAGGTTCTCAGAAGGAGGCTTCATCTGAACAATACCAAGTTCCCTTCAGAACACTCCTTACACCAGTGAAGAATTTGGAAGTGCTGTCTGAACTAATTGTTGATTTCTCCAGTCTGAAAGATAATGGATTCGATTTAACAGAAGAAGTTAGGGCACAGGGATGGGAGAGATATTTTGATAGGTTGGTGGGACCAACGTTCCCAGTATTGGTCAAGGAGTTCTAGATTCATGCGTACTCATCAACACATCAAGTTACCTCCTACATAATGGGAAAGAAGATTGTGATCACTGAGGATCACATAGCAAGATTGATTGGATACAGTGGTGGTGGTATCCGCTGTATCGACATGGCAGGAAGATGCTCTGACGTTGCTGTCATTGCAAGGCAGATTTTCACCCATGGGGTTCCCAGCAGCAAAATCAGAGACTTAAAGGATCAGCACAGAATATGGGCGAAGATTATTCTGGGGTGCTTTAATCACAGGAAGCCCACAAGCTCTCCTGATTATATAAATATAGATCAGCAGTTTCTGATCTATTTTATTAATCAGAAGGTAAAGATTAACTTGGCTCATCTTCTGTTTAATCACCTCAGGACCAACGTCAAGGAGACAAGGGAAGAAGAAAGGACAAAAAGGGATTGGATACCCTTTGGCAGGTTAATATCAGATATTCTGACTGAGAATAGGTTGATAGAACACCTTACAGAAGCTCAGGAATTAAGTTCTATTGAACCTACTGTTGGCAAGCCTCTGAACGCCAAGAATCTGAAGAAAATGAAACTGATAGAGAATATCAGAAAGGAGCCCAGCGTTACTCCTCTTGCTGACATCACCAGCAGAAGAGTCCCTCTGGACGACTTTCCACTATTTTCTGAGATTGAATCAAAGCCAGTCGTTGTTCTCAGATACTTGGACGCTTGCAAGGCTGATGGTACATATCCCAAACTGAATATTAAAGATCTGCACCAACAAAATCCAGAAGTTACTGTGAAGAAGACGAAGAAAAGAAAGGCCACTTCAGAAGGACCATCCCAGCAGACCCCTAAGAAGAGAGGTAATCTATCTGCTGCTAATGTTTTAAATTCTTCTGCTATTCCAACATCAATCCCAACCCCAGCTTCACATGAACTTCCAATCCCCATACCAACTATTGATGAAACCGAACCAGAGGATGACCCTTCTGAGTCACTGACTCTCAGGAGATCCCGCACCAAAAATCCAAAACCCACAACATCAACAGAGTCAGAACTTGACAAAGTTCTGTCTGAAATTGATCAACGTGCTTCCGCTCCCCTCTCAAATAATCCAAACACTCAACCAGATATTGCCCACTCTCCTCAACCAGAACATACTCTCTCACCCATACCAGAAGAACCACAAATTCCACAACAACCAGAAATTCCACCTCCCTCTCCACAACCAGAACTTCATCCACTTTCACCTCAACCATCACCTCCACAACCTGAGTTTCATCACTCTGAAACTCCATCACCTGAACCTCATTCTCCTCAATCCTCTGAGCCACAACCCTTGGCAATTCAGCTGCCATATGGTACAACGATAAACATACCCCAGCTTCCATCCTCACCAGAAACTACCCCTCTAAACACTCCAAACAGTCCAATTATCATTTCTGATTCTCCCACTCCATCTCCCAAACAAACTACAGAAGAGCACAGTAGGACCTTCATCGATTTAACAATCCTTGACCGTCTTGCTGATCTCAAAAATAAAATAGCCATCCCCAAACCCAAACAGCTAGATTTTGGTGCTGGCATTTTGAATTTTGAAACAGGCTTGCAGCAGTGGATTGCTTCTCTAAAGCAAGTTTGTCCTGGAATGATTGATCCTGCTGCCTCAAACCAATTCTGGACACGATTCAGAATATGGGTACGCGCTGAAGCCCTCAAGCTGCAAGATATCAATTATGAACAGGCCCAACAAAACTTCAGCAAGCTGCTGAAGGAAGTTGGCAGTCAGCTGCTGAAGGAAGAAGTGCTCCTTCTGGATAGTGAGCCATGGTCTGAGAAGCGTCCAGCTTCAAAAGTGCAGCCAGCAGAAGATCAGACAACTCAAGCTGAAGAGGTTAGTCAAGCTGAAGATGTTGCAGAAAGCTCTCAGAAGCTTCCTGCTTCTGACGTTTCTCAAGCTGCCTTGGACAGGCAGACTCTGGAAGAGCTGAAGCTGAATGATATTCGTCTGCAGCAAAGAATGGATGAAAATGATCAGAAGATGAAGGAAAGGATGGATGTGCAAGACAGCAAGATAGATACAGTAGTCAGCATGGTGCACAAGCAAAATGAAACTGCTGATCAGATTAAGACAATGCTGGAGACTCTGTTCACACGCTTTCCTCCCCAACCTTAGTTTTTCATTCATGAATTTTCATTGTTTTCTTTGCATATCATTTGTACTGTTTGTCTGGCTCTGAATTTAATATAACAAGTTTTTCTGCTCTGATCGTTTTAGCATATCACACACTTTTTGATTGCTGACAAAAAGGGGGAGAACAAGAATGATATTTTTCAATAACGGATTACTGAGACAAAAAGTCTCAAACATTCTAACACTCTGATATACTTGAATGTTTTCTGTTTCTGCATAAGGCTACAGGTACAAGAAGTCAATCATCCCTGATACACTGAAGCTCTGATATTCTGATCTGAAGCTTTGATATTCTGATGTTCAAAGAAAGTCAAAAGATCTGATCCTGAAGAACTCTTGGAATTAAAAAGGGAAGTAATAAATTCAGGGGGAGTATCTCCGATCTAAACTCTGATATCTCTTTATCCCTTATCTTTGATAACTTCCTAATTAATTCTGATACAACTTATTATTTAGTTATCTCTGATACTTTTCACGCTAATTTTCAATTAAAAAATATCTAGTTTTTGTCATCATCAAAAAGGGGGAGATTGTTAGAACAAAGTTTGAATCTACTACCCTAAGTTTAAGTTTTGATGATAACAAAATGCAAAGATATATTAATTGTATGATTCATGTAAGAACTATTTGCTACCTAAAAATTACATTCTATTTTACAGAAACTCTGATGGGTATCAGCATGAGAACATCCTCATCAGCATCAGAAAATTGGATATCAACATCAGCATCAGAAGATGTTATATCAGATACCAGAATCAGAAGATCAACTTGCGCTTATGCTGAAGCTTGATGAACAGATCTGTGCTTAAACATCTGAACTCTGATAAAGACAACAACAGTTCATCAGCACCTAAGCAGCGTCAGAATGAGCCAAAGCCAGACTACGCTTAAGTGGCAACGGTACTGTGCATTCAAGATGATTTATTACCAACGGCATCATTCCAGACAAGATCTGCTTAATAAGGAAAGAATGTTATTGGCATTGAAACAGAATTATTACTCCAACATACACTATTTCCAATGCTATATAAACAAGTCAATGAAGATTGAATTGGCTAATGCTCTACAACAATCTACACGCCTAAAGCTATTCATCATCTTCCTCACTCTCAGTTTGCTAAAAGCTCTCAATTCCTTACTCAATTATTTTAGCAATCTAGTTCTCATAAGCTTAATTTGTGTAGTATCACAGTTGTGATAAACTGTTTTTGTAGAAAACATTCACACACCTAGATTTCAATTCTTTGTAAGAAAGTATTTCCTTGAGAAACCGGTTTGTGGTTTGACTCAAGAAGGCTTTAGCAGTTGTTAAAGAAGTTGTAATATTCAGTTGAATACAGTGGATTAAGACCTCGTTGGAGAGAGGCGAAATCACCTTGACGGGTGGACTGGAGTAGTTTGAGATCAAACGAACCAGGATAAAAATACCGTGTTGACTGCAATTGATTTCCAGTTTTTACAATTCAACCCCCCTTCTTGTGTTTTTCACTTCTTCAAAAATGTCAAGGTATTATTAAATTGATTGAAGTTTATTTATGAAAATACTTTGAAAATGCATGGACGTAAGTCCAAGTTTATTATGAAAATGGTTCAAGTTTCAAAACAAGAAGAGTTTTCAAAAGGAGGGAGAAGATTTTTGAAATTAAAGAAGATGGGAGGAGATGAAGAGACTATCCTAAAGCATAAGGTAAAAGCTAGGGATAAGAACCATCTAACCAACAAGAAGCCAATACTTGACATTATGAGTCAATATAGAATTCTCATTCTTCAGATTGAAACCAAGCAATCAAAGATACTAGACCTCTTGAGAGAACCAAACTTCAAGCGTATTTAGTCTTCGCAAAAATTGGGCAGAGTAACGGCTGTATACGGATGAATTCTAGATTACAAACAAAGGGTGTAATCACAATAACCTGCACACAAAACAAACAAACAACCCAATTTCTTGAGGTAAACCTCAAGAACTCCAGACAAAATAATCAGATAAAGTCACAAAGTCTCCAAGATAGGCCAAGGTCTCTAATCCTAAGTCCAAGAAGTCCAATACTCCATAATGCCAAGGATAGTAACCAAATAGTCCAAGTATCATTAAAGTTTTTTATGGTTCATGTTGATTATTAGGTGTCTTCAAAAGGAAAATAAAAGCTCAAGTGAGCAAAATAAAAATGACATAAAAGTAAATGCTCAAGTGAGCAAAGATGAAAATAGCAAGAAATGTAAAATGCTAAAAGTAAATGGTACATAAAGTGTAAAAATAAAAGCATAAAGTAAAGTCAATTTTTATAAATTAGTGGTCAGTTGGATGACCATATTGAAACTTACATTTGGAACTCATTAGAGGATTGGTATAACCAAAGCCTCCACACAACAAGTTGCATTTGCTTTTTGTCAAGTATATCATCCATTTTGGAATCCTCAAAAGTAACATTTAATGATCAACGATGTTTAAGTGATCCGCGTTGACCAAAGGTGTTGTAGATCCATTAGAGGATTGGTAGAACCAAAGCCTCCACACAATGAATCTCAAGGTTATTGGATCAAAGAGATCAAATTAACATACTTGGGCTTGCAATCATAAGTTTGGGCCACGAATGATCATTTATTCGAATCGGGACAAAATTTAGCGCTATGTTAAGCAATCGTAAGTGGACTTATATAGAAGTTGCACCTATTTTGAGGACAGTCAATAGTAATCTATGTACTTCATGTTTGGATAAATGATATAGAGATCACCATCCCTTAACATGTAGCACAATTAAAAAATAAAGGGATAAGATGAAGAGGGAGGGGAATGATAAGCTAATTTGGATTACCACCTCAAAATTCTTTCATCTTTAAATTCAACCACTCCTCTAGATGGATTAAAGCACTAAACATATCATTAATCCAGAGCACCACAAATGAATTAAATAATTAACCCTTAGGTAGATTTTAATTGATGAACATTTATCCAACTTCATCTACATCACAAAGTCCATTGAGTTTAAAGAGAAATTGGACATTTAAAACTGCAATCCAAACCAACAATCAAAAGGAGTGAGTAGAAAAAGGATTTTGGATCAAAGCTGCCCCAAAATAAGGCAAAAAAGTGCATTTTGTCCCTGTGTAAATCGATTGCACTACTGTGTAAATCGATTTACACAGTACAGTTTTCAAAAATCTGTGCGAAATTGCTTCTGTGCAATCGATTGCACTATTACTGCAATTGATTGCACGTTGTTACAGACAGCAAAACAACATTTTAAAAGGCCAAATTCTTGTTCAAAATTTCCATCAAATACCTTATGATCGTGGATCCAATTGAGCAGGAAAATTCCATCAAATTATGAGAAAATAACACCATTGGAATCACAAAATAATGCTCAATGAATCAATCCCAAAGATCACCAAGAGATCACATTGTGAATGATGAATTATCCAACTTACCAAAGGTAGATCTAGAGAATTATCAACACAACTTCAAGAATTTTCTTCAATTCAACCACAAGAATCAATTGCCAAGCTTGGATGTAGAGAATTGATAAAGAAAAAGTGTTTGGATGAAGGTTTAGCTCAAAGATTAGTAAGCTTCAATGCAAAGCTTACTAACTTTTTGAAAATGGAGCTTTGAGTGAATTTGGTAGATGGAGATAATTGAGAGATTTTTTAGCAAGGTGGATTTGGCTATCAAAAGCTTGAAATTTGAAGGAAATGAGGGCTCTATTTATAGAGTTTTAGGATTGGGATTAGTGGTAATTTGGTAATTGATTCTTGGAGCCAAAATTTGAATTAATGATAATTCTTTCAAATATTAGAGCCAAATTTGAATTAATGATAATTCTTTCAAATATTAGAGCCAAAATTTGAATTAATGATAATTCTTTTTTAAAAATGAAAGATTGGCACTAAAATTTGAATTAATGGTACATCTTTCAAAAATGAAGGAAAATTGGAGCCAAAATTTGACAAGTTTAAAATTGCTGATTTTTTTCAAATTTTCACGTTGTGCAATCGATTGCACTATAGTGCAAATCGATTTGCACAATGTATTTTTTCAAAAATGGCACAATCGATTGCACTCTAAGAGCAATCAATTGCATCAGTGAAAAAATGAATTTTTGTTAATTTTTCCTTTGCAAAATAGAGATTTTTGGAAAATAATACCAGAAATCCTTATTTGTCAGATGCTTCGACTTGGTACCTACAAAACAAAAATATACAAAGATAAAGACAAATATTTTTTGTATTTTAATTAGAAGTTAGTCAACAACACATATACAAAATACACAACCAAGGTGCTTGGAGATTCCTCAAGAGTAAACTTAAAGATAGGAGATAGAAAATGAGGAAGAACCAACCCTAATGTGATCTTGTTATGATCGAGTTGATATGATATGATAGAGGAATCTTAGGGGAAAAAATTGGGGTACAACACCTTCCAATATATACTCCTATGATAACTTGATTTGATGAGAGAAAATAGGGGTAGTGGCATCATGGGGAGAATATTAAGAAAGACTTGGTTGGAGAAAAAATAGGATGAAGTGGTTAGTTGGTTTAGTCTTAGAGGACTTAGTGTGTGGAGAAAAACTAGGAGCAGTTGGTTTGATACGCGCTGGAAAAGGTCTCGTGACGACCGTCAATGGTGGGTGAAGACTGTCACCCTTTAATTTTTGCTTGTGTCGGCCGTTACGGGTGGGTGTGACGACTGTCACCCTTTCCTTTTTGCTTGTGTCGGTCATTACGGTGGGTGTGACGACTGTTGCACCTTGCGCACATGGGCCACGCACCTTTTTTATTTGTGGGCCTTTGGTTCTTCGTGGGACTTTTTATTTTCTTTTATATTTTATGCATTTTTACTTCATTTGTACCCCCCTTTTTCTTCCTTTTCTCAAACAAGCCTTGTAAACATTAAGTTCCTGAAATACATTAAAATACTAGCATAATTCCAACATAAAGCAATATAATTAAAATAAAATAGAGACATATATTATGTTAATCATGCCAAATATATTATATATTTTCATGTTATCAATAACCTTGAGGTTCATTGTTAGGAGGCTTTAGTCTTATAAATCCTCTAATGAATCATCATAAATTTTGGACTAAGTGAATCATTTATACATCGTTGATCATTTGTTGTTGCCTTGAGATTTTGAAATGAATGATATACTTGATAAAAAGAAAATGAAACGTATTTTTGAGAGGCTTTGATTATATCAATCTTCTAATGAGTTTTCAAATGCAAGATTCAAGATGGTCAGTCAACTAACCTCTAATTTCTAACTCATTAACATCTGACTTTTATTTGTGTGCTTTTACTTTTTGCTTTTACTTTAAGAGCCATTTATCTTAGCATTTATATTTCATACTATTTTCATCTTTGATCACTTGAGCATTCATCTTTATGTCTTTTCATTTTGCTCACTTGAGCTTTTCATTCTCTTTTTGAAGATACTTAATAGTCAACTTGGATAATAAAAAACTTTAAGGTTACTTGGACTATTTGGTTACTATCCTTGGCATTTTAGAGTTATGGGCTTCTTGGACTTAGGATTAGAGACCTTGACCTACCTTGGGACCATGTGACTTCTATTGTTATTTTGTCTGGAGCTCTTGGGATTTACCCTGAGACATTGGGTTGTTTGTTTTCTTTGTGTGCAGGTTATTCTGTTTATATGTTTTGTCTGTGATTGGGAATTCATCTGTATATAATTGTTACTCTGCCCAATTTTTCTAAAGACTTAATGCATTTGAAGCTTGGTTTTCTTAATAGGTTTAGTATCTTTGCTTGCTTGGTTTCAAACCAAAGGATTGGAATTCTATATTGACTCATTGGGTCAAGTGTTGTCTTCTTGTTGGTTATACAGTTTTTTTCCCTAGATTTTACCTTATGCCTTATGATAGTCCCTTCATCTCTTCCCATCTTCTTTAATTTCAAAAATATTCTCCCTCCTTTCAAAACTATTCTTGTTTTTAAACTTGAACCGCTTTCACAATTAACTTGGACTTAGGTCCATGCATTTTCAAAAATATTTTCTTAATCAAATTTTAAACAACTTAATAATACTTTGACATTTTTGTGAGAAGACTAAAAGTAAATCAATTTAATTCAAACCATTTTGCCACTTTGGCTTTTTACCTTAAAAACTTTTTCTCAAAATATTAGACTCTTGTCAATCCTTTTAGTGATGCAAGATAATATACTTCTATGATATGTAGTGAAGTGATATATTTTCCACTTGGTTGTTGAGCGAGGCTTTATTTATTTTAAAATCCAAGCCATATCCTCCACTTTGAAATGATGCAAATTCTCCTTTCTCATGATTGTGGGTAGTAAGTATGTTCTTCCACTCAGATAAGACGATGATTCCAAGTCTCTTAAAATTAACCAACACACTTGCGTTTTAAATTTTTTAAAGGTGAACTACAAGTACCCTGATCCCCTATTGCACGGAAGATGGTACGTAGGCACTAAAGGTTCGCAATAGTGGTGGGTGCAAAAATTGTAAAAAAATACTTCTTTTCTCATCTCCACCATCTATTTTTGTATACAACATTTATAGCGAAAATACACAAATTTTCAAAGAGGTTCCTGCGGAGTACCGTAGATGTTTATGGTGCTAATACCTTCCCTTTGCATAACCAACCCTCGAACATAGATTATCTCCCCCTCTTTTTGGGTTATTTGCTCTTTTCCCATTCCTTTGGAAATGATAAAGCGCGGTGGCGATTTTTATTTGATCTGTGCGAGTCAAGTCAATCCAATGGCTTAGTCTCAACATTTCTACTGCTACAGTCTTCACCTTTTTCTGAATGATTTTCTTGATATTTGTATTGGCAGCTTCAACGGCTCATTCATCTTGGGTCGATATGGTGAAGAATTATGATGCTCAATCTTAAAGTCATCCCATAATTCTTTCATCATTTTGTTGTTCAAGTTGGACCCATTGTCTGTAATAATCCTGGTAGGAACCCCATATTTACATATAAGATTCTGCTTGATGAACCGAGTAACCACTTGTCTTGTCACATTTGCATATGACGCAGCTTCCACCAACTTGGTGAAGTAATCAATGGCAACTAGTATGAACGGGTGTTCGTTAGAGGCTTTTCATTAGATCATTCTTATCATATCATTTCCCCATATCAGAAATGGCCAAGGAGAGCTTAGGACATTTAGAGGAGTCGATGGCACATTGTTGTACCCCAAAATTTCCCCTCTTAATGTATCTTATCTAGCTTAGGTTTTACATTCATCTTCATAGCATACATTCGCATTTCGATAAAGCGCCTGAGATTCAATGTTCAGTTGTTGTGCAATATCAGGATTTTAAAGTGACTGAGGTGTGTATACCCAATAAAGCTTATTACCTCTGACTCTTCTGTTTATTCTGCAAACAGTGAAGTGTGGAATTAGGGTTGTGTCGTATGGTTACCTTGAACTTATTTATCCTCAAGAGATAAGGCCATCAAGGTTTATCTTCCTATGTGCGATCAAAGCCAGGTTTTCGACAATTATGCTCGAATTGAGTTTTTTTAAAGATCATGAGATTAGGGTTTGTTTTAATTCAAGGACTTTCTCAGAGAGCCTTATATTGTGCGTCAAAAATGATCTTCTTCAAGGGAATTACTTGAGGACTTTATCCTTGCATTTTTAAGTGGACATGTTTGTGGTTTGGATTACAAAAGCGCGAAGCACTATACAAGATATGATGCGAGGGAGCATTTAGTGAGTTACAAGCATATGAAGAAAGGCTTTGATTTTGCGCAAAGGAAATATTGTAAAGTCATTTTATTGACTAAGTTCATGAGTGAATATGCTTCATTGGATTGAGTCCTATGTTATATCCTAAGTTCAAGACTTATTCATTGAGTATGCAAGTTGGTTAGAATTCATTCATTAAGTCTTGAAGCGAAATGTTGTAAGGATAATTGTAAGAGTTTCTTGGCATGTAAGTTATAAGTTACAAATTTCTAAGTTCACAAGAAAATTTTTTCTCTCACAAGATTAAGGCGTCATGACCTAACACGTCGTCATATCATCATTCCATCAAACACCATTTCAATTTAAAGAAAGATTGAAAACCTAGAAGGGTGTTTTGAAGAGCGTCATATTTAAATTCATAAAAAGTCATTCTTGATGCCATGTTCATCAAGGCTTCAAGAGATACGAAACTATTTCCATTACAAGCATACATCACGTATCCATCACAATTGTACTTGTGAGTTTACGATATCATTTCACATAAAAAATAACAAACAAAATAAATCTACCCTAATCTTCATGCCCATAGTATGCTTCCAACCTCATCTTTCAAAATTCCCTGTGTTTGAAAGCCAATCTCAGTTTGTATATATTCCGTAATAAAACTTCAAAACCCATAGCTTGTTTCAAAAAAAAACAATGATCGGTTCAATCATTAAATCCAGCCCTTCAATGCCAGTTCAGACCAGAAAACTCATACATCTGCGGTTCGAATTACAGACAGATCCACGCTAACTGTAAGCCTACCTCAGATCAGTGTTAGGCCTACCATTGGAACATATCTCTTCCCTCATGCTATCATTTCATATCTGAAACTTGTTATGCCCTACAACATCACAAAGTATCAGCCCTGCGCTCAAGCAAACTAAACTAATTCCCCTGCTCAAAATCAGAAGAAAAAACTCATAACAGAAAATGTAAAAGAGAATGGAAGATTAAACAAGGAAATATCAGGAAAAAACTGCATACTAATTCGTTTGAGAAATCAGGAAAATAAGAAGTCAAGTCCCAACTGAACTCAGTTCCAGCATAACAGAAAATCAGCAGCTTTCAACAGAAGTCATAACAGCTCAACAGTCTACAATTTTGAAACCATAAAACTGTAAATCAGCCCTGCATTTTGTTGATACCATAAAAATCAGGAAGCAGAAGGAAATGTAGAAGCTGATAACAGAGTTCAACAGAAACAGAAAATCAGAAGAAAACAGAACGACAACTCATCATAACTTCCATAACTAACTTGCAACAGAATTCCAACCCAACCCGGTTTTTCTAACAAACTCCAACAGAAAAAATAGATTATATAACAGAAAACTTACAGATCATTTCATTCTTTAATCATTCAGAATAATCACTACAAAAAGCCAAAAAAAAAGCTCTCTCTCTTTTCCTCTATCTTCATTCTTCAACTTGTAGGAGAATCATCAAAAATATCTGAAAATCTCTCTATATCTCTGTAATCTTCTTAGATCCTTTCTCCATAACAATTTCTCAACCGGCATCTTCACAATTCTTCAGTCATCATCTCACAAACCCTAAACCTCCACCATTTTCTCTGCACCTTCCTCGCATCACTCCATCTTTAATACTCCTCATTCTCTTCTTCAACACAGAACGAGCATCACCATCACACAAGAAGTGGGGATGTGAGGCTAGGGCTAGTGGGGATATGAGGCTATGCTTGAGATTTCAATTATTATATATTTTCAAATTGGTGATGCTTCGACACTTATTCTAGGCATTTGATTTCTTACTCTTTTCCGTTGCTTGGTGAAGCTTACTCGAAGTTTTTCAGATTTCTCTGTTTTGCTCGCAGCATTACGAACTTTTGTTCATTTGGTATTCTCTCTTATTTTCTTCATTTTAGTATTTACCGCTTTCTAGAGATCATTTGTAGTAGGGGCATTTATCTCTTTCTAGATATCATGAGAAGTAGGAAGCAGGAAATAAATACCGTGCGCTCAAAGTCGCTGTATAAAGTCTTGTAGGAGGCACCGCTTTTTGTATTCTATTTGTGTTTGTTTAAAAACCTACCTTTGAAGTAGGTATTTTGCACGCGTGTTTCCATTTGTGCCCGAATTAAATTACAGATCATAAGTCCTCAAAAGAAGGTAAGCGGGGAAGGTCCGTAATCGATTCCCGCACATTCTAGACTGTGTCATCCTTAGCTCATGTTATACGTTGATGCTTCAGAGTTGTGCAGATCTTATGTATCGAGTCCTTCAAGTGGGAAAGGGTTTTGCAATCAAACCCCCATGCCCTGTCAGAAGTTCGCATTGGTCGATGCTGACACTCTATGATCATTCATATTGACTTTTGTTGCCTACATCGATCTTTTATATCATTGGTTAGGTGTTCACTCACTTTGGACATCACATTTTTTTACTTCATTTGTCTCCCACTTGTTTGCTTCAGGTGATACGCTCCCCTTAGTTAAAGCATTTATCTTTTTTCCCCATCCTTTTGAGTCAGTATATGCTACTCATGTTTGTGTGCTTTTTCCAAAGCACTTGTTTTCTTATTTATTTGCTATGCCATGTTCCCTTAGGATTGCTCGATTAGAGTAGATTTCTAGCTAGACATTAGGATAAGAATCGTGCATGCTAACATAGGTTAGAGATTTCCCTTTTGAAACTCAACCTTAGGATTAATCATTGTATGATAACATTATGGATGGATCTAGGTTAGTCTTCCTTATATGTTTTTTTCTTTCTTTTTCTTCCTTGCATTAAGACTAAAACTTTTTTCTTGGCAAAGCATAAAACGTCTAATAACTTCCAAATCCTTCTTCAAGGTAAAATATATCAACCAGTATAAACTTCTTTCGCCTTCGGGCCTTTCTTAGGAACTTGAAAAGGATGTGTTATTTTCCGACCCTATGCAATAAGATGCATAATTCCCCAAGGGTCGGGTTACATCATGTCTACTTGCTAAGAGTCGAGAATGTAACATCATCCGCCTTCGGGCACCTTTTCTTTTGAAAACACATGTTTAGGTGAGAGCATGTTATTTCCTTTCCACTAAATATGTGTGAGTCTCCAATGATCGAGTAGTGGTGGAATGATTGAATTTAACATTGTTCATTAAACAACACAAACCAACCAAAATATGTGAGTTGAACTACGGTTTACGTTTCATCATATTGCATTGTATTCATACTTTGTGATGGGATCAAAGTACTTTGGTTATCTAGTCTTCCTCAAGCTTTAAAGGTTGGTTGCATTGACAAGTTGCTCAAGTAGAGTCTTATTATCTAAACCTATGGATCTTTCAAACCCAAAAGTTATTGCATATCTCAAGATATTTTATCCATCTCTTTGAATCATCAGAGGATTGAAGTTTGTGTTTCATTACAAGGGGAATCACTCTTTGGATTCACCAGTCAAATTAGGGTTTTGTTTGAGCAAGGCTATTGGACAATAAACAAGTCTTGATTTAGGGAGCTACAACATCTCATTGGTATTTGAAAAGTCTTTGCACAAGGAATTGGTCATGATGCCCAAAGGATTTGAAGTTTTGAAGATGATTCATCAGTTTCCTAAGGTGTTGACCAAAATTAGGGTTTGAATTTTTATCAGGATTTCTTGAGAATTTTGAAGTGAAACTTTGCACATGGCCTCTATGCATTTGGAATATCATATGTCTGAAGTTTTGATCATCAATTTTGAAGGGAAGTGGATCAATTGATTCAGAGGGGCAAAATGGTCATTTTGGTCAAAATCAGTCAAAGTCAAGGTTGACCAAGTGAATTTTGGGACAACCATCAATTCAAGGATGTACTTTTCATATTTCAAGTCCATTTTGGTCATTGGATCAAAGAGATTGAGGTTTGGGTTGAAACTTGTTCTTGAAGAAACCCTAAAAGTTTCTAATTTTGGAAAATAAGGACTTAATTTCAAAAATTCATATTTTATTCACCTTTGATCAAGAAAATGCAAATGAAGTATTCTTGGAAAGCTAAGAGAATGATCCTTCACCTCCTTTTGGTCTCATGTCCAAATTGGCAAGGAATCAAGAATTATGGTCTTTCAAAGTCACAAAATTATAGGTCATTTTCCAAAATTAGTGAATTTCAGGCTCAATTTTGAGAAACTTAATGAACTCAATTGCAAAAACTCAAAACTAAAGGATTGTAGATCTTTTCAATACCTTTCCAAATTGTGCTCATTTGTGCCAAAATTCAAAAGTATGAGCAATTTATGTGCTTTAGAATTTTGAAGCATTTTATTGAAACTTGATAAATAAGCAAAATGGCCAATTCATGAGAACTCAAGTTTCAGCATTTCTCTTTGTTTCTAATCCAGACCATGAGTAATTTGCAACATGTTGAGGCCCATCACACCCACCATTTCGCGCCATACTTGATTTTGTACTTGTTGGATTTGAAAAAATCACAAACTTGCCCAAAATTGCAAAAACTCCAACACTTTCTGATCAGATGGAATTAAGGGCCAAGATTCTAAGCATGATCTTCTGAAGTAATTTGGCCTACAAAATGCATAAGAGGCTAAAGAATGCACAAACAAATCACCTGATTCTATACACACTTCATTTTTGGCCAAAATTTCCAATCCTGCTCTCCAACGGCTTTAAGGTCAGATTTCCACTTCTATGCTCCTCTATAAACTCTATATAAGAAGAAGCAAGCCAGGAGAGAGAGAGAGAGAGAGAGAGAGAGAGAGAGAGAGAGAGAGAGAGAGAGAGAGAGAGAGAGAGAGAGAGAGAGAGAACGGGCCAACTATAAGAATTTCAGATCTGAGATTTACACTCTTCTTCTGCAACTTGATTCGATTCTCTCAATCCCTTGGTGTTTTCTTCAAAATTCTTGTGGATTCAGCTTCAGTAAAGGGATTAGATCAAGCTAGAACCATTTGTTTGCATCTGGAGTGAAGGAGACAGTAGAACACTTTTCGCCTTGAGGTAATAATTCTAAACTTCAATTTGAGATGTGCTTATTTATTGAGGTGTTTGAGCTTGGATTTGTGTTCATTGATATTGGTGGAATGTTTCTGAAGCTTTATAGTGTTTGATTTGGTGAATTATGCATGTTTGAGTACCCTGAAACTTGCGATTCAGAATGATTTTGCTCATATTCCTGACTTAATTGTGAACAGTGTGGTTGATGTTTCGATTTGATTCAAATTGCAATATGAAGTATGAAATGTTGGTTTCAATTTGTGCTTGATTTCATGAAAAATGATGTAGAAATGAGTATGCATGATAGATCTGAACATAAGCCCTAAGCCTGAGTGTTGCGCGCGTTTTTAAGTTTGCCCAAAGGTTGAAGATGATGTGGTGGCGATGTTTGATTGGTCCATTTGAATTTTTGGCTTATTTGAATTATTTGTTTTATTTGACATTTTGTTTGATTTTATTTTCTGATGAAAACATTTTCAAAAAATCATTAAAAAATTACCATAGGCCAATAATATTTTCTAGTATTTGTCATATTTTTTTTGGAATTTTTAAAAATGTTCTGATTGGTTCAAAATTTTATAAGTTTAAATAATTGGTTATTTAAAGATTATTCTTATTTTAATATTTATTTGATCCAAAAAATTCCACAAAAAATATTTTAGACTCACAAAACAATGTAAAGTTTGATTCTGAAATTGGTTTAGAATATTTTCTATTTTTGATTAGAATTCTAATTTGAGAGGTTTATTTTGAATTTTTGCTTTGTAATTTTTAATTTCATACTTCCTTTGATTCAAAAATTCTCAAAAAAATCATTTTAGCTTGTTTTTAATCATAGAATCTGAACTTTTTTTTTTTGACCTTTTTTTTGATTTTTGGCTAGGGTTTACATTTTTGCCCTTAAAAAAATAGTTTAATTGCTAATAGTTTGGTTTAATTTTTACTTTAATATTTCCTTTAATTCAAAAATTCCACAAAAAATCAGGGATGTGTGTTTTTAGTTCTAATATTTGAATATAATTTTGGTTGGGCATTTTTCTGAATTTTTTATTTAAATATTATTTTGATATATGAATATTTGTTAATTGACTAATTGTTTGAATTTAATTTCATTTTTTATTTTTCTTTAATTCAAAAAAATGTAAAAATATATATTTTCTGACATTTAGGGTTTCTTGGTAATTGGTATGACCTTGGTTTAATTTGTTTGAATTTTGATCTTACTTAATCAATATTTAAGATTAAAAGTCAAAATTTAGGATTTTGTTGCTTATGGTGCAAGTTTCATTTTAAAAACCACTATGCCCAAGATTTTCAATAGAATTCAAGTCTTGATTAGAGTTCATGAATGTATTGAGGATTTGAAAACCATCTATCTTGATTTTTTCAACTTGGTTTGACCTTTTTTCACAAATTATTTTGAAAACTTGTCTAGTTTGGTAGTTTTGCCAACTAGTCTTGAACTTTGGACTTCATTTGGTCTCCTCCTCAATCATTCATGAACTTATGGCTTACATTCTGACTTCTATACCTTTCAAATATGCTAATTTTTTTTGTGTGAATTATGGACCCTTATTTCTATTTTTGATATAATTTTGAAGTGAAGGTACCCAATTGATGTTTGCATATCTTGTTGCAATTTGTTTGATGGCCAATGAACTTGAGTGAGGCCTATAATTGGGAACCGAATGATCATATTGATTCTGATTTTCCATGTTAACTCAATCCATTTCATTTAAATGCCTCATGTTTGAATGTTTGAACCTTATAATGCATTATGTAGGTTTCATCTTCTATTGTGTTCATGAAGTTGTGATTGAATTAATTGAGCATGATTGAAATGTGTTTTCCCATGACCTCCATGATCTTTGATTGTATTCTTTCCAAGCTCTCATGATCCTTGATTGATATTCAATTGCCAATTCAATATGGTGATAGAAAGGAGTAACATCCCTCTGATTCTTTTGGCCAAATTGTGCATATGCTTGTTTCCTTTTTTTCTATCATGTCTAATGTTTGAGAATTGTTATTATGTTGTTCTCACTTCATCATGTTTCATCCATCCCTTGTATGAGTCATCATTCACCTTATGGAATACTAACTTGGTTGTTGAATGTGCGAGGTACTTTGAGAATGTTTCCACTTTTGACCTGAGGCTTTTGTGTTTCACTTTATTTGTGAAACACAACTTATTATGTTGGCACTGCTATTATGTTTGGAATATTTGATATTCCTTGCAGGATATATGCATTTGATTGTGAATGTTACACATTGCCCCTGGGATTTGTTCATATCTGATAAATTACTTACATCCTGATGGTGTAATTCCTGACTTGATTTGTCTACTGATGCCAGCTTGCTCGAAGTTCTCTGGGTTTCTTTCATTCTTGCTCAGTTGTAACAAATATTTATATGTTTGGTATTGCACTATCTCCTTTCTCTTATTTTCATTTTGCATAGTTCTATGATTGCATGATGGGACCTATGCTGTTGATATATGTCAGGAGGCCCTCTGGTTTTTTTTGTCTGATACATGTGTTGTGTTTGCTTTTGATTGATGAGTCACTCAATTTAGAAATTGAGATCACGACTTCGCTCTCATTGCATGTTCCCTATAGGATGTTTATTTCTTTTCTTCTTTAATTGATTGATCAATGAGTCACTCAATTTATAAATTGAGATCACGACTTCTCTCTCATTGCATGTTCCCTATAGGATGTTTATTGCTTTTCTTCTTTAATTGTTGATCGATGAGTCACTCAATTTATAAATTGAGATCACGACTTCACTCTCATGGCATGTTCCCTATAGGATAGTTCTGTTAAGCTTCCTTTAACATGTTGATTAAAGTAGGAATCCATGTATGCTAACATAGGGTAGGATTTTCCTTTATCCTCAACCTTAGGGTCAACCATTGTATGATAACACTAGGGATAGTGCTAGGCTAGTTTCCCTTAGTTGTTTTTCCTTTCTTTGTATTTTGCATCTTAAAACAAAAACTGTTTTCTTGGCAAATCAAAAGAACACCTCTAATAAACTCAAACCCTTCTTCAAAGTAAAAGATACAAACCAATCCTATTAGTTTATGCGCATATTGCCTTTGTTCTTGAACCTGGTTTACCGATGTTTCTCCATCGCACATTTGTTTGAAGCTGATGTTTCGCCATCGCACATGTTTGTTATCCTACATTGATTCTCAATATCATTGTCAGGTGTGATGTTTCATCATCCGATTTATTGATGTTTTGTCATCTTTGCCATGATACTTTGTTATCTCTTAGCCGATGTTTTGTCATTGCACATTTGTCTGAAGCCAATGTTTCGCCATCGTATATGTTTGTTATCCTGCTTTGACTCTCAATATCATTGTTAGGTGTGATGTTTTGTCATCTGTTTTATCATTTGATGTTTCACCATCTTTGACATGTTACCTTGTTATTATTTAGTCGATGTTTGACCATCTCATTTGTTTGTTGTTTCATTCTATGTTTTTCCATCTTGATTGTGTTTTGTTTTCCTCAACTAGAAAACAAAAACCAACCAAAATATATAAGCCGAACTACGGCTGCTCTGATTCCTTAAAATGGATACGTAGGCATTGGGGTAGGGCCCAATCGAGCATAACAATTTTTATTTTCCCTACATTATTTTCTTTTTCCTTTCGCATGCATTTCCTTTTCAGTTGTAAGCCATAGACATAGGATTTGACCACACCCATTAGATTAGACAACAAGAATGGATACCATAGAGTACTACGGGCGTGTGGGGTGCTAATACCTTCCCCTTGCGTAACAGACTCCCTTACCCGATCTCTTGGTAGAAAGACCGTGATTTCTCCCTTTTCAGGTTTTCTTGATGTTTACCTTTCCCTTTTGGCGGGATAAAAGACGTTTGGTGGCGACTTCATTGATGTTTCATTAACATCCAGATGACAGGTTCCGGTCGCGGTGTTTTAGCTGGCGACTTCACTGGGGACAGGTTGACCTCTTACTGGTCCATCCTAGAGTCGACCCTAGCTCTTGTTTGTTTTCTTTTTGGGTGTTTATTTTTACCGCTTTGCATATTTATCTGTTTGCATTGCATCCTATGTGCGCTTTACTTTCTGCATACTGAATTTAGCTGGACTGTTTGGATTCTGGATTTCTTGGTGGGTGGGTTGTTCCATGAGGTAAAAGGCCTCGTACCCAGACTATGAGTGAATTCCATAGGAACTAGGAATAGAGTGGCCATGGAATCTATGAGGCGGATGCTTTGTAGACCTGACCATTAGACCCATGACTTCGGAGGTAGTTCGGATAGGTGTTATCGTATGATGATACCGACATTCGAGCTCTCGTACTCTGATTTAGCTTTTAACCTTACCTTGACCTAGACTACACCCGTGAGAGGGGCGGGAAAACTTTTCTTACAGGTACAGGTACTGTTGGTGACTTTGGGTTGCAAAGGTGACTCAGGTTCCCATTGATAGTTTTGAAG
This sequence comes from Vicia faba, assembly GCA_948472305.1. Taxonomy (NCBI): domain Eukaryota; kingdom Viridiplantae; phylum Streptophyta; class Magnoliopsida; order Fabales; family Fabaceae; genus Vicia; species Vicia faba. Next base: position 806,878,860 of record OX451741.1, read on the forward strand.
CTTTGGGATTTTCTTTTGATCTTGAGTGGTATTGTTCTGTATTGGTCCAGCCATGATCTAGTGTGAAACTTTGATCCTATCATGTTGCATCATAGCATATTTATTTCTTAAAAAAATGATGTATAAAAAATAACTAGCATACGCATGTCATTTTCCAGGGACATTCAAGAGTATTCTTTCTATCAGAAATGGCTGGCCTCCCTTCAAATGAGTTTGATTCAGTTCGTGTTAAGGAGCCCACCAGACATACTTTCTCTTATCAGATTCCTACCATTGATAGGGCCGAATTGAAGAGGTTGAGTTCTTATCTGAAGGGTGATGTTCTGAATAATTTCAACAAAAATTATGGCAATTTGTTACTAATCCTTAACACTCCAGTTGACCCAATGGCCTTGATCACTCTCTTCCAGTTCTATGACAAGGAATTACGGTGTTTTACATTTCAAGATTATCAACTAGTTCCCACACTAGAAGAGTACGCGTACCTACTTAATATCAAGTTGTCCGATGAAGTTCCTTTTGTCCAAGTGCCAGAGAAGCTGAAGTTCGAATTTATTGCTGAAATTCTTCATTTGAGTTGGAAAGAGGTGAAAGACAATTGGAAGTCAAGTGAGGGTACTACATGCTTTTATTTGGATTTCTTAGTGAAGAAAGCTGAAGACTTGGCAAAGAAAGGGATTGGAATGACTTCATCTCTCTGTTTTCTCTCATGATATACGGGATCGTCCTCTTCCCTCACAAGAGAAATTTTGTGGATTTGACGGCTATTTGTGTTTTTAGAAACAAGAACCCGATACTGACACTCTTGGCAGATACTCTTTATACCATTCATTTCAGGCATGGAGAAGGTGGTAATGTAAGTTTATGTCATTCAATGTTGTATCAATGGCTTAAGTTGCATCTACTGGTAAGTGGCCCTTTCATGGATACCAGGCATTCTCTCTGATTGTCATCAAGGCTTGTCAACCTTACTTCACTTGATATCCGGTGGAATTATGACATGGGGGAAATACGAAGTGTTATCACTAGCTGTGGATATTTCCCTAATGTTCCCCTCATAGGAACTAAGGAGTGTATCAACTATAATCCTGTGCTTGCTTATCGTCAATTGGGATATGCAATGGAAAGACCGCCAAAGGTTGAGGAGGTGTCTGAATCAGTGTATTTTGCTAGAGGAAGTGATCCTGTGACGTTGAAAAGAGTGACAAGTGCTTAGAAAGGAATCCACAAGAAGGATAGAACTACTTTGGGCAAGAAGGTTCCTATTGCTAGGGTTTCTTACCTAGATTGGATTAGAGCCAGGGTTAAGATTTTGCGGTTACCATTGGCAAGGTCGGCTCCTCTATATGAGCAACCTCCTACTGTTCTGAGTAACACGGTATCAACCGAGATGTTCACCCAAGTTCATGTTGAGAACATTCAGCTTCGTGCAAAAGACCATGAGGTAGGGATGAAACTTTATTGGCCAGATCAAGAAAGGACCGACTTAGCTCGCAAACTCAAAGAAGCTCAACGGGAAACTTCTGATGCAACCAGTTTTAGGAAGAGGTATCATGCTGAAATGGAAGAAGAATTGAGTAAGACTCAGCAAGAGTGTCAGAAGCTTCAGGTATCTGAAAACAGCTACGGGAAGAAGATTCGGAACTTGGAGAAACAGCTCAAAGACAAAGATGCTCAGCTTAAGAAGGAAGTAGCCCAGAAGCGTGGCGCAGAAGATCGGTTCTAAGAAAGTAAAATAGTCGCATCTCAACTTTTGAAGGAGAAAGCCAGACTTGAAGAGTACTGTCAACATCTTGAAGCATGTTTAGTTCCGTAGATTTAGTTCTGTTATTTACTTTTGGTGTATTTGGTCACCCCTAGAATTGTTGGAAGGGACCATTTGATTGTTGTTATTATTCAGTTTTTTTTGCTTTTTGTTAAGACATGTATTTAGTTGTTTATCATTATGCTCTTAATTGTCCAAATTCACTCGAACATCGTTTCTTTTGTATGTAAATAATTGAAGTGTTCATCTTATTGTCCTTTCTTTTTTGATTGTATGGTCGCACGCCGTGACTAATGAATAAAAGGGCTCTTGAATACCTGGAAATGACAAACATATCATGCACATCATGAATTTCATAACATTACAGGTTATCTCAAGACAGTTTTCTTATTCTGTTGCTTTTCTTATTCAGAATTCAAGACGACTACTCATCGGTATTCCACCAGAAACAATTTGTCAAGACAGATGGAACAGGTTCAAGATGAACTCGCTGAAATGAGGGCCCAGATGGCTACTCAGATGACTCAGTTCATGGAGGTCATCACCAATGTGAATCGCCGACAGGAAGAGCTGGCTGCTATTGTCAACAACTAGCGCCGCTATGCAGGGGATGATGGAAATCAAGGGCTCTATCAGGACATTTCTGTAGGATTGGGGGATGTGCAAGATCAGCCTGCTGGAAATTTTCATGGGATGCCGGGAAACCCTTTTGTGCACAACGTAGGGCAGTTCCCTCCGTCTCCTGGACCTCGTCTTGTGGGGAACAAAAGAGTTAATCAGGGCGGTGTAAGGAATTATCAGGAGCAGGATTATGACTTTGACCAGGATGAAGATCAGTTTTCTGTTCGGCATTCAGAGCCGGAAGGTCAGGTTGAGGATAGGAAGTATCGGTTGTTGGAAGAACGTTTGAAGGCTGTGGAAGGGCAAGGAGTCCTTGGTATGGATGCTAATGATCTCGGGTTAGTGTCTAGGGTGAAAGTTCCTCCAAAGTTCAAACCTCCAACATTTGAAAAGTACAATGGAACGTCATGTCCTGTTACTCACGCAACTGCTTATTTCTGGAAGATGTCAGTGCATACTGAGGATCAGGGGCTTTTGATTCACTTTTTCCAGGATAGCCTGTCTGAGGCATCCCTAGAGTGGTACATGAAGTTGGAGAAAACCCACATTCGCTGCTGGAATGATCTTGCTCGGGCTTTTGTCAAACATTATCAGTATAATGTGGATATGGCACCTAATCGCACTCAGTTACAGAATATGTCACAGGGACCGAAAGAATCTTTCAAGGAATATGCTCAAAAGTGGCATGAGTTGGCTGCGAGGGTTAAACCTCCAATCATGGAGAGAGAACTCATTGATATGTTTATGAGTACCCTGCAAGGGCCGTTTTATGAACACATGATAGGAAGTACTTCGGCAGGATTTGCAGACTTGGTTATGGCTGGTGAAAGAATTGAGGTAGGTTTGAAATTGGGGAAGATTCAGATTGGAGGTTCTAGTGGCTCATCAGGGGGCAGTAAGAAACCATTCAACACTTACCCTAAGAAAAGGGAAGGCGACGCAAGCGCGGTTTACTCTCATAGAGGAAGAAGAGAGGATCGACAGCACCAACAAATCAATGATGTTTATATTCCTGTTAATACTCCTCCGCAGCAGAGACCGAATACAGTGCAGCAACAAAGGAAGCAAGATGCCCCCTGTCAATTTAATAATCAACTAAAGAGACAGCCGAGGAAATTTGATCCTTTTCTAGTAACTCTTACTGAAGCACTCCACCACCTGCTTGATTTGAATCTGATCAGTTTGAGAAATATGCCATCACCACCCGCGAGACTTCTTGTTAACTATGATGCTAATGCATGATGTGAATTCCATTCAGGTGGAGTGGGCCATTCTACTGACAATTGCTTTGCGTTGAAATGCAAAGTACAAGACTTGTTGGACGCTAAGTCAATTGATTTTACCCCAGTGACTGGTCCGAATGTTACTCAAAATCTAATGCCTAGGCATGGAGGGGGTGTCATTAATATGATTAATGATAGTGGTGAAATGTTGAATTTAATCATGGATGTGGAACAAGTAACTACTCCATTATGGTATGTTAAGAGGTATTTGCTTGACAACGCTATTTTCCCGGGTTGCATTTCAGAGTGTGCCAAGTGTAGAGAGCAACTGAAGGGCTGTGATGATTTAAAAGTCGGAATCTAGTTGTTATTGAAGGAGGGTTCCCTGCAGTTTGATAGAAAACCGAGCTACCGCAATGTTACCGAAGAAGACGTTGTTGTGGTATTTATTCCTTGCACCCCTGTGTGCATTCCTTCCCCATCTAGGGCACCTCCTTTGATGATTACGGTACCTGGCCCCATGTCGTATGCTAGTGAGAAGGCCATCCCATGGCATTACGGTGTCGATGTCTATTACCATGGGGTGAAGCAGGAGGTAAGTACCTGTGCGTCTGAGGAAGGTCGCGCTAAAGATAATGAAGAGGAAGTTTATAACTTTTCTGGTGTGAGTCAAATGACTAGAAGTGGGAGAGTATTTGGTCCTTCCAATGTGCAAGATGTGGTAGACGTTTCTGCAAGAGAAAAAGGAAAACAACAGGTAACGATTGGTAATCCCAGGGTTACGCCAGCCAATGTGACTCAATCAATCCCGATACCAGAGGATTCTTTGGTTCCCGATGAGGTTGAAGAGTTGATGCGAATTATCAGAAAGAGTGATTATAGCATAATTGATCATCTGAGCCATACTCCTTCTAAGATGTCTATCTTGTCTCTGTTAATTTATTCAGAAACTCACAGAAATTCTTTGATGAAATTGTTAAAAAATGCATTCGTGCCACATGAGATAACAGTCAATCAGTTTGAGAATGTTTGTGCTAACATATCTGTCGGGAATGGTTTAGGCTTCACAGATTTTGATCTTCCTCCGGAGGTACCAAACCATAACAAAGTGTTGCATATTTCAATGGAGTGCATGGGCACTACTTTATCTCAGGTTTTAGTAGATACCGAATCGTCTATAAATGTATTGCCCAAATCAGCATTGATGAAGATTGATTATTCTGGACTGGAGCTGCGCCCTAGTTACTTGATGGTGAAGGCGTTTGATGGGTCTCGAAGGTCAGTGTTTGGGGAAGTGGAGTTACCAATCAAGGTTGGTCCTTGCACCTTCACGGCTACCTTTTTCGTGATGGATATACAGGCAGCGTATTGTTGTTTGTTGGGGAGGCCGTGGATTCATAGAGCAAGGGCAGTCACTTCTACTCTTCATCAGAAACTCAAGTATCCTGCAGAGGGAAAGGTGATAATTGTGTGTGGAGAGAAAGAGTACATCGTGATTCATTTGACGTCATTCCTCTATGTTGAAGTTGAAGGCGAGATACATGAGACTCCGTTTCAGGCGTTTGAGACAGTTCATGTTGTCAATCTTCCTCCTCCAGAGCAGAAAAGGAAACCGGAAACTGTTATGTCTTCCCTCAAGGATGCGAGAGCTGTGGTAGAAGGTGGTAACCCTAAAGGATGGGGTCAAGTGCTGGACGTTACTCCAAAGTTTGATAAATTTGGTCTTGGTTTTAGCCCAGGTCAGCAGAGTTCAACTCTCAGAGCATCTAGTTTATCTACTCCTGTGAAGTTTTCTCGCCCTTGTGCTATTCAAGAAGGACACATCAATGCAGTTGGCGATGATAGGGTTGATGGCAACAATATTGAAGATTGGATACGTCCGAGTATTCCCGGCCAGACACTCAACAATTGGACTTCTGTGGATGTTATCCAAGTTTCAAGCGCTGAGGAGTAATTTTTTTGTTTCTTTTATTAATCATATCATAATTCCTACGCTCTGCCCAAGGCGTAGTGGATCATTTGTGTAGGTCCACCATGTTTATTTTTCAAGTTTATCATGAAATAAAGGACGTTTTTGCATTCAAAGTTTTGCTTCTTTTTCTTTTTATTTTAATGGCAATGTTTCTCTTTTCACACATTGTCACTAAAAAACGCCAAAATGTCATTCATGCAGATGCACTTCCACCATCGATTCTATTGATAACAACTCTGCTATGGCTCATTATGACTTTGATACTCCTATTTATCAAGTTGGAGAAGAAGCATGTGAGGATTGCGATCTTCCTGAGGAATTAGCAAGACTGTTGAAACAAGAGGAGAAGGTTATCCATCTGAATCAGGATTCGATTGAAGTGGTGAATATTGGAACAGAAGAGGTAAGAAGAGAAGTCAAGATAGGGGCAGATCTCGAGGAAAGTATAAAGGTCAGATTGATTGAGCTACTCCGTGAGTATTCTGATATCTTCGCTTGGTCTTATGAGGATATGCCTGGGTTGGATACGGACATAGTGGTGCATCGACTACCACTCAAAGAAGGTTGTTCCCCTGTCAAGCAAAAGCTCCGAAGAACTCATCCTGAGATGTCCAAGAAGATCAAGGAGGAGGTCCAGAAGCAGTTGGACGCGAATTTCTTGAAGGTCGTCAATTATTCGCCATGGATTGCAAATATTGTTCCCATGCCCAAGAAGGATGGTAAGGTTAGAATGTGTGTGGATTATAGGGATTTGAATAGGGCATGTCCTAAAGATGATTTCCCTCTCCCGCATATTGATGTGTTGGTCGATAATACAGCTCATTCCAAAGTGTTTTCGTTCATGGATGGTTTTTCGGGTTACAGTCAAATTAAGATGGCTCCAGAGGATATGGAGAAGACAACATTCATCACGCCTTGGGGAACTTTCTGTTATAAAGTGATGCTGTTTGGTTTGAAAAATGTCGGGGCAACATATCAGCGCGCTATGGTCACTCTCTTTCATGATTTGATTCACAAAGAGATTGAGGTATATGTGGACGATATGATTGCTAAGTCTGACACGGAAGAGGAACACGTTGTTCATCTGGAAAAATTGTTCGAGAGGCTGAGGCAGTTCTTGCTAAGGTTGAACCCGAATAAGTGCACCTTCAAGGTGAGATTCAGTAAGCTATTGGGCTTTATTGTAAGTGAAAAAGGTATCGAGGTGGACCCGGCCAAAGTAAAAGCGATACAGGAAATGCCTGAGCCAAAGATAGAGAAGAAAATAATCTAGCTGATGCGCTGGCAACTTTGTCCTCCATGTTCAAGGTTAAGTGGGCTAATGAGGCACCTTCCATTACTATCATAAGTTTGAGTGAACCAGCTTTCTGTTTTGAGGCCAGTTTGGAACCAGATGGTAACCCTTGGTTTTATGACGTTAAGCGATATCTTGAAACACAAGAGTACCCTGAAGAGGCATCTGTCACAGATAAGATGTTCTTGAGAAGATTTTCAGCCAAGTTCTTTCTCAGCGGTGGTGTGTTGTACAGAAGGCATCATGATGGTCTACTGCTCAGATGTGTTGACAAGAAAGAAGCAGCTAGAATCATTTAGGAGGTACATGAAGGAGATTTCTGGACCCATTCCAACGGGCATACCATGGCTAAAAAGATCTTGCGAGCAGGTTATTATTGGTCCACCATGGAGACTGAATGTTACAATCATGCACGGGTTTGCCACAAATGTCAAGTCTATGCTGACAAAGTGCATGTACCGCCAGTACCTTTGAATGTCTTGACTTCCCCTTGGCCGTTTGCAATGTGGGGAATTGATATGATCGGAAAGATTGAACTGACTGCGTCCAAGGGGCACCATTTCATTCTGGTTTCCATCGATTATTTTACAAAATGGGTTGAAGCTGCATCTTATACCAATGTCACCAAGCAGGTGGTAACTCAGTTCATTAAGCACAATATTATTTGTCGCTACGGAGTGCCTGAAAAGATCATTACCGATAATGGGTCTAATTTGAACAACAAGATGATGAAGGAGCTTTGTGAGTCTTTCAAAATCAAGCATCATAACTCTTCCCCATACCGACCAAAGATGAACGGCGCTGTTGAAGCGACCAATAAGAATATCAAGAAAATCATGCAGAAGATGGTGGTAACCTATAAAGATTGGCATGAGATGCTGTCTTTCGCTTTGCATGGTTATCGCACTACTGTGCGTACTTCGACTGGGGCAACCCCATTTTCATTGGTTTACAGTATGCAAGCGGTATTGCCAGTAGAAGTCGAGATTCCTTCTCTTAGGATCATGAGGGATATTGAGTTGGATGAAAGTGAATGGGTACATAATCGGTTGGATCAGTTGGAACTTATTGACGAGAAGAGGTTGACGGTTATATGTCATGGTCAGGTATATCAGCAAAGGATGAGGAAAGCTTTTAATAAGAGGGTACGGCCTCAGTGTTACGAACCAGGTGACCTTGTGCTAAAAAGGATAATTCTCCCCCAGGGAGATCCCAGGGGCAAGTGGGCTCCGACTTATGAAGGTCCTTTCATGCTCAGAAACGTTTTCTCTGGAGGAGCGATGATGCTCACAACTATGGATGGAGAATACTTCCCTCTCCCTGTGAATGCCGACGTAGTTAAAAAATACTTTGCATAAAAAATAATAAAACCCGCTAAACTGAAAACCCGAAAGGGCGGTTTAGGCAAGAAGAGGGTGTCCTGGTGAATCGAAAACCCGAAAGGGCGATTCAGGCAAAAGTTAGGGACTTCAAGCAAATGACTACGCTCAGTATGAGTTCTTTTGATCCATCGCCTGGCATAAGCTCGAGGTTAATCCAAGAATAATCTGTCTGAAAGCAGGAAGATGAGAGTCATGAGAGTCATAGCAGAGTCGGGACTTGATGGATATTCACATTCACATTTCCATTTGTAAACACTTGTTTGCTTTGATTTTGTAATTACTTTCTTCTTAATGTAAACGCCATTTTCACAGGTTGATTTCTCAAAATCAATAGAATGTATCCTTTCAAGTATACGTATACTTTTCTTTTATCCCTTTTTACTATTTTGTTTGCAAAAACGTCCAATATTTTTTGATAAGCATGTGCATATAAACTTCGTGGGCCTTATACGGAAATGGTAATACAAATCATGGTTAGTTGATCGCTTGAAATACGGATAACAAACACAATTTCTACTACTTGTGCAAGGGGCATGTTTGGATCTATGATTGATTGGATTTCTCTTTCATTTTGCTGGTGGATGCGTGGCCCTTTTGTTTCACAGCTCTGGGTTTTTGGTAAAGGTCATGGGTCAGGGTAGTATCAAGATTACGGTAGGTCGGCGAGATCGGCAAACCTAGTTGAAGTTTTTTCTTCCTCATAATGGCTTTTATTATGTTTCTTTGCCGCACTTTCACGTGTTTTATCTTGATTGATTGTTTTAAGCTTTGTCTGCATATAGGATTTTGTTTATAGCCGAATGTTAGTCGTGATGCATTGAATATTTTTACCTTGAAAAAAAATTGTTTTATTTTACTTAATCCATCAAGTATTACTCTTTAATCGATCCTTCGGGAATTTTAACACCAATTGGGCTATTTCTTTTGCTTAGCCAAGAGTTTGGAGGAAGGAGTTTAGCTAAAAAACAATGATTGTAGTGGTATGCTTTTGAGTAGAACCCTGCTGACTATGTACAGGCATTGTTTCAATCTCCAAACACCGGAGATATAAGGGAGTTAGACCCTCATTAACCCCTCTGAGCCTTCGAAGAAGAAGTTTCTTTTCCGTTCAAAAAAAAAGAAAAAAAACTTTTTTAGCTAGGGGCAGGGTAGACGTTCATTTGATTTGCCCAAGCATTCAAATTTCAGAAGGAATGTCCCATCTGAGGATCACTACATTTTATCTTTCACATCATGAGATAAAAAAAGAAATGCATGTCTAAACCGTGATGCTCATTTCCTCACAAAGCCCTGAGGTCGAGATCGAATCGATACAATAATGGATATCCCTCGCTGACCAAGGACTGCGGCATTTGTTTTCTTCAAAAAAAGAGAGAGAAAGAAAAGGAAAAGTTCAAAAACCTAAAGTCACATTGACTTGTTCGAAGTGGAAAGTATGAATAAGAAAGAAACAAAAATCCCCACTAAGTCAAAACTTGAAAACAAGTCGCTTAGGCAAAACTTAGGGAATCCCGATGGACTCCCAAAATTGAAAAGATTTTGTCCAGGCAAAAATTAGGGAAAAGAGAGCCTAAAAGGCCGAAGAAAGATTATCGACTAAAATTTTCATCAAAAGAAGAGGAACAATAAAAAACAAAAGCAGCTGAAGTTAAGTGACAATCATGTTGGAAAATGTGTCGTGACCACTCTACCATTATAAATCCTTTTGAAAGATGAATGTTTGTGATAAGTCAACTGAACTTAGGACAGGAAAATATCACGAAGGGGGTGGGCACTAAATAATTTGAGCCTTGAAAAAGAACTTTTTTCTATAAAAAAAAACCCTTAAACCAAGCCACGTTACAACCTCTAAAAGTCCTAACTGAAACAAGGGTTTAACTTTAAAGCATACTACAACAGGATAACATTTCCTAAACTCCCAAATATGTGTTGTATAGCCATGTTGGTATCTTATCACCCGCGTCTTGACTCGTTTTTCAAAAAAGGGAAGAAAACTTTTGAAATTTTTGCACTCTAGCCAGTGATTCACTCACAACAGAGATGCAACATTTTGTTAAAGTTTTCAACTTCAAGGCTTAAATAATCATCGCATCAGGTCTGTCATTCCCAAAATAAACATCTTTCTACATGCAAAACAGTTGCTTGACATCAAAAAGAGTTTACACGTTGAACACCTGTAAAGAGCTTAATGATTGTCAGGAAGGGAATGTTTAGCTTTCTTCTATTTGGACAGAGCCCATGTATGATTAGGACTCTACTTGTCCCCTGTGAAGTTTCTTATCCCCAGTGAATTTTCGTCTCTGTAGTGAAGTTTTATTTCCCCAAGAATTTTCTTTTTCAAAAAGCTTCATTCTAAGACTTCAAGTTTGGATATGTCACACATCCCTCGTGGATTCGTTTAAATGGGACTCATATTCTGAAGAAAAAAAATTTAACTCCCCAACAGAAGTGCCAACAGAGATCCCTCGCCATGACCTCTCACTTCCCAGCTGATTTGCTGACTGGGGCATCTTTATGTTAAGATCTTTCCTTATCCCCAGTAAGGTCGGTACTGTGTGACTATCTACATGATCCATCCAAGGGTTGCATTCCAAGAAAAGCTCTCTCCAACAAAAATCTTCAACAAAGTTTTGTATCCCCGGTGAAATCCCGTCTCCTCAGTAGAGCTTTGTTCTCCTAGCAAAGGTTTTCACCTCTCACATCGGGTTTGTTTATCTTGATATCATCCTCAACACAACCGTGTGCTGTCCTTTCCAGAGATTACAGTCTTGTCCTGATTTTCTCCCTCAATGTCTAATCTTTAGATAGGCGTCCCTCTCCGGAAGCTGCAGTATCGATCTGATCTTCCCTAGGAGTTTGCGATTTATTTTTTCAGCTCCTCTCAATGCTTGTGGCCCGTTCCTACTGGTTGCTCAGATGTTATTCCCCGCAAAGCTTTATCTCTTCGAGGTTCCCTCTCTAATGGTTCCCCGTATCCTCTACTTTGGATTTTGCAATTTATTTTTGCAGGTCTGGTCATATTCTGACTTCTTGGTTATTGGCTTCTCAATTGGCCGTTCCCCAGTGAAACTTTTAAACATGCATCATTACATTGCATCTGCCAAAACGCGTAGCATTTCCATTATATGGAGCATTGCGTTATATAAAAAGAATTCAAACATACATCGGAACATAAGCCATTTTTATTTCCATCATCCCCAGTGATTTTTTGCCAATACTTCAGATCAAATCTCCAGCGAGGTCTTCGTCCTTATTATATCAGTTTACTCCCCATACCAATATCCTTTTGACGTCAATCTTTTGTTTGTTTGAGTGTCCACTTTTGACTATAGTTTAGTTTCGCCCTGGCACAGTCTTCTCGGGTTTAGTCTTCACTACCCTCTCCGGTTCATTCCAATGTCTATTGATGCACCTTTTCGAATGCCAGTTTCGTCCTGATATTCGCTTTCAGCAGGTTTTTAGGTGTACGCCCTAATCTCCTTGCTTTGGGTCGAGTTTCGCCTCGTCGCCTGTGCATGAAATCCAGTTTTGTCCTGGTACTCATCTAGCTTAGTTTCGCCTAACTAGTTATTGAATCGAGTTTTGTCTCGTCTTTGTTTTCATACCTTAGATCCTTTGACGGTGTTCGTTTACCGAGTGTAGTGTTCGTACTGCGTCCCTTGTTTGAAATCAGTCTCTTTTGTTCCTTGGATTTTTCTATCAGTTTTTTTCATTGTTTATCCATTGATCTGAGACTAGCAAGTGTTTTGAGAAACATGCACTCTCATCACTTTGCTTTGGTTCGAGTTTCGCCTCGTTACCCGTGCGTGAAATCCAGTCTCGTCCTGGTACTCATCTGGTTTAGTTTCGTCTAACTGGTTATTGAGTCGAGTTTCGTCTCGCTTTTGTTCCTCATTTCTGAGATTCTTTCAGTTCCTTTATACTGTCTATCTTAGTTGAGATTAGCAAGTGCCCCTAGAATCATGCACTCTAGCCACTTTCGCCTTGGGTCGAGCTCAGAGTTTCGCCTCCTCACCCGCGTACGCTTTCTTTTCCAGAGTTTAGTTTCTCCTACTCTATAGTTTGAGTTTTATCTCACCCCTTTTGAAGCCCAGTTTTTCCCTGGCACGTTTGTCCGGAATTCTAGTTACGTCTACTCTTTTTTTGTTTTTGTTCTATTTAAACCTACGTTACAGCTTTATTCTGACGCCTGACTTGGGGGCTTTCTTCTTCAAGAGTGTAAATTTTCGGGTTCTTTCGTATTCAAACATCTTCAACCTTGTACGCTCAAAGTTGTCACTTTTCTCACTTACCATGTTGAAGATATTTGAATAGGGGCAGCTGTTGCACCCCAAAATTTACCCTCTTGATTTAGGCTTATGTTTCATCATGAACATCATATTTCATTGCATTCATACTTTGTGATGGGATCAAAGTACTTTGGTTATCTAGTCTTCCTCAAGCTTTGAAGGTTGGTTGCATTGACAAGTTTCTCAAGTAGAGTCTTATTATCTAAACCTTTGGATCTTTCAAGCTCAAAAGTTATTGCATATCTCAAGATATTTTATCCATCTCTTTGAATCATCAGAGGATTGAAGTTTGTGTTTGATTACAAGGGGAATCACTCTTTGGATTCACCAGTCAAATTAGGGTTTTGTTTGAGCAAGGCTATTGGCCAATGTACAAGTCTTGATTTGGGGAGCTACAACATCTCATTGGTATTTGAAAAGTATTTGCACAAGGAATTGGTCATGATGCCTAGAGGATTTGAAGTTTTGAAGATGATTCATCAGTTTCCTAAGGTGTTGACCAAAATTAGGGTTTGAATTTTTATCAGGATTTCTTGAGAATTTTAAAGTGAAACTTTGCAAATGGCCTCTATGCATTTGTAAGATCATATGTCTGAAGTTTTGATCATCAATTTTGAAGGGAAGTGGATCAATTGATTCAGAGGGGCAAAATGGTCATTTTGGTCAAAATCAGTCAAAGTCAAGGTTGACCAAGTGAATTTTGGGCTAACCATCAATTCAAGGATGTACTTTTCATATTTCAAGTCCATTTTGGTCATTGGATCAAAGATATTGAGGTTTGGGTTGAAACTTGTTCTTGAAGAAACCCTAAAAGTTTCTAATTTTGGAAAGTAAGGACTTAATTTCAAAATTTCATATTTTATTCACCTTTGATCAAGAAAATGCAAATGAAGTATGCTTGGAAAGCTAAGAGAATGATCTTTCACCTCCTTTTGGTCTCATGTCCAAATTGGCAAGGAATCAAGAATTATGGTCTTTCAAAGTCACAAAATTATAGGTTATTTTCCAAAATTAGTGAATTTCAAGCTCAATTTTGAGAAACTTAATGAGCTCAATTGCAAAAACTCAAAACTAAGGGATTGTAGATCTTTTCAATAACTTTCCAAATTGTGCTCATTTGTGCCAAAATTCAAAAGTATGAGCAAGTTATGGGCTTTGGAATTTTGAAGCATTTTACTGAAACTTGACAAATAAGCAAAATGGCCAATTCATGAGAACTCAAGTTTCAGCCTTTCTCTTTGTTTCTAATCCAGCCCATGAGCAATTTGCAACATGCTGAGGCCCATCACACCCACCATTTTGTGCCATACTTGATTTTGTACTTGTTGGATTTGAAAAATCACAAACTTGCCCAAAATTGCAAAAACTCCAACACTTTCTGATCAGATGGAATTAAGGGCCAAGATTCTAAGCATGATCTTCTGAAGTAATTTGGCCTACAAAATTCATAAGAGGCTAAAGAATGCACGAACAAATCACCTGATTTTGTACACACTTCATTTTTTGCCAAAATTTCCAATCCTGCCCTCCAACGGCTTTAAGGTCAGATTTCCACTTCTATGCTCCTCTATAAACTCTATATAAGAAGAAGCAAGCCAGGAGAGAGAGAGAGAGAGAGAGAGAGAGAGAGAGAGAGAGAGAGAGAGAGAGAGAGAGAGAGAGAGAGAGAGAGAGAGAGAGAATGGGCCATTTGCAATAATTTCAGATCTGAGATTTACACTCTTCTTCTGCAACTTGATTCGATTCTCTCAATCCTTTGGTGTTTTCTTCAAAATTCTTGTGGATTCAGCTTTAGTAAAGGGAGTAGATCAACCTAGCACCATTTGTTTGCATCTGGAGTGAAGGAGACAGCAGAACACTTTTCTCCTTGAGGTAATAATTCTAAACTTCAATTTCTGAGATGTGCTTGTTTATTGAGGTGTTTGAGCTTGGATTTGTGTTCATTGATGTTGGTGGAATGTTTCTGAAGCTTTATAGTGTTTGATTTGGTGAATTATGCATGTTTGAGTACCCTGAAACTTTCGATTCAGAATGATTTTGCTCATATTCCTGACTTAATTGTGAACAGTGTGGTTGATGTTTCGATTTGATTCAAATTGCAATGTGAAGTATGAAATGTTGGTTTCAATTTGTGCTTGATTTCATGAAAAATGATGTAGAAATGAGTATGCATGATAGATCTGAACATAAGCCCTAAGCCTGAGTGTTGCGCGCATTTTTGAGTTTGCCCAAAGGTTGAAGATGATGTGGTGGCGATGTTTGATTGGTCCATTTGAATTTTTGGCTTATTTGAATTATTTGTTTTATTTGACATTTTGTTTGATTTTATTTTCTAATGAAAACATTTTCAAAAAATCATTAAAAAATTACCATAGGCCAATACTATTTTCTAGTATTTGTCATATTTGTTTTGGAATTTTTAAAAATGTTCTGATTGGTTCAAAATTTTATAAGTTTAAATAATTGTTTATTTAAAGATTATTCTTATTTTAATATTTCTTTGATCCAAAAAATTCCACAAAAAATATTTTAGACTCACAAAACAATGTAAAGTTTGATTATGAAATTGGTTTAGCATATTTTCTATTTTTGATTAGAATTCTAATTTGAGAGGTTGATTTTGAATTTTTGCTTTGTAATTTTTATTTTAATACTTCCTTTGATTCAAAAAATTTCAAAAAAATCATGTAAGCTTGTTTTTAATCATAGAATCTGAACATATTTTTATTTTGACTTTTTTTTGATTTTTGGCTAGGGTTTACATTTTTGCCATTAAAAAAATAGTTTAATTGCTAATTGTTTGGTTTAATTTTTACTTTAATATTTCCTTTAATTCAAAAATTCCACAAAAAATTAGGGATGTGTGTTTTTAGTTCTAATATTTGAATATAATTTTGGTTGGGTATTTTTCTGACTTTTTGATTTAAATATTATTTTGATATGTGAATATTTGTTAATTGACTAATTGTTTGAATTTAATTTCATTTTTGATTTTTCTTTAATTCAAAAAAATGTAAAAATATATATTTTCTGACATTTAGGGTTTCTTGGTAATTGGTATGATCTTGGTTTAATTTGTTTGAATTTTTATCTTACTTAATCAATATTCAAGATTAAAAGTCAAAATTTAGGATTTTGTTGCTTATGGTGCAAGTTTCATTTTCAAAACCACTATGCCCTGGATTTTCAATAGAATTCAAGTCTTGATTAGAGTTCATGAATGTATTTAGGATTTGAAAACCATCTATCTTGATTTTTTCAACTTGGTTTGACCTTTTTTCACAAATTATTTTGAAAACTTGTCTAGTTTGGTAGTTTTGCCAACTAGTCATGAACTTTGGACTTCATTTGGTCTCATCCTCAATCATTCATGAACTTAGGGCTTACATTCTGACTTCTATGCCTTTCAAAGATGCTAATTTTTTTTGGTGTGAATTATGGACCCTTATTTCTATTTTTGATATAATTTTAAAGTGAAGGTACCCAATTGATGTTCGCATATCTTGTTGCAATTTGTTTGATGGCCAATGAAATTGAGTGAGGCCTATAACTGGGAACCTAATGGTCATGTTTATTCTGATTGTCCATGTTAACTCAATCCATTTCATTTAAATGCCTTATGTTTGAATGTTTGAACCTTCTAATGCATTATGTAGGTTTCATCTTCTATTGTGTTCATGAAGTTGTGATTGAATTAATTGAGCATGATTGAAATGTGTTTTCCCATGACCTCCATGATCTTTGATTGTATTCTTTCCAAGCTCTCATGATCCTTGATTGATATTCAATTGTCAATTCAATATGGTGATAGAAAGGAGTAACATCCCTCTGATTCTTTTGGCCAAATTGTGCATATGCTTGTTTCCTTTTTGTCTATCATGTCTAATGTTTGAGAATTGTTATTATGTTGTTCTCACTTCATCATGTTTCATCCATCCCTTGTATGAGTCATCATTCACCTTATGGAATACTAACTTGGTTGTTGAATGTGCGAGGTACTTTGAGAATGTTTCCACTTTTGACCTGAGGCTTTTGTGTTTCACTTTATTTGTGAAACACAACTTATTATGTTGGCACTGCTATTGTGTTTGGCATATTTGATATTCCATGCAGGATATATGCATTTGATTTTGAATGTTACACATTGCCCCTGGGATTTGTTCATATCTGATAAATTACTTACATCCTGATGGTGTAATTAGTGACTTGATTTGTCTATTGATACCAGCTTGCTCGAAGTTCTCTGGGTTTCTTTCATTCTTGCTCAGTTGTAACGGATATTTATCCGTTTGGTATTGCACTATCTCCTTTCTCCCATTTTCATTTTGCATAGTTCTCTGATTGCATGATGGGACCTCTGTTGCTGATATATGTCAGGAGGCCCTCTATTTTTTTTTTGTCTGATACATGTGTTGTGTTTGCTTTTAATCGATGAGTCACTCAATTTAGAAATTGAGATCACGACTTCGCTCTCATTGCATGTTCCCTATAGGATGTTTATTGCTTTTATTCTTTAATTGATTGATCGATGAGTCACTCAATTTAGAAATTGAGATCATGACTTCGCTCTCATTGCATGTTCCCTATAGGATGTTTATTGCTTTTCTTCTTTAATTTTTGATCGATGAGTCACTCAATTTAGAAATTAAGATCACGACTTCGCTCTCATGGCATGTTCCCTATAGGATAGTTCTGTTAAGCTTCCTTTAACATGTTGATTAAAGTAGGAATCCATGTATGCTAACATAGGGTATGATTTTCCTTTATCCTCAACCTTAGGGTCAACCATTGTATGATAACACTAGGGATAGTGCTAGGCTAGTTTCCCTTAGTTGTTTTTCCTTTCTTTGTATTTTGCATCTTAAAACGAAAATTGTTTTCTTGGAAAATCATAAGAACACCTCTAATAAACTCAAACCCTTCTTCAAAGTAAAATATACAAACCAATCATATTTGTTTATGCTCCTCTTGGCTTTATTCTTGAACCTGGTTTGCCGATGTTTCGCCATCGCACATTTGTTTGAAGCCGATGTTTCGCCATCGCACATGTTTTTTATCCTACATTAATTCTCAATATCATTTTCAGGTGTGATATTTCATCATCGGATTTATTGATGTTTTGCCATCTTTTCCATGATACTTTGTTATCTCTTAGTCGATGTTTCGCCATCGCACATTTGTTTGAAGTCGATGTTTCACCATCGCACATGTTTGTTATCCTACTTTGATTCTCAATATCATTGTCAGGTGTGATGTTTCAGCATCCGATTTATTGATGTTTTGCCATCTTTGCCATGATACTTTGTTATCTCTTAGCCGATGTTTCGCCATCGCACATTTGTTTGAAGCCGATGTTTCGCCATCGCACATGTTTGTTATCCTACTTTGATTCTCAATATCATTGTCAGGTGTGATGTTTCATCATCTGATTTATTGATGTTTTGCCATCTTTTCCATGATACTTTGTTATTTCTTAGCCGATGTTTCGCCATCGCACATTTGTCTGAAGCAGATGTTTCGCCATCACATATGTTTGTTATCCTGCTTTGACTCTCAATATCATTGTTAGGTGTGATGTTTTGTCATTTGTTTTATCATTTGATGTTTCGCCATCTTTGACATGTTACCTTGTTATTATTTAGTCGATGTTTGACCATCTCATTTGTTTGTTGTTTCATTCTATGTTTTGCCATCTTGATTGTTTTTGTTTGCCTTAACTAAAAAACACAAACCAACCAAAATATATAAGCCGAACTACGGCTTCTCTGATTCCTTAAAAGGGATACGTAGGCATTAGGGTAGGGCCCAATCGAGCATAACAATTTTTATTTTCCCTACATTATTTTCTTTTTCCTTTCGCATGCATTCCCTTTTTAGTTGTAAGCCATAGACATAGGATTTGACCACACCCATTAGATTAGACAACAAGATTGGATATCGTAGAGTACTACGGGCGTGTGGGGTGCTAATACCTTCCCCTCGCGTAACAGACTCCCTTACCCGATGTCTCGGTCGAAAGACCGTGATTTCTCCCTTTTCAGGTTTTCTTGATGTTTACCTTTCCCTTTCGGAGGGATAAAAGACGTTCGGTGGCGACTTCATTGATGTTTCATTAACATCCAGATGACAGGTTCCGGCCGAGGTGTTTCAAATAGCAGCTTCTAGACCCAATATACAAGCTTCATATTCAGCGATTTTGTTGGTGCAGTCAAAACATAAACTTGCAATATAAGGTTTGTGAAAAATCTTCGGAGAAGTTAACACTGTCCTGATACCATGCCCTAGCGCATTTGAAGAACCATCAAACATGAGTGTCCAACGTGCCCCCAATTCAAGTCCTTCATCGGGTCCTGGTATTTCGTCGTCACCTATAACCATGACATCTTTGTCTGGAAAGTCGGACTTCATTGGTTGATATTATGGAAACGGCTGATGAGCTAGATGGTTAGCTAGTACACTACCTTTGATGGCCTTTTGAGTAACATACTGGATGTTGTACTTAGATAATAACATTTGTCGTCGGGCTATTCTTTCTGTAAGAGCTAGTTTTTTGAACACATACTTCAAAGGATCCATTCTTGCTATTAACCATGTAGTGTAAGTTAACATATACTTCCTCATTCGTTTGGTAGCCCAAGCCAAAGAGCAACAAGTCTTCTCGAGAAGTGAATACCTGGTTTCATATTCGATGAATTTCTTGCTGAGGTGGTAGATTGCATGTTCTTTTCTACTTGTAAGTGTACTAATTTTTCCAATATAGTAATAATGGGAAATCCCAAATTACCGATCTCAAGGATTGCGTATCAGTATTGAGTTCAATTTGTGGTTCAATTAAACAAAACTTGATATGGGGTTTTGGTTTTAAAATACCCACTTAACAAATAAGAAGAAATATAAATATGATTTTTCATAGATATGATGAACATGCTAGGGTGTGGTGTGTAATTTTCCCTATAACGACCTTGAATCCTGATTTCTTCATCAAGTTTATAACATTCAACTACCATCCCTTTATATTATTTCCCCTAAGTCCTTAGTGAGAAAACCTTTAACCATCCATTCTAAATCATAAGTCCTTAGAGATATCTGATGGAGTCAAGCCTTTATTTTATCAAGGGTTAAATCTGGTCATTATAGGGTATCCTTAGTCCTAGGTGATATCTACTATAGCCTAATTGTACAAAAATCTTAACAACCACGGTCCAGTTGGTTGTTAATTGTAAATCAATCCTAATTGGTCCGATCAGGAAAGTATGAAAATGTTGCACAATTAAATTGAAAAAGAAAACAACTTTATTAAAGAACTCAGGAATTCATAATCATTACATATTCAAATCAGGGACCCCCCTAGCATTGGGGGGTTTAGCCGTTCATATTGTTCAAAAGAATTACAAAAATATAAAGATTAAACAATACAGATAAATGATGAACTTTGATCTTCAATCGCTGCGGCTCATAAAAAATCTATGGTCTTGAAGAATCTCATATGTTGCTCTCTTCAATACTATATTCTTCGTCTAGCCAAAATTCCTAGTTTTCATCGTGTAAACTTGGCTAAATAGTGAACAATCTATTTGTCTCGATCCAAAATGCCCATCTGGGTTCCAAATCATGAAAAATCATAAAAACACTTAAAATCAGCATCACTGGTCGACACGCCTGTGTCAGGCGACACGACCGCCCGTGTCAGCCCCTGTGTTCCATGTTTTACATGTCTCCCCCCTGACACGGCCCATGTCAGGTGACACGGCCACCCGTGTTAGGGCTCTTGTAGCATTTCCTCCAAAACTTTGAATTATGCACTTTTTCTGCTCTGATTTATCCTATTTTATTCTTCTAAACTTGAAAACACTAAAATACAAAACCAAATCATAATATGCGATAAAACGAAATAAAACCACGTTAAGTAAAATTAACGATAACTAAAATAACTTCTAAATATTTGTATAAAAACCACTGATCAAACTCCCCCAAACTTAAATCGTTGCTTGACCTCAAGTGACCATTACAATAACTCATGAAAATCACAGCATCTCAGTATTCATACGTGAGACATCCGTTCAAATTGATCAAAAAGAAGTCCTTCCGATGTTCAGATGACGTGAAGAGTTTGTGTAGGACCCTTTAAACCTCGAGCTTTCTCTTCAGATACCTCTCTAACTATCCTTTGTACTTAAGTCTTTTTCCAATTTCCCCCTTTTTCATTCGGACAATCAAATTAAGGAACTGAGAATTTTTTCTGATCATCACACATACAAGACTAATCAAGAAATTTTTTGTTCATGCACCAAATAAGAGCTTTTTCTCCTTTTTAAATTCAGATGAAATTTTCAAAACTTTCTAGTTTATATATTGTCCTTTATGGACAATGTTTGGGGATCAACCCCCTTTGGGTTGAATAACCTGGTGAGGGCTACCCAACTCAGCGAGCCAGTTGCCTTTTACCGCCTTTTCATCATTTAGTGCAAGATTTGTTTATTTCTCAACCAATCATACCTGCATGTGAATCTATATTATGCTAGAATATAAAGATAAACTACTCAAGGAGTACTTCTCAAGATTCAAGCATTATGGTACAACTCTACATGTTAGACTCGTATCAGTCACGTTATTCTGAACTTCCTACCTCGAACAATCATCCCTTTGTCTCTATATACTATTCTTGATCTCTATGAAATACAAATTCTTGAGCAAAACAACACAAAAATTTGGTCCAATTTGGGAAGAACTTAAACTCGTGGATTTACACCGCAATTAGCAAAGCACCAACAAAATAACTCGAAAAGAAAAGCAGTAACCCCCCCCCCCCCCCCCCCCCCCCGCCTAAAAAAACTTGAACTAAACATTGACCCTAATGTTTCAGAACAAGCTCAAGAAGGTGACTCAAAGAGGGTAATATGACACCAGTTGCTACCTCCTAGCTTTCACCGGTAAGGCTTCCTTTTTATTACCTATAGACAAAATGAAATAAACACAAAAAGAAAAACTAAGTTATTAAAAACGTGGGTTGCCTCCCACGAAGCGCTTCGTTTAACATCGTATGGCTCGATGATTCATCCCCTTATGGGGGTACTTCCTCTTCCATACCTTGTTGCTTGTCCTTTCCGTAACCCATAACTCATTCAGATCAAAAGTATCAACCCCTTTGTGCTTTCAGCCACTTCCAACTTCCATCTTCTCAGGTTGGTGTTCCTTCTTATTTCTTTTCTTTCCTTCTTGACTGAGCTTAGGAATTTTTATTGATCCCACCTGAGAGATTTTTCCTGAGACTTCTTCTAGGAGTGATTTTGAATTGTTGGTTTCTCCTTCTACTTTGATTATTTCATCTGGAGATTTATTATTTCCACCCGCACCTTGCTTCTTGATTTCCAACACCTTCAAGGTTATCTCCTAATCAAATGATTTCAGTGTCAGATTACTTGTCTCGATATCAAAATTGCATCGACTAGTAAGCAAAAAGGGTCGACCAAGAATGATAGGAGTATCTTCATCTTCAGGAATGTCTATGATCTGGAAATCTACTGGAAAAACAAAATTGTCAATTTCCATCAATACATCTCCAGCTATCCCATATGACTTCTTGATGGTGTGATCAACAAATTTCAATTTTGTCCCACTCTCAATACCCAGCTTTTTTAAAATAGACAATGGCAACAAACTCACTAGAATCATAATCAATTATAACCCTCTGGAATTTTTTGTCTTTTATGGTGCACGGTGTTGTACCCCAAAATTTTCCCTCTCATTCTTAAGACAAAATGGTTCAAGATACCACCTCATGCTCATGAAGGTCTCAAACACTCAAGACTCGTCAAGGATTGATCAGATGGACTATCCTCCTAAGCAACCAACCTACAACTAGGGTTTTGTTTTTCTCAAGGTAAATTGGACTTTTAATGCCTCAAGTGGATTTCATGGTTTCTCATATGTATTAAGGTACCCTCATACCAAATTTCAAGCCTTGTTTCACAAATTTGCTTAGTCAATTAGCCAGATGATTGAAAATCAATTGTATTGGAAAAAAAGTCAACTTTGACCAATCTATAGTCAAACTTCAAGATTTTTGGTCAACGTCGATATTTTAAAGTTAAATTCATCATTTGATCAAGGGTTGACCATGATTCATCAAGAAAACTCAAGATTCATCAAAAGTCAAAAGTTACTAAATTAGGGTTTTCTTAAGGAGAAGTCAACTGAAATTTGACCAAGCATAACTTTCACATACTTCATCAGAAATTTCTCAACCAAATCCTATCTTGAATGAAATTCAATTCTCTACAACTTTTTCTCTTTAAGATCAAGGCCAAAAATGCTTCATTTGAGATATATGAGCCAATACATTACAGGTCATTTTAAAAGTAAACAAAAAGACATTTTTTTCAAAGCAATTTACATCAATTTAAAGATTTCAAATGAAAAAATGACCAACATTAAAGTTGTAGGAGACAACTTGAGGTTTCCAAAAAGTTGAAGATCTTCTTTATATGACAAAAATTGAGAGAGTTGTGATTGGTGCAAGTTGAGCAATTTTGAGAAAATGCATGAAGTCCACTTTGAGCAAAATTGAATTTTTGGGCTAATGGGCCTAAGTTTGTAGGTCTAATTGTGTTCATGATCTCATATTAGACCTCTAAATCCACTCACATGTTTTTTATGATTTTTATTTCTTTTATTTCTTTTATTTGGATTTTATTCATTTAAATCCAAAATAAATCAAATAAAATATATAACTAATGGAATTATGGTTGTAGGCTTTGTTTTAATCATTTTGGAGGCCCAAAAATCTACCTTGGAGCTGAAGAAATCATGTGGTCTATATTTTAAACAAATCTTCATTGGTTTTGGAAGATTTCAACTTATTTTCAAACAAAAATAAAGATATGATTTCATGAGATGTCCAAGCGCACCACTTGACCTGATCTTCTCTCCTATAAATACATAACATGTTCAAACATCAAAAAACACGCATGCTGGCTCTCAAGAAGAACCCTAAAATCTTCAAATTTTCAAGAAACTAGGGAAAACTCAAACTCTTATCTCCATCCGTTTTCAGTCTATTCCAAGCATCAAGCAAGCTCCCTGAAGACTCCAGGAACTCATTCCAATCATCCTTGAAGCTTAAAGCACGCCAGAATAGCTCCCTCGACTGCACCAATTTGGTAATATTCCTTGAATTCAAACTTTTAATTCATGCAATTTAAATGAATTTGATGTATACATTCATGTTCATATTAACGTGTAGAACTTTTTTGACGTATTACTTGTGAGGTTTGACGCAGAAATAGAGATCTGTCATTGTTAGGGCAGTATAAAATATTTTCTTCGAAACTTACTCTACAAGAATTTCTAGGTCAAACCAATGCTTCCATTGGATTCTCATGGGTCAAATTAGGGGAATAGGATCCCTGTTATGATCCAACTCACACGTTTTTGCAGGGTTTTCAAAAATCTCCTCACCGAAGAAGATGATCGGAGCTAGGGCTTCAGTGCTGTTGTACCCCAATTTTTGCCCCTAAGATTCCTCTATCATATCATATCAACTCGATCATAACAAGATCACATTAGGGTTGGTTCTTCCTCTTTTTTCCTATCTTTAAGTTTGCTCTTGAGGAATCTCCAAGCACCTTGGTTGTGTATTTTGTATATGTGTTGTTGACTAACTTCTAATCAAAATACAAAAAATATTTGTCTTTGTCTTTGTATATTTTTGTTTTGTAGGTACCAAGTCGAAGCATCTGACAAATAAGGATTTATGGTATTATTTTCCTAAAATCTCTATTTGCAAAGAAAAAGAATTAAAAATTTTCACTTTTTTCACTGATGCAATCGATTGCTCTTAAAGTGCAATCGATTGCACATAGTGTATTTTGCGCCATTTTTGAAAAAAATACAATGTGCAATCGATTTGCACTGTAGTGCAATCGATTGCACAGCGTGAAAATTAAAAAAAATCAGCATTTTAAACTTTTCAAATTTTGGCTCCAATTTTCCTTCACTTTTGAAAGATGTATCATTAATTCAAATTTTAGTGCCAATCTTTCATTTTTAAAAAGAATTATCATTAATTCAAATTTTGGCTCTAATATTTGAAAGAATTATCATTAATTCAAATTTTGGCTCTAATTTTTGAAAGAGTTATCATTAATTCAAATTTTGGCTCCAAGAATCAATTACCAAATTACCACTAATCCCAATCCTAAAACTCTATAAATAGAGCTCTCATTTCATTCAAATTTCAAGCTTTTGATAGCCAGATCCACCTTGCTAAAAAATCTCTCAATTCTCTCCATCTACCAAATTCACTCAAAGCTCCATTTTCAAAAAGTTAGTAAGCTTTGCATTGAAGCTTACTAATCTTTGAGCTAAACCTTCATCCAAACACTTTTTCTTTATCAATTCTCTACATCTAAGCTTGATCAATTTATTCTTGTGGTTGAATTGAAGCAAATTCTTGAAGTTGTTTTGATAATTCTCTAGATCTACCTTTGGTAAGTTGGATAATTCATCTTTCACAATGTGATCTCTTGTTGATCTTTTGGTTTGATTCTTTGAGCATTATTTTGTGATTCCAATGGTGTTATTTTCTCATAATTTGATGGAATTTTCGTGCTCAATTGGATCCATGATCATAAGGTGTTTGATGGAAAATTTGAACAAGAAATTGGCCTTTTAAAATGCTGTTTTTGCTACTGTAACAGTGTGCAATCGATTGCAGTAACTGTGCAATCGATTGCACAGAAGCAATTTCACGCAGATTTTTGAAAACTATACTGTGTAAATCGATTTACACAATAGTTCAATCGATTTACACAGGGACAGAATGCATTTTTTTGCCTTGTTTTGGGGCAGCTTTGATCCAAAATGCTTTTTCTACTCATTCCTTTTGATTGTTGGTTTGGATTGCAATTTTAAATGTCCAATTTGTCTTTAAACTCAATGGACTTTGTCATGTAGATGAAGTTGGATAAATGTTCATCAATTCAAATCTACCTAAGAGTGAATTATTTAATTCATTTTTGGTGCTTTGGATTAATGATATGTTTAATGCTTTAATCCATCTAGAGGAGTGGTTGAATTTAAAGATGAAAGAATTTTGAAATGGTGATCCAAATTAGCTTATCATTCCCCTCCCTCTTCATCTTATCCCTTTCTTTTTTTAATTGTGCTACATGTTAAGGGATGGTGATCTCTATATCATTTATCCAAACATGAAATACATAGATTGCTATTGACCGGCCTAAAAATAGGTGTGACTTCTACATAAGTCCACTTACGGTTGCTTAACATAGCGTTAAATTTTGTCCCAATTCGAATAAATGATCATTCGTGGCCTAAACTTATGATTGCAAGCCCAAGTATGTTAATTTGATCTCTTTGATCCAATAACCTTGAGGTTCATTGTGTGGAGGCTTTGGTTCTACCAATCCTCTAATGGATCTACAACACCTTTGGTCAACGCGGATCACTTAAACATCGTTGATCATTACATGTTATCTTGTGAGAATTCCAAAATGGATGATATACTTGACAAAAAGCAAATGCAACTTGTTGTATGGAGGCTTTGGTTCTACCAATCCCCTAATGAGTTCCAAATGCAAGTTTCAAGATGGTCATCCAACTAACCACTAATTACTAACAATTAAATTTACTTTACGCTTTTATTTTCATGCTTTATGTACCATTTACTTTTAGCATTTTACATTTCATGCTATTTTCATCTTTGCTCACTTGAGCATTTACTTTTATGTCATTTTTATGTTGCTCACTTGAGCTTTTCTTTCTTTTTAAAGACACCTAATAATCAACATGAACCATAAAAATCATTAATGATACTTGGACTACATGGTTACTATCCTTTGCATTATGGAGTGATGGACTTCTTGGACTTAGGATTAGAGACCTTGGCCTATCTTGGAGACTTTGTGACTTTATTTGATATTTTGTCTGGAGTTCTTGAGGTTTACCTCAAGACATTGGGTCGTTTGTTTGTTTTGTGTGCAGGTTATTGAGATTACGATCTTTGTTTGTAATCTGGAATTCACCCGTATACAGCCGTTACTCTGCCCAATTTTTGCAAAGACTTAAAACACTTGAAGTTTGGTTCTCTCAAGAGGTCTAGTATCTTTGCTTGCTTGGTTTCAATCCGAAGAATTGGAATTCTATATTGACTCATAATGTCAAGTATTGGCTTCTTGTTGGTTAGATGGTTCTTATCCCTAGCTTTTACCTTATACTTTAGGATAGCCTCTTCTTCTCCTCCCATCTTCTTTAATTTCAAAAATCTTCTCCCTCCTTTTAAAAAAAAACTCTTCTTGTTTTGAAACTTGAAACATTTTCATAATAAACTTGGACTTAGGTCCATGCATCTTCGAAACATTTTCATAAATAAATTTCAATCAATTTAATAATACCTTGACCTTTTCTGTGAGAAGACTAAAAGTCAATCAATCTCATTTCAAACCATTTTGCCACTTTGGCTTTTATCTTTAAACTTTTCTCAAAAGATTAGACTCTTGTCAATCCTTGTAGTGATGCAAACAACTATACTTCTATAATATGTAGTGAAGTGAGATATTTTCCACTTGGGTGTTGAGTGAGGCATTGTTGATTTTAAAATCCAAGCCATATCCTCCACTTTGAGATGATGCAAATTCTCCTTTCTCATGATTGTGGGTAGTAAGTATGTTTTTTCACACGGACAATTGCGATGATGTCTTATCTCATAAAATCAACCAACACACTTGTGTTTCAAATTTTTAAAAGAGGAACTACGTGTACCTTGATCCCCTATTTCACGAAAGGTGGTACGTAGGCACTAAAGGTTCGCAACCGCGGCGGGTGCAAAAATCATAAAAATATTTCTTTTCTCACCTCCACCATCCATTTTATATACAACACATTTTTATAGCCAAAATATACAGATTTTTCAAAGAGGTTCCTGCGGAGTACCGTAGATGTTTAGGGTGCTAATGACTTCCCTTTGCATAACCAACCCCCTTACCTTGAATCTTTCCCCCTCTTTTTGGGTTATTCGCTCTTTTCCCATTCCTTTGGAAATAATAAAGCGCGGTGGCAATTTTTATTTTGATTTGTATAAAGTCTAGTTAATCCAATGGCTTAGTCTTGCACATTTCTACCGCCACATAAAAAATGGCGACTTCAGTGGGGAAAGATTGACCTCTTGCTGGTCCATCTCTAAGTGGGTTAAACCTATCTTTGTTTATATCTGTATATGTGCTATTGTTGTTTATGTGTTATATTTTTGTATATATGTTTGTCTGGATTTTCCTGGTTTACAGGGTGCTTGGTGATTACTCATAAGTCCTATACCCGGACTTGGGCAAACTTTAAGATAGGACGGGCGGTATAGTCATGTTAACTTTGAGGGAGTAATCCCAAAAAAGGAGGCATGAGATCCCCCACTCAATGGAGGCCCCTTTGACTATAGTGTCGTTTACCGAGTAATCGGGAAGACGTACTGCTTTCGACCTGGGAGCCTGCCGAAGCTGAGGACCGTAGATTACCTAACGCCTCTTGGCCTTTTAGGTGTAGTGCGGAAGCTATAACGGAGTAATTCGGAAGTAGTTGTCATGCGATACTACGCTTGGACGAGTCTTTCTTGAGAATATTACTAATTACCGAGTTAATCGGGAAGTTGGTAATATCCGAAGGAAGGATGTAGACTCTGAGAACCTCTAGAACCTTGTTCGGAAGGTGATAAATTTTTAGACCAATACCTTATGGGTAGTACCTTCGACCTCATGCTCGTGACGTTGAACCTATGAACCCTATATGTGTGATCTTGTGTGTGATTGTTGCATCATGCATCCATGCACTCATAAGAATCTTTTGAAAAAACAATATTTCAAGGGATTTAAAGGTTGACTATTTGTGGATATCTCAGGTACTTTTAAACCATAGATTCTGGAAAGAGAAAGACCGGGAAATACAGTTTCAAGGATCCTAAGATAGATGAGTTGGTCAGTCTAATTCCCGAGATCGAGTGTTCTGCAGACTTTCGGAAGAAGTATGGATCCATTATTCCTCTCATGAAGCTGAAGATGAAGGAGGGTTTTCTCTCAACTTTGGTCCAGTTCTATGATCCGGTGTATCACTTCTTTACTTTTCCCGATTATCAGTTGATGCCAACACTGGAAGAGTATTCCTATCTATTGGATTTACCTATTACCGATCGTGTTCCTTTTACTGGTTTGGAGGGTGAGCCAAAACCACATGAGATTGCTGCTTTGATTCATCTGGGGAAGTCTGAGGTGGAAGCTCATATGACTACCAAAGGAGGGATTAGAGGATTACTAGCTCAATTCTTATTGGAGAAAGCTCGTTACTTTGCCAGGATTAAGAGTACGGTTGCTTTTGAGGCCATCTTTGCTTTACTCGCCTATGGATTATTCTTATTTCCTAATATGGACAAGTTTGTCGACATTAACACTATCAAGATTTTCATGATTGGAAACCCGGTTCCTACACTGTTGGGTGATGCTTATTACTCTGTTCATCTTCGGAATTCTTATCATGGGGGAATGATTATCTGTTGCACACCTTTGTTGTATCGGTGGTTTACCTCTCATATGCCTCAGTCTGACGCTTTTGGGATGTCAAGAAGGAACCCCGTTGGGCTGCTAAGATCATGGCACTTACTCAATCGGATATTGATTGGTATCATCGAGCTTACCAGGATGCGGAGATTATTGATAGTTATGGTAGTTTCTCCAATGTGCCTCTTCTTGGTACAAAGGGAGGAATTAACTATAACCCTGTTCTTGCACGACGACAACTTGGTTATCCGATGAGGGATAAACCGAACAATATTCATCTGAGTAGTTTCTTTCTGATGGAAGGAGAAGACCACAGGGAAGCTAGGGAGCAGATTGCGAAGGCCTAGCGTCACATTCATAAGAAGAGTAGGAAGGATTTGGGACCTAGGGGTGTTGTTTCTTTGGAGCCATATCTTCAGTGGGTCCGATCGAGAGCCATTCAGTTGAAGATGTCGTATACTCGGGAGACACCCATGCCTGATTTGTTTGTGAAGACCACTCCTCCCTTATTAGATGATCTAGAAGAGTTGCAGCTTGCTTTGGTTAGGATGCAACAGGAAAGGGATGCTTGGAAGAACAAGTTCCAGACTTTAGAGAGTTCCTACAGAGCAGACCTGAAGGAGAGAGATAATTTGATCGAGATCCTTGAGAGTCGAGCAGTAGAGTCTATGGAGAGGCAAGGAGATTTATTTTCTCCTAAGCCTCAAACAGGTGCAGTTTGTTCACTTCCTGATTCATATGATTGGAAGGAGGTTGCCATCAGACATGTGGAAGAAAACCAGAGGTTGAGAGCTCAGATTGCCAGGCTCACAGGGAAGCGCATTCGTACAGATTGATCTCTATCAGTTCCTTTTCTCAGGATTTTAGATTGTATTTTCATCTTGTACTTGGGATCATTGAAACTTGTAACCCATTTCGAAGTTATTATAATAAAAGTTTTCAGTATTTCAAATGCGTTGTTATTTTGATGTTTGCAATATGTCTGTAAATCTTAAATCCCTTGAAATATTAAATGATAAAATAATAATAATCATATAGATTGCATATCATGCATCATATTGCACATGTTTTTGCATTTGTTATGCATATCCAGGTGCCTTACCCAGCTTCTTTACTTCATTCAGCAAGCTGACTCATCACTACAACACTCGGGCTAATTTCAAAAAGAAGATGGACAACTTAGAACAGGATAATTGCGAGCTGCGCGAAGAAGTTTCTACTTTGAAGGCTGGCTTGGCCAACTTGACTACTCTGATGGAAGCTCTGGTGGTTGCTCAGGATCAACCACCGAGTGTTCAACCTCAACCAACAAGGGCAAGTACTGAAGTTCTGACTGTTCCTGTATCCGCTACTCCGGTTGTTGTTCAAAACCGTATGCCTCAGGGTTATCCGTGGGGAATACCAGAGAATTTTGCACCTGAAGGTTTCAATCTGGGTCCTCAAGATGCTCCAGTGGTTCTAAATGTTGTTACTCCTGCACCTCCTGTGGTGCATACTATTCCTGCTGCACCTCCTTCGGTGAATTTGGTTCCGTTTGTTAATGAAGATGTGTGTCTTCCTTTCCCTCCGCCGAGTGAAGGCTTGGGTCTTTATGACAGAATGGATGATTTCCAAGAGCAGTTTGATAGAATGAAAAGAGAGATGAAGGCTCTTAGGGGAAAAGAGTTGTTCGGGCAGAATGTGAATGAGTTGTGTTTGGTCCCGAATGTTAAAGTGTCTGCTAAGTTCAAGGTCACGGAATTTAAGAAGTACAAGGGCAACACTTGCCCTCGTGCTCATTTGGTCATGTATGTGAGAAGGATGTCTACCCATACTGATGATCAGCGTCTGCTGATTCATTTTTTCCAAGATAGTCTGACCATTGCTGCATTTAAATGGTACATGAGTTTAGACAGCGTCAACATCCATACTTTTAATGATTTGGGAGAAGCATTCATCAAACAGTACAAGTACAATGTGGACATGGCGCCGGACTGTGACCAACTTAGGGCCATGGTTCAAAAAGACAGAGAATCATTCAAAGAGTATGCATAGAGATGGCGCAAAGTGGCTGCATAAGTGATTCCGCCCATGGAAGAGAAAGAAATGACCAAGATTTTTCTAAAGACGCTAGGAGCTTTCTACTACGAAAGAATTGTAGCAAGTGCCCCAGGTGATTTTACAGAGATGGTAGGAATGGGTGTCCGCCTAGAAGAGGCAGTAAGAGAAGGCCGTTTGACAAAGGGTGAAGGATTTGGAGGTGTGAAGAAGCCATCTTACGGGTTTACAAAGAAGAAAAAGGGGGATACAAATGTTGTTATGCAAGAGAGAAAGGTAAACGCTCCTAGAAGGAATTATCAGCGTCATTAGCAAGTCGCCTCAGTTACTCCTGTTATGAATGCCGCTCCAACTACCGTTGCTTATTAGAGACCATCCCAGCAGGGAAATCAAGGGTATAATCAGAGAAGGGAGAACTATGATCCTATTCCCATGAGATATGCAGAGCTATTACCAGCATTGGTTCAGAAGAAGTTGGTCCAAACACGACCACCTCCCGTTGTACCATCACCATTGTCGTGGTATTACGAAGCAGACCAGACGTTTGCCTTTCATCAGGGAGCACCAGGGCATAGTGTTGAGAATTGTTATCCTTTGAGGACTGAAGTGCAGAGGTTGGTAAAGTCTGGAATTTTATCTTTCAAAGACGTGGGACCTAATGTGAAAGGAAATCCTCTACCCAAGCACGGGGGAGTGAATGCTGTAAATATGGTGGCCGGTTGTCCAGGCGACTTTCGAATTTTTGACATTAATCTGGTTAGAGGGGATTTGGTGAAGATGCATGCAGACCTCTGTGAATTCAGTTATTATACGCATGACCATACCGGTTGTGCCGTTTGCAGTACAGATATACAGGGTTGCGAGAAGATAAATGTTGATTTGCAGGAGATGATGGATGAAGGTTTAATCCATATAATCAGGCCTAGGGCAGAATATGAAGAGGAAGTGAATATGGTTTCTGGATGTCCGGGTGAATTCAGAATTTTTGATGTGGATCATTTGAATGAGGATCTAGTGCAGTTACATGCTACCTTCTGCCATACTGCTGGTCAGGTGGAACACTAATATGGATCTTGCATAATTTGTTGTCGAAATCCCAGAGGATGTTCTGTTGTGAGGGAAGATGTTCAGTTGTTGTTAGACAATGGAACCATCAAGATCACAGGTCAGAGAGATGATTATCATGAGATTGATATGGTTGAAGTCTGTTTGATGGAAGAGTCAGAGGAAGAGTATGCCTCTGCAGATGAGTTTTTCTCTTCAGACGAAGATTTGTTTGCCAGAAATGAATTTTTGATGGCTGATTGTGTTGAGGAAGGGGTGAATGTCATTGTACCTTTTTTTGGTGCACCCGCTCATCTTGAGGTGGAGTACCATAGCAAACCAGTTGTTGCCCCATTGGTAATTAGTCTGCCAGGTCATGTTCCCTATGAATCAGATAAGGTTGTGCCTTACAAATACAACGCTACGATATTAGAAGATGGGGTGGAGATTCCCATCCAGCCGATGCCAGATGTTGGAAATATAGCTGATAATAGCAGAGTGACCCGTAGTGGTCGTGTATTTGCGCCGGTCATTCGAAGAGATGTTGTTGCAGGAAAGAAGATTGCTGAGAATGATGAGCCTAAGAAGTCTGCAGGAGGGACTAGTGGAGCTACATTAGAGAAAGAAGTGGATGATATCTTGAAGATAATTAAGATGAGCAATTACAAAATTGTAGATCAGCTATTGCAAACTCCTTCAAAGATATCTATTCTAGCCTTATTGATGAATTCCTCTGCTCATAGAGAATCGCTGATGAGAGTACTAGACCAAGCTTTTGTAGAGAATGACATGCCATTAGATCAATTCAGCAGCGTAATTAGAAACATTACGTCATGTAACAATTTGAGCTTTTGTGATGATGAGTTACCAGATGAAGGAAGGAATCACAACTTGGCCCTCCACATATCCATGAACTGTAAGAATGATTCGCTGTCCAATGTGCTAATTGATAACAGATCCGCGCTGAATGTCATACCCAGAAGTACCCTCTTGAAGTTAAAGTATCAAGGAACATCTATGCGCTCGAGTGGCATCATTGTGAAGGCTTTTGATGGGTCGAGGAAATCTGTCATCGGTGAAGTGGACCTGCCCATCCATATAGGACCACATTTGTTCTTGATAACCTTCCAGGTTATGTATATTATTCCCGCATATAGTTGTTCCCTTGGACGACCATGGATACACGAAGCAGGGGCTATCACTTCAACTCTGCATCAGAAGCTAAAATTTGTGCGTGAAGGGAAGGTAGTGATCATAAATGGGGAGCAGGCGTTATTGATATCCCATCTATCCTCTTTCAAAATTGTAGAAGCGGATGAGGCTGCTATTGGAACCCAGTTCCAAGCCCTATCCATTGACAACATAAGGAGGAATGAGAATTCTGTAGTTTCCCTGAAGGACGCGCAACAGGTTGTGCGCAATGATCATAATGCAGTTTGGGGACGACTGGTGGATCCACCCGTGAACAAGAACAGAACTGGTTTGGGTTTTTCTTCGAAGAATGGAAAAGGAGAAAGTTTGAAGTAAAAGTCTCCTGTGAACAGTTATCATGATGTTTTCCACGGCGGAGGCTACCTCCATCCAATTGGTTCTGGAATCAATGTTGTTGAAGAAGATGAAGCAGAGCAGGAAGTACCGAATTTTGTGACGCATGGAGTCCGAGTTCAGAACTGGGTCACCATTGATGTTCCTTCTTGCATACATATTTCAAAGTAATTTGTTTTGTTAATCTGTTTCTTTCTTTGAAAAGCTTTCACTCTGCCCAAGGTGAAAGTATTGTATGGGCTTATCCGTTTGCTTTGATTTTTAAGATCACTAATAAAAGTTGTCTTTGCTTCCAAAAATATGTCTTTATTTTCTGCTTTTTCTTGGGAAATGGTAATCAAATAAAAAACCCTTTCAAAATAAATGATAACTGAAAATTAATCTGCATGATCACTTGTTATATGTGTCAGTTTCTAAAAGCAATCATAAATCATATGTGCAGATTAATTAAAAAACCCGTTGAATACAATGACCCTGCACCCTCTCCCAACTTTGAATGTCCTGTGTTTGGGGCTGAAGAAGAAGATTATGATGAGATTCCAGAAGAGGTCTCACGGTTGCTTGAGCACGAGGATAATACCATTCAGCCATATAAGGAGCCTTTGGAAGTGATTAATTTGGGTTCAGAAGAAGATCTGAAAGAGATTAAGATTGGAGCATTGTTGCATCTTGATGTGAAGAGCGGGTTGATTGAGCTGTTGAAAGAGTATGTGGATATTTTTGCTTGGTCTTATCAAGACATGCCTGGTCTAGATACAGACATTGTTGAGCATCATTTGCCATTGAAGCCAGAGTGTCCGCCAGTTAAACAAAAGTTGAGAAGAACCCACCCAGATATGGCAGTAAAGATCAAAGAGGAGGTCCTAAAGCAGATTAATGCTGGTTTTCTTGTGACGTCAGTGTATCCTCAATGGATTGCCAATATTGTCCCAGTACCGAAAAAAGACGGAAAAGTCTGCATGTGCGTAGATTACAGAGATCTAAATAAAGCTAGTCCAAAAGATGATTTTCCATTGCCTCACATTGATATGTTAGTGGATAGCACAGCAAAATTCAAAGTATTCTCGTTCATGGACGGATTTTCCGGGTATAATCAAATAAGAATGGCTCCAGAGGACATGGAAAAAACAACGTTTATCACACCCTGGGGAACATTCTATTACAGAGTGATGCCCTTCGGGTTGAAGAACGCTGGTGCAACGTACCAGAGGGTTATGACAACCCTATTCCATGATCTGATGCACAAGGAAATTGAAGTATATGTTGATGATATGATTGCCAAATCCCAAACTGAAGAAGGGCATATAAAAGATTTGTTGAAGTTGTTTCAGCGTTTGAGGAAGTTTCGTCTCCACTTGAATCCAAATAAATGTACCTTCAGAGTTAGATCGGGGAAATTGTTGGGTTTTATTGTTATCCAGAAAGGAATTGAAGTTGATCCTGATAAAGTCAGAGCAATTCAAGAAATGCCAGCACCAAGAACTGAAAAGTAAGTCAGGGGTTTCCTCGGGCGTTTGAATTATATTTCCAGATTCATTTCCCACATGACTGCAAAGTGTGAACCGATCTTTAAGTTGTTAAAGAAAGATAAAGGTTGTGTATGGACGGATGACTGCCAAAGGGCATTTGAGAGTATTAAAGAGTATCTGCGTGAACCTCTTATCTTGCTCCCTCCTGTAGAAGGAAGACCGCTGATTATGTATCTAATGGTGTTAGATAAATCCATGGGTTGTATTCTGGGACAACGGGATGAAACGGGAAAGAAAGAGTTCGCCATTTATTATCTCAGCAAAAAG
The DNA here is from genome assembly GCA_948472305.1 of Vicia faba. Lineage (NCBI taxonomy): Eukaryota > Viridiplantae > Streptophyta > Magnoliopsida > Fabales > Fabaceae > Vicia > Vicia faba. The sequence continues at coordinate 806,914,384 of OX451741.1, forward strand.
TTCACTGATTGTGAGTTACGGTATTCCATGCTAGAAAAGACATGTTGTGCTTTGGCCTGGGCGGCAAAGCGTTTGCGGCAGTATATGTTGAATCATACCACTTGGTTGATCTCCAAAATGGATCCAATCAAGTATATTTTTGAGAAGCCTGCTCTTATGGAGAGAATTGCCCGCTGGCAGATGTTGTTGTCTGAATATGATATTGAGTAACGCACTCAAAAAGCTATTAAATGTAGTGTGTTAGCAGATTACCTTGCTCACCAACCGGTGGAAGATCATCAGTCTGCAGAATTTGAATTCCCTTATGAGGATGTGATGTTCTTAAAAGTGAAAGATTGTGATGAACCATTGCATGAGGAAGGCCCTGACCCTGAATCTCATTGGAGTATGATTTTTGATGGAGTGGTGAATGCTTATGGTAAAGGAATTGGTGTTGTGATTGTCACTTCTCATGGATCGCACATTCCTTTTACTGCGAGGCTAACATTTGATTGCACTAATAATATGGCGGAATATGAGGCTTGCATCATGGGTCTTGAGGAAGCTATTGATCTCAGAATCAAAATTCTAGATGTGTATGGTGATTCAGCTTTGGTAATAAATCAGATTAAAGGAGAATAGGATACTCGTCACCCTGGCTTGATCCCTTACAAAGATTATGCTAGAAGATTGCTACCCTTCTTCAATAAAGTTAAATTCCATCACATCCCTAGAGATGAAAATCAAATGGCGGATGCTCTGGCAACTCTGGCTTCAATGTATCAAGTGAATTCTTGGAATGATATACCCCGTATTACAGTTCGACGGCTGGATAGGCCCGCTCATGTGTTTGCGACAGAGGAGGTAGCAGATGAAAAACCTTGGTATTATGATATCAAGCATTTTCTTCAGACTCAGGAATACCCGATTGGTGCATCGAGGAAAGATAGAAAGACATTGAGAAGATTGGCAGACAGTTTCTTCCTCAGTGAAAATGTGCTATACAAGAGAAATTATGACATGGTCTTGCTCAGCTGCGTGGATAGACATGAAGCAGACATGTTGATGCATGAGATTCATGAAGGTTCATTTGGCACTCATGCTAATGGACATTCGATGTCTAAAAAGATGCTAAGGGCAGGTTACTATTGGTTGACAATGGAATCTGATTGTTCCAAATTTGCAAAGAAGTGCCATAAATGCCAGATTTATGCAGATAAGATCCATGTGCCTCTGACACTTCTCAATGTAATTTCCTCCCCATGGCCTTTCTCTATGTGGGGTATTGACATGATCGGGATGATAGAACCCAAAGCTTCGAATGGACACCATTTCATTTTGGTAGCGATTGACTACTTTACCAAATGGGTAGAGGCTGCTTCTTATGCCAATGTTACCAAACAAGTGGTTGTGCGTTTCATCAAAAATAATCTGATATGCCAGTATGGTGTGCCGAGTAGAATCATCACTGACAATGGCTCAAATTTGAACAACAAAATGATGACAGAACTGTGTGAAGAATTCAAGATTGTCCATCACAATTCGTCTCCATACAGGCCAAAGATGAATGGGGCTGTTGAGGCAGCTAATAAGAATATCAAGAGAATTATCCAGAAAATGGTTATTACTTATAAGGATTGGCATGAAATTCTCCCTTTTGCTCTGCATAGATATCGAACATCTGTCCGCACTTCAACAGGAGCAACCCCTTTCTCCCTGGTATATGGAATGGAAGTTGTACTACCTGTTGAGGTAGAGATTCCCTCATTGTGTGTGATAATGGAAGTCAAGTTGACAGAGGCTGAATGGGTCCAGAACAGGTTTGACCAATTAAATTTGATTGAAGAGAAGAGGATGATAGCTTTATGTCATGGGCAGTTATATCAGAAAAGAATGAAGAAAGTATTTGATAAAAAGGTCAAACCTCGTGAATTCAGAGAAGGCGACCTCGTTCTCAGGAAGATCATGTCTTTTAACACTGATTCTAGGGGCAAGTGGACTCCTAATTTTGAAGGCCCGTATGTTGTCAAGAAAGCCTTCTCTGGTGGTGCATTAATTCTTGAAACTATGTATGGCAAGGAGTTCCCACATCCCATGAATGCTGACGCAGTCAAGAAATACTTTGCCTAAAGAAATAAAAGAACAACTCGCTAAGTTGAAAACTCGAAAGGGCAGCTTAGGCAAAAAGGAGCGTCTCGGTAGGCTGAAAACCCGAAAGGGCGGTCTAGGCAAAAATTAGAGACATAAACAGAATAAATTTCCCGCTAAGTTGAAAACCCGCAAGGGCAGCTTAGGCAAAAGTTAGGGATTTTTATTGGCAAGTAACTACGTCAGACAAGACTTGATCGTTGAAGCAACAATCTTCTCGGATCCTCACCATACTTCAACAAAAGCTACTGCTCAGGACTTCAAAAGTTGTTAGGGGAATGGTGGTCATTGTATCTCAATGTATCTTTTCCATTATATATTACCATTTCCCAAACTTTGTAATTATCCATGGAGTCTCGCCATTCGCAGACTACCATTCTATTAATAAAATTCGAGCTTTTGCCCAATTCTTTGTGTTATTATTTGTATTTAGCTTGCAAAGGCTTCATTTATTACTGATAATAACTTTCAAAGCAAAAAGATTAAAAAAACAAAATTGATTTTTCAAAAAGAAAGACATCTTTACAATTCAATTTACTTTGGGATTTGTGATGAAACAATGACAACAAAAATGGCGATCCCTAGAATGAACAAACTCCGGTTGTTTTAAGAATATTTACTTCCTTCGTGAAGGTTTTTCTCAGGTCATCTTGTTGGTATATGCGCAATCTTTGTGTGTTTCTCAGATAATTAAAGACGATACCAGTTGGCGTAAGGTACAGTATTAGGTTTGTGATCCCATGATCCTCGGCCAAGTCTTGGTTCGCTTTTGATTTTGGGTTTGCATGGTCAGAAGCCTCTGTCCCAGGTTCCCCAGCGAAGTTTTCCCTCATATGATGAAAGGTTTTATTCCCTTGGTGTGCTAAGATATCGCTCTTTTTGCAGTATTGGCATTAGTGTTGACTTCTTGATTTCCCAGGAAGACTACACCAGGGCATCTTTTGTTGGAATAGGTTTGGTTGATATGAAGACTCAATCCAGTATTTTCCAGTGAAGGCCTTGTTTATTTGATAGAAGTCCTTTTTCCCCAGTGAAGAACGTATCTTGGTTTCCCCTCGATGATGTGGTGTCGACCTCCCCAATGAAGTCAGCATGAAGTACCCGGTAGAGGTCTCGATGATGAAGTATTGTCTCCCTTAGTGAAGTCCGTATGTTTTTCTTCCTTCAAAGTGGGCCTGATTTCCCCAGTGAATGTTTTGACAATTTGGTTTCCATTTGCCCTATTCACAATCAGTATCGAAATCCCCAGTAGGAGTATGGACTGTGAAACATTTGTTTTCCCCATGGAAGTCTGTGTGTTATTCCCTGGGAAGGTTATCTCAGGGCATCTCTTGTTGGAATGAGTATTCATGATGAAAAGTTTTCAATCCTCAGTTTTTTTTCTCCAGGGAAGTGGGTTTGAATTCCTCAGTGAGGTTTGGTTGTCTCGGTGTCAGTCTGCTTTATTTGAGACTAGTTTTGCAATCTTCAGTAGGCACGTTGTTTTTGGAAAACTGGTTTCTCCGATGAAAACGGAAGAAAGATGTTCTATCCCGGTATCTGTTTGATTTAGCTACATCCGGATTATGTTTCTCCTCAGTGAAGTTAGGACAGACAATAGGTTTGGTTTCCGCAGTTGCTTTTACCTTTCTTGGATTGATCTTTCTGGTTGAAGTTTAGACCAATGTTGTTAGTACCTCAGGCAGTTTTATTCGATTATGTATCCTTTTACCAGCATATGCACGATATCACTCATACATTCATACATGCATCATGCATTGTTACAAATCATTTTTTATTGACATTGTGTTCAAACCTTCCTGCAGCGCTCCTTGCTTAGTTGGATTTGGTTTTCCCTCTTGAGTTTATTTCTCAAAGGATGTATCTTCTTTGGCCGTCTTGCTCCAGTTTGTTTCTAATTGGATTCGTGGTTGCATGACAATATTATTTACTCTGGATTTCTGAGGACTTTGAGCTTTGATTTGTGCATTTATTTTGCACGAGAAGACTTTATCTCTTCAGTAGGAATAATGTGGCATTTCCCCAGGAAATCATATCTCATTTCCCCATGAAGTCATATCTCATTTCCTCAGGAAGTCATATTTATCTCCCCAGGAAGCCATATTTCTATCCCCAGGAAGTCATATCTCTTTCCCCGGGAAGCCACATTTCTATCCCCAGAAAGTCGTTTCTTTTTTGCAATCCTCCGTGATAACAAGCAACAGGTATCTTTGTTTGAGCAACTCGTGCTTCCCTGTACAAGTCGATGTAACTTTTTTTACTATTTCCTCTATGAGTGGTTAGCTTGCAGTATGTTGTCCGTTTACGCCAGTGGATGGCAAGACTTTCAAATTCACATAAATTGCTCGTTGTGAAATCTTTGCAAGTGGAAGTCTCTTTATTTGAGACAGCTTACATATTACCCTTTCCAGGCGGAATTCCTTGTTTAAGGAAGAAGTTAAGACCCGTTCTAGGTGAAACACCAGAAGTTTGGGGAACATATGATATTTTCAAAATCTACCTTCAGTGAACGTTGGTAGTGCACCGGCAGTGAACGTCGGTGTTTCTTATCTTTTTGCTATCATCAGTGAATGGTGGTGGTTCCTCGTCAATGAACGGTGATGGTATGATATTTTCAAAATCTACCTTCAGTGAACGTTGGTAGTGCATCGGCAGTGAACATCGATGTTTCTTATCTTTTTGCTATCATTAGTGAACGGTGGTGGTTCCTCGTCAGTGAACGGCGATGGTATGATATTTTCAAAATCTACCTTCAGTGAACATTGGTAGTGCATCGGCAGTGAACGTTGGTGTTTCTTATCTTTTTGCTATCATCAGTGAACGGTGGTAGTTCCTCGTCAGTGAACGGCGATGGCATGATATTTTCAAAATCTACCTTCAGTGAATGTTGGTAGTGCATCGGCAGTGAGCGTCGGTGTTTCTTATCTTTTTTCTATCATCAGTGAATGGTGGTGGTTCCTCGTCAGTGAACGACGATGGTATGGTATTTTCAAAATCTACCTTCAGTGAACGTTGGTAGTGCATCGGCAGTGAACGTCGGTGTTACTTATCTTTTTGCTATCATCAGTGAATGGTGGTGGTTCCTCGTCAGTGAACGGCGATGGTATGATATTTTCAAAATCTACCTTCAGTGAACGTTGGTAGTGCATCGGCAGTGAACGTCGGTGTTTCTTATCTTTTTGCTATCCTCAGTGAACGGTGGTGGTTCCTCATCAGTGAACGGCGATGGTATGATATTTTCAAAATCTACCTTCAGTGAATGTTGGTAGTGCATCGGCAGTGAACATCGGTGTTTCTTATCTTCTTGCTATCATCAGTGAACGGTGGTGGTTCCTCGTCAGTGAACGGCGATGGTATGATATTTTCAAAATCTACCTTCAGTGAATGTTGGTAGTGCATCGGCAGTGAACGTCGGTGTTTCTTATCTTTTTGCTGTCATCAGTGAACGGTGATAGTTCCTCGTCAGTGAACGGCGATGGCATGATATATTTTCTCTTCTACCTTCAACTATTGAGTTGGTAGTTTACCGTCATCTGTGAGTCGGTATATCTTCTTCTCTCTACCTTCAGTGAACGTTGGTAGACATCGGTAGTGAACGTCGATGCTTGTTATCCTCCTCTCTGGTTCTATTCTTTTGGTCCACCAGTGATTTATTTTCCTGGTGGGGTTTCTCCTTTGTTTCTTCATTTTTGTGGCATCCCCAGTGTTACTTTGCGTCTCTTTTGTTCTGTTCATATGCATCCATAATCATAAGCATTGCATGGCATCTTAGAGACAAAAATAGGACTTGTTTTATATTTAAGTATCTTCAATCGCGTCGACACGAAGATTTGTAACCTTCGTATCTACGGATAGAAGACACTTAAATAAGGGAAGTTGTTGTACCCCAATTTTTGCCCCTAAGATTCCTCTATCATATCATATCAACTCGATCATAACAAGATCACATTAGGGTTGGTTCTTCCACTTTTTTCCTATCTTTAAGTTTGCTCTTGAGGAATCTCCAAGCACATTGGTTGTGTATTTTGTATATGTGTTGTTGACTAACTTCTAATCAAGATATAAAAAATATTTGTCTTTGTCTTTGTATATTTTTGTTTTGTAGGTACCAAGTCGAAGCATCTGACAAATAAGAATTTTTGGTATTATTTTCCTAAAATCTCTATTTGCAAAGAAAAAGAATTAAAATTTTTCATTTTTTTCACTGATGCAATCGATTGCTCTTAAAGTGCAATCGATTGCACATAGTGTATTTTGCGCCATTTTTGAAAAAAATACACTGTGCAATCGATTTGCACTTTAGTGCAATCAATTGCACAGCGTGAAAATTAAAAAAAATCAGCATTTTAAACTTGTCAAATTTTTGCTCCAATTTTCCTTCACTTTTGAAAGATGTATCATTAATTCAAATTTTAGTGCCAATCTTTCATTTTTAAAAAGAATTATCATTAATTCAAATTTTGGCTCTAATATTTGAAAGAATTATCATTAATTCAAATTTTGGCTCTAATTTTTGAAAGAGTTGTCATTAATTCAAATTTTGGCTCCAAGAATCAATTACCAAATTACCACTAATCCCAATCCTAAAACTCTATAAATAGAGCTCTCATTTCATTCAAATTTCAAGCTTTTGATAGCCAGATCCACCTTGCTAAAAAATCTCTCAATTCTCTCCATCTACCAAATTCACTCAAAGCTCCATTTTCAAAAAGTTAGTAAGCTTTGCATTGAAGCTTACTAATCTTTGAGCTAAACCTTCATCCAAACACTTTTTCTTTATCAATTCTCTACATCTAAGCTTGATCAATTTATTCTTGTGGTTGAATTGAAGCAAATTCTTGAAGTTGTTTTGATAATTCTCTAGATCTACCTTTGGTAAGTTGGATAATTCATCTTTCACAATGTGATCTCTTGTTGATCTTTTGGTTTGATTCTTTGAGCATTATTTTGTGATTCCAATGGTGTTATTTTCTCATAATTTGATGGAATTTTCGTGCTCAATTGGATCCATGATCATAAGGTGTTTGATGGAAAATTTGAACAAGAAATTGGCCTTTTAAAATGCTGTTTTTGCTACTGTAACAGTGTGCAATCGATTGCAGTAACTGTGCAATTGATTACACAGAAGCAATTTCACGCAGATTTTTGAAAACTGTACTGTATAAATCGATTTACACAATAGTTCAATCGATTTACACAGGGACAAAATGCATTTTTTTGCCTTGTTTTGGGGCAGCTTTGATCCAAAATGCTTTTTCTACTCATTCCTTTTGATTGTTGGTTTGGATTGCAATTTTAAATGTCCAATTTGTCTTTAAACTCAATGGACTTTATGATGTAGATGAAGTTGGATAAATTTTCATCAATTCAAATCTACCTAAGAGTGAATTATTTAATTCATTTTTGGTGCTTTGGATTAATAATATGTTTAGTGCTTTAATCCATCTAGAGGAGTGGTTGAATTTAAAGATGAAAGAATTTTGAAATGGTGATCCAAATTAGCTTATCATTCCCCTCCCTCTTCATCTTATCCATTTCTTTTTTTAATTGTGCTACATGTTAAGGGATGGTGATCTCTATATCATTTATCCAAACATGAAGTACATAGATTGCTATTGACCGGTCTCAAAATAGGTGTGACTTCTACATAAGTCCACTTACGATTGCTTAACATAGCGCTAAATTTTGTCCTGATTCGAATAAATGATCATTCGTGGCCCAAACTTATGATTGAAAGCCCAAGTATGTTAATTTTATCTCTTTGATCCAATAACCTTGAGGTTCATTGTGTGGAGGCTTTGGTTCTACCAATCCTCTAATAGATCTACAACACCTTTGGTCAACGCGGATCACTTAAACATTGTTGATCATTACATGTTTCCTTGTGAGAATTCCAAAAAGGATGATATACTTAACAAAAATCAAATGCAACTTGTTGTGTGGAGGCTTTGGTTCTACCAATTCCCTAATGAGTTCCAAATGCAAGTTTCAAGATGGTCATCCAACTAACCACTAATTACTAATAATTAACTTTACTTTACGCTTTTATTTTCATGCTTTATGTACCATTTACTTTTAGCATTTTACATTTCATGCTATTTTCATCTTTGCTCACTTGAGCATTTACTTTTATGTCATTTTTATTCTGCTCACTTGAGCTTTTCTTTCTTTTTAAAGACACCTAATAATCAACATGAACCATAAAAATCATTAATGATACTTGGACTACATGGTTACTATCCTTTGCATTATGGAGTGATGGACTTCTTGGACTTAGGATTAGAGACCTTGGCCTATCTTGGAGACTTTGTGACTTTATTTGATATTTTGTCTGAAGTTCTTGAGGTTTACCTCAAGACATTGGGTTGTTTGTTTGTTTTGTGTGCAAGTTATTGAGATTACGATCTTTGTTTGTAATCTGGAATTCACCCGTATACAGCCGTTACTCTGCCCAATTTTTGCGAAGACTTAAAACACTTGAAGTTTGGTTCTCTCAAGAGGTCTAGTATCTTTGCTTGCTTGGTTTCAATCCGAAGAATGGGAATTCTATATTGACTCATAATGTCAAGTATTGGCTTCTTGTTGGTTAGATGGTTCTTATCCCTAGCTTTTACCTTATGCTTTAGGATAGCCTCTTCTTCTCCTCCCATCTTCTTTAATTTCAAAAATCTTCTCCCTCCTTTTAAAAAAAAAAACTCTTCTTGTTTTGAAACTTGAAACATTTTCATAATAAACTTGGACTTAGGTCCATGCATCTTCGAAACATTTTCATAAATAAATTTCAATCAATTTAATAATACCTTGACCTTTTTTGTGAGAAGACTAAAAGTCAATCAATCTCATTTCAAACCATTTTGCCACTTTGGCTTTTATCTTTAAACTTTTCTCAAAAGATTAGACTCTTGTCAATCCTTGTAGTGATGCAAACAACTATACTTCTACAATATATAGTGAAGTGAGATATTTTCCACTTGGGTGTTGAGTGAGGCATTGTTGATTTTAAAATCCAAGCCATATCCTCCACTTTGAGATGATGTAAATTCTTCTTTCTCATGATTGTGGGTAGTAAGTATGTTTTTTCACACGGATAATTGCGATGATGTCTTATCTCATAAAATCAACCAACACACTTCTGTTTCAAATTTTTAAAAGAGAAACTACGTGTACACTGATCCCCTATTGCACGAAAGGTGGTACGTAGGCACTAAAGGTTCGCAACCGTGGCGGGTGCAAAAATCATAAAAATATTTCTTTTCTCACCTCCACCATCCATTTTATATACAACATATTTTTATAGCCAAAATATATAGATTTTTCAAAGAGGTTCCTGCGGAGTAACGTAGATGTTTAGGGTGCTAATACCTTCCCTTTGCATAACCAACCCCCTTACCTTGAATCTTTCCCCCTCTTTTTGAGTTATTCGCTATTTTCCCATTCCTTTGGAAACAATAAAGCGCGGTGGCAATTTTTATTTTGATTTGTATAAAGTCTAGTCAATCCAATGGCTTAGTCTTGCACATTTCTACCACCACAAGTGCTTCTCTGATCCAGTGTTTTATTATATAATAATTTATTTGTGTTTGAATAACAAAAAGCCAGTGTAGCTCAGATGGTTAGAGACGGAGACCTGTGACATGAGAGGCATGGCTTCGATCCATACGTTTTGCAAATTATTTTGTTTTTTTTCAGGATTTACAAAGCAAGCTTATCATATGTTGATTCATTCCTATTCCATAACACAAAAAACATCATGGAGTAATGGATAGAAGAGTAGGCACGTGACCTCAAGGGTGTAGGTTCAACTACCCCCCATGCATATTTATTTTCCTTATTTTCTAACCCTATTTTCATTCCATTTTATTAATTAATTTTCTAATTAACCATTAACAAGCCTAAATTTTTTTCAAAACCATAACAAATTAGGATTAGGTTTTCTAGTTAGTAAATAATTTTTTGACACATTTTTCATTTATTAATTAATTAAGTTAATTAGCTTTTTCTAAATGTTAGAATTAATTAGAAATAATTAGGTTTTAATTACTATTTATTAACTTAAATTATTTTCTACAAAAAATACAAAAACATTTAACATTTTTCTAACATTCTTTTTTCTCATTTTTTTATATTTAAATTCATAGAAAAATTGTTTAGGTCGCATTCCCCGATGTAATAGCGTAGATTTATCTTCTCTCATCTTTATCTATTATGTAACTGCTCACAGGATGTAATAGCTTAGGTTTAATTTTCCTCACTTTACATTACACTTTAAATTTCTAGACATATTTAACTGCTAGTAATTAGGATTTGTATGGCAAGACTACAAGCAAATTTAGAAAACCATAACTTCTGAGATAAATATAACTGAATTAACACACAATCACACTTGCACCTCTAGGGTAACCTCTCTTGTTTCCTTACAAAAATTGGTCATGTCCCTCAAAAGTGGGGATACTTTAGCAAAAGACCCTAGATAAACAATATCATCATGGTCCCTTTCAAATAAAGATCATGGTACCTCGATGACCCTTTGAGTTTCCTACGAAATGATCTAGTCCCTTTGATGACCCTACGAGCAAAATGATGATAGTCCCTTCAATATAGTTGCTAAAGTATCCTTATATGTTGTTGTTGTATCCCAAAATTTTCCCTCCCATATTTCTCAAAACATTGCAAGAAAAATCACCAAAAAACATTTTTCTATCCAATTAAAATTTAGAATTTTATTTTTTATCAATAAATATTAATTAATTTAATTAGGTTAATTTTAGATAACTTTCATTTATTTTGCAAATAATTAAAACTAATTAGAATCAATAGGTTTTTTAACATTAACTTAATTATTTTATTTATTTTCCTAAAATAACAAAAATCCAAAAATATGTCATTTAATTATTGTTCATTAATTTATTTAATAACCAATTAATTTAGTATTTAATTTTAAGACTTAATTTCTTTTCTTAAAAAATATTAAAAACAACAAAAACATTTTCTTTTAATTAGGAGGGTCAAAACCCTAGTTTCGCATTCGATCTAATTTTCCCGCGCGCGTTATTATTATTTTTATCCAATTATTGTATCTGCTCCCGGTTTGTAATAATTTAAATTAGGACATTTATTTACTTTTACCGCTTTTATTTTCAAAGGGTTTGTTTTTGGCTATGTAAATACCCGAAGCCTTGTAATAGCTTAGTTTAAATTCCGCACTTTAATTCCGCAAATATTTAACTGTTAGATGTTTGATAATAGGGTTTGAATGACAAGAATGTATGTCTAATTTTAAAACAGTTAGATCACCCTAAATGTGCAAAGATAAATAAACTGAAATTGAAACACTGGCACATGCGCCTAGGGTACACTCCCACTTGGTTGCCTTCGTAAACGGTCATTAAGTATAGGTTGTTTTAGAGGTCGCCCTCTTGTCTAAAAGATCATAGTTGCCTCGGAAAGGTTGCCTCAGATATCGTTGCCTAGGATAAATGGTCTAAGACATTAGGGTTACCACTAAGACAATCTAACGTTGCTTTAGTGACCATATGTCCCTTTCGAATTGACCCTTAAAACTCCAACGACGATGCTACCTACTCACTGATAGTGGGATAGCATTGTCTAAAGTAAATAAGCATAGAACGATTATTTTTTCGAGTAGGTAGATTAGTTCTTAAGGACTTGTGTTGTACCCCAAAATTTTCCCTCCCATATTCCTCAAGACATGTTAAGAATCATCTCCAAGTTGTTCAAGATGGCTCAAGAGTTGGACAGTCAAATCACCTCCTAAGGCAGTCAATTAAAAATTAGGGTCTTGTGTTGCATCAAGGTACTCACATCCAAATGGTCTCAAGTGATCCCCAATGTCCTAATATGCTCTCAAGTTCATCCATGTCAAATTTCAAGCCTTGTAGAGAAAGTTTGGTCAGTCAATTGCTCAAGAGGTCCAAAAATCGACTGTGCTAGGGCAAAAGTCAACTGTGACCTACAAATAGTCAAACCTCAAGATTTTTTGTCAACATTCTCATTTTGAAGTATAATTCATCATTTTATCAAGGGTTGATCATGAATCATCAAGGATTGCTCAAGATTCATCAAGATTCAAAAGTTGCTAAATTAGGGTTTTGCATGAAAAGTCAACTCAACTTTGACCAAGCATAACTTTCTCATACTTTATTATAAATGACCCATCCAAAGCTCATTTTTAATAGGATGCAATTTCCTACAATCCATATTCACACCCTAAGATCAAGAAATGCTCTCACAAAAAGTTACAAATTTGGACATTATAGGTCATTTTTGAAAATCAACAAAAACACCTTTTTTTCCAAAGCTTATAACTTGAGCATGGAATATCAAAATTAGATGAGACCAAAAAGGTTGGTTATAGGACAGCTCAATATTTCTAAAAAGTCCAATACCACTTCCAAAAGTTCAGAATTGAAGAAGTTATGCATTGTTGAAGTTGGGAATTTTTCCAAAATTGCCAAAAGTCAACTATCCTCAAAACTCCAATTTTTGACAAAAGGGCCCACTTTTTTCCACTTGATTTGGTCTTATCACACCACACACGTGTCCCATCTTCAATTTCATGACCAATTATTTATTTTTCTATTTTATTTAATTTTTATCAATTTAATTCATTTTAAATCAATATTAATTCAAATAAAATCCAAAAATTAATGGAATGAGATTTTTTGATCATTACAGCTTGCAAATATCATGATTCACATAATGAAATTCGTATCAAGCATTGTTGTGCACAAAATATTTGATTTGAGGCATTTTTGGAAACTTGATAATGGAAGATCAAATCATATCTCAATTCTTTAATTCCCATGGATTCAAGCCCAAGTTTTTAACCTAATTGCTTCCAATATACATACATAAGTTGTACACATCAAGAACAGGAGCTGAAACTGCAAGAAATGGCCAGACAAGAATTGAAAAAAGCTTGCAAAAGTGTGAGATCGAAACCTTGGTTAGAGCACGATTCAACCAAAGATCTCAATGCTACTCCCTTGCCTGACATCCAGTGGAGCTAAAGCAATCAAAACCAGGCCTTGAGACCACTTGAAATGCGTTGTAAGTCATCCTGAACATAGCCCTGTGCACGAATTCGTAACCTTGGATTCTTGCGTTTTCTTACCAAAATATTGATATATTTTTTATCCTTGCATAATTTCCAAGCATTCTGCATTGTTTGATTTCATTTTTGTGGCTTATAACCCTGTATCCAAAGCTAGGGTTCGTGTTCTTGTTTTTTAGGTATTTTTATACAGGCAAAATCAAGACCAACCATGGATATGGTTGTGTTTAGGGAAGACAGACGAACACATTGATGTTCTCCATTTGCATTTATATGGCATGTAACTCATGTTAGGATGGCCCTGCGAATTTTTCTACGGACTCAAATCCGCAGGAAATAAACCAGGTTATTCAAGGAAGAAGACGACCACGTGTCCTCTCCCAATTGGCTGTTTCAAAGATTACGCGCTTTTATTTTTTTATTCAGGCATAATTAATTGTTGTGCATTTAATATTTATTGTTTATCTTATTAACAAAAAGGACCAACAGCTCAGCTGGCAAGGCGTTAGTGCATGATCCATTGGGACCTGGGTTCGAATCCCAGGTCCCCCAACGCCTTTGTATTATTTTATTTTAGATTATTCCATGCAGCGTACCAAGCGTAAAACACCATGCATCATCACTTGATCTTTTGCCAGATGGCCTTCAGGTCAAATCTGAAGGCCAGGATTGAAGGTTCACCATGAACTCAAGTCAACAAGCATGCATTGGATGGGAAAGGTCAAACAGGCTTGGACGTTTTTGGGCTTGGAATTGCAAATCATACCTCCTTTCTGGGCCCAACACCCCCTTGGGTTTATTTCTTTTTCTCTTCTATATTTCTTTTTAATTAATTGTTTTATTAATTATTATTATTATTATTATTACCAGCCAATTAATTTTTTCTCATAAAATCAAAAACATAAAAAATATTATTTTTATTTATTAAATTTAATTTCATCACTCTATTTTTGTAAATAATTATTAACCAATTAAATTAGTTTTTAATTAGGTACAATTTTAATATTTTTTGCAATAAATTAAAATTAATATAGAATTAGGTTTTTTTTAATAATTTTAATCAATGTTATTTTATTTCCTTAAATATTAAAAAATCAAAAAAAAATATTTTTTATTTAATTAATTAATTAACTTAGATTTAATTTCCATTTAATTCAAAATAACAAAAAAAATATGCTTTCTTTCAAAAAAGGGTCAAAACCCTAAAAAATACGCCGATTTAATTTTCTCGCACGCGTTTCATTTTTTATCCAATATTGTAATTGCCTCCGGTATGTAATAGCTTTTAATTAGGACATTATTTATCGTTTTATTTACTTTCCGCAATTTAATTTTAAAGGGTTTGTTTTTGGCGATGTAAATACCCGACGCCTTGTAATAGCTTAGATTTAATTTCCCGCAATTTAATTTCCGCACAATATTAACTGTTAGATGTTTGATAATAGGGAATGCATGACAAGATCAATCTTTAACCTAAAATCAATATAGCTCACCCATGACATGTACAGATAAAATTAACCGAAATAACACACTTGCACATGCCACTCTTAGGGTACACCTCACTTGGTTGCCTCGAACGTGGTCATTGAGTATAGGAAGTTTTAGAGGTCGCCCTCTTGTCCAAAGATCATAAGTTGCCTCGAATCGGTTGCCTCGGATAAAATGATCTAAGACATTAGGGTTGCCACTAAGGCGTCCTAACATTGCTTTAGTGACCACACGTCCCTTAATCGAATTGACCCGAAAACTCCAACGACGATGCTACCTACTCCTCAATAGTGGGATAGCATTGTCTAAAGGACATTAGCACAGTTTAATTTCTTTTTTCGAGTAGGTAGATGGTTCTTAAGTACTTTCTCCTTTTAAAACAAAACAAAACTTTTCGCACTTACACTCTCTTCAAAATAAAAACTCTTTTCAAACCCACAAACACAAAGAAAAGAAAACTTTTGAAAACACAATGAGCAAGTACCTAAGACCCGTGGATAACCACAGATAGAAAGGGTGCTAACACCTTCCCTTTCTATAATCTACCTCCCGAACCCAAGAAGTATCTCAAAAAGGAATTTTTCTGTGCTTTTTTCCTTTCCTTGTTGGATAAAATAAAAGACGATGGCGACTCTTGCTTACCGCGACATTTTGCGAAAACAAACGCAAACGCGAACCAGCATTCCAAAACAGTCAGTTCTCATTCCCACCGATCATAGAACTGGCGACTCTGCTGGGGACTATTTAAAGTGAGGTGTACCTTAGGATTAGATCATTGTGTTTTCAATTGTATGCTTTGTATGCTTTAATTTTGTGGGCTTGTATCGGAGTTCTATAGATCCTAACCCGGATCTGGGGGCACCCTTTAGGTAAGTAGCAATAAACTGTGAGGGATTTGTACGGCGTAGACCTATACGGATGAAGCAGTAGCTACGTTGGTGTGGCACTTTAGTCTGTTCCGATATCCCTTGTGTTGGAACGAGGAGAATATGGGTCTTCTAAGGGGTCATTAAGCACCAAATGACCTTAGAACCTTAAATTGACCAACTTGGCCATAGAACAGTAGCAGTATGCTACATTCATTGAGACTAAACTCTCGCAATGATTTCGGCCGCAAGAAAAGGTTGCTAAACTGGAATTATGACCGATTGAGGGTAGTCAGTGATATTGAGATCCTCTAGAACCCGGTTACTATTTTTAGGACAGGTTTAAACCAACTGAACTGAAAGAGGGTAGTACCTAAGCTCCATGCCAGCCTGAAATCTAAGGGCTCTCAGTGTGACTTGTGTGCCTTTACCATGTTTGTTTTTTGTGGATACTTGTGGTGTGCCTTTATCATGACATCATGACATCATAACATTGCATACATCTTGCATAAGACTAATCTATTTCAAAGACAAGAGGGTTTCATCTTTGCTCTGTTTTGTAGGTCATCATGATGCCCATGCGTATGAATACCATCTGGATCAACTTTGTCCAAGTACCTACCTTGCTTAAAGAGTTGGTTGCCAAGATGCCTGACACTACTTCCTTCATCAGGAGGCATGATTCTCTTCTCAGCTTGGTCACCTCCAAATTGGATGAGCAGATGATGAGTGTCATGGTCCAATTCTATGATCCGTTGTACCATTGTTTCACTTTCCAGGACTTCTAGCTGGTTCCTACCCTAGAAGAGTTCTCTGAGCTGCTCGGTATCTCTGTTTTGGAGCAGACTCCGTTTACTGGTTGGGAGAAGACTCTTAAGCCTTAAGAGATTGTTGCAGCCCTTCATTTGACCAAAGAGGAAGTGATGGATAATTGGGAGACTAGAAGTGGAGCTAAAGGATTTATGACTAAGTTCTTGGTTGGCAAGGCTAACTACTTCTGGGATAGCCTAGACTTTAAGGCGTTCGAGGATATTCTGGCTCTTTTGATTTATGGCTTGGTACTGTTTCTGAATCCTGACACTTTTGTTGATGTGAATGCTATAAAGATCTTCATCAATCAGAACCATGTACCCACTCTCTTGGGTGACATTCTTCATCAGCTCTATGCTCGCACTGCCCGAAAGCGGGGAAACTTGATGTGTTGTGCTCCTTTATTGTCGAGGTAGTTTATTTCGCACCTCCCCAAGTCAGTGCTAAAGAAAAAAGAAGGAATGGGCTGGGCTTATAGGGTGATGTCTCTTTCTCATAATGACATTATCTGGACTCTCAAGGGTATGGATGAGGTGACTATCATTGATCGCTGTGGAGAGTATCCCAATGTTCCCTGCTAGGAACCCATGGAGGAATTTCTTACAACCCATGCTTAGCTCTTCGTCAGTTTGGAAGAGCCAGAAGAGAAGGACCTCACGAGATGCTAATGCCTCATATCATCTTTGATTTTCAAGGGGATAGCGACGAGCAACGTCGTAGATTCATAAGGGCTTGGGACAGAGTTCACCAATCAGATCCACATGAGTTGGGTCCAAAGACTTCTCTTCCAATGGAGCCATATCTCAGATGGGTCCACATCCGTGCCCAGAAGCTAGGTATGCCATATGAAGTCGTTCGGCCTGTCACTCTTGAAGTTGCTAATGAAGAAGGGGTTCTTCCAACCATTCTCCATCCTTATATGCCCACTGACATTGGGGCACTGAAGAGGTCTTGGATGCAATTGAGGGATGAACGGGATTCTTACCGAGAGAAGTTCAACGAGCAAGAGCAAAAGATCCAAAAGCTGACTAGGCAACTGGAGAACGAGCGGATTCTCAACGACTATGTCCACACTGAGAAGAAGAGACCATGGGAGCATTGATGGACCTTTGATGATTTCCTTTCTAGTTTTTATTTACTTTTCAGTATTTCCATTCTTGTAATGCCTTAAGGGCAAGTTGTTGAACATTTTGAATTACAAAGTTATCTAATAAAGTGTGTTTCCTTTCTTGTTTACAAATTTGAATCTCAATTATCTTTGAAATCATAATCATACGCATTTCATCCCATACACTTCATAAACAGGTACCCTTTATAGGTCTCTTATCTTCTTCGCTGTTTATTTCAGTGATCATCATGTCTACTGAACCTTCAACTGAGCAAGCTATCAAGGCCCTCCGGGCCCAGAATGCCCAATTTCAAGAGTTATTCATGAATCTAGCCAAGGGTCAGCAGGACCTGAAGACCTTGATTCTGAAAGAGAAGAAGAAGAAGAAGAAGAAGAAGAAGAGGACAGTCATGTTCAACACAGGACACAGGTTTGGGAACAGGCTACAGAATGAAGTTGATTTGACCACCTCATCTGGAGGGAAAGATAGTCCACAAGAAAGGAGGGCTCCTAGCCCTGTGGTCTCCGATAACGAGACGGACTACGATGAAGAACAGTATCCTCCTGCTGAGGATAAATACAAACAACTGGAAGACCGTTTGAGCGCTATGGAAATTCAGAAGGTGCTCGGTCTGGACTTCGGAGATCTAGTTCTATCATTTGGGGTGGTGATTCCCCATAAATTCAAGGCACCAGCCTTTGCCAAGTATGACGGAGTTTCCTGTCCGAAGTTGCACCTCCGGTCATATGTGAGGAAGATCCAGCCTTACACTGATGATAAGAACTTATGGATCCATTTCTTTCAAGACAGTCTCTTAGGGACTCAGCTTGAGTGGTTCTATCAGTTGGACGGAGCCAGTATCCGCAGTTGGGAAGATTTGGCTACTACATTCTACAGGCAGTATCAGTACAACTCCGACCTCGCTCCTACGCGTACCCAACTCCAGGGTATGTCAATTGGAACGGGTGAAGGATTTAAAGACTATGCTCAGAAGTGGAGGGACCTCGTCGGTAGGGTGCAACCACCCTTGGCTGATCGGGAGCTTGTTGACATGTTTTTGGGGACCCTGTCTGGTCCATTTTTCAACCACTTGATTGGAAGCTCTTCATCTGGATTTACAGATCTTATTTTGACTGGTGAGAGGATTGAAGCTGGTATTAAGGCTGGAAAGATACAGAAGGGTGCTTCATCAAGCACCGAGAAGAAGCCGTTTAAGAAAGAGTCCAGTGTTGTCTACAGTGCAAGAAGACAGGATAGATCTGAACACCTCCAAGCTGTCAATGTGGTTGTTATTTCAAAACCTGTTGGTGCTCCTCAGCACAACAATCAACAAAAGGACGAGAGACCTAAGAGGCAATTCACTCGTCTCAACATGACCTTATCTCAGATTCTGCCACAGTTACTGAAGAGTAATCTGGTGACTCTAAGGGAACCCCCAAAGAATTCAAATACAACGTCACCAAGGTATAACCCTAATGCCCATTGTGCTTTTCACTCTGATAGCCGGGGGTATAATACAGATGATTGTTGGAGTCTGAAAAGTAAGATACAAGACTTAATTGATGCAAAGGAGATTGAGTTCGAGGCGCCCGAAAGGCCTAATGTTGTGACTGCTCCCATGCCCAAACATGGAGTGAATGTTGTAGAGGAAGACTTGTTTGTAGTTTCGGTGGATGACATTATTACCCCTCTGATGACTGTCAAGAAGAACCTGTTGCTAGCCGGTTTATTTCCGGGCTGTGACGAAGGTTGCCATATGTGTTCTGTTTTACCTACCAGTTGCCCATCCCCGAAGTCAAGTATCCAAAACCTGATGGATAGTAAAGAGATCCTGTTTGAGAAAACTGTTGTTCCTTCCATTCTTACTGAAGAAGTCGCCGTCATTACCATTTTCAACAATTCTTCCAAGGCTTCCTCGAGGAAGCCTGTTAGAATTACATCTGTTCCGAAAATCACACCTGTGGTCATCACTATTCCGGGGCCCATCCCCTATACCTCTGACAAAGCTGTCCCTTGGCACTATGGGGTTGATGTTTATTTTCATGGAGTTAAGCAAGAGTTGGATGCTGATACTGGCGTCAGCAACATTATTGGACCTGCTAAAGTCACCTGCAGCGGCAGACTTTTCACACCTGATATTGCTCCACCAACTGTCCGAAGACCTATTGTTATTACACCTGCAAGTGTACCTACTGCCATTCCTGATCAAGTCCCTATTTGTAACCATGTCGCCGAGTCATCTAACGCTCGGGGAAAAGGGATCACCACTGATGCGCCTGCCCAGACGGAGGCACCAAAGACAATTACTGTTGAAGCTTCCAAACAGGAGATGGAAGAGATTCTGAAGATTATTAAGAAGAGTGATTACAACGTAGTTGAGCAACTGGGGCAAACCCCATCCAAGATTTCTATGTTGTCACTATTACTGTGCTCAGAGGCCCATGCCAAGGCTCTGATTACCTTCCTGAAGACTACCCACGTGCCACAAGAGACATCAGTTGATCAGTTTACAGATTGTGTGGCTAATTTGATTGCTGATAATGGGTTGGGTTTCTCCGACGCCGATTTGACTGCCAAGGGGAAAAATCATAACGATTCCCTGCATGTCTCCATTGAATGCAGGGGCACTACTCTTGCACATGTATTGGTTGATATTGGTTCCTCATTGAACGTCTTGCCCAAGAAAGCTCTAGACTGGTTGGATTGCGAAGGGTTGGAGCTAAAACCAAGTAATATCGTTGTCAGGGCCTTTGATGGGTCTAAGAGGATGGTGCACGGTGAGGTTTATATTCCAATTAAATTTGGTTCTCAGGTCTTCAATTCTACGTTCTATGTGATGGACATTCGGCCATCCTACTCTTGTTTGCTGGGTCGTCCATGGATCCATAAAGTTGGGGCCGTAACCTCAACGTTCCACAAGAAGCTGAAGTACCCGGTCAAAGGGAAGATTGTGACAGTACAAGGGGAGGAAGAGTACATGGTCAGCCACCTCAACTCGTTCTGATATGTAGAGATGGATGGGGAGTTCATTGAGACCCCATTTCAGCACTTTGAAGAGGTTCCCCAGACATTGGCATCAGCTGAAACCATGGTTGAAGATTCCCCTATGAAGATGGCTTCCTTAAAAGATGCCCGGGTTGTTATTGAGAAGGGTGAGTGTGCAAATTGGGGCCGACTCCCTGATTTTACATAGAAGACTAACAAATTTGGTTTGGGTTTCACTGCAGAAGCTCAAAGGGTTGTTCGAAGTGCAAGGATCAGAAGACCTCCCGTGTTCATCGACAACTCGGGAGTAAATGCCATTGAAGATGATGTGGAAGGGTCTGAATTTGACAGTTGGATCTATCCTACGACCGACGGTGGACCAAGCAACTGGACCGCGAAGGACTTCATCCCTATTACTTTTGTTACCTAGTAATGAAACTTTTTGTTTTGAATATGTAACAGACAATGTTTTAAACTTTATGGCCCGGTGTCTTACCCGGGGCACTGTGGCTTCATTTGTGAGGGCTTTTGTGTGTCATTTTCATATATCATTAATAAAAGCATTGGATGTTTCTTGCATTTCAAAAATTTGCGCTCCTTGTTTTTCTTTATTATATATTGCAAAACAGCTATTTTACACACAATCACAGATACAGGTCTGCATCCACTCTGGATCTCACTGGTAACGACTCTGCTACTGCCAGTTATGACTTCGAAAATCCGATCAACTTAGCCGAAGACGAAGTTGAAGATGATTGCGAAGTGCCTGGTGAACTTGCAAGACTGTTACTCCAGGAAGAAAGGGCTATTCAGCCATATGAAGAGCCGGTAGAATCAGTGAATCTGGGTACTGATACAGACAAGAAGGAAGTCAAGATCGGCGCAAATCTGGAGCTTAGTGTGAAACAACAGTTGATTCACATGTTGCGTGACTACGTTGAGATCTTTGCCTGGTCTTACGAAGATATGTCGAGGTTGGATACTGATATTGTGGTTCATCGCCTGCCTACCAAGAAGGACTGTCCTCCAGTAAAACATAAGGTTCGCCGTATGCGCCCAGAGATGTCTGAGAAAATCAAGGCTGAAGTTATGAAACAGTTTGACGCCGGTTTTCTAGCAGTGACTTATTACCCTCAGTGGGTTGCCAATGTGGTTCCAGTGCCGAAGAAAGATGGTAAGGTCTGAATGTGTGTTTACTACAGGGATCTGAATAGGGCAAGCCCCAAGGATGACTTCCCTCTGCCTCATATCGATGTTCTGGTTGACAACACCGCTCAGCACAAGGTCTTCTCCTTCATGGATGGCTTCTCCAGTTATAATCAGATAAAAATGGCTCCCGAGGACATGGAGAAGACGACCTTTGTTACTCAGTGGGGTACCTTTTGCTACAAGGTCATCCCTTTTGGACTGAAGAATGCTGGGGCAACATATTAGCGTGCCATGGTTACTTTGTTTCATGACATGATCCATCATGAGATTAAAGTATACGTCGATGATATGATTGCAAGGTCCCAGACTGAAGAAGAACATCTTGACCATCTGCAGAAGTTGTTTGACAGGCTGAAGTTGTACAAGCTGAGGTTGAACCCGAACAAGTGCACCTTCGGGGTGAGATCTGGAAAACTACTGGGCTTCATTGTAAGCGACAAAGGTATTCAAGTGGATCCGGCAAAGGTGAAAGCTATACAGGAGATGCCAGCTCCCAAAATAGAGAAAGAGGTCAAAGGCTTTCTGGGACGTCTGAACTACATTGCCCGATTTATCTCACACCTAACTGCTACTTGTGAGCCAATCTTCAAGCTACTGAAGAAAGATCAAGTGGTACGTTGGAATGATGAATGCCAAGCCGCTTTCGAAAGAATCAAAGAGTATCTCCAAGAGCCACCCATCCTGATGCCACCAGTTGAAGGAAGACCTCTGATCTTATACTTAATTGTGCTCGATAACTCAATGGGGTGTGTGTTGGGTCAACATGACGAGTCTGGCCGAAAAGAGCATGCTATTTATTACCTTATCAAAAAGTTTACCGACTGTGAGACCCAATACTCACTGCTCGAGAAAACTTGATGCGCTTTGGCATGGGCTGCTCGCCGGCTAAGACAGTATATGTTGACTCACACTACTTTGTTGATATCAAAGATGGATCCAATCAAGTATATCTTCGAGAAGCCTGCCTTGTCCGAAAGAATAGCGAGATGGCAGATGATCTTGACTGAGTATGACAGTATACGACCCAAAAGGAAATTAAGGGAAGTGTGTTGGCAGACCATTTGGCACATCAAGCAGTGGATGATTACCAGTCTATGAACTTTAAATTCTCGGATGAGAATATCATGTTGATAACTGATTGTGAGACACCTGGATCGGATGAAGGACCTGAGGAAGGATCCCGATGGTCTATGTACTTTGATGGAGCTTCGAACGCTTTGGGTAATGGCATTGGCGCCGTGATCATATCTCCTAAAGGCTCTCATACTCCGTTCATCGCCCGACTATGTTTTAACTACACCAACAACATGGCGGAGTATGAAGCATGCATCATGGGTCTTCGAGCTGCAATTGACCTAAGGATTAAGTTTCTGAGTGTCTTCGGAGATTCCGCTCTCGTGATCAGTCAGATCAAAGGCGAGTGGGATACGCAACACCCAAATCTTATTCCTTACAAGGAGTATGTGTTGACGTTGCTTCCCCATTTTGAGGAGATAACCTTTGAACACTTCCCCAGAGAGGAGAATCAGTTGGCAGACGCGCTGGTTACGATGTCTTCTATGTTCAAAGTCAATTGGGACAACGAAGTTCCCCAAATCATCATTGAAAGATTGGACGAACCTGCACATTGTTGCGATCTTGAGACTGAAGAAATAACAGAAAAGCCCTGGTATCATGAGGTGAAAAGGTACCTTGAAGCTCAAGAATACCCCGAGGGTGCATCTGTTAATGACAAGAAGTTTCTGAGGAGGTTTGCAGCGAAGTTCTTCATCAGCAATGGCATTCTCTACAAGCGTAACCATGATTCAACCTTACTGCATTGTATGGATAAGAATGAAGCAGAAAGGATCATGGCAGATTTACATGAAGGTACCTTCAGAACCCATTCCAGTGGACATACCATGGCAAAGAAAATCCTTCGGGCAGGATATTACTGGTCCACAATGGAAGCCGACTGTTATCAGCATTCTCGGACATGTCACAAGTGCCAAATCTATGCTGATAAAGTGCACATACCTCCAGTTCCTCTGAACATTTTGATAGCACCTTGGCCTTTTGCAATGTGGGGCATTGATATGATCGGCGAGATCAGACCTACGGCATCCAACGGGCATCGTTTCATTCTGGTAGCGATTGATTACTTTACGAAGTGGGTTGAAGCAGCTTCCTTTGCTACTGTAACCAAGAACATTGTGACACGGTTCATTCGACACAATCTGATCTGTCGATACGGTGTACCAGAGAGGATCATTACGGATAATGGTACCAATCTCAACAACAAGATGATCACCGAGCTCTGCGAGCAATTCAAGATACAGCATCATAACTCTTCTCCCTACCGGTCGAAGATGAATGGGGCTGTCGAAGCAGCAAATAATAACATTAAGAAGATTGTGCAGAAGATGACAGTGACATACAAAGACTGGCACAAGATGTTACCATTTGCTCTTCATGGGTACCGTACCTCAGCACGGACGTCAACAGGGGCAACACCTTATTCCTTGGTTTATGGCATGGAGGCAGTCTTGCCTATTGAAGTTCAGATACCCTCTCTTCGGATCATGAAGGATACAGGTTTGAGTGAAGACGACTGGATTCAGAC
This sequence comes from Vicia faba, assembly GCA_948472305.1. Classification (NCBI taxonomy): domain Eukaryota; kingdom Viridiplantae; phylum Streptophyta; class Magnoliopsida; order Fabales; family Fabaceae; genus Vicia; species Vicia faba. The sequence continues at coordinate 806,938,654 of OX451741.1, forward strand.
CCGGCTTGATCAACTTAATCTAATTGATGAAAAGAGACTTACTGCTGTTTGTCATGGTCAGACGTATCAAAAACGGATGATCAAGGCATTTAATAAGAAAGCTAGACGACAAGAGTATCATGTTGGGGATCTGGTAATCAAGTGCATTATCTTACCTCAAGGCGATCCCAGGGGAAAATGGACCCCTACTTACGAAGGGCCGTTTGTGGTTAAGAACATTTTCTCAGGAGGAGCTATGATTCTAACCACCATGGATGGTGACGACCTTCCTCACCCCGTCAATGCAGACATAGTAAAAAGATACTATGCATAATCAAAGACCCGCTAAGTTGACTGGCCTAGGCAAAAATAAGGGCTTCCCGGCGAACCAAAAAGGTTCGGGCAAAAATAAGGGATGAAAATGAAAAAATCTATACACCCAGCAAGTTGAAAACCTGAAAAGGCGGCTTGGGCAAAAAAGGGTATCCCAGTGGACTCAAAACCCGAAAGGGCGGTCTAGGCAAAAATTAGGGATTAAAGTGTAATACTATGTCTCATTGGATCACCTTGCATCAAGACTTCGGTATCAACTATCAAACTCAGAAGGCACTGATCAATCTGATTCATCTTCAACCAAGCAGCAAAGTGATGAGATACTCGAGAACATAAAGGCAATAGAAGAGTTGGAACCCAGTGGGATCATTCACATAGCTATTTTGATTTCTTTTCACAAATTGTAAAGTCTATTTGTTCAGAGGCGTTCTCTTACTAGGACGTCAGCCTCTTGTACAAAAACGCCTATTTACAGGCCAAACTTCAGAATCAATACAAATTCATTTTCAGACAAATTTCAAATTTTTTTTCTCTTTATCTGTTTTGTCTTGCAAAGAACGTCCAATGTTCATTTTTTGATATATGCATTTGACATTAGTTGCTACTCATAAATATTTACATGCGAAACAAAGACGAATTACTGGTAATATAGAAACAGGGGAAAATAAGAATTGCCCGAACTGTACAGGTTGCTCTGTCCACCAGGTACCAAGGTACATCCAGCTTAAGAATATGGCTAAGATAGCTTCATTCCCCGCAGAGTAAGATAGTAATGATAGCTCTCTCAGCTGAGACTTGCAACTACGGACGAATCAACAATACCCTCCCCAAGAAGAGTTCATCCACCATCAGTGCTAAAAAGGGTTTGGTATCCCCAGAAGGTCTTAATATTCCTCAACGGAATATAAAGACATTCCCCAGCAACAGTAATCCATCCCCAGCAGAGATCATCAGCGAAATCCCCAGCGGAGTTTATCGTTAAAATCTTCAGCAGAACATCTCTTCCCCATAGAGTAATTCCCCTCAGAGTAATCTCTTAATCAGTTTATTCCCCAACGAAGTTCTTTTCTCCCACAGGTTCATTCTCACAATCATCTTCGTCCACCATCCCTAGCGGAAGCGAAGCATTCAACTTTATTCTCCAGCAGCTCCAGGATTTATTTTCCCCAACTAAAACATTACATATCCATACATCATGATACATGCATCATACCATACAATCTCATTTATATTGAGAACATCATTGTTGATCCATATCATGCATTGCATAAGACTGACCGTTACCTTTCAGGAAAGATACAATCAAAGTTCAAGTTATGAAGCCCGGGTACGATCGGATAGTATCTTGATTTCTACAGCATATTGTGAAGCCCGGATTACGATCGGATAACAATATCAGACTACCGCGAAGCCTGGATTATGACCAGATAGTGATATCTCTCAAAAGTAAGCTATGAATCCCGGAGAATGACTGGATAATAGTTTATTCCCCCAGTGAGTCATGAAGCCAGGATTACGACCGGATAGCAGCTCAGTAAGCACCATAAAGCTTGGATTCGACCAGATAGTGGTATATCATAAACACAAGCCGTGAAGTCCGGATCACGACCGGATAACAGCCCAGCAAGTTATTGTGAAACCTGGATTATGACCAGAAAGCAATACAAGACCATGAAGCCTGGATTACGACCAGATAATGGTAGAAGATGTTGTGAAGACTGGATTACGACCAGATAGCAACCAAGGGTACTACGAAGTCTGGATTTCGACCAGATAGTGGTATGATACACCGTGAAGCCTGGATTACAACTGAATAACAGTTTACCCAGCTAGTTGCTATGAAGCCCGGATTCGACCGGATACTAGTAAACCTAATCGTCAAAGGGAAGCCCAGATGCGACCGGATAACCACTTGATTTGTTCTGAAGCCTGGATTTCGACCAGATAGCAGTACGTGACACCATGAAGCATGGATTCGACCAGATAATGGTATAACACATCGTGAAGCCTAGATTACGACCAGATAGCGGTACAAGACACTATGAAGCTTGGATTCCGACCAAATAGCAGTTTACATCGACAGCTACTGAGAAGCCCGGAGTCGGCCGAATATTAGTATGCCCTAAATTCAAGTTGAAGCCCGGATGCGACCGGATAACCACTTGATTTGTTCTGAAGCCTGGATCTCTACCAGATAAGAAGTGAGAAATTGCAAAGCCTGGATTACGACCGGATAGCAAGTTTAATCTCATCTCCCCAGCAAGTCACTGTAAAGCCTGGATTACGACCAGATAACAGTCGTTCTTATCACTATGAAGCCTGGGTTACGACTAGATAGTAGTTCACTCTCACCTCTTCAATAGAGATGATTCCCCAGTAGAATAACGGACGACCGAAGCTCCTAAAATTCTATTTCTCCTAAGACAAAGAACAACATTCCCCAGCGGAATCTCCCTCAATAACAGGTATACAAGCTCTCGCTAAGGAATATCTTACGCGATCGACACTCCTTGGGGTGGAATCTTTAATCCCATCTCCCATCATCAATCTCCAAATGGCATCTGTAATCCCATTCCTGACATCACAAGACAAATACTACTTCATGTGAGTGCAAATATCTGGGCACTCTAGTGTTCAATCATCTTCCACCTTCGGATCACGAAAGGCCCGAACACCAATCTATATCCTCAGGTTTAATAAGATTGAACATGGGAAAATGTTGTTCCCCAAAATTTTCCCTCCCATATTCCTCAAGACATGTCAAGAATCATCTCCAAGTTGTTCAAGATGGCTCAAGAGTTGGATAGTCAAATCACCTCCTAAGATAGTCAATTCAAAATTAGGGTTTTGTGTTGCATCGAGGTACTCACATCCAAATGGTCTCAAGTTCTCCCCAATGTCCTAATATGCTCTCAAGTTCATCCATGTCAAATTTCAAGCCTTTCAAAGAAAGTTTGGTCAGTCAATTGCTCAAGAGGTCCAGAAATCGATTGTGTTAGGGCAAAAGTCAACTGTGACCTACAAATAGTCAAACCTCAAGATTTTTTGTCAACATTCTCATTTTGAAGGATAATTCATCATTTTATCAAGGGTTGATCATGATTCATCAAGGATTGCTCAAGATTCATCAAGATTCAAAAGTTGCTAAATTAGGGTTTTATAGGAAAAGTCAACACAACTTTGACCAAGCATAACTTTCTCATACTTTATTAGAAATGACCCATCAAAATCTCATTTTGAAGAGGATGCAATTTCCTACAATCCATCTTCACACCCCAAGATCAAGAAATGCTCTCACAAAAAGTTACAAATTTGGACATTATAGGTCATTTTTGAAAATCAACAAAAACACCTTTTTTTCCAAAGCTTATAACTTGAGCATGGAATATCAAAATGATATGAGACCAAAAATGTTGGTTATAGGACATCTCAAGGTTTCTAAAAAGTCCAAGAACACTTCCAAAAGTTCAAAATTTAAGAAGTTATGTATTGTTGAAGTTGGGCATTTTTCCAAAATTGCCAAAAGTCAACTATCCTCAAAACTCCAATTTTTGACAAAAGGGCCCACTTTTTTCCACTTGATTCGGTCTCATCACACCACACACGTGTCCCATATTCAATTTCATGACCAATCATTTATTTTTCTATTTTATTTAATTTTTATCGATTTAATTCATTTTAAATCAATATTAATTCAAATAAAATCCAAAAATTAATGGAATGAGATTTTTTGATCATTACAGCTTGCAAATATCATGATTCACATAATGAAATTAGTATCAAGCATTGTTGTGCACAAAATATTTGATTTGAGGCATTTTTGGAAACTTGATAATGGAAGATCAAATCATATCTCAATTCTTTAATTCCCATGGATTCAAGCCCAAGTTTTTAACCTAATTGCTTCCAATATACATACACAAGCTGTACACATTAAGAACAGGAGCTGAAACTGCAAGAAACGGCCAGACAAGAATTGAAAAAAGCTTGCAAAAGTGTGAGATCAAAACCTTGGTTAGAGCACGATTCAACCAAAGATCTCAACGCTACTCCCTTGCCTGACATCCAGTGGAGCTAAAGCAATCAAAACCAGGCCTTGAGACCACTTGAAATACGCTGTAAGTCATCCTGAACATAGCCCTATGCACGAATTCGTAACCTTGAATTCTTGCGTTTTCTTACCAAAATATTGATATATTTGTGATCCTTGCATAATTTCCAAGCATTCTACATTGTTTGATTTCATTTTTGTGGCTTTTAACCCTGTATCCAAAGCTAGGGTTCGTGTTCTTGTTTTTTAGGTATTTTTTATACAGGCAAAATCAAGACCAACCATGGACATGGTTGTGTTTAGGGAAGAGAGACGAACACATTGATGTTCTCCATTTGCATTTATATGGCCTGTAACTCATGTTAGGATGGCCCTGTGAATTTTGCTACGGACTCAAATCCGCAGGAAATAAACCAGGTAGTTCAAGGAAGAAGACGACCATGCATCCTCTCCCAATTGGCTGATTCAAAGATTACGCGATTTTATTTTTTTATTCAGGCATAATTGATTGTTATGCATATAATATTTATTGTTTATCTTATTAACAAAAAGGACCAATAGCTCAGCTGGCAAGGCATTAGTGCATGATCCATTGGGACCTGGGTTCGAATCCCAAGTCCCTCAACGCCTTTGTATTATTTTGTTTCAGATTATTCCATGCAGCGTACCAAGCGTAGAACACCATGCATCATCACTTGATCTTCTGCCAGATGGCCTTCAGGCCAAATCTGAAGGCCAGGATTGAAGGTTCACCATGAACTCAAGTCAACAAGCATGCATTGGATGGGAAAGGTCAAACAGGCTTGGACGTTTTTGGGCTTGGAATTGCAAATCATACCTCCTTTCGGGGCCCAACACCCCCTTGGGTTTATTTCTTTTTCTCTTCTATATTTCTATTTAGTTAATTGTTTTATTAATTATTATTATTATTATTACCAGCCAATTAATTTTTTCTCATAAAATCAAAAACATAAAAAATATTATTTTTATTTATTAAATTTAATTTCATCACTCTATTTTTATAAATAATTATTAACCAATTAATTTAGTTTTTAATGAGGTACAATTTTAATATTTTTTGCAATAAATTAAAATTAATATAGAATTAGGTTTTTTTTAATAATTTTAATCAATGTTATTTTATTTCCTTAAATATTAAAAAAAAAATTATTTTTTATTTAATTAATTAATTAACTTAGATTTAATTTCCATTTAATTCAAAATAACAAAAAAATATGCTTTCTTTCAAAAAAGGGTCAAAACCCTAAAAAATACGCCGATTTAATTTTCTCGCACGCGTTTCATTTTTTATCCAATATTGTAATTGCATCCGGTATGTAATAGCTTTTAATTAGGACATTATTTATCGTTTTATTTACTTTCCGCAATTTAATTTTAAAGGGTTTGTTTTTGGCGATATAAATACCCGACGCCTTGTAATAGCTTAGATTTAATTTCCCGCAATTTAATTTCCGCACAATATTAACTGTTAGATGTTTGATAATAGGGAATGCATGACAAGATCAATCTTTAACCTAAAATCAATATAGCTCACCCATGACATGTACAAATAAAATTAACCGAAATAACACACGTGCACATGCCACTCTTAGGGTACACCTCACTTGGTTGCCTCGAACGTGGTCATTGAGTATAGGAAGTTTTAGAGGTCGCCCTCTTGTCCAAAGATCATAAGTTGCCTCGAATCGGTTGCCTCGGATAAAATTATCTAAGACATTAGGGTTACCACTAAGGCGTCCTAACATTGCTTTAGTGACCACACGTCCCTTAATCGAATTGACCCGAAAACTCCAACGACGATGCTACCTACTCCTCAATAGTGGGATAGCATTGTCTAAAGGACATTAGCACAGTTTAATTCCTTTTTCGAGTAGGTAGATGGTTCTTAAGTACTTGCTCCTTTTAAAACAAAACAAAACTTTTCGCACTTACACTCTCTTCAAAACAAAAACTCTTTTCAAACCCACAAACACAAAGAAAAGAAAACTTTTGAAAACACAATGAGCAAGTACCTAAGAGCCCGTGGATAACCACGGATAGAAAGGGTGCTAACACCTTCCCTTTCTATAATCTACCTCCTAAACCCAAGAAGTATCTCAAAAAGGAATTTTTCTGTGCTTTTGTCCTTTCCTTGTTGGATAAAATAAAAGACGGTGGCGACTCTTGCTTACCGCGACATTTTGCAAAAACAAACGCAAACGCGAACCAGCATTCCAAAACAGTCAGTTCTCATTCCCACCGATCACAACTTGCTCATTTCAAACAAATTTTTCACACTTACACTCCTTTACAAACAAAGTTTTAAAAAACACTTCATTACACTCTTGAAGACAGAAGCAAGAGTTAAATCGAAGTTAAAACAAAAACTTTTCAAAGCCCACAAACACAAAGAAAACAATTTTTAAAATGATGAGCAAGTACCTAAGAGCCCGTAGATAACTACGGATAGAAAGGGTGCTAATACCTTCCCTTTCTATAATCTACCCCCCGTACTCAGAAATATCTCGAAAAAGGAATTTTTCTGTGCTTTTTTCCTTTCCTTGTTAGATAAAATAAAAGTCGGTGGCGACTCTTGCTTACCGCGACATTTTGCGAAAAACAAACGCAAAACACAAACCAGCAAAATTTCCTTAACGAAATAGGGAAACCACATCCCGGTTCTGGCCACCGTATCACAGAACTGGCGACTCTGTTGGGGAATTAATAATTGGGGTGTACCTTAGGAATAGTTCATCATAATTTTTTCAATTGCTTGATTTGTATGCTTTATCTTTGTGGGTTCGTATCGGAGTTACTATAGATCCTAACCCGGATCTGGGGATACCTTTTAGGTAAGTAGAAATAGAATGTGAGGGAACTATACAGCGTAGACCGATACGGTTGAAGCAGTAGCTACGTTGGTGTGGCACTTTAGTTTGTACCGACATCCCTTGTGGAGGAACAAGGAGAATATGGGGCTGCTAAGGGGTCATTAAGCACCAACTGACCTTAGAACCTATAATTGACCAACATGGCCATAGAAAAGTAGCAGTATGCTACACTCATTGAGACCAAACTCTCACGATGATTCTGGCCGCAAGAAAAGGTTGCTAAACTGGAATTATGACCGATTGAGGGCGGTCAGTGATATTGAGATCCTCTAGAACCCGGTTACTATTACTAGGACAGGTTGAACCAACTAAACTGAAAGAGGATAATACCTAAACTCTATGCCAGCCTGGAATTTAAGGGTTACTGTGTGACTTGTTTGCCCTTACCATGTTTGATATCTGTTAATACTTGTGGTGTATTTCTATCATAACATCATGCATCATGACATTGCATGCACATTCCATTAGACTAACCCATTTCAAAGACCGAGGGGATTCATCTTTGTTTTGTTTTGCAGATCATGGCATCTATGCGCAGAAATACTATTCGCATCAGCTTCGTACAAATCCCTGCTCAACTTAGAGAGTTGGTTTCTAAAGTTCCAGATACTTCCTCCTTTATCAGAAGACATGGTCACCTCCTTGTTTTGGTCACTTCTAATATGGATGAGCAAATGATGAGTGTCTTGTTCCAGTTCTTTGACCCGCTACATCACTGTTTCACCTTCCCGAACTACCAGTTGGTCCCTACTTTGGAGCAGTTCTCTGATTTACTTGGTATTTCTATTCTAGAGCAGACGCCATTTACAGGTTGGGAAATAGCTCTTAGGCCAGAGGATGTTGCTACAGCCCTACATCTGAAAAAGGCTGATGTAATGTCTAACTGGGAGACTCAGAGTGGGGTAAAAGGCTTCCTGGTCAAGTTCTTGATTGATCAGGCTCAACAGTTTTGGGACAGTTTGGACTTTCAAGCATTTGAAGACATTCTGAAGAAGTGAAAAACACAAGAAGGGGGGTTGAATTGTTAAAACTTGAAATCAAATGCAGACAACACGTTATTTTTATCCTGGTTCATTTGATCTCAAACTACTCCAGTCCACCCTTCAAGGTGATTTCGCCTCTCTCCAACGAGGTCTTAATCCACTATATTCAACTGAATACAAAACTGCTTTAACAACTGCTAAAGCCTTCTTGAGTCTAACCACAGACCGGTTTCTCAAGGAATTTCTCTTACAGATAAATGAACAAAATATGTTTGATGTTTTCTAGGAAAAACTATATATCACAACTGTGATAATACACAAATGAAGCTTATATGAAACTAGAATGCTAGAACTATAGAGTAAGCAGTTGAGAGCTTTAGCAAACTGAGTGAGTGAGGACGAAAATAATTGGCTTATGCGTGTAGGAGAATTGTAGAGTATTAGCCATTTCTCTTCTCACTGATTTGTTTAAATAGCCTTGGAAATAGATACGTTGATGTCAATAATTCCAGTTCAATGCTCATAACGTTCTTTCCTTTTTGAGAAGATCTTTGTCTTGGAATAAAGCCGTTGGTAATTAATCTGCCTTGAATGTAGTAACGTTGATACTTCAGAATGTTCTGCTTAATGAAAATATGAGCGTTCTTGGCTTTGGCTTATTCTGGCGCTTCTGAGTGCTGATGACATAGTTAGGATCCAGATCAGAATCAGAGCATGTTGAGCGCAGATTCTGTTCATCAGACTTCAGCGTAGCACATGTTTTGATATTCTGATGTGACATATCTTCTAATGCTGATGTTGATATTCTGATATTCTGATGCTGATTCCATCAGAGTTTCCTGTAAATACACAACATAATTTTAGGTAGTATCTATGTCTTATATAAAACTCATAATTCATTTAGTCTTGTATTTTGTTATCATCAAAACTCTAACTGAGGGTTGTAGAATCAAACTATGTTCTAAAAATCTCCCCCTTTTTGATAATGACAAAAACCAGATTTTTTCAATTAAAATAAAATGATTAAAGTATCAGAGTTTAAGGATAAAGAGGAAACGGTATCATAGATAATCAGATAATGAGTAAAAAGTATCAGAGCTAAGAGGTTAAGGAGTAAAAAGTATCAGAGTAATGATGAGAAAAACTCCACATGAGTTGATTATTTCCCTTTGATTCCTTGAGACCTTGAGCATCAGAACTTTACTGAACTTTCTTTGAGAATCATAATTTTACTTTATCAGAGTTCATCAGATTCTTGTACCTGTAAGCTTTTCAGAACAACAAATATATAAGGATGTTAGAATGTTTGAGACTTATGTCTCAGTAAACCGTTATTGAAAAATATCATTCTTTCTCCCCCTTTTTTGTCAGCTATCAAAAAGCATAGTTAATCAGAGTTAAAAAGATTAGAGCAAAACACGTTTGTATTAAAACAGAAGCAATGATAGTTTAGAACAAGTACAAATATTACAAACAAACATGTAAAGAAAACAAGGAAAACATAAGAAAAATCTAAGCAGAAGGGGGAAGTCATGTGAACAGAGCTTCCAACATGCTCTTGATTTGTTCGCTGGTTTCGTTTTGCTTTGCTCCATGTTTGCTATAGATTCAATCTTGATATCCTGCTTGTCCATCCGTTCATTCATCAGCATGTCTGATTTCTTCAAATCTTCCAGAGTCTGCCTGTCAAGAGAGGAACCTTGAGGATCTTCAGATACAGGCTGCTTCTCAGAGCTTTCTGTAGTTTCTTCTGCTTGACCCAAGTCTTCATCTTGAATTATCTGTTCTTCTGCGGGTTGAACTTTAGATGCTGGACGCTTTTCAGACCAAGGCTCACTGTCCAGATGGAGAACTTCTTCCTTCAGCAGCTTGCTTAGAACTGGACCTTCCATTTCCTTCAACAGATTGTTGAAGTTCTGTTGAGCCTGTCCATAGCTCTGGTCTTGCAACTTGAAGGTTTCAGCACATACCCATCTTCTGAATTGAGTCCAGAGAAGATCTGATACAGCAGGATCAACTACTTCCAGACTTGCTTGTTTCAAAGAAGTGATCCACTTCTGCATATCTGTTTCAAAGTTCAAAATGCTGGAACCAACATCTGGTTGTTTCGGTTTAGGGATGGCAGTTTTCTGGTTTATTGCAGCAAGGCGTTCAAGGACTGTTAAGTCAATGACAGTCTTGCTGTGGTTTTCTGTAGTTTTCTTAGGTGAGGGAGTGGGAGAGTCAGAAATGACGATTGGACTAGCTGGGGTATTTGGTGGAGTTATTTCTGGTGAAGATGGAAGTTGAGACATATTAACAGTGGTACCACAAGGCAATTGAATGGCCAAAGGTTGTGGTTCAGGAGATTCAGAGGTTTGAGCCTCAGAGTTTTGAGTCTCAGGTTGTGGGGATTGTGTATGTTGAGGAGAGGGTGGATTACTTTCTGGTTGGGGAGAGGAAGGTTGTGGGATTTCTGGTTCTGGTATTGGAGAGAGTGGGGTTTCTGGTATTGGTGAATGTGGGATGTCAGGTTATGGAGAATTGGGAATATCTGGTTGTGGATTTGGATTGTTTGTTTCAGGAGCGGAAGAGTGTTGTTCTATATCAGAAAGAACTTGTGCAAGTTCTGGTTATGGTATGGTTGCAGTGTTTGGATTTTGTGGTTTGGAGCGGGATCTTCTGAGGGTTAATGACTCAGAAGGGTCAAAGTCAATGTCAAAATCTTCAAAGGTTTGTGGTGTTGGGATATCAGCTGGTGTTGGAATGGGAGTAGGAATAGTTGTGGAAACAGCAGTTGAGTTTAAAACAGATACAGAAACAGGATTACCTCTTTTCTTTGGAGTCTGTTGAGATGATCCTTCTGGAGCAGCTTTTCTCTTCTTAGTCTTCTTCAGAACAACCTCTGGTGCTTTCTGCTGAAGATCTTGAATTTTTAGATTAGGTGTTGTACCATCAGCTTTACACGCATCCAAATATCTCAGAATGATTTGAGGCTTAAAGTCAATCTCTGAGAACATAGGAAAGTCGTCCAGAGGGACTCTTCTGCTGGAGATGTCAGCAAAAGTAGTGACGCTGGGATCCTTCTTAATGTTATCTATAAGCTTCATCTTCTTTAGATTTTTGGCATTTAGCTGCTTGCCAACAAAAGGTTCTAGGGTGCTGATCTCTTGTGCCTCTGTCAAGTGTTCAATCAGCCTATTCTCTGTTAGAATATCTGATATCAATCTTCCAAAGGGTATCCAATCCCTTTTAGTGCGTTCATCTTCTCTTGTCTCCTTGATGCTTGTTCTCATATGGTTGAACAGAAGATGAGCTAGATTAATCTTTACCTTCTGATTGATAAAATAGATCAGAAACTATTGATCTATGTTTATGTAATCAGGAGAGCTTGTAGGCTTCCTGTGGTTGAAACAGCCCAGAATAATCTTTGCCTAAATTTTGTTCTTATCTTTCAGATCCCTTATCTTGCTGGAGGGAAGCCCCAGCGTGAAAATTTCCCTTGCTATAACAGCAACATCTGAACATCTTTTTGCCATATCTATACAGCGAATACCACCACCATTGTATCCAATCAGTTTTGCAATCAGGTCTTCAGTAATCACTATTTTCTTCCCCATGATGTAAGAAGTGACTTGGTGATTTGAGGAAGAGGCGTGAATCCAGAATTCCTTAACCAAGATAGGAAAAGTTGGACCCACCAGCCTGTCGAAATACCTTTCCCATCCTTGAGCTTGAATCTCTTCTGATAAATCAAAACCATTTTCCTTCAAACTGTTGAAATCCACTATAATCTCTGACAGAACTTCAAGGTTCTTGACTGGAGTGAGAAGTGTTCTGAGAGGAACCTCATATTGCTCAGATGATGCATCTTTTTGGGAACCTGAAGAGAGATTGCTGGAAGACGCCATGTTCACACGAGTTTTTGAAAAAAATTGAAAGGGTTTTCTTGAGAAGGAAGAACACAAACACAGAAATCAGAAATATGATTGAAAATGAAAGTAAGGGTAAAAGTTGTGAATGGTGTGAATGGTGTTTAAATAGATTTCGAAAAAGTTTTTGAAAACATAAACGCTTAAGAGAGAGAAATAAATCATGATTAATAGCATTTAATGATGGCTTATTTTAGGGGATTTCAGAAAGATACTTAAACGGTTACCAGTGACATGTGTCTCAATGCATCCAATCAGCACTTTGCCTTTTCAGAAGCGTGAACGCGTGTTCAGCCTCAGGAAATAGCTGATGACTGGATGACACTTGTTTGCTTTGAGTGAACATCACTTTTATCCTTGAACTGAAGAGCTCAGAGCTTCATGGATAGATTCTGATACAATCTGCATTTCTAAAAATTCTGAAAGAGGATTGATCAGAAGTTCACAGAGAAATAAACATAATTCTGAAGGTTAATATATAAAATTAAAACAGTTTTATTCTGGACAGAGCTTCATGCTGAGATGATTCAGAATGAAGTTGAACCTATCTTCAGAAAGTGGTTTTGTAAAAATATCAGCCCATTGATGGTCCGTATCAATAAATTTTAAGTTTAAAATTCCTTTCTGAATATAGTCCCTAATAAAATGATGTTTTATTTCTATATGCTTAACCCTAGAATGCAAAATTGGATTCTTACTTAAGAAAATAGCAGAGGTGTTATCACAGAGGATAGGAATGTTACTCTCATATATCTGGAAGTCCTCAAGTTGACTTTTCATCCAGAGCATTTGTGTGTTGCATCTAGCTGCTGCTATGTATTCAGCTTCTGCTGTTGATAGAGCAATTGTGGATTGTCTTTTGCTGGACCATGAGATCATATTTTCTCCCAGAAACTGGCAGCTTCCAGAAGTACTTTTACGTTCTACTCTGTCTCCAGCAAAGTCAGCATCACAGTAACCTACTAAGCTGTAATCACTAGATTTTCTATAAAACAAACCCAGATTAGTAGTACCTTTAAGATACTTGAAAATTCGCTTAACAGCTGTTAAGTGAGATTCTCTAGGATCTGATTGGAATCTTGCACAAATGCATACACTGAATAAAATATCAGGCCTTGAGGATGTCAGATAAAGAAGAGAACCAATCATACCTCTGTAGACCTTCTGTTCTACCTTTTTGCTTACCTCTTCTCTTTCCAGAATGCACGTGGGATGCATTGGAATCTTTGATGGCTTACATTCTGAGAGATCAAATATCTTCAGAAGTTCTCTGACATATTTGCTCTGATGAATGTAAGTTCCTTCTGGGGTTTGATTGATCTGAATGCCCAGAAAGAATTTCAGTTCCCCCATTAGGCTCATCTCAAATTCTGCCTGCATACACTCAGCAAACTTTCTTCCCAGAGAAGGTTTAGTAGATCTAAATATTATATCATCAACATAAATTTGGCAGACTAAAATGTCATTCTTAACTGTCTTACAGAATAAGGTTGTGTCCACTTTCCCTCTGGTGAATTCCTTTTCTAACAGGAAGTTACTCAGTCTTTCATACCAAGCTCTGGGAGCTTGTTTCAGACCATACAGTGACTTCTTTAGTTTGAAAACATAATCTGGATTTTTTGAACTTTCAAAACCAGGGGTTGGTGCACATATACTTCTTCTTCTATATATCCATTTAAGAATGCACTCTTAACATCTATCTGATACAGAGTGATGCCTTTATTAACAACAAAAGAAATTAAAAGTCTGATAGATTCTAACCTGGCGACTGGAGCAAAGGTTTCTGTATAGTCTATCCCCTCTTGTTGACTATAACCTTGTGCTACCAATCGTGCCTTTTTTCTGATGACTTCACCTTGTTCATTCAGTTTGTTTCTGAATACCCATTTTGTTCCAATGACGTTGAATCCTTTTGGTTTAGGAACTAGATCCCATACGTCATTTCTTGTGAATTGATTCAGCTCCTCTTGCATTGCTAGAATCCAGTCATTGTCCAGAAGTGCTTCATCAATTGAAGATGGTTCAATCAGAGAAACAAGTCCCATGAGGGATTCTTCAGAGTTTCTGAAGCTGGCTCTTGTTCTGATTGGATCTTCCTTTCTTCCTAAGATTGTTTCTTCTTGATGATCCATGCCGCTTCTGGATGGTCTTTTCTGAGGTTGATCAACAGAAGATGTTGGATTGCTCGCAGTGCCTCTTTCTGATGTTGAGGGAGTGTCTCTGTTAAGAGCTTCTGATGACTTGTCTTCAGTACCTGTGAATTCAACTTCCATAACTGCAAGTAGTTCATTCTGCTTTGACTTTTGAGAGTCAAGCTTATCATCAAAACGAACACTGATTGATTCTTCCACAATCTGTGTTTCTGTATTGTATACTATGTACCCTCTTGAGCGTTCAGAGTATCCTAACATAACACACTTCTGTGCTTTAGAGTCAAACTTGTTCAAATAATTTTTAGTATTCAAAATAAAGCAAGTACACCCAAATGGATGAAAATATGAAATGTTGGGCTTTCTGTTCTTCCACAATTCATATGGAGTCTTTTCCAGAATAGGTCTTATGGAGATTCTATTCTGAATGTAGCACGCTGTGTTTATTGCCTCTGCCCAGAAGATCTTAGCAACGTTAGTCTCATTGATCATGGTTCTGGCCATTTCTTGCAATGTTCTGTTCTTCCGTTCTACAACTCCATTTTGCTGGGGAGTTCTAGGACAAGAGAAATCATGCAGAATGCCTTTGTCATTAAAAAATGATTCAAAATCTTTGTTTTCAAACTCTCCATCATGATCACTTCTGACTTTAACGATTCTAAGATCCTTTTCATTCTGAACTTGGTTGCGGAAGGTGACAAACACAGAGTGTGACTCTTCCTTGTGTCTTAAGAACTTTACCCATGTCCATCTGCTATAGTCATCTACGATTACTAACCCATATTTCTTGCCACTGACTAAAGTAGTTTTAACTGGTCCAAATAAGTCAATGTGCAGAAGTTCTAATGGCTTAGAGGTGGAAACAACGTTTTTAGATTTAAAAGCAGGTTTTGCAAACTTGCCTTTCTGACATGCTTCACACAGAGCATCTGAATTGAACTTCAGGTTAGGAAGTCCTCTGACTAGATTTAGTTTGTTAATCTGAGATATTCTTCTCATACTAACATGCCCCAATCTTCTGTGCCAGATCCATTGCTCGTTGTTAACAGACAGAAGACACTTTACATTCTGACTTTTCAGTTCAGAAAGTTTGATTTTGTAAATGTTGTTTTTCCTCTTTCCATTAAACAGGATAGTCCCATCTTTCTGACTAACAGCTTTGCATGAATTTTGATTAAAGATTATATCATAACCGTTATCACTTAATTGACTTATGGATAACAGGTTATGCATTAATCCATCTACTAATAAAACATTACTTATAGAGGGAAGATTTTTGTTACCTACTGTTCCAGAGCCAATGATCTTTCCCCTCTGATTGCCTCCAAAGCCTACATGGCCTCCAGGCTTAAGTTCCAGGCTTTGGAACATATGCCTTCTTCCTGTCATGTGTCGTGAGCAGCCAGAGTCCAGGTACCATGACTGGTGTTTCTGCTTTGTTGCTAAAGATATCTACAACATGTATTATTTTATCCTTAGGTACCCATATTTTCTTGGGTCCTGATTTGTTAGTTTTACCAAAACTCTGGTTGAATTTTGGTTTGACAGAATAATTACAACTAGTATATTTGATGTCGTGTGTGTGCCCATATATAAAGTGTGACTTAAGAGGAGTTCGTTTAATAACTAAATCCATGGCATTCTTTGGTGTAGGTACCTTACCTTGGTATCCTATTCCCTTTCTGCCATTTCTGCTAACTCCATAGATCATTGAAGCCATTTTGCTTCTATCTATGCTTTTATCTAGAAACTTCTGAAAGCTGTTATCATACTCCTTGATGATCTCATCAGCACTACTGGGAGTTTCAAGAATTGTTTCCTTCTGAGAGTTTTGTAATATATTTTCTAATTTTGAAACTTTATTTTTCAACTCAGAATTTTCCAACTTGAGACTCTCATTTTTATCAGAGTCAGAAGCAAGATCCCTTTTCAGGTTTCTGAACTTGACTCTGATCTGCTGATATCTTTCCAGAATCTCATTAAGGCTTTCAGCTAGTTCAGCCTTAGTAAAATTAATAGCAAAGTCAGGAAATACCTCTTCTGTGTCTGATTCAGAGTCTGATTCAAAAGCTTCACTGTCTTCTGATATGTTTGCCATGAGAGCTATGTTTGCTCTCTCATCATCTGATTCTGAGTCAGCTTCAGATGTGTCAGAGTCATCCCATGTGGCCATGAGACTTTTCTTCTTTTCCTTGCCAAACTTTCTTCTGGGCTTTTCCTTCTGAAGCTTTGGGCAGTCACTCTTGTAGTGTCCTTGCTCGTTGCATTCATAGCAGATGATGTCCTTGTTGTTTGGCTTTCTGCTTCCTGAAGAGCCTTCAGATCTTCTGTGTCCAGAGGAGGATTATGACCTTCTGTATCTGGAGGAGGATTCGTTCTGGTTCTCAGATCTTCTGGGATTCCTGAACTTCCTTTGCCTCTGCTTCCACAGTTGGTTCACCCTTCTGGAAAGGAGAGACAATTCATCTTCTTCTAATGAGGACCCATCAGAGGTTTCTTCAACAGCCTGCAAAACCTTAGAGTCAGATTTTCTGTTAGATTTTAGAGCTAAAGGCTTACCTTGCTTTTGAGGTTCATTAGCTTCTAGATCTATCTCGTGACTTCTGAGGGAGCTGACAAGTTCCTCCAAAGAGATTGTATTGAGATCCTTAGCTAGCTTCAGCGCTGTGACCATTGGCCTCCACTGTTTTGGCAAGCTTATGATGATCTTCTTAACATGATCAGCAGTAGAATACCCTTTGTCCAGAACTTTGAGACCAGCAACCAGAATCTGAAATCTTGAGAACATTGTTTCAATAGATTCACTTTCTTCCATCTTGAATGCCTCATACTTCTGAATGAGCGTAAGAGCTTTAGTTTCTTTAACTTGAAGGTTGCCTTCATGCGTCATTCTCAGAGAATCAAACATGTTCTTTGCAGTGTCTCTGTTTGATATCTTTTCATATTTAGAGTAAGAGATAGCACTGAGAAGAATTGTTTTGGCCTTGTGATGGTTTTTGAAATCACGCTTTTGTTGATCAGACATTGCTTTCCTGTCAATCTTCTGACCACTTGCATTTATTGGGTGCCTGTATCCATCTGTCACCATATCCCACAGATCAGCATCATGGGCTAGAAAGAAGCTTTCAATTATGTCTTTCCAGTAATCAAAGTTCTCTCCATCAAAAACTGGAGGTTTGCCACTGAATCTGTCTCTTTCTTCATTGTTGTCATTGCTAATGTTGTGATGTGTTCCTGTCATAGTGTTTTTCAACGCTGGATCTTGTACTGACACAGTTAAGTGTTATAAGCTCAGAACCAGGCGCTCTGATGCCAATTGAAGAAGTGAAAAACACAAGAAGGGGGTTGAATTGTTAAAACTTGAAATCAAATGCAGACAACACGTTATTTTTATCCTGGTTCGTTTGATCTCAAACTACTCCAGTCCACCCGTCAAGGTGATTTCGCCTCTCTCCAACGAGGTCTTAATCCACTATATTCAACTGAATACAAAACTTCTTTAACAACTGCTAAAGCCTTCTTGAGTCTAACCACAGACCGGTTTCTCAAGGAATTTCTATTACAGATAAATGAACAAAATGTGTTTGATGTTTTCTAGGAAAAACTATATATCACAACTGTGATAATACACAAATGAAGCTTATATGAAACTAGAATGCTAGAACTATAGAGTAAGCAGTTGAGAGCTTTAGCAAACTGAGTGATTGAGGACGAAAATGATTGGCTTATGCGTGTAGGAGAATTGTAGAGTATTAGCCATTTCTCTTCTCACTGATTTGTTTAAATAGCCTTGGAAATAGATATGTTGATGTCAATAATTCCAGTTCAATGCTCATAACGTTCTTTCCTTTTTGAGAAGATCTTTGTCTTGGAATAAAGCCGTTGATAATTAATCTGCCTTGAATGCAGTAACGTTGATACTTCAGAATGTTCTGCTTAATGAAAATCTGAGCGTTATTGGCTTTGGCTTATTCTGGCGCTTCTGAGTGTTAATGACATAGTTAGGATCCAGATCAGAATCAGAGTATGTTGAGCGCAGATTTTGTTCATCAGACTTCAGCGTAGCACATGTTTTGATCTTCTGATGTGACATATCTTCTGATGCTGATGTTGATATTCTGATATTCTGATGCTGATTCCATCAGAGTTTCCTGTAAATACACAAGATAATTTTAGGTAGCATCTATGTCTTATATAAAACTCATAATTCATTTAGTCTTGTATTTTGTTATCATCAAAACTCTAACTGAGGGTTGTAGAATCAAACTATGTTCTAACACTTCATGGCACTTCTCATTTATGGCTTGGTTTTGTTCCCTAATTCATATTCTTTCGTCGACGTGAACGCAGTGAAGATCTTCATGTCCCGTAATCCAGTGCCCACTCTCTTAGGTGACATTCTACATGTTCTTTATGCCCGTACTGCTCGGAAACGGGAAACTCTTATGTGTTGTGCACCATTGCTGGCGAGGTGGTTTATTTCTCACCTCCCCAAATCTGTTTTGAAGAACAAGGAATGTATGGGTTGGGCCTACAGAATTATGTCCCTTGCTCATACGGACATCATCTGGAGCACTAAAGACATGGAAGAAGTAGCTGTTATTGATCGCTGTGGAGAATACCCGAATGTTCCTTTGCTTGGAATTAGGGGAGGAATAACCTATAATCCCTGCCTGGCCTTACGACGGTTTGGGCGAGCTCGAAAGGACGGTCCTCATGAGTTACTGATTCCGAGCATTGTCTTTGACTTCCAAGGGGAGGTTGAGGGACATCGCCGCAGGTTCATACGAGCTTGGAATAGGGTTAACAGGTCTGATCCGCATGAGCTAGGAGCGAAGACTTCTCTTCCGATGGAACTGTATCTCCGGTGGGTTCGAGCCTGTGCTCAAAAACTGGGGATGCCATACAAAGTTGTCTTACTGGTAATTGTTGAGAGTACTGATGAAGAAGGGGTTCCTCATACTATCCTCCATCCATACATGCCTACTGACATTGGGGCATTAAAGAGGTCGTGGATCCAGTTAAGGGAAGAACGGGATACTTACAGAAAGAAGTATCATGAACAGGAACGAAAGATCCTGAAGCTTACAAGGCAGCTGGAGAATGAGAAGGTCCTCAACGACTATATCAGCACGGGAGGAAAATGACCATGGGAGCGCTGATGTCTTTTGCTATTTCTAGTTTTGATTTACTTTTCAGTTTTTCTCTTTGTAACGCCTTAAAGGCATTTGTCAAACATTGTTTCAAGTTTTTAATCTAATAAAAGTGTGTTTCATTTTGGTTTACGAATTTGAATCCCTAAAGTCTTTGAAATCATATCATATGAATTCCATTCCCATGCACCTCATTACAGGTACCCTTACAGGTCTCTTATCTTCTTCGCTGTTTATTTCAACATCATGTCTTCTGAAACATCTATTGGTCAAGTTATTAAGGCTCTTCAAGCTCAGAAGGCTCAGTTCCAGGAAATGTTCATGAACCTGGCCAAGGGTCAGAAAGATCTGAAGACTCTTATCTTGAAGGATAAGAAGAAGAAGAAGAAGAAGAAGAAGAAGAAGATGGTCCTCCTGAACATGGGCCACAGGTTTGGTAACAGGTTGCGGGAAGAAGTTGATTTGTCCCACTCATATGGAGGGGGAGAAAACCAAGAAGAAAGGAGGGCTCCTAGCCCTGTGGTTTATGACAATGAGACTGACTTTGATGAAGACTAGTATCCTCCTGTTGAGGACAGGTATAAGCAACTTGAAGACCGGTT
Source organism: Vicia faba (assembly GCA_948472305.1). Taxonomy (NCBI): domain Eukaryota; kingdom Viridiplantae; phylum Streptophyta; class Magnoliopsida; order Fabales; family Fabaceae; genus Vicia; species Vicia faba. The sequence continues at coordinate 806,958,707 of OX451741.1, forward strand.
AAGTGCGATGGAGATCTAGAAGATACCTGGATTGGACTTTGGTGATTTGGGTCTAGCATCTGGGGTGGTGATTCCCCACAAGTTTAAAGCACCAGTCTTTGCTAAATACGACGGGGTCTCCTGCCCAAAGCTACACCTCCGTTCGTATGTTAGAAAGATTCAACCATATACTGCTGACAGAAACCTCTGGATTCATTTCTTTCAAGATAGTCTTTCAGGGACTCAACTTGAGTGGTTTTATCATCTAGAAGGAGCTAACGTCCGTAATTGGGAAGACCTTGCTGCTGCTTTTTACAAGCAGTGCCAATATAATGCCGACCTTGCTCCCACATGTACCCAACTTTAGGGTATGTCCATGGGTGCGAGCGAAGGCTTTAAAGATTATGCTCAGAAGTGGAGAGATCTTGCTGGTAGAGTACAACCCCCGCTGGCTGACAGGGAGTTGATGGATATGTTTCTGGGGACCTTGTCTGGCCCGTATTTCAACCATTTGATCAGAATTTCATCGTCAGGTTTTACTGAGTTAATTATGACTGGGGAGAGGGTTGAATCTGGTATCAAGAGCGGAAAAATACATAAGGGTGCTTCGTCAAGTACTGAGAAAAAGCCTTTCAAGAAGGAGTCTAGTGCAGTTTACAGTTCAAAGAGCCAAGGTCGACCTGAGCGCCGCCAAGCAGTCAACGCGGTAGTTATTTCAAGACCAATTGTTGCCCCTCAATGAAACAATCAACAAAGAGCAGAGAGGCCTCAAAGACAGTTCACTCGGCTTAGTATGACTTTATCCCAAATTTTGCCGCAGTTGTTGAAGACTAACTTGGTGATTCCGAGGGAAGCTCCAAAGAATCCCAACACCACATCACCGTTGTATAATCCGAACGCCCGTTGTGCTTATCACTCTGATAGCCCGGGGTATGATACCAATAACTTCTGGGCCTTGAAGAGTAAGTTACAAGATCTGATTGATGCTAAAGAGATCGAATTTGAAGCGTCGGAAAATCCTAATGTCATAACGGGTCCTATGCCGAAACATGGTGCGAGAGTAAATTCTATTGGGGATGATGATGAAGAGTTTGATATTGACAGCTGGATTTACCCAACTACCGATGGTGGCTTGACCAATTGGACGGTAACGGATCCCAAGCCCATTTCTTTTATTACACGGTAATAGACTTTTGTTTTGAATTTGTAACAGACAATTTTAAACTTTACGGCCCGGTGCCTAACCCGAGACACCGTGGCTTTGTTTGAGGGCTTATTATGTGTCATTTCCATATATCATTAATAAAAGCATTGGACATTTTCTTGCATTTTCAAATTTTGCGCTCCTTGTTTTTCTTTTTTATCTTGCAAAACAGCTATTTTACACACACTCACATATACAGGTCTACATCCACTCTGGATCCCACTGATAACGACTCTGCTACTGCCAGTTATGACTTCGAAAGTCCGATCAACCAAGCCGAGGACGAAGGTGAGGATGATTGCAAAGTGCCTGGTGAACTTCCTAGACTGTTACTTCAGGAAGAGAGGGCTATATAGCCGCATGAAGAGCCAGTGGAAACAGTAAACCTGGGTACAGAGGTAGACAAAAAAGAGGTCAAGATCGGTGAAAATCTAGAGTCTAATGTTAAGCAACAGTTGATTCAGATGTTGCGTGACTATGTGGAGATCTTTTCCTAGTCTTATGAAGATATGCCTGGGTTGGATACTGATATCGTGGTTCACCGCTTGCCTACCAAGGAAGACTGTCCTCCAGTGAAACAGAAGGTTCGCCGAATGCGCCCAGAGATGTCTGAGAAAATCAAGGCTGAAGTTATGAAACAGTTTGATGCCGGTTTTCTAGCAGTTACTTCTTACCCACAGTGGGTTGCCAACGTGGTTCCAATGCCGAAGAAGGATGGTAAAGTTCGAATGTGTGTTGACTATAGGGATCTGAATAGGGCGAGCCCCAAGGATGATTTCCCTCTGCCTCATATCGATGTTATGGTTGACAACACCGAACAGCATAAGGTCTTCTCCTTTATGGATGGTTTCTCTGGTTATAATAAGATTAAGATGGCTCCCGAAGACATGGAGAAGACAACCTTTTTTACTCAATGGGGTACCTTTTGCTACAAGGTCATGTCGTTTGGATTGAAGAATGTTGGGGCAACGTATCAGCGCGCCATGGTCGCTCTTTTCCACGACATGATTCATCATGAGATTGAGGTATACGTTGACGACGTGATTGCAAGGTCCCGGACTGAGGAAGAACACCTTGACCATCTTCAGAAGCTATTTGACAGGTTGAAATTGTACAAGTTGAGGTTAAACCCGAACAAGTTCACCTTCAGGGTGAGATATGGTAAGCTGTTAGGTTTCGTCGTAAGTGATAAAGGTATTCGAGTGGATCCTGCGAAGGTGAAGGCTATACAAGAAATGCCAGCTCCCCGAACAGAAAAAGAAGTCAGAGGCTTTCTGGGACGTCTGAACTACATTTCATGATTCATCTCACACCTGACTGCTACTTGTGAGCCAATCTTCAAGTTACTGAAGAAAGATCAAGTGGTAAGATGGAACGATGAATGTCAAGCCGCTTTCGAAAGGATCAAGGAGTATCTCCAAGAGCCACCTATTCTGATGCCTCCAGTTGAAGGGAGACCTTTGATCTTATACTTGACAGTACTCGATAATTCAATGGGGTGTGTGTTGGGGCAGCATGATGAGTCTGGCCGAAAAGAGCATGCTATTTACTACCTTAGCAAAAAGTTTACCGACTGCGAGACCCGATACTCATTGCTTGAGAAAACTTGCTGCGCTTTGGCATGGGCTGATCGTCGGCTGAGACAGTATATGCTGACTCACACTACTCTATTGATATCAAAGATGGATCCAATCAAGTATATCTTCGAGAAGCCTGCCTTTTCCGGAAGAATAGCAAGATGGCTGATGATCTTGACTGAGTATGACATCCAATACACGACCCAAAAAGAAATCAAGGGAAGTGTGTTAGCAGATCATTTGGCACATCAGGCAGTGGACGATTACCAGTTTATGAACTTTGAATTCCTGGATGAGAATATCATGTTGGTGACCGACTGTGAAACACCTGGACCGGATGAAGGACCTGAGGAAGGATCCCGATGGTCTATGTACTTTGATGGAGCTTCAAACGCTTTGGGTAATGGCATTGGCGCCGTGATCATATCTCCTGAAGGCTCTCATACTCCGTTCACCGCCCGACTATGTTTCACCTTGCACCAACAACATGGCGGAGTATGAAGCATGCATTATGGGTCTTCGAGCATCTATTGACCTAAGGATTAAGTTCTTAAGTGTATTCGGATATTCCGCTCTCGTGATCAGTCAGATCAAAGGCGAGTGGGATACAAAACACCCTAATCTTATTCCTTACAAGGAGTATGTGTTGACTTTGCTCCCACACTTCGAGGAGATAACCTTTGATCACTTCCCTAGAGAGGAGAATCAGTTGGCAGACGCGCTAGCTACGATGTCTTCTATGTTCAAGGTCAGATGGGACAATGAGGCTCCCCGGATTACCATTGAGAGGTTAGACGAACCTGCACATTGCTACGACATTGAGACTGAAGAGGTAGCAGATAAACCCTGGTTTCATGAGGTAAAGAGGTATCTTGAAGCTCAGGAGTACCCCGAGGGTGCATCTGTTAATGATAAGAAGTTTCTAAGAAGATTTGCGGTGAAGTTCTTCATCAGCAATGACATTCTTTACAAGCGTAACCATGACTCAACCTTACTGCGTTATGTGGATAAGAACGAAGCAGAAAGGATTATGGTAGAGTTACATGAAGGTACTTTCAGAACTCATTCTAGTGGACACAGCATGGCAAAGAAAATCCTACGAGCAGGATATTATTGGTCCACAATGGAAGCCGAATGTTATCAGCATTCTCGGACCTATCACAAGTGCCAAGTCTATGCTGATAAGATGCACATACCTCCAGTACCTCTGAACGTCTTGACAGCTCATTGGCCTTTTGCAATGTGGGGCATCGACATGATTGGTGAGATCAGACCTACGGCATCCAACGGGCATCGTTTCATTCTGGTAGCGATTGATTACTTTACGAAGTGGGTTGAAGCAGCTTCCTTTGCTACTGTAACCAAGAACGTTGTGGCACGGTTCATTCGGAACAATCTGATCTGTCGATATGGTGTACCAGAGAGAATCATTACGGACAATGGTACAAATCTCAATAATAAGATGATCATCGAGCTTTGTAAGCAGTTCAAGATACAGCATCACAACTCTTCTCCTTACCGGCCGAAGATGAATGGGGATGTAGAAGTGGCTAATAAGAATATTAAGAAGATTGTGCAGAAGATGACGATGACATATAAAGATTGGCACGAGATGTTACCTCAGTGTGGACGTCAACAGGGGCAACACCCTATTCCTTGGTTTATGGTATGGAGGTCGTCTTTCCCATTGAAGTTCAGATACCCTCTCTTCGGATTATGAAGGATATAGGTTTGAGCGAAGATGACTGGATCCAGACCCGGCTTGATCAGCTGAACTTAATTGACGAGAAGAGACTTACTGCTATTTGTCTTGGTCAAACGTATCAAAAGCGAATGATCAAGGCATTTAACAAGAAAGTTAAACGATAAGAATATCAAGTTGGGGATCTAGTGATCAATCGCATCATTCTAACTCAAGGTGATCCCAAGGGCAAATGGACCCCTACTTACGAAGGGCCATTTGTGGTTAAGAACATTTTCTCAGGAGGAGCTATGATTCTAACTACCATGAATGGTGACGACCTTCCTCACCCCGTCAATACAGACATAGTGAAAATATACTACGCATAATCAAAGACCCGCTAGGTTGATTGGACTAGGCAAAAATAAGGGCTTCCCGGTGAACCAAAAGGGTTCGGGAAAAAATAAGGTATGAAAATGAAAAAATTTGTACACCCGGCAAGTCGAAAACCTGAAAAGGCGGCTTGGGCAAAAAAGGGTATCCCGGTGGACTGAAAACCCGAAAGGGAGGTCCAGGCAAAAATTAGGGATTAAAGCGTAACACTATGTCTCATTGAATCACCTTGCGACCAGACTTCGGTATCGACTATCAAGCTCGGACGGCACCAAACAATCCGATCCACCTTCAACCAAGTAGCAAAGTGATGAGATGCTCGAGGACATAAAGGCAATAGCAGAGTTGGAACCAAGTGAGATTATTCACATAGCTGTTTTTCTTTGTTTTTCACAAATTGTATAAACTCTGTTGATTCGGCGGTGTTCTCTTACCAGGACGTCAACCTCTTGTACAGAAACGCCTATTTACAGGCTAACTTCAAAATCAATACAAGTCATTTTCCCAAAGAAATTTCAAACTGTTTTTCTTTTTCTATTTTGTTTTGCAAAGAACGTCCAATGTTCAGTTTTTGATATATGCATTTGACATTGATTGCTGCTCATAAATATTTACATGCGAAACAAAAGACGATTACTTGTAATATCATAAACAGGGGCAAACAAGAAATGTCCAAGCCGTACAGTTGCTCTGTCCACCAGGTATAGGGATAGACCTAACTGGAAGAAACGATTGAAGGTACATTCATTCCCCACTGTAATGCGGTGGGAGAACTGACTTGAGGTTTTGCGTTTGTGTTTGCAAATGTTGCGGTTAGTAAGAGTCGTCACCGACTTTTCTTTTATCCAAAAGGAAAGGTAAAAAAGCACATGAAAGACCTTTGAGATTGTTTTTGGGTTTGGGGGTAGATTATGAAAAGGGAAGGTGCTAGCACCCTTTTCATCCATAGTTTTCCATGGGCTCTTAGTTACTTGTTTTAGATCACTTGCTTTGCTTTTGCAATTGTTTGAAATGGTGCTTTGTGTGGTTTTGAAAGTATTTTGAAAAGAGGCCTTTGTTTAGGCAATCTTTGTAATGATTCTTGTTCGTAAGAATGTATACAAAGATGTTTGTCTTTTGAAAAATGTTTCAATGTTTTGAAAGTTGTTTGGAAATGTTTTGAAAATGTGTATGTGTGTTTGAAAATAGCAAGGATTGTTTTGAAATTGATCAAGTAACTAGAAGCATTCTACCTACTCAAAAGTCTTTCTTGTACATTTTTTATTCCTTTGATATTGTTGTTTACCATTGATTTGGTAAACAACCCTATCTTTGGATGTTAAACGGGACGGGTGTGGGTCATCGTATGACCATGATAGCAATATTTCCAAGTATCTTAGCAAGTTTAGAGGGACCAAGATCATTTGTTTAGGCAACCTTTTGATAGCGTCATCGAGGGACTATGATCTTTTGTTTTATTTTGTTTTGCCAAGATACTTAGCATGCATACCATGGCCATTTTGTTAAGGCAACCAAGTGGGTGAAACCCTAGGGGTGCTTGTGTGCGATGTGTGTCATTTTTCATGCATTTTGTCTTGTGTTAGGTATTGTATTTGTTTGATTTTGTCTTATCATGCAAAACCCTAGTTTTTACTAAACATGGTATAATGCGATAAATTGCGTAAAATAAATCTAAGCTATTACAACAATTATTATGGGAGGGGGGATACAAGTTTTTGAATGGGGATATTTGCACAAAATAAAACCCTAAAATACTATTACAACCCAATTGAAATATTTGCAAATTAGATAAATAAACAAATATTAAAAATGCAATAAAAATGTAAATATGCAAAAAAATGTTTTGTATTTGTTTTATGCATGAGAGAATAATATTATTTAAGTCCTAAAAATAAGAAAAAATAATATTGTTATTTTTGAAAGGGGTAAAACCCTAGTTTTTGATTAAAAGAAATATATATTCTATATTATTTATTTTATCCATTTATGTACAAGAAAAAATGAATAAAATTATTTACAAATATTAAAAATTAAGATATATGTGGAAATAATATTTTATGTGTATGAATAATAAAAATAAAAATGTATGATATTTTTAAATATGTTTACTATTTATTTTAAGAAAATAGATTCTATTTATTCTAAATAATCAATATTTTATGCAAAAAATAAGATAAAAAATAAAATAAAAATGCAAAAAATTAAGAAAATATTTTTTTGATTTTTTAATGTTCATAAAAAATAATAAAGTCAATAAACATAAAAAACATGAGAAAATATGCAAAAATATAAAAATATGCAAAGGGGATGCAAATAGTAAACTGGGGGTATGAGAAGTAAAACAGCAGGCCCAATGCGCGCCAGGCCCAGGACAGCTTCGTCCCTGTCCTTCAGCTCCCTCCTGCGCGCGTTTATGCCTTCAACCTGCAACTCTCTATTCTTTGCACAAAAACAAAAACTTGCAACATAAAAAATGTAGCTTGGAATCTCACGATTCCAATGATATAAAAAACACAATCTAACTCTCAAGGATCATGGAGAATTTTATCACCCCTAATTTTTGACCTAAATTTTTCATGAACTTCAAGCTTCAAATTCTCACTACTCAGTTAATATAAATGACAACTATGCATATGTACAGCTTCAGCAAGTTAAGGACTACATTTTTGCTTCACAAATCGTGACTTAAGGATGCCTAAATAAGGAGATAGAGATTTGAAAAATACCTTGTTCAGCTAAGTTTGGATATGGCAATGTGGGGACTTTGAGTGAGGCCTGAGGATCGTGTGAGCTTCGTTGAAGTTCCCTCAAGCTATTCCAATGCTTAGCTTTCCTTGAGGATGCTTGAAACTCCTTGTAGAAGTCAAACTGCAACCTTCAAAAGTGAAAATGGTGATGTCTAAAACAGAGCTCACAGAACCAGGACAAGGGCTTGGATAGCTTGGATATGATGTGGATTAAGTATTTCAAGTGTTGAATCAAGAAACGCAGGAGCCAATATTGAGTTGGCATGAGTTTTGCAGAAGCTGCCCTGTTTGGGCAAAAATTTGTGTTTTTTGTTTTTGGGAGAGTTTCAGATGCTATAAATTCGTGTTTCTGCTTGAGACAAGTTTGCGGTGTTGTTTATAGTAAAGCCAAGTTCACCCTTTATCAGATGTGCAAGTTCCCTTGACTTTTGCAACTTTTCTTGATTTTGAAGAAAAGTTGAAGTGACTATGCAAAAGACTTGTACTTGCTTGCTTATAGGCTGCAGAGAGTTGGTGAACAAAGCTTGATATCTGTGGACAATGCTTGCACAAAAGAAACAGGTCCATGGCTCAAGAATTGCAAAGTTGCAAAAAGCATGCTTTATGAAAATGGCAATGTGCCCTTTATGCCATTTATGGATTAAACTCTTGTACAATGCTCTAAAGGTCAAAATAAAGCCATTAACCACTGATCTAGAATTTAATTATGGAGTGTAGAAGGTATTAGGACCTGTAGTGCAAGGTACAAGCATGCTAGGATCTGATTTGCAAGTTGGTGCATTGTGAAAATGGATTGAACAAAAGTGATAAAATGCCATTTTCTCTTCTTCGATTCTCCCTAACCACAAATAATCTTGGAGAGTTCTTGGACATTTTGGAAAGCTTGCAACATGCTATACAATCCATCTTTGAAATTAATTTTGAGATACCTCTTGGAACTAGGTGAAAAATGCCCATGACGTTAGGTCAAAAACCTGCCTAAATTAGGGCAAATTTTCACTAAGTTAAAAAGTTTATGGACCCCTATTCACAAATTCATATCTTGAGATCCAAGCATCTTTTGGGAAAACTTTGTGAATAAAAGTTGTATATTTCATGTAGGACTACAACTTTCATGTTGGAAGTTTTCTTTGAATCCAATTACATCATGGTGAAAAAGTTGGGAAAAGTTGGGAAAAAATAAGAAATTTTCCATACTTAGAAAAATTCAAAGTTATGAAAAATTTCAAATTAAAACCCTAATTTGAAATTTTAGGTTTCTTGGTCAACAAGTTTCACATTTTGACATTTCTTGATGAATTATGACCCTTGGCACTTGATTTTGACCAAAAAGTCAAAGTTTGACTTTTCAGTGTATAGTAGACTTTTGATCAGTTGACTGCAAAATTCATTTGTCAATCCTATGCATTTGAGATCTTTTGAACCATGTGATTAGGTAAATATGATTCCATTGAGTCCTTGAAGTCATGTTTGAACCCAATTGGTCATTGGCTAGGTTAAAAATCAGAAATTTCCCTTTCTCAGTCAAAACCCTAATTTTGACCATTTTGCCCTTTTGATGATTTGATCAAATTTCTTGAGGAGTTATGATCCAAACTTGGTCAAATGGTTCATATGAGTCTAAAATATTGTTGTGGATCAAAAATTATGAAGTTTGATTGTAAATTGGCCATGATTGACTTTTTCCCCAATACAGCTGATTTTTATGTCAACTGTCCAATTGATTGAGCAAAAATGTGACTCAAGGCTTGAAACTTGGTATGAGAAATCTTAGGGGTACAAGATGGTGTATGAAAGTCACATGAAGCATTGGTGGTCCAAAAATCCTTGTGCAAACTCAAACCCTAATTCCAGGTCATTAGTGCAAGATGAGGTCTTGAGCTGAGCAAACCCTAATCTTGTCTTGAGTCTAAGAAGTCTTGTGAGGAAAATCTTGATAATATGAGAGAGAAAATTTTGGGGTACAATAGCTGCCCCTGTTCAATCTTCTTGAACCTGAAGAGTTAGATTAGCGAGTTTTGTCGTTCGTCACTCGAAGGTAAAAGATGATTGGACACTAGAGTGCCCATAAATTTGCACTCGTCAAAGTGTAGTTGAGGGAATGGGCTTAAAGATGCCATTTAGAGAGGTGATAGAATCTTGTTGGAGATGGGCTTAAAGATGCCATCCAAGAATTTTTGTTGAGTTGTAATTTGTAAGTCAAAAGAATGAGCGTCAGAATGGTATTCGTATCTGGAACGTATCTGAACTGTATTTGGAGACTGAATCTGTATGAGCAAAAGAATGGCGTATGTGTCTGGAGCGTATCCGAGCTGGGGGAAATCAGAATAAGTGACAGAATGGAAACCGTGTCTGGAGCGTATCCGTACTGTATCTGAAGATTGAAAGATGAAACTGAATAAGTGACAGAATGGCAACCGTGTCTTGAGCGTATTCGTACTCTATCTGAATGTTGACGTCTGAATGAGTATCAGAATGACTTCCGTGTCTGGAGTATATCTGAATTGTATCTGAAGTTGAGATCTTAATGAGTAGCAGAATGACTTCCGTGTCTGAAGTGTATCTGAATTGTATCTGGAGTGTATCTAAACTTGGAATTGATAGTTGAATCTGAATGAGAAATAGAATGGCTTCCGTGTCTGAAGCGTATCCAATCTGTATCTGAAATCTGAATCTGAATGAGCAATAAAATGACTTATGCGTATGGAGTGTATCTGTATTGTATCATGATTGTATATTGTTAATGGTAGCTTGTTAATCTTATCCTGAAAAGGGTAAAATGTTAGCTGAAACACAAAGTTATGTTGCATGAAATGTATGATGCAATAAATGTGCTTTATCAATGTTTATGATATATGGATGTAATGTATGTGCATGTAAGTTGATGTGTTGTATTGCTGAGGAAAATAAATCCTCGATAGCTGGGGATAATAAATCCTGGGCTGTTGCCAGGGAAAATAAATCCTTGACTGCAGAGGATAAGAAATCATGGGTGATTGTTGGGGATTAAAAATCTTTGACAACTTCTGTGGGGATATAAGGATCCTTCATGTCTTGAAGTTGGAGTACTGACAAGAATTATGTTGCGAGCAATGTCGTATACTGCTTGGGTAATCCAGAGAACTTTGATGACTTCTACTGGGGGTTACACAATGAGAATCCTTATTCTGCTGGGGAATAGGGAGAAACTCTGATGACTTCTGCGGGGAATTAAGAATGAGAATCTTTATTCTGTTGGGGAGCAATAAAACTTTGGTGACTTCACTGGGGAAATAAGAATGAGAATCTTCATTCTGTTGGGAAACAAAAACTCTGTGGGGGAAGAGGGCTTACTGCTGGAGAGTAAGTTCAGGAGTTTTCGGTCGTCTGGCACTCTACTGGGGAGTTATCCTAGGTTGGGGAAAGACAAAAGTTAACTGTTATCAGGTTGAGTTTCATACTTCAAGACAACTTGCTGGGGAGTTTAGAGAAACTGGATGCTTTCCGCTGGGGATTGATAGTTTGAAATTTTGGCTCCGCTGGGGATTGGGAGTTTGAAGTTTTAACTATGATGGGGATCAAGGGTTTGAAATTATAACTCCGTTGGGGATCTATATTTCAAGGTTTGGCTCCGTTGGGGATCTAGATGATGTACTGTAGGGATTGCTCATGGAATAGCCTAAAGACGTTTTCCTATCCTTTCAGTCTGTCAGTAATTTTTATTTTCCACTTGTTTATTTGTAAACAGTAATTATATTCAAATGCATATGTTCATCAATGAATCATTGGACGTTTTTGCAAATAAAAACACAAGTGTAAAAGAAAAGGGAAAATAGTTTTCTGTACTTTGAAAGAGATATCTTTGTATTTACTTTGAATAAGCGTTTTGTACAAAGGAGACAGACATCCTAGTAAGAGGATGGTGTCATAAAAGTAAGAAAAATTTATACAAAGAAAGATAGCTATGTGTGTAAAAATCCCATGGGGTTCCCATTCTGCTATAGCCTTTGTAACTCTGAATATCTTGTCCATTCGCTGCTTCGTCCGAAGATGATTGGATTGATCAGAAGCTTCAGGTTAGTCCGTGAAGAGATTGTCTTTAAAGTGATCCGACGAGACATAGTCAGACGCTTTAATTCCCTAACTTTTTCCTGGACGTCCCTTTCGGGTTTTCAGTCCATTGGGAAACCCTTTTTTGCCCAAGTCGCCCTTTCGGGTTTTCAACTTGTCGGGTGTACAGATTTTTTTATTTATCCCTAATTTTTGCCTGAACCGCCCTTTTGGGTTTTCAATTCACCGGGATGCCCTTTTTTTCCTAGGTGTGTCAACCTGGCGGGTCTTTTATGCATAGTATCTTTTGACTATGTCTGCGTTCGCAGGGTGCGGCAAGTCGTCGTTGTCCATGGTGGTTAAGATCATTGCCCCACCAGAAAAGATGTTCTTGATCATAAATGGTCCTTCATAGGTAGGAGTCCATTTTCCCCTGGGATCACTTTGTGGCAAGATGATGCGCTTGATCACTAGATCTCCGACTTGATATATCTGGCGTCTGACTTTCTTGTTGAAATCCTTGATCATCCGCTTTTGATATGTCTGACCGTGGCAAACATCAGTAAGTCTCTTTTCATCAATCAAGTTAAGTTGGTCAAGTCGGGTCTGAATCCAATCGTCTTCACTCAAACCAGCATCCTTCATGATTCTCAAAGAGGGAATCTGAACCTCGATAGGTAAAACAGCCTCCATGCCATATACCAAGGAATAGGGTGTTGTCCCAGTTGATGTGCGTGCCATGGTACGGTACCCGTGAAGAGCAAACGGTAGCATTTCATGCCAGTCCTTGTAGGTGACTATCATCTTTTGTATGATCTTCTTGATATTTTTGTTAGCAGCTTCGACAGCACCATTCATCTTTGGTCGGTAGGGAGATTAATTGTGATGTTGAATCCTGAACTGCTCGCACAAAGCGGTGATCATAGTATTGTTAAGGTTTGTACCGTTATCAGTGATGATCCTTTCGGGGACACCGTACCGGCAAATAAGATTCTGCTTGATGAAGCGAGCAACAACATTCTTAGTAACAGATGCGAAGGAAGCTGCTTCAACCCACTTTGTGAAATAATCAATGGCCACTAGAATGAAGCGGTGTCCATTGGATGTTGTAGGCTTGATCTCTCCAATCATGTCAATTCCCCACATAGCAAACGGCTAAGGAGCTATTAAGACATTTAGAGGAACTGGAGGCACGTGCACCTTGTCTGCATAGATTTGACATTTGTAACAGGTGCGGGAGTGTTGATAACAGTCAGCTTCCATGGTAGACCAGTAGTAGCTTGCCCGTAGAATCTTCTTAGCCATTGTATGCCCGCTAGAGTGAGTGCCGAAGGTACCTTTATGCAATTCAGCCATGATCTTTTCAGCTTCAGCTTTGCCCACACAACGGAGCAGAATAGAATCATGATTACGCTTGTACAGGATGCCATTACTTAGGAAGAACTTTTCCGAGAATCTCCTTAAGAACTTTTTGTCATTGACTGAAGCTCCTTCAGGGTATTCTTGCACCTCGAGATACCTTTTGACTTCATGAAACCACGGCTGGTCCACTACTTCCTCGGTATTAATATCGTGACAGTGTGCAGGTTCGTCCATCCGTTCAATGGATATTTGTGGAGCCTCATTGTCCCAATCAAGTTTAAACATAGATGACATTGTAGCTAGAGCATCTGCTAGCTAATTTTCTTCTTGCGGGAAGTGCTCGAAGGTAATCTGCTCGAAATGTGGTAACAATGTCAAAACATGTTCTTTGTAAGGGATGAGGTTTGGATGCTTAGTATCCCACTCTCCTTTGATCTGACTGATGACCAAAGCTGAGTCCCCGAACACATCTAAGGATTTGATTCCCAAGTTTATGGCAGCCTTGAGTCCAAAGATGCATGCTTCATACTCTGTCATGTTGTTCGTACAATTGAAGCAAAGTATGGCGGTGAAAGGAGTATGGCATCCTTCTGGAGATATAAGCACATCACTGATACTGTTACCAAGCGCATTGGAGGCCCCATCAAAGATCAGGGTCCATCGGGATCCTTGTTCAGGTCCGTCATATGGTCTGATATCTTCAATGTTGTCCAATGTCATGATGTCTTCGTCAGGGAAGTCGAACTTCATGGATTGGTAATCTTCTACAGCTTGATTATCCAGATGATCTGCTAGCACACTCCCCTTTATAGCTTTTAGGGTCGTGTACTGTATATCGTATTCTGTTAGGATCATCTGCCATCTAGCTATTCTTCCAGACAAAGCGGGCTTCTCAAAGATGTATTTTATCGAATCCATCTTAGATATCATCAAAGTGGTATGAGTCAACATGTACTGCCTTAGCCGGCGAGCAGCCCATACCAAAGCGTAGCAAGTTTTCTCGAGCAGTGAATATCGGGTCTCACAGTCGGTAAAATTTTTGCTAAGGTAATAAATGGCATGCTCTTTTCGGCCAGACTCGTCATGCTGCCCAAGTACGCACCCCATTGAATTCTCTAGGACGGTCAGATACATGATTAGCGGTCTTCCCTCGACGGGTGGCATAAAGATAGGAGGCTCTAGTAAATACTCCTTGATTTTATCGAAAGCAATTTGACAGTCATCATTCCATTTAACTACCTAATCTTTCTTCAACAGCTTGAAGATTGGTTCACAGGTAGATGTTAGGTGATAAATGAACCTAGCAATGTAGTTTAGGCGTCCCAAGAAACCTCTGACCTCCCTCTTAGTGCGAGGAGCAGGCATTTGTCGAATAGCTTTGACTTTGGCAGGATCAACCTCGATGCCTTTGTTGCTGACAATGAAACCTAAGAGTTTACCAGACCGGACTCCGAATGTACACTTGTTTGGGTTCAGTCTGAGCTTGTACTCCTTCAACCTGATAAACAGCTTTTGCAAGTGATCAAGGTGTTCTTCTTCAGTTTGTGATCGGGCTATCATGTCATCTACGTAGACCTCTATCTCATGATGTATCATATCATGAAACAAAGCTACCATGGCGCGTTGATAGGTTGCCCCGGCATTATTCAGTCCGAATGGCATCACTTTGTAGCAGAACATACCCCACTGTGTGACAAAAGTAGTTTTCTCCATGTCCTCAGGTGCCATTTTGATCTGGTTGTAACTTGAGAATCCGTCCATGAAAGAAAATACTTTTTGCTGAGTTTTGTTGTCAACCAGGATGTCGATGTGCGGAAGTGGAAAGTCATCTTTAGGGATGGCCCTGTTTAAATCTCTATAATCCACGCACATTCTCACTTTTCCATCCTTCTTAGGCACGGGAACAATGTTAGAAACCCATTGTGGATAGGAAGTAACAGCAAGAAATCCAGCATTGAACTGTTTCATAACTTCTGCTTTGATCTTCTTTGACATGTCAGGTCTCATGCGGCGGACCTTCTATTTCACAGGTGGACAGTCTTCTCTTGTGGGGAGACGGTGTACCACAATGTCTGTATCGAGTCCCGGCATGTCTTTGTATGACCAGGCGAAGATCTCAACATAATAATGCAATAGCTGAATTAGGCGCTCCTTGACACTCGGCTCTAGATTGGCACCTATCTTGATTTCCTTTTTATCATACTCAGTACCCAAGTTGATTGTATCCAACTGCTCTTCATGAGGCTAAATTTCTCTTTCCTCTTGCTGTAATAGTCTGGCCAATTCCCCTGGCACCTCACAATCTTCCTCACCTTCGTATTCGGCTTGGTAGACCAGATCTTCAAAGTCACTGAAGGCTATAGCAGTATCGTTACTCATGGGTTCCGGAATGGAAGGGTACCTGCATTTGTGAGTGTGGGTGTGCGTAAGGGCGTAGCCATCTTAAATTAACAAAATGTAAAAGAAAGACAATGAGCACAAATGGTTTATATATGAAAAGCGTCCATGATTCATTAAAATGACATATGAAATGAAATAAGAACCCTTACAAATGGACCTATGTGCCTCGGGTAAGACACAAGGTTGAAAAAGTACGAATTATTTGTGAATTATTACAAATCCAACAGAAATGGAAAAGATAAATTATTGCGGTATGAAAGTAATCGGAACAAAGTCTTTTGCTTCTGAATTGCACAGTCCTCCGCCAACAGTAGGAAAAATCCAGTCTTCCAATATGCCCTCTTCTTCATTGTCCTCTAGTGCATTAACCCCTTGGTGGCTGATCTTCACAGGTGGCCCTCCGGCACAGGAGCGGCGCACAGCCTTCTAACCAGTCGAAGTAAATCCTAAGTCGAATTTGTCTGATTTGAAAGGAAAGTCTGGAAGCTGCCCCCAGATTGTGCTTCCGCCTTCTTCCACCACTGCCCTAGCATCCTTGAGAGATGACATCCGAGGCGGAGGTCTTGTAATCGTGGGTACAGAGGACACTGTATTGGTCGCCGCTATATCTTGAGCTACCTCTTCAAAATGCTGGAAAGGATTTTCGATGAATTCGCAATCCAATTCTACATAACGGAAAGAATTCAGATGACTAATCATGTATTTCTCTTCGCCATGAACAGTTATGATTTTCCCCTGGACAGGGTACTTGAGCATTTGATGCAGAGTAGAAGTGACAACTCCAGCATGGTGGATCCAAGGTCTTCCCAACAGGAAAGAAAAGGAAGGACGGATGTCTATCACGTAGAATATGGAGTTGAAGGTTTCAGTTCCCACCTTAATCGGGATGTCCACCTCCCCGTGGACCATCCTTTTAGAACCATCAAAGGCTCTGACAATTATATTGCTGGGTTTCAGGGTTAAGCCTTCACAATCCAGTCTATCCAAGGCTTTCTTTGGCAAGACGTTCAAGGACGAACTAGTGTCTACCAGTACGTGTGCTAGGGTTGTCCCTCTTCATTCCACTGAGACATGCAAAGCATCATTATGTTTTCTCCCTTTCAAAGTTAAATCTGCATCGGAGAATCCTAGACCATTGTCAGCTGTTAAACTAGCCACACATTCCTGGAACTGATCAACGGAGGTTTCTTGTGGCACGTGGGCCGTCTTCAAAAATCTTATCAGAGCCTTAGCATGTGCCTCATAGCACAGCAACAGGGCTAACATATATATTTTTGAGGGGGTCTGCCCCAGTTGTTCCACCACATCATAGTCACTTTTCTTAATGATCCTCAAAATTTCTTCCATCTCTTTCTGGGATGTTTCAGGAATGACTAATGACTGAGCTTCATCAAGACAGGCTCCTCTTGAACATTCTTTCCTTTTTTCTCAGCAGCGGAAGTAGGGATGGGAATTGTATTGTTTTTGTTGGCGGGTACACTTGCAGGTACAATTACTTGTATAGGTGTAATCTTCGGAATGGTCGCGGGTCCAAAGACTATTGTTGGAGGAGAAATCTCTGGAGAAAATATTCTCCCACTACGAGTAATTTTGCTTGTTCCGGCAATGTTACTGATGTCGGGACTATCCTCCTCAGAGCTTTCTTCTTCAATGGTCTGTTCAATCTGTTTGACACCATGGTAGTAGATTTCTCCACCATAGTTCCATGGTACCATTTTATCGGTTTTGTATGGGGTTGACCCGGGCATTGTTATCTTTAATGGAGTAGTCATAGGAGCAGATGTAATCCTAACGGGTTTTTTAGGAACTCTGGAAGGATTGGCATATATGGTTATTATTGAAACTTTTGGAACTGGAATGGGTGAAATAGGAGCTTTCTCAAACAAAATTTCCTTGTTATCAATCAATTGTTGGATTCCATTCTTCAACAGAGGACAGTCAAATGGGGAGGACAGGCAAGCATGGCAATCTTGGTCACAACCTGGGAACACCCCAGCTTTTAACAAATTCAACTTGATGGTTAGGAGAGGAGTTAACAGTTCATCCACCATAGAAACAAACAGATCTTCTTCCACAATATTAGCATTGTGTCCATGCCTAGGCATCGGAGCAGAGATAACATTCGGCTTTTTAGGAGCTTCAAATTCAACTTCTTTTGCGTCAATTAGATCTTGAATCTTGTTCTTCAGGGCCCAACAGTTGTTGGTGTCGTGCCCTGGACTTTCTGAATGGTACGCGCATCTGGCATTGGGATGGTAGTGTGGAGAAGTAGTATTAGGATTTTTAGGGGCCTCTTTTAGCATGGCCAGATTCAACTTCAAGATATGTGGTAGGACTTGAGCAGCATTCATGTTTATCTTGGTGAATTGCCTTATAGGCCTTTCCACCCTTTGCTGGTTATTTCTCGGTTAATCATTTCTCGGCTGATTGTTTCTCGGCTGGTCTGATGCAGACTTTTGAATTATAACGGCCCCCACTGTTGGTCGTCGTTCGGTTCTTCCCTGATTCCTCTAGGCATAGACAGCATACACTTCCTTATTTCCCGTGAAGGGCTTTTTTGCAACTGCGGAGGTAGACGCGTCTTTCTGAATTTTCTCACTTCTAATGTCGGCTTCCACCCTTTCGCCAGTTAGAATCAACTCAGTGAAACCTGCAGAGGAGCTTCCAATCAGGTGATTAAAGAAAGGACCTGACAGAGTCCCCAAGAACATGTCCACTAGCTCTCTTTCAGATAAAGGTGGTTGCACCCTTCCGGCTAAATCCCTCCATTTTTGGGTGTAGTCCTTGAAGCCCTCATTGGTAGCCATAGCCATACTCTGTAGCTGAGTACGGGTTGGCGCCAAGTCGGCGTTGTATTGATACTGTTTATATAAGGCGGCTTCCAAATCTTCCCAATTATGCACATCAGACCTCTCCAACTGGTAGAACTAATCAAGCTGTGTTCCTGGCAAACTGTCCTGGAAAAAGTGAACCCACAAATCTTTGTCAGCAGAATATGGTTGAATTTTCCTGACATAAGATCGTAGGTGCATCTTGGGACAAGACACCCCATCGTACTTAGCAAACAGTGGCACTTTAAACTTAGGAGGGATTACGATTCCAGAAACCATCCCTAACTCCTTAAAATCAAGCCCCGGTACTCTCTGTATCTCCATACCAGCTAGACGTTCATCCAGGTTTTTGTATTTGCCATCGGCCGGAGGGTACTGTTGTTCGGAGTAGTCCTCATCTTCTTCTTCCTCTGCATCAGAATCTGATGGCACTTCAGTTCCTTTACCTTTTCCTTCCCCCTCTTCAGATGTTGATGGGAATTCCAAAGTCCGTCTAGCTTGTCCTTCAAACCTTCTGCCCATGATAACCACACTGGCTCGCTTCTTCTTCTTTTTCTCTTTCTCTTTCTCTAGTAGAGTCTTGAGCTCCTCCTGCCCCTTGGCTAGGATCAAGAGTAGCTGTTGAAATTATGAATTCTGAGCTTGTAAATCTTTGACCGTCTGTTCAATATCCATCTTGCTGAAATAAACAGCAGAGAGATGAGGAAACTTGGTGTGAAGATCTGTTTATGCATATGATGAATGATATGTATTCATGTAATACTTTCAAGGATTCAGAAATTCAAATTTGTTTTAAACAAAAAAGAAACACACGTCATATTAATAAGATAGAATTTGTTAGTACATCAATGCCCCTTGGGCAAAATAATACAAAATTATAAGGTAAAAAGACGTTGCGTATCCTCTTTGGTGCAATGTAGGTGTTGAGAGTCTGCTCTTTGTGAAGTATCCGAGTGAGTTCCAAAACCTTCTTCTCGCTTGCGTAGAATTGGGCTTCGAAAGTATCGCGCTCTCCCTTGAGCTGTATTTAACTCCTTTGTAGATCTTCGAGCGATGTTGGCATGTCAGGATGTAGGAGGGTGTATGGAACCTCTCCTTCCTTAACAGGCTCTATAATCACTGGGGGAATGGAGGGGTAAGGCATCATAAGACTTTGGCCGTGGGTTCGTACCGACTTGAGGTAAGGCTCAAGAGGGATGGAATTCTTGTGTCCTAGAGTCTTACTGTCTACCTTGTTGGGCATCCTCCAAGCTCGGATGAACCTTTGACGGAGTCCTTGATTGTCGTTGTCGAAGTCGAAAACCAAACCTTGAATTAGCATATCATGTGGGTCATCCCTTCGTGCATACCCAAACTTTCTCAGAGCCAAGTAGGGGTTGTAGGTGATGCCTCCCCTAATGCCAAGTAGAGGGACATTAGGAAATTCCCCACAACGGTCAATGATAGTAACATTCTCTTTTGATCGAGAACACCAATGAATGTCTGAATGGTTAAGAGTCATCAATCATTGTGACCACCTCAAACCTTGCTCATTCTTTAAGACTGATTGGGGAAGATGAGAAATAAACCATATTTCCAGGAGAGGAGTGCAACACATGAGAACACCTCTTTTCCTCATTGTACGAGTGTGAAAAGAGTGGAGGATATCCCTAAGCAATGTAGGCACCGGGTTACGAGTCATGAAGATTTTGACAACACTTACATTTATTAGTTGGTAAGGGTTAGGGAACAAGACCATCCCATAGATTAGAAGAGCTACAATCTCCTCAAAAGCTTGCAAGTCTAGAGAATTCTAACAGCTTTGGGCCTTCTCAAACAGAAACTTTGACAAGAAGCCTTTGACACCACTTCTAGTTTCCAAATGTGTTGTGACATCAGAGGAGTGCAAGTGTAAGGCTTGAGCAATCTCTTCTGGATTTGGATCTCTTTCCGTACCGTTGAAGGGTAGTTGATTGAGAATAGGAATCCTCAACAGTTGAGAAAATTCCTCCAAAGTAGGCACAAGTTGGTAGTCAGGAAATGTGAAGCAATGATGCAAAGGGTCAAAGAACTGGAAGAGAACTTTCAGCATATCCTCCTCTGTGTTGGTGGTGACCAAGTTAAGTAGAGGACAATGCCTCTCGGTGAATGGAGAATTCTCAAGAATCCTTGAAGCTAGCTCCTTGAGTTGTGGAGGAATTCTTACAAGGTTGACTTGGACAGTTTTCCTGCGAAGTGAATCCATAACCTACAAAACAGGAACAAAGATGAAATTCCAAAATCCTTGAAATGGTTAGTGGATGCATATGATGTTCATGATGTCCATGATGTTATGCACAAGTATATATGTACAAACAAATCACACAAGTTCCTAGTTTAGGCTTGCATGGGGTTTCATAGGTAAGTACCCTCTTGAAGTTTAGTTGACTCAACCTGTCCTAGAAATAGTAACCGGGTTCTAAGGAGCTCAATATCACTGGATTGTTTCCTTGTTCATTGTTTCAATTCATCCTCTTTACTGGAAACGGAAATATTCCAAGGAACCAACCCTCAATGAGTGTATTATCGAGTATCTATCAACTTCGGACTGCACCAAAGTCGGTCATCTCACTACATCCTAAAAGGCCATTTGGTCAAGTAAAGGTTCTAAAAGTCCATTAGTGCTTCATGACATCACTCAGCGGCCCCGTATTCTCTTTGATTTACTCAAAGGCTACCGGTACCCACAAATATGTCTCACTAATATAGCTATTTCTTAGACCATGTCGGTATACCCCGCACAGTTTCCACAATGTATTGCTATTTACCTATGAATGTTTCCCAAATCCGGGTAGAGGATTCAAACCCAAACAAAAGAACCAAAATGTAAAGCAAACAAGGCAAACAATTGTAAGCATGTAAAGGTGATCTAAACCCTAAGGTAACCCCACTTTTAGGATAATTCTCCAACAGAGTCGCCAGTTCTGTGATGCGGTGGGAGAACTGACTTGAGGTTTTGCGTTTTTGTTCACAAATGTTGCGGTTAGCAAGAGTCACCATCGACTTTTATTTTATCCAAAAGGAAAGGTAAAAAAGCACAGGAAAGACCTTTGAGATTGTTTTTGGGTTCGGGGGGTAGATTATGAAAAGGGAAGGTGCTAGCACCCTTTTCATCCATGGTTTTCCATGGGCTCTTAGTTACTTGTTTTAGATCATTTGCTTTGCTTTTGCAATTATTTGAAATGGTGCTTTGTGTGGTTTTTAAAGTATTTTGAAAAGAGGCCTTTGTTTAGGCAATCTTTGTAATAATTCTTGTTCGTAAGAATGTATACAAAGATGTTTGTCTTTTGAAAAATGTTTCAATGTTTTGAAAGTTGTTTAGAAATGTTTTGAAAATGTGTATGTGTGTTTGAAAATAGCAAGGATTGTTTTGAAATTTATCAAGTAACTAGAAGCATTCTACCTACTCAAAAGTCTTTCTTGTACATTTTTTATTCCTTTGATATTGTTGATTTACCATTGATTTGGTAAAGAACCCTATCTTTGGATGTTAAACGAGACGGGTGTGGGTCATCGTATGACCATGATAGTAATATTGCCAAGTATCTTAGCAAGTTTTGAGGGACCAAGATCATTTGTTTAGAAAACCTTTTGATAGCGTCATTAAGGGAATATGATCTTTTGTTTTGTTTTGTTTTGTTTTGCCAAGATACTTAGCATGCATACCATGGCCATTTTGTTAAGGCAACCAAGTGGGTGAAACCCTAGGGGTGCTTGTGTGTGATGTGTGTCATTTTTCATGCATTTTGTCTTGTGTTAGGTCTTGTATTTGTTTGATTTTGTCTTATCATGCAAAATCCTAGTTTTTACTAAACATGGTATAATGCGATAAATTGCGTAAAATAAATCTAAGCTATTACAACAATTATTATCGGAGGGGGGATACAAGTTTTTAAATGGGGATATTTGCACAAAATAAAACCCTAAAATACTATTACAACCCAATTGAAATATTTGCAAATTAAATAAATAAACAAATATTAAAAATGCAATAAAAATGTAAATATGCAAAAAATGTTTTGTATTTGTTTTATGCATGAGAGAATAATATTATTTAAGTCCTAAAAATAAGAAAAAATAATATTGTTATTTTTGAAAGGGATAAAACCCTAGTTTTTGATTAAAAGAAATATATATTCTATATTATTTATTTTATCCATTTATGTACAAGAAAAAATAAATAAAATTATTTACAAATATTAAAAATTAAGATATATGTGGAAATAATATTTTATGTGTATGAATAATAAAAATAAATATGTATGATATTTTTAAATATGTTTACTATTTATTTTAAGAAAATAGATTCTATTTATTCTAAATAATCAATATTTTATGCAAAAAATAAGATAAAAAATAAAATAAAAATGAAAAAAATTAAGAAAATATTTTTGTGATTTTTTAATGTTCAGAAAAAATAATAAAGTCAATAAACATAAAAAATATGAGAAAATATGCAAAAATATAAAAATATGCAAAGGGGGGTGCAAATAGTAAACTGGGGGTATGGGAAGTAAAACAGCAGGCCCAATGCGCGCCAGGCCCAGGACAGCTTCGTCCCTGGCCTTCAGCTCCCTCATGCGCGCGTTTCTTCCTTCAACCTGCAACTCTCTATTCTTTGCACAAAAACAAAAACTTGCAACATAAAAAATGTAGCTTGGAATCTCACGATTCCAATGATATAAAAAAACATAATCTAACTCTCAAGGATCATGGAGAATTTTATCACCCCTAATTTCTGACCTAAATTTTTCATGAACTTCAAGCTTCAAATTCTCACTACTCAGTTAATATAAATGACAACTATGCATATGTACAGCTTCAGCAAGTTAAGGACTACATTTTTGCTTCACAAGTCGTGACTTAAGGATGCCTAAATAAGGAGATAGAGATTTGAAAAATACCTTATTCAGCTGAGTTTAGATATGGCAATGTGGGGACTTTGAGTGAAGTTTGAGGATCGTGTGAGCTTCCTTGAAGTTCCCTCAAGCTATTCCAATGCTTAGCTTGCCTTGAGGATTCTTGAAACTCCTTGTAGAAGTCAACCTGCAACCTTCAAAAGTGAAAATGGTGATGTCTAAAACAGAGCTCACAGAACCAGGACAAGGGCTTGGATAGCTTGGATATGATGTGGATGAAGTATTTCAAGTGTTGAATCAAGAAACGCACGAGCCAATATTTAGTTGGCAAGAGTTTTGCAGAAGTTGCCCTGTTTGGGCAAAAATTTGTGTTTTTTGTGTTTGGGAGAGTTTCAGATGCTATGAATTCGTGTTTCTGCTTGAGACAAGTTTGTGGTGTTGTTTAGAATGAAGCCAAGCTCACCCTTTATCAGATGTGCAAGTTCCCTTGACTTTTGCAACTTTTCTTGCTTTTGAAGAAAAGTTTAAGTGACTATGTGTGATACGCTGGGAAGAACTGACTGTTTTTGGAATGCTGGTTTGTGTTTTGTGTTTTTTGTTTGCAAAATGTTGCGGTAAGCAAGATTCGCCACCGACTTTTATTTTATCCAACAAGGAAAGGAAAAAAGCACAGAAAAATTCCTTTTTCGAGATATATCTGAGTACGGGGGGTAGATTATAGAAAGGGAAGGTATTAGCACCCTTTCTATCCATAGTTATCTACGGGATCTTAGGTACTTGCTCATCATTTTCAAAATTGTTTTCTTTATGCTTGTGGGTTTTGAAAAGTTTTTGTTTTGACTTCGATTTAAGTCTTGCGTCTGTCTTCAAGAGTGTAATGAAGTGTTTTTGAAAACTTGTTTGTAAAAGAGTGTAAGTGTGAAAAAAGTTTTGTTTTGGATGAGCAAGTTTCTAAGAACTAATCTACCTACTCGAAAAAGGAATCGTTCTATGCTAATTTCCTTTATACAATGCTATCCCACTATTAGTGAGTAGGTAGCACCGTCGTTGGAGTTTGAGGGTCAATTCGAAAGAGGGACATACGGTCACTAAAGCAATGTTAGGACGTCTTAGCGGTAACCCTAATGTCTTAGATCATTTATTCGAGGCAACAATATCTGAGGCAATCATTTTAAGGCAACTATGATCTTTTAGACAAAAGGGTGACCTCTAAAACATCCTATACTCAATGACCGTTTACGAAGGCAACCAAGTTGGGTGTACCCTAAGAGTGCGCGTGTGCGAGTGTGTTGATTTCAGTTATTTTTATCTTTGCACATGTTTAGGGAGATCTAACTAATTTTAGATTAAACATTCATTCTTGTCATGCAAACCCTATTATCAAACATCTAGCAGTTGTATATTTGCATAAATTAAAGGTGCGGAATTTAAACTAAATTATTACAAGGCATCAGGTATTTACATCGCCAAAAACAACCCTTTAAAAGTAAAAGCGGTAAAAGTAAATGTCCTAATTAAATATTACAAATCGGGAGCAGATACAATAATTGAATAAAGAAAAATAAATCGCGCGAGAAAATTGAATCGAATG
Organism: Vicia faba; assembly: GCA_948472305.1. Lineage (NCBI taxonomy): Eukaryota > Viridiplantae > Streptophyta > Magnoliopsida > Fabales > Fabaceae > Vicia > Vicia faba. The sequence goes on from OX451741.1 coordinate 806,983,378, forward strand.
CGAAACTAGGGTTTTGACCCTCTTAATTAAAAGAAATTTTTTTTGTTGTTTTTATTGTTTTTAAAGAAAAGAAATTAAATTCTAAAATCAAATGCTATATTAATTAATTATTAAATTAATAAAGGAAAAATAATTAATGACATATTTTTGGAGTTTTGTTAATTTAGGAAAGAAAATAAAATAATTAAATTAATGTTAAAACCTAATTATTCTAATTGATTTTTAATTATTTGCAAAAATAAATGAAAGTTATCTAAAATTAACCTAATTAAATTAATTGATTTATTAATGGAAAATAAATTTCTAAAATTTAATTGGGTAAAAATATTTTTGTAATTTTTGATAAAAAAGAAAATTAATTTATTGGTTAGTAATTAATTAAACAATTTAAATAAAATAAAATGAATAATGAATAAAAGATATGAGGAGAGAAAATGGGCCTGATTGGAGGGTGTAGAAAGCAAGAAATCTGGCCCAATTGAGGAGAGGTACTTTTGACTTTTTCCAATCATGTGCATTGCGTTTGATTGGCCTTTTGGTAGGCCCTCAGTGGTAGCCACCAGATCTGGCCATCTGGTCATCTGGCACATTGATGAGGAAGGCATACGGTGGACATCAAGCTCATGCATGCACTAGATTTCCTAAAACAACAAGGAAAAATAACAAATGCTGGAGGCAGGGATCGAACCCCTGACCTCCAGCTTCCAATGCCTTGAAAACCTGCGTGGCAACAACTAGGATGTGTTGTTCTATTTGTTAACATATTACAAAATAATGATAATATAAAAAAAATGCAATAATGGATTTTCCGCGCGAAATTCAAACAACCCAGTAGGGGGGTGACAACGCATCATCTCCTTCCTCTGCATCGTGGCTAAAAACTCTGAAACCTATACCCACGGACGATGTCTGTCACTACAAGTCATGTTCATTCCAAAATCTCGTACAGGCCATGTAAATGAATTCTAACACCATGGTTAGACTTGTCTCCTTCTTCTAATCACAACCATACCCATTACTAGGGCCAATTATTCCTGAAATCAAAAACCCTAAAAAACTCCAAAAAAGCCTAACAATGGTGATTCACGATATAGGTCATATAAATGAAATTGGTTATTGTAAAAAGCTTGCAAATGATATGGTGATCAAGAATATGCCATTATTTTACATAATGGATGCAAGAATATAGATTTTCGAATTCAAGAAAAGGATGATACCGTGACGGCCTTACAGTGCACTAGAGGGCTTGAAAACGATTGGTCTTGATTGTTTTCGCTTGCTGAAGGTGCTAGGAAATGATTGGGAGAGGTCTCGAGCCTTGAGGATGCCTCTAAGTTGGATTTTGATCTCACACTTTTTCCTTGATTTTTCAGTTTTTGTTTGCTCTATAACGCCTGTCTCCAACCTTGATTTTGATTTGCCTCGCCTCCTTATGTATTGCACAATGCATTAGGGTTGTTTATTCAATCCAAATCCCTCTCCATCAATGATTTTGATATTGATTTGATTTGCTTTGAAGATCTTTCCAAAATTGGTCCAAATTCAATCTCTTTGTACACTTATGCCTTGATACGAGTTTGATGATGGCTAGATGTGATTTAAGACCCGAAATCATCACAAAATCCTTGGTTTTCAATATTTTTTATTTTATTTGATTTGTTTTGATTTAATTTAAAATAATTAAAATAAAAAACAAAATAAATAATAAAAATAAGATATGGACAAGTGGAAAAGGCTAGAGCACGTGGGCTATGATGCCAACTCAAAACAAGTGGAAAAGAATGGGCCCATTTGGCAAAATTTGAAGTTTTGGGGATAGTTGACTTTTGGCAATTTTGCAAAAAAGTCCAACTTCAACAATGCATAACTTCCTCAATTTTGACTCTTTTGAGGGGTTCTTGGACTTTTTAGAAATCTTGAGATGTTCTCTAAGCAACCCTTTTGGTCTCATCTCAATATGATATTCCATGCTCATGTATGAAGCTTCGACAAAAAAGGTATTTTTGTTGACTTTTCAAAATGACATATAATGTCCAAATTCATAACTTCTTGTGAGTGCATATTTTGATCTTGGGAGATGAAGATGGATTGTATATAATTTCATCCTATTCAAAATGATATTTGGATGGGGTCATTTCTCATAAAGTATGAGAAAGTTATGTTTTGTCAAAGTTGAGTTGACTTTTTCTATAAAACCCTAATTTAGCAACTTTTGAATATTGATGAATTGTGAGCAATACTTAATGAATCATGATCAACCCTTGATCAAATGATGAAATATACTTCAAAATGAGGATGTTGACCAAAACTCTTAAAGTTTGACTGTATGTAGGTCACAGTTGACTTTTGCCCTAGCACAGTCGATTTTTGGACCTTTGAGCAATTGACTGAGCAAAATTCCTCTGCAAGGCTTGAAACTTGACATGGATGATCTTGAGAACATATTAGGACATTGGTGAGTATTTGTGGTCACTTGGACTAAAGGTTCTTGATGCAACCTGAAACCCTAGTTTGGGGTAGACTGCCTTAGGAGAGAGCTTGCCTGACCAACTCTTGGGCTACCTTGAGCAACTTGGAGATCTTTCTTGAAATGTTTTGAGAAATATGGGAGGGAAAATTTTGGGGTACAACAGCTGCCCATGTTCAATCTTCTTAAACCTGAGGATGTAGATTGGCTTTCGTGCCTTTCGTAATCTGAAGGTGGAAGATGATCGAACACTAGAGTGCCCAGAAATTTGCACTCGCATGAAGTGGTAATTGACTTGTGATATCGTGAAAGTGCTTATAGATGCCATTTGGAAGAGTGTCGATCGCATAAGAGATTCCTTAGCGAGAGCTTGTATACCTGTTGTTGAGGAAGATTCCGCTGGGGAAGTCTGATCTTTGTTGAGAGAAGTAGAATTTTAGGAGCTTTGGTCGTCCGTTATTCTGTTGGTGAGTCGTCTCTGTTGATATTTAGGAACTTCGATCGTCCGTACTCAAATGAGGAATCAACTTTGCTGAGATTTAGGAACTCGTCCGTAATTCAACTATTTTGCTGAGATTTATGAGCTCGTCCGTAATTCAACTGAGGAAATATTTTTGTCGATATTTAGGAGCTTGTCCGTAATTCGACTGAAGAAACATCTTCGTTGAGATTTAGGAGTTCGTTCGTAATTCAACTAAGAAACCATCTCTGTTGAGATTTAGGAACTCGTCCGTAATTCAACCGAGAAACATATATGTCGAGATTTAGGAACTCGTCCGTAATTCAACAACTTTGCTGAGATTTAGGAACATCGTCTGTAATTCAACTGAGAAACAACTTCGCTGAGATTTAGGAACATCGTCCATAATTCAACTGGGGAAGATCTGTCGAGATTTAGGAACTCGTCTGTAATTCGACTGAAGAAACATCTCTGCTGAGATTTAGGAACATCATCCGTAATTCAACTGAGGAAATAATTTTGCTGAGATTTAGGAGCTCGTCCGTAATTCAACTACTTTGCTGAGATTTAGGAACTTGTCCGTAATTCAACTGCTTTGCTGAGATTTAGGAGCTCGTCCGTAATTCAACTGAGGTAATATCTTCGCTGAGATTTAGGAGCTCGTCCGTAATTCAGCTGAGGAAACAACTACGCTGAGATTTAGGAGCTCGTCCGTAATTCCACTAAGCAACCATCTTTGTTGAGATTTAGGAACTCGTCTGTAATTCGACTGAGGAAACGTCTTTTTCGAGATTTAGGAACTTGTCTGTAATTCGACTGAGGTAAAAGCTTCATAGCTTGAATTTTGTGAGAATTTGATTGTATATTTCCTGAAAGGTAAAGGTTAGATGTATGTAATGCATGATATGTATCAAGCAATGATGTTCTCAAAATAAATGAGATTGTGTCGTATGATGCGTATGCATGTCATGATGTATGGAAATGTGATGTTTTTATCTGGGGAAAATAAATCTCGGATTGCTGCTGGAGAAAAGAATTGAATTCTTCGTTTCCGCGGGAGATAGTGGATGAAGATGTTTGTCAGAATAAACCTGTAGGAGAGGACAACTCCGCTGGGGAATAAACGGATGAGAGAATGACTCTGTGGGGAAGAGATGCTCTACTGAGGATTCCGTTGATAAATTCAGCTGGGGATGAATTACCGCTGCTGGTGATAATGAACCTTGTTGGGGATTGGATTCCTGTTTTGTGAAGGGGAAGAACTCTGCTGGGGATGATTTTCCAATAGCGACCTTACTGGGGAATAATCTTTTAGACTTTACTGGGGATGATCTTCCAGAGGCTACTGGGGATGATTCTTCAAACTCCACTGGGGATATTTTTTTATACTCCGTTGGGGATGATAAGACTTTTCAGTGCTGATGGTAGATAAATTCTGCTTAGGGAGAATATTACCGATTCATTCACAGTTGCGAGTCTCAGCTGGGGAGAGCTAACACCAGTAACTTTTCTCTTACTCTGTGGGGAATCAATATACTTTCAATCGTTTCCTCCAGCTAGGTCTATCCCTATACCTGGTGGACATAGCAACTGTACGGCTTGGACATTTTCGTTTGCCCCTATTTCTGATATTACAAGTAATCGTCTTTTGTTTTGCATGTAAATATTTATGAGCAGCAATCAATGTCAAATGCATATATCAAAAACTGAACATTGGACATTCTTTGCAAAACAAAACAGAAAAAGGAAAACAGTTTGAAATTTATTCGTGAAAATAACTTGTATTGATTTTGAAGTTTGGCCTGTAAATAGGCATTTTTTATACAAGAGACTAACGTCCTAGTAAGAGAACACCGCCGAATAAATAGAATTTATACAGTTTGTGAAAACAAAGAAAACAGCTATGTGAATAATCCCACTGGGTTCCAACTCTGCTATTGCCTTTATGTCCTCGAGCATCTCATCACTTTGCTACTTGGTTGAAGGTGGATCAGACTGATTGGTGTCGTCCGAGCTTGGTAGTCGATACTGAAGTCTGGTCGCAAGGTGATCCAATGACTTTCCCAAACCCTTGCCGGGTGTACAGTTTTTTCATTTTCATCCCTTATTTTTGCCCAAACCCTTTTGGTTCGCCGGGAAGCCCTTATTTTTGCCTAGGCCAGTAAAACTAGCGGGTCTTTGATTATACGTGGTATCTTTTCACTATGTCTGCATTGACGGGGTGAGGAAGGTCGTCACCATCTATGGTGGTTAGAATCATAGCTCCTCCTGAGAAAATTTTCTTAACCATAAATGGCCCTTCGTACGTAGGGGTCCATTTGCCCCTGGGATCACCTTGAGGCAGTATTATGCGCTTGATAACCAGGTCCCCAACTTGATACTCTTATCGTCTGACTTTCTTGTTAAATGCATTGATCATCCGCTTTTGATACGTTTGACCATGACAAATAGCAGTAAGTCTCTTCTCGTTGATTAAATTCAGCTGATCAAGCCGGGTCTGAATCCAGTCATCTTTGCTCAAACCTGCATCTTTCATAATTCGAAGAGAGGGTATCTAAACTTCAATGGGAAAGACTTCCTCCATGCCATAAACCAAGGAATAGGGCGTTTCCCTTGTTGACGTCCGCGCTAAGGTACGGTACCCATGAAGAGAAAATGGTAACGTCTCGTGCCAATCTTTGTATGTCACCGTCATCTTCTGCACAATCTTCTTAATGTTTTTATTAGCCACTTCAACAGCCCCATTCATCTTCGGCCAGTAAGGAGAAGAGTTGTGATGCTGAATCTTGAACTATTTGCAGAGCTCGGTGATCATCTTATTATTGAGATTTGTACCATTGTCCGTAATGATCCTCTCTGGTACACCATATCGACAGATCAGATTGTGCCGAATAAACCGTGCCACGACGTTCTTGGTTACGGTAGCAAAGGAAGCTGCTTCAACCCACTTTGTAAAGTAATCAATAGCTACCAGGATGAAACGATGCCCATTGGACGCAGTAGGTCTGATCTCGCCGATCATGTCGATGCCCCACATTGCAAAAGGCCAAGGTGCTGTCAAAACATTCAAAGGTACTGGAGGTATGTGCACCTTATCAGCATAAACTTGGCACTTATGACAGGTCCGAGAATGCTGATAATAGTCGGCTTCTATGGTGGACCAATAATATCCTTCCCGAAGGATCTTCTTCGCCATAGTGTATCCACTGGAATGAGTCCCGAAAGTACCTTCATGTAACTCTACCATAATCCTTTATGCTTCGTTCTTATCCACACATCGCAGCAAGGTTGAGTCATGGTTACGCTTGTATAGAATACCATTACTGATGAAGAACTTCGCCGTGAACCTCCTCAAAAATTTCTTATCATTAACAGATGCACCCTCGGGGTATTCTTGAGCTTCAAGATACCTCTTTACCTCATGAAACCAGGGTTTATCTGTTACCTCTTCAGTCTCAATGTCACAGCAATGTGCGGGTTCGTCCAACATCTCAATGGTAATTCGAGGAGCCTCGTTGTCCCATCTGACCTTGAACATAGAAGACATCATAGCCAGCGCGTCCGCTAACTGATTCTCCTCTCTAGGGAAGTGCTCAAAGGTTATCTCCTCGAAGTGTGGAAGCAACGTCAACACATACTCCTTGTAAGGAATAAGATTAGGGTGTTTCGTATCCCACTCACCTCTGATCTGACTGATCACGAGAGCAGAATCTCTGAATACACTTAAGAACTTAATCCTTAGGTCAATAGCTGCTCGAAGACCCATAATGCACGCTTCATACTCTGCGATGTTATTGGTGCAGTTAAAACATAGTCGGGCGGTGAACGGAGTATGAGAGCCTTCAAGAGATATGATCACGGCGCCTATGCCATTACCCAAAGCGTTTGAAACTCCATCAAAGTACATAGACCATCGGGATCCTTCCTCAGGTCCTTCATCCGGTCGAGGTGTCTCATAGTCAGTTACCAACATAATGTTCTCATCCTGGAATTCAAAGTTCATAGACGGGTAATCTTCAACTGCTTGATGTGCCAAATGATCTACCAACACACTCCCCTTGATTGCTTTCTGGGTCGTGTATTATATGTCGTACTCAGTCAAGATCATCTGCCATCTTGCTATTCTTCTGGACAAGGCAGGCTTCTCAAAGATATACTTGATTGGATCCATCTTTGATATCAATAGAGTAGTGTGAGTCAGCATATACTGTCTCAGCCGGCGAGCAGCCCATGCCAAAGTGCAGCAAGTTTTCTCAAGCAACGAGTATCAGGTCTCGCATTCGGTAAACTTTTTGCTAAGGTAATAAATAGCATGCTCTTTTCGGCCAGACTCGTCATGCTGCCCCAGCACACACACCCATTGAATTATCGAGTACTGTCAAGTATAAGATCAAAGGTCTCCCTTCAACTAGAGGCATCAGAATAGGTGGCTCTTGGAGATATTCTTTTATCCTTTCGAAAGAGACCTGACATTCATCGTTCCATCTTACCACTTGATCTTTCTTCAGTAGCTTGAAGATCAGCTCACAAGTAGCAGTCAGGTGTGAGATGAATCGGGCAATATAGTTCAAACGTCCCAAAAAGCATCTGACTTCCTTTTCTGTTCGGGGAGCTGGCATTTCCTGTATAGCCTTCACCTTTGCAGGATCCACTTGAATACCTTTATCACTTAGGACAAAACCCAACAGCTTACCAGATCTCACCCCGAAGGTGAACTTGTTCGGGTTTAACCTCAACTTGTACAACTTCAACCTATCAAAAAGCTTCTGGACATGGTCAAGGTGTTCTTCCTCAGTCTGGGACCTTGCAATCATGTCATCAACATATACCTCAATCTCATGATGAATCATGTCATGGAACAAAGCGACCATGACGCGCTGATACGTTGCCCCAACATTCTTCAATCCAAATGGCATAACCTTGTACCAAAAGGTACCCTATTAAGTAACAAAAGTTGTCTTCTCCATGCCTTCGGGAGCCATCTTAATCTGATTGTAACCAGAAAAACCATCCATAAAGGAGAAGACCTTATGTTGTGCGGTGTTGTCAACCAGAACGTCGATATGAGGCTGGGGGAAATCATCCTTGGGGATCGACCTGGTCAGATCCCTATAGTCAACACACATTCGAACCTTACCATCCTTCTTTGGAACCGGAACCACGTTGGCCACCCACTGTGGGTAAGAAGTAACTGCTACAAAACCGGCATCAAATTGTTTCATAACTTCAGCCTTGATTTTCTCAGACATCTCCGGGCGCATTCGGCGGACTTTCTGTTTCACTGAAGGACAGTCTTCCTTGGTAGGCAAGCAGTGAACCACGATATCAGTATCCAACCCAGGCATATCTTTATAAGACCAGGAAAAGATCTCCATATAGTCACTCAGCATCTGAATCAACCGTTGCTTAACACTAGACTCCAGATTTGCATCGATCTTGACCTCTTTCTTGTCTACTTCTGTACCCAGATTTAATGTTTCCACTGGCTCTTCATGCGGTTGTATGGCCCTTTCTTCTTGAAGTAACAGTCTAGAAGTTCACCAGGAACTTCGCAATCATCCTCACCTTCGTCCTCAGCTTGGTTGATTGGACTTTCGAAGTCATAACTGGCAGTAGCATAGTCGTTATTAGTGGGATCCAGAGTGGATGTAGACCTGTATATGTAAGTGTGTGTAAAATAGCTGTTTTGCAAGATAAAAAAGAAAAACAAGGAGCGCAAAATTTGTAATGCAACAGAACGTCCAATGATTTTATTAATGATATATGGAAATGACACATAATAAGCCCTCAAACAGAGCAACGGTGTCTCGGGTAAGGCACCGGGCCGTAAAGTTTTAAGAATTGTCTGTTACAAATTCAAAACAAAAGTCTATCACTGTGTGATAAAAGAAATTGGCACAAAGTCCTTTGCCTTCCAATTGTTTAGTCCGCCGTTGGTAGTTGGATAGATCCAGCTGTCAAACTCATACTCTTCATCATCGTCTTCAATCGCATTCACTTCTGGATTTGTGATACGCAGGGGAGGTCTTCCAATCTGCGTACGCCGAACAGCCCTTTGAGATTCTGCAGTGAAACCCAAACCAAACTTGTCAGTCTTATGTGCAAAGTCAGGGAGTTGGCCCTAATTCGCACACCCACCTTTCTCAACAACAGCCCGGGCATCCTTGAGGGAAGCCATCTTCATTGGAGGATCTTCAGTAACAGTTTCGGTCGACGCCAGCGTCTGGGGGACTTCTTCAAAATGTTGACACGGGGTCTTAATGAACTCCCCGTCCATCTACACATACCGAAAAGAGTTGAGGTGGCTCACCATGTACTCCTCTTCTCCTCGTACCGTAACAATTTTTCCCTTCATTGGGTATTTCAGCATCTGGTGGAGCGTAGAAGTTACTGCCCCACCTTTATGGATCCATGGGCGACCCAGCAAACAAGAATAAGATGGTCGAATGTCCATCACGTAGAAGGTAGGCGCGAAAATATGAGAACCAACCTTAACTGGAATATCCACCTCTCCATGTACCATTCTCTTGGACCCGTCAAAGTCCCTAACCACAATGTTGCTTGGCTTCAGCACCAACCCTTCACAGTCTAACCGGTCTAATGTAACACCCCTTCTAAATACCCCGAATAATATTAATTATATCAATGATTAAAGACATATTCCATCAGAGTTACCACGGAACAAGGGATGTCACAATTATGAAATAAATAAAACTTCCAATAAAACAGTAGTCATGCTACCCTGAGGGTCATTATTCAAATAATTCAATCAACTTAAGACCATGTCTTACACAGTGGAAAAATACCATAACCAAAACGGAATAAACCAAAACATAATTATTCCCAATGAAATTCAAAGAAACAATTGAATAATAACTAATTCCTCAACTAAATGTTCCCCAGTGTTACAACCTATCAGAGCACGACACTGACACGCGGACTTAAAGTAACATAGCTCTAGAGCCATCCTCACCAACTCCTGAGCTGCTAACTTTAATCTGAAATTGTTAAAGTAAGGGTGAGATTTCTCATAATTAACATGCATTATAAGCTTCTCAATCAACATTATATCACAAGCATATTATTTCACCCATTTTAGCATAAATTCATATTCAACACGCAGTTCCAATCATACAAGTCATTATGCACAAATCAATAATCAACCAAAGAATTGTAACACTGGAAGACATCCTAACATGTTACAATTCCATGCAAACACAAATGCAGACACAATGCATGTGGTACCAACACGTGACCAAGTCACCCAACACTGATCCATCATCAACCGGATACAGCAACCATTGATTCGTCCATAAACACCCGGACACGAATCCAGCCTAACCACCCATCATCACCCGGGTATCGGTTAACGGCAATACAAGTCAAATTCCACACAATGGGAATTAACTTCACCAAAATAATGCATATGCACGCACATCACTAGCATGCAACATCAAATCAGTCTATGAAATACATCAATTTATCATAACTGAACCAAAACCAAAAACATGATATCTCAACGATCATGCACACCATCATTAGCAACATAAACATGCCTTTCATTCACACAATACTAATACATCCATCCATCACAGGTTCACTGCTACATACACACCCATGTGCGTTAGCCAATAATCACTTATTCCGGGATTTGACTCATTTTCAAAATAATCTCAGGTTTTAGGAAATCTTTTCATTTTATAAAATAGAGCATTAAATTTAAGAAATAACGTCCAAAACGGCACTCAAAACGGACTTACGGTTTGAAAGTTATGAATTTTCAAAGTTTAATATTTTTCAAAAGTTACAGCAGAACCCGGTTCCTACATATGCAGGAACCGGTTCCTGTGAAGTTCAAAAATAACGCTTCTGGAAAAATGTATGGGAACCCGGTCCCTACCTATACAGGAACCGGTTCTTACGTGCATTTTTGCCAGTTTTTATAAATTCACACAGTGGAACCCGGTTCCTCCCCACTGGGAACCGGTTCCCACGACCTGCAGAGTCAAATTCTGCACTTTTGACAGCATTTATTCATTCTAAACCAATTCCAAACATACCCATACGAATTGCAACATGAGAAACACCAATACACATCCATTTTGCACCATTATAACATCAAACAACATTATTTCATCATTCCTTTTTATCATCTGACACCCTAATGGTTTTCAACCTACAATTCGACGCAATAGGGACAATTCTACGGAACCCTAGAATTCCAAACTGGGATTCCCTAACATACTATGATCCATACTATTGAATATCTAAACCGATAATACGAATTAAATAATCGAAATCACCCCTTACCTTGTGGGTTCTTCGAATTCTGACGCTTCCGGTTTTCTCCTTCTTTTTCCTCTTCTCAAATGCACGTATGATGAATATTCCAAAAATAACTCTCTTTCTCTTCTTTTTCCTTTTAATACTCCTTTTATTATTCCAATAAAATAATTAAATTAGTAATTAGTAAGAGTAGAGTATTTTACCCCTCACACCCTCTAATCACTCTTCACACCACCAATACTTCTTTCCTTTAATTAATTAAATTAATTCCAATAATCCAAAAATACCAATAATTAAATTTCCAATTAAATTAATAATTAAAAATTCTAACTATTTAATAATCTGATTATTTGGGGTGTCACAACTCTCCCCAACTAAAAGAGTTTTCGTCCTCGAAAACATACCTTAGACGAACAGTTCGGGATACGAGTCCTTCATCTGACTCTCCAGCTCCCAAGTGACATTTCCATCTGCTGGTCCTCCCCAAACCACTCTTACCAACGCGATCTCCTTGCCTCGCAACTGTTTTAACTTCCGATCCTCAATTCTCGCAGGTACCGCTTCCACAGTCAAATTCTCTCGTACCTGTATATCGTCTACCCGAATCTCATGAGACGGATCAGAAATGTACTTCCTTAGCTGAGATACATGAAAAACATCATGCAAATTTGCAAGTGACAGCGGCAAAGCAATCTGATAAGCAACTTTCCCAACTCTCTTGGTAATCTGAAACGGACCAATAAAGCATGGAGTCAACTTCTTTGACTTCAAAGCTCGACCAATACCAGTCATCGGAGTAACTCGCATAAAAACATGTTCTCCTTCGCTAAACTCAAGATCTTTCCTCCTCTTATCGTGATAACTTTTCTGACGACTCTGAGAAGTCCTCATCTTCTCCTGAATCATCTTAATCTTTTCCGAAGTCTGTTGGATAATTTCCGGTCCAATCACAGCACTCTCTCCAGATTCATACCAACACAACGGTGTCTGACACCTCCTACCATACAATGCCTCAAACGGAGCCATACCAATGCTCGAATGAAAACTATTGTTGTAGGTAAACTCAATCAATGGTAGATAACTATCCCAAGCTCCACCTTTCTCCAACACACAAGCTCTTAACAAATCTTCCAACGACTGAATCGTTCTCTCCGTCTGACCATCTGTCTGTGGATGATAAGCGGAACTGAAACGCAACTTAGTACCCAAAGCTTCTTGCAATCCCATCCAGAATTTAGATGTAAACCTCGGATCTCGATCCGACACAATACTAGAAGGAATACCGTGCAAACTCACAATCTTCTCAACAAACAATTTTGCCAACCTTTCCATCGGATAATCCATTCTTATCGGAATAAAGTGAGCAGATTTCGTCAACCGATCAACAATAACCCAGATAGAATCACAATTCTTCGATGTCGTTGGCAAACCAGACACAAAATCCATAGAGATTCCATCCCATTTCCATTCCGGAACAAACAACGGTTCCATCAATCCTGACGGTTTCTGATGCTTAATCTTCGACTTCTGACAAACCAAACAAGCATACACAAACTCAGCAATTTCCTTTTTCATTCCCGGCCACCAAAACAACTTCTTCAAATCATGGTACATTTTAGTAGCACCAGGATGAATACTCAATCCACTACGATGTCCTTCTTCCAAAATACTCTTCCTAATCTCTGCAACATCCGGAACACACACCCTATTGCCAAATCTCATAACACCATTCTCATCAATCTGGAACTCGCCTCCTTGACCTTGGTTGATCAATGTCAATTTATCAACTAACCCAACATCGGACTTCTTTCCATTCCCGAATTTATTCCAGAATACCACTAGTCAGTTTCAACATACCCAATTTCACACTATTCGGAGTAGTTTCACATACCAAACTTAAATCTCTGAACTGCTCAACCAAATCTAACTCACGGACCATTAACATCGACATATGCAAGGACTTACTACTCAAGGCACCCGCAACAACATTTGCCTTACCAAGATGGTAATTCAAACCGAAATCATAATCCTTTAGAAATTCTAACCATCTCCTCTGCCTCATATTCAACTCTTTCTGATCAAAGAGATACCTCAGACTTTTGTGATCACTGAACACCTCAAACCGAGAACCATATAAATAATGCCTCCACAACTTCAAAACAAACACAACAGCTGCCAACTCCAAATCACGAGTCGGATAATTCCTTTCATGTACTTTCAATTGTCTCGAAGCATAAGCCACCACCTGCTTATCTTGCATCAACACACCACCTAATCCCATTAATGATGCGTCATAATACACAACAAAAGACTTAGTCGGATTTGGCAAAATCAAGATCGGAGCACTTGTCAACCTCCTCTTCAGCTCTTGAAATCCTTTCTCACATTCAACATCCCAAACAAACATCTGACCCTTCCTGGTCAACTTAGTCAACGGTAACGCTAATTTGGAAAATCCTTCTATAAACTTCCTGTAATAACCTGCAAGACCCAGAAAACTACGGATCTCAGAAGCATTCTTCGGCGCTTCCCACTGAGATACTGCTTCTACCTTTGTAGGATCCACAGCAATTCCATTCTTGGAAATTACATGGCCAAGAAAACTTACTTCACTTAACCAGAATTCACACTTGGACAACTTCGCATAAAGCTTCTTCTCTTTCAACAATTTCAACACAACTTTGAGATGTTCTGCATGCTCTTCATCGCTCTTCGAATAAATTAGAATATCATCAATGAACACCACCACAAACTTATCAAGATACAGATGAAATATCCTGTTCATATACTCCATGAAAACACCAGGTGCATTAGTAACTCCAAACGGCATAACAGAATACTCGTAATGTCCATACCTCGTTCTAAATGCAGTTTTTTGAATATCTTTAGACTTCACACGAATCTGATGATATCCAGATCTCAGATCAATCTTACTAAATACACAAGCTCCAACTAGTTGATCCATCAAATCATCGATCCTCGACAAAGGATATCGATTCTTGATTGTAACTTTATTCAGCTGTTTGTAATCAACACATAATCTCATTGAACCTTCTTTCTTCTTAACCAACAACACCGGAGCACCCCACGGCGAAACACTCAGACGAATAAACTTCTTCTCAAGTAAATCCTCCAACTATTTCTTTAACTCCACTAATTCAGATGCCGACATACAGTAAGGCGCCATCGACACCGGACTAGTTCCAGGAATCAAATATATAGTAAATTCTACCTCCCTCTCAGGTGGCAATTCACTAACGTCTTCCGGAAACACCTCTGGAAATTCATTCACCACTGGCAATCCATCACTCTTTGCTTTTCCCTCCGCTTCTATTGCAGAATACAACATAAATACCACAGCACCATCTTTCATAGCTAGGTTCATCTGTTTAACCGACATAGTCACATCTTCGACACCAACCTCTTCAGGAAAAATAACCGTCTTCGTAAAACAGTTGATATGAACCTGGTTGAATTCCAACCAGTTCATTCCAAGGATGATATCAAGTTGTTTTAACGGTAGGCACACTAAATCCATACCGAAACCCCTACCAAAAATCACAATAGGACAATTCCTACAAACATACGAAGTAGTCACTGAACCCGACGCAGGAGTATCAATAACCATACTTCCATCCATATTAGAAATTTCCAAATTCAATCTTTTAGCACAATCTAAAGCAATAAAAGAATGCGTAGCTCCAGTATTAATAATCGCAATCAAAGGTATGTCATTAATAAAACATGTACCTTTAATCAGCCGATCATCTGGCTTAGTCTCTGACCCAGACAATGCAAACACTTTACCACCAGCTTGCTCCTTCTTGGGTTTTGTACACTGAGGACGAGTATGACCTTCTTCACCACAGTTGTAACAAGTCACCACTCTTACTCTACAATCATTGGCCACATGGCCGAGTTTCCCACACTTGAAACACTTCTTATCATTACTTTTGCAATCCACCATACAATGTCCTGTCTCACCACACTTGTAGCACTTAATGGAAGAACTAGAATCTCCTCCACCAAACTTCTTCCAACCACCGGGTCTCTGATTACTTCTATCATAAGGCTTACCACGATCCATCTGTTGCTTACCCTTCCTATCAACATACCCTCGAGCATTCGACTTAGTGCTAGCAAGATCCTCCTCTAAAATCCTACTACAGTCAACCAGATCAGGAAATCTTCGGATACGCTGATACCGAATACCCTGCTTAATCTCATCACGAAGACCATTCTCAAACTTGATACATTTGGAAAATTCTCCATCTGCATCGTTAGTATAATGAGCATAATACTTCGCTAACTCAGTAAACTTAGAAGCATACTCACTGACAGTCTTGTTACCTTGCTTGAGTTCCAGAAACTCAATCTCATTCTTACCTCTGATGTCCTCAGGAAAGTACCTCCTCAGAAAAGCCCTCCTGAACACAGCCCAAGTCAACGCAATACCGTCTTCTTCCATTTCAGTTCGGGTAGAAACCCACCAGTTATCAGCTTCCTCTGCTAACATGTGAGTTCTGTATCTCACCTTCAGCCCTTCAGCACAGTCAATTACTCTGAAGATCCTCTCGATCTCCTTCAACCACTTCTGAGCACCTTCGGGATCATGTGCACCCTTGAACAACGGAGGATTATTCCTCTGAAAATTCCCCAATTGTCGGTCAGCACCAATCACAGCTCCCTACTGGTTCCCTCCGAGTACTCCAGCTAACATTCCCAATGCTTCAGCAATAGCATCGTCGTTTCTTCCGTTACCTCTTCCGGCCATTATTCTGTAACATTACAAAACAACCTCATCAGCACACAAGTATCGACAGTGTCATCTTACACTAGTCGCATACAAAAGGGATAGCGACACAAGACAAGACCGACTATGCTCTGATACCATTATTGTAACACCCCTTCTAAAATACCCCGAATAATATTAATTATATCAATGATTAAAGACATATTCCATCAGAGTTAACACGGAACAAGGGATGTCATAATTATGAAATAAATAAAACTTCCAATAAAACAGTAGTCATGCTACACTGAGGGTCATTATTCAAATAATTCAATCAACTTAAGACCATGTCTTACACAGCGGAAAAATACCATAACCAAAATGGAATAAACCAAAACATAATTATTCCCAATGAAATTCAAAGAAACAATTGAATAATAACTAATTCCTCAACTAAACGTTCCCCAGTGTTACAACCTATCAGAGCACGACACTGACACGCGGACTTAAAGTAACATAGCTCTAGAGCCATCCTCACCAACTCCTGAGCTGCTAACTTTAATCTGAAATTGTTAAAGTAAGGGTGAGATTTCTCATAATTAACATGTATTATAAGCTTCTCAATCAACATTATATCACAAGCATATTATTTCACCCATTTTAGCATAAATTCATATTCAACACGCAGTTCCAATCATATAAGTCATTATGCACAAATCAATAATCAACCAAAGAATTGTAACACTGGAAGACATCCTAACATGTTACAATTCCATGCAAACACAAATGCAGACACAATGCATGTGGTACCAACACGTGACCAAGTCACCCAACACTGATCCATCATCAACCGGATACAGCAACCATCGATTCGTCCATAAACACCCGGACACGAATCCAGCCTAACCACCCATCATCACCCGGGTATCGGTTAACGGCAATACAAGTCAAATTCCACACAATGGGAATTAACTTCACCAAAACAATGCATATGCACGCACATCACTAGCATGCAACATCAAATCAGTCTATGAAATACATCAATTTATCATAACTGAACCAAAACCAAAAACATGATATCTCAACGATCATGCACACCATCATTAGCAACATAAACATGCCTTTCATTCACACAATACTAATACATCCATCCATCACAGGTTCACTACTACATACACACCCATGTGCGTTAGCCAATAATCACTTATTCCGGGATTTGACTCATTTTCAAAATAATTTCAGGTTTTAGGAAATCTTTTCATTTTATAAAATAGAGCATTAAATTTAAGAAATAACGTCTAAAACGGCACTCAAAACAGACTTACAGTTTGAAAGTTATGAATTTTCAAAGTTTAATATTTTTCAAAAGTTACAGCAGAACCCGGTTCCTACATATGTAGGAACCGGTTCCTGCGAAGTTCAAAAATCACGCTTCTGGAAAAATGTATGGGAACCCGGTTCCTACCTATACAGGAACCGGTTCCTACGTGCATTTTTTCCAGTTTTTATAAATTCACACAGTGGAACCCGGTTCCTCCCCACTGGGAACCGGTTCCCACGACCTGTAGAGTCAAATTCTGCACTTTTGACAGCATTTATTCATTCTAAACCAATTCCAAACATACCCATACGAATTGCAACATGAGAAACACCAAAACACATCCATTTTGCACCATTATAACATCAAACAACATTATTTCATCATTCCTTTTTATCATCTGACCTCCTAATGGTTTTCAACCTACAATTCGACGCAATAGGGACAATTCTACAGAACCCTAGAATTCCAAATCGGGATTCCCTAACATACTATGATCCATACTATTGAATATCTAAACCGATAATACGAATTAACTAATCGAAATCACCCCTTACCTTGTGGGTTCTTTGAATTCTGACGCTTCCGGTTTTCTCCTTCTTTTTCCTCTTCTCAAATGCACGTATGATGAATATTCCAAAAATAACTCTCTTTCTCTTCTTTTCCCTTTTAATACTCCTTTTATTATTACATTAAAATAATTAAATTAGTAATTAGTAAGAGTAGAGTATTTTACCCCTCACACCCTCTAATCACTCTTCACACCACCAATACTTCTTTCCTTTAATTAATTAAATTAATTCCAATAATCCAAAAATACCAATAATTAAATTTCCAATTAAATTAATAATTAAAAATTCTAATTATTTAATAATCAAATTATTTGGGGTGTCACATCTAACGCTTTCTTAGGTAGAACATTCAACGAGGACCCATTATCCACCAATATGTGAGCTAAAGTAGTACCCCTGCACTCAATGGAGACATGCAGAGCGTCATTGTGATTCTTCCCCTTTGCAGTCAAGTCCGCGTCGGAGAAACCCAACTCATTATCTGCTATTAGACTAGCCACACAGTCCTTGAACTGATCAGTTGATGTCTCCTGCGGCACGTGCGCAGTCTTCAGGAAAGCAATCAGAGCCTTAGCATGGGCCTCTGAGCATAGCAATAGAGACAACATAGAGATCTTCGACGGGGTTTGCCCCAGCTATTCGACTACATTGCAGTCGCTTTTCTTGATGATCTTTAAAATTTCCTCCATCTCCTGCCTAGAGGCTTCAACAGTAATCTTCCTCGGTGCCTCCATCTGGGCAGGCCCACCGACGATTCCTTTGCCCTGAGTGTCAGACGACTCGGCGACAGGGGTAAGGATTGGAACATGAACAGGGACAATAGCAGATGTACTGGCAGGTGTAATAACAACAGGCTTCTGAACAATTGGTGGAGAGATCTCAGGGGAGAAAAGTCTGCAGCTTCGGGTGACTTTACTAGATCCAACGATATTGTTGACATCAGTATCATCCTCTTCTTCCTTAAAGTCTTGTTTAACCCCGTGATAATACACATCGGCCCCATAGTGCCATGGGACAGCCTTATCCGACGTATAAGGGATAGGTCCAGGAACAGTGATGATCAATGGAGCGATTCTCGGAACATATGTAATCCTAACAGGCTTTCTCGAGGAAGCCTTGGAAGAATTGGCGAAAATGGTGATTATGGAAACTTCTTCAATAGGAACCACATGAACAAAAGTTTTCTCGAACAAGATTTCTCTATTATCCATCAGGCGTTGGACACCTGACTTTAAAAGATGGCAACCAGTAGGTAAGACGGAACACAGATGGCAACCTTCGCCATAGCCCGGAAATAAACCGGCTAACAGATGGTTCTTCTTCACAGTCATCAATGGAGTAGAAATATCTTTTATGGAAGTTACAAACACATCATCATCCACAGCATTCACTCCATGATTTGGCATAGGAGCAGTCATAACATTAGGTTTTTCTGGCGCTTCGAACTCAATCTCCTTAGCGTCAATCAGATTCTGCACTTTATTCTTCAAGGCCCAGCAATTATTGGTATCATGCCCCGGGCTATCAGAGTGATAAGCACAGCGGGCGTTTGGATTATATAACGGCGATGTGATGTTGGGATTCTTTGGAGCTTCCCTTAGAGTCACCAAATTGGTCTTCAACAACTGCGGCAGAATTTGAGATAAAGCCATGTTGAGTCGAGTAAACTGTCTTTGAGGCCTCTCTGCCCTTGGCTGATTGTTGCGTTGAGGGGCAACAGTTGGTCTTGAAATAACTACCGCATTGACCGCTTGGCAGCGCTCGGGTCGACTTTGGCTCCTAGAGCTGTAAACTGCACTAGACTCCTTCTTGAAAGGCTTCTTCTCGGTACTTGACGAAGCACCCTTCTGTATTTTTCCGCTCTTGATACCGGCTTCAACTCTCTCCCCAGTCATAATTAACTCAGTAAAACCTGACGATGAACTTCCAATCAAATGGTTGAAATACGGACCAGACAAGGTCCCCAGAAACATATCCACCAACTCCCTGTCAGCCAGAGGGGGTTAGACTCTACCAGCAAGATCTCTCCACTTCTGAGCGTAATGTTTAAAACCTTCGCTGGCACCCATAGACATACCCTGAAGTTGGGTACGCGTGGGAGCGAGGTCGGCATTATATTGGTACTGCTTGTAAAAAGCAGCAGCAAGGTCCTCCCAATTACGGACGTTGGCTCCTTCTAGCTGATAGAACCACTCAAGTTGAGTCCTTGAAAGACTATCTTGAAAGAAGTGGACCCAGAGGTTCCTATCAGCGGTATATGGTTGAATCTTTCTAACATACGAACGGAGGTGTAGCTTTGGGCAGGAGACCCCGTCGTACTTAGCAAATACAGGAGCTTTGAACTTGTGGGGAATCACCACCCCAGATGCAAGACCCAAATCACCAAAGTCCAATCCAGGTATCTTCTGGATCTCCATCGCACTTAACCGGTCTTCAAGCTGCTTATACATGTACTCAGCCGGAGGATACTGGTCTTCGTCAAAGTCAGTCTCATTGTCAGAAACAACAGGACTAGGAGCCCTTCTTTCTTCCTGATTCTCTCCCCCTCCAGATGAGTGAGACAAATCAACTTCCTCTCGCAACCTGTTTCTAAACTTGTGACCCATGTTCAGGAGAACTGTCTTCTTCTTCTTCTTATCCTTCAAGATAAGAGTCTTCAGATCTTTCTGCCCCTTGGCCAGGCTCATGAACATTTCCTGGAATTGAGCATTTTGAGCTTGTAGAGCCTTGATAGCTTGATCAGTGGATGTTTCAGCAAACATGATGCTGAAATAAACAGCGAAGAAGATAAGAGACCTGTAAGGGTACCTGTGATGAGGTGCATGGAAATGGAATGCATATGATATGATTTCATAGACTTTAGGGAGATTCAAATTCGTAAACCAAAAGGAAACACACTTTTATTAGATTAAAAACTTGAAACAATGTTTGACAAATGCCTTTAAGGCGTTACAAAGAGAAAAACTGAAAAGTAAATCAAAACTAGAAATAACAAAAGACATCAGCGCTCCCATGGTCGTTTCCCGTTGGTGCTGACATAGTCATTGAGGACCTTCTCATTTGCCAGCTGCCTTGTAAGATTCGGGATCTTCCGTTCTTGTTCATGATACTTCTCTCTGTAAGTATCCTGTTCTTCTCTCAACTGTATCCAAGACCTCTTTAATGCCCCAATGTCAGTAGGCGTGTATGGGTGGAGGATAGTATGGGGAACCCCTTCTTCATCATCATGCTCCACAATTACTGGTAAGACCTCTTCGTATGGCATCCCTAGATTTTGGGCACGGGCACGAACCCACCGGAGATATGGTTCCATTGGAAGAGAAGTCTTCGCTCCTAGCTCATATGGATCAGACCTGTTAACCCTATTCCAAGCTCGTATGAACCTGCAACGATGTCCCTCAGCATCCCCTTGGAAGTCAAAGACAATGCTTGGAATTAGAAACTCATGAGGACCGTCCTTCCTAGATCGCCCAAACTGTCGTAAGGCCAGACAAGGATTATAGGTGATTTCTCCCCTAATTCCAAGTAAAGGAACATTGGGGTATTCTCCACACCGGTCGATAATAGCCACTTCTTCCATGTCTTTAGTGCTCCAGATGATGTCCGTATGAGCAAGGGACATAATCCTGTAGGCCCAACCCATACCTTCCTTGTTCTTCAAAACAGATTTGGGGAGGTGAGAAATAAACCACCTCGCCAGCAATGGTGCACAACACATAAGGGTTCCCCGTTTCCGAGCAGTACGGGCATAAAGAGCATGCAGAATGTCACCTAAGAGAGTAGGCACTGGATTACGGGACATGAAGATCTTCACTGTGTTCACGTCGACAAAAGAATCTGAATTAGGGAACAGAACCAGGCCATATATGAGAAGTGCCAGGATATCTTCGAATGCTTGAAAGTCCAAACTGTCCCAAAACTGTTGAGCCTGATTAAACAAGAACTTATCCAGGAAGCCTTTCACTCCACTCCGAGTCTCCCAGTTAGACATTACTTCAGCCTTTGTCAGATGTAGGGCTGTAGCAACATCCTCTGGCCTAAGATCTATCTCCCAACCTGTAAATGGCGTCTGCTCTAGAATAGAAATTCCAAGTAAATCAGAGAATTCCTCCAAAGTAGGGACCAACTGATAGTCCGGGAAGGTGAAGCAGTGGTGCAACGGGTCGAAGAACTGGAACAAGACACTCATCATCTGCTCATCCATATTAGAAGTGACCAAACCAAGGAGGTGACCATGTCTTCTGATAAAGGAAGATGTATCTGGAACCTTAGAAACCAACTCTCTAAGTTGAGCAGGGATTTGTACGAAGCTGATGCGAATAGTGTTTCTGCGCATAGATGCCATGATCTGTAAAACAGAACAAAGATGAATCCCATTGGTCTTTGAAATGGGTTAGTCTAATGAAATATGCATGCGATGTCATGATGCATGATGTCATGATAGAAACATACCACAAGTATTCACAGATATAAAACATGGTAAGGGCACACAAGTCACACAGTAGCCCTTAGATTTCAGGCTGGCATGGAGTTTAGGTATTACCCTCTTTCAGTTTAGTTGGTTCAACCTGTCCTAGTAATAGTAACTGGGTTCTAGAGGATCTCAATATCACTGACCACCCTCGATCGGTCATAATTCTAGTTTAGCAACCTTTTCTTGCGGCCGGAATCATCGTGAGAGTTTGGTCTCAATGAGTGTAGCATACTGCTACTTTTCTATGGCCAAGTTGGTCAATTATAGGTTCTAAGGTCAGTTGGTGTTTAATGACCCCTTAGCTGCCCCATATTCTCCTTGTTCCACCATAAGGGATATCGGTACAAACTAAAGTGCCACACCAACGTAGCTACTGCTTCAACCGTATCGGTCTACGCTGTACAGTTCCCTCACAGTCTATTGCTACTTACCTAAAAGGTATCCCCCAGATCTGGGTTAGGATCTATAGTAACTCTGATTCAAACCTACAAAGATAAAGCATACAAATCAAGCAATTGAAAACATTATGATGAACTAATCCTAAGGTACACCCCACTTACTAACTGTCCCCAGCAGAGTCGCCAGTTCTGTGAAACGGTGGGAAGAACGAACTGTTTTTGGAATGCTGGTTTGCATTTTGCGTTTTTTGTTTGCAAAATGTCGCGGTAAGCAAGAGTCGCCACCGAATTTTATTTTATCCAAGAAGGAAAGGAAAAAAGCACAGAAAAATTCTCTTTTCGAGAAATTTCTGAGTACGGGGGGTAGATTATAGAAAGGGAAGGTATTAACACCCTTTCAATCCGTAGTTATCTATGGGCTCTTAGGTACTTGATCATCATTTTCAAAATTGTTTTCTTTGTGCTTGTGGGTTTTGAAAAGTTTTTGTTTTGACTTCGATTTAACTCTTGCGTCTGTCTTCAAGAGTGTAATGAAGTGTTTTTGAAAACTTGTTTATAAAAGAGTGTAAGTGTGAAAAAAGTTTTGTTTTGGATGAGCAAGTATCTAAGAACTAATCTACCTACTCGAAAAAGAATCGTTCTATGCTAATTTCCTTTATACAATGCTATCCCACTATTAGTGAGTAGGTAGCACCGTCGTTGGAGTTTGAGGGTCAATTCGAAAGAGGGACATACGGTCACTAAAGCAATGTTAGGACATCTTAGAGGTAACCCTAATGTCTTAGATCATTTATTCGAGGCAACAATATCCGAGGCAATCATTTTGAGGCAACTATGATCTTTTAGACAAAAGGGTGACCTCTAAAACATCTTATACTCAATGACCGTTTACAAAGGCAACCAAGTGGGGTGTACCCTAAGAGTGCGCATGTGCGAGTGTGTTGATTTCAGTTATTTTTATCTTTGCACATGTTTAGGATGATCTAACTGATTTTAGATTAAACATTCATTCTTGTCATGCAAACCCTATTATCAAATATCTAGCAGTTGTATATTTGCAGAAATTAAAGGTGCGGAATTTAAACTAAATTATTACAAGGCATCGGGTATGTACATCGCCAAAAACAACCCTTTAAAAGTAAAAGCGGTAAAAGTAAATGTCCTAATTAAATATTACAAACTGTGATCGGTGGAAATAGAACTGACTATTTTGAAATGCTGGTTCGCGTTTGCGTTTAGCAAAATGTCGCGGTAAGTAAGAGTCGCCACCGTCTTTTATTTTCTCCAATAAGGAAAGGACAAAAGCACAGCAAAATTCCTTTTCGAGATGTTTCTCGGTTCGGGAGGTAGATTATAGAAAGGGAAGGTGTTAGCACCCTTTCTATATGTGGTTATCCACGGGCTCTTAGGTACTTGCTCACTATGTTTTCAAAAATGTTTTGCTTTTCTTGTGTTTGTGGGTTTTGAAAAAAAGTTTGTTTGAAAACTTCGATTTAACTCTTGTATCTGTCCTCAAGAGTGTATGAAGTGTTGTTTGAAAACGTTTGTCGGAAAAGTGTAGGTGCGAAAAGTATTTTTGTTTTTTTAAAAGAGCAAGTACCTGAGAACCTCTACCTACTCAAAAGAAATTAAGCTGTGTAAATGTCCTTTAGACAGTATTATCCCACTATTGAGAAGTAGGTAGCACCGTCGTTGGAGTTTAAGGGTCAATTCGATTATAGAGACATGTGGTCACCAAAGCAATAGTAGGACGCCTTAGCGGTAACCCTAATATCTTAGATCATTTTTTATCCGAGGCAACCGTTTCGAGGCAACTTTGATCTTTAGACAGGAGGGCGTCCTCTAAAACACCCTATACTCAATGACCACGCTGAGGCAACCAAGTGAGGCGTACCCTAGGAGTGGCATGTGTGAGTGTGTCAGGTTTCAGTTAATGTTATCTTTGTACATGTTATGGTGAGCTACGGTTGATTTTAAATTAAGGTAGATCTTGTCATACATAGCCTATTTAGCATACATCTAGCAGTTAATGGTTGCGGAAAATAAAACTAAGCTATTACAAGGCGTCGGGTATTTACATCGCCAAAAACAAACCCTTGAAAAAGTAAATTGTGGAAAATAAATAAAAGCGATAAAAAGGTCCTAATTAAAGCTATTACATCCTCGGAGCAAATACAATTATATGGATCAAAAATATGAATCAAAAATAGTATGCGCGAGGGAAAAATTGAATCGGAGAGTCTTTAGGGTTTTGACCCTTTTTTTATTAAAGAAATGATTTTTGTTTATTTTTGAATTAAATGGAATTAAATTAAATGAACAATTAAATTAAATTAAATTAAATAATGAAAATATTTTTGGATTTTTAAGTTTTATAAGAAATAAAATGAATTGAATTAATGCTAATAAAAACCTAATATTCTAAATTGATTTTAAATATTGCAAAAAATATTAAAAGTTAAATCTAATTAAAGCTAAATTGATTAAATTAATTTATTTACAAAAATAAAAGTGATGAAGTTAATTTTAATAAATAAAATATTTTTTGTGTTTTTGATTTTATTAGGAAAAAATGTTAATTGGTTAGTGATTAATAAAAAGAATAACGATTAATTAATTAAAGGAAAATAACAAAAATAGAGAGAGAGTTTAGGAGTATACGAGCCTGATTGGAGGGGTGAAATAGCTATTGGCGTCATGTGTAAACTGTTTTGTTTTGGCCATTTGTGTTTTGGCTTTTGGCCATTTGTGTTCTGGCTTTTGGCCATTTGTGTTCTGGCCTCAACGTTCCTTAACCTTCTCAGGATGTCTGTCTCACCATGTATTGGTGTCATGTGTAAGCTGTTCTGTTTTGGCCATTTGTGTTTTGACTTTTGGCCATTTGTGTTTTGGCCTCAACGTTCCTTAATGAACCTGCATGGGATCCTGTCTAAATCTGCAGTGTTGAATCTCATGAACACATTAAATAAATTACTATATATCATAAAATACAAATAAAGCCAATATATAAAGAAATTTAATATTTAGGCCAATATGGCATGTATGAATGATTATACCCTTTTGATCATGGAGATCAAATCAACCTTACCCTTACTGGAAAAGTAGTGACATGAATTCTTTTATGCCCTTTTGATCATGGAGATCAAGTCAGCCTTATCCTTACTGAAGAAGTAGTGAGATGTTGGTTTGTAACTGAGATGGCTTGTTTGTAGTGAGATGTTGGTTTGTAATTGGGTTGGCTTGTTTGTAGTGAGAGAGAGATTTGTAATAAGGATTTCAAGGTTTTAGGGTTCTTGAAAGAATTTGATATCCTGACAGTGTTGTGGCAAGGTTTTTTTCTCTCTTCTTGTTTGTGTGAAAAGAATGTGATTATATAATGGAAATTAGGGTAAAGAAAATGGGCTTTGAATGTGCAATTGGGCCTCCAATGTTCACTTGAGTTCGTCACTTTCCAGGCTAAATCGCAGGGACTTAAGTGAAATTTTTGAAGTTGAAATGTGAAAACAAAATGTAGCCGACATCGAGAACTAACTCCTGTCCGAAAATCGGCTCAATCGGATAAACAGTGAATTAGTTATGAATTTTTGAAGTTTCAGCTCAGACAAACTTATTTTGGGCTCCAGTGTCGACTCTGACACGTTCTTCAATAAAAAACTGGTATTGATCGGAGCATAATCCGGTCTCGACTTTTGAAGAAAAGTTGTAGATCTATGAGTCAGTGACCTTGTGTAAAAATATGAGCCCAATCCGATAAAAATTGAACGAGTTATGAATTTTCAAAGTTTCGGCCCAGATGAAATAATATTCAGTATTCAGGATTTTCGGCGCGTCGCACACTCTGAGCAAAAAACGAAGGCCTTTTTAATACCGTTTGAACTTAATACCTTCTGTGAAAATATAGCCAACTCAATTTGTGAAATTTTGGCGCCGGAACCAGCTCGATACGATGAAAATCGACCAAGTTATGATTTTCTGAACATGACGCAAATAAACTTCTGTCATAAATTTTCTGTACGAAAATACTTGATAAATCCACATTTTTGAAGACCTTCTGATCGAAATTGGCTTCCAGCCGTGAGAGATGAAAACATAGATAATGTCAAGACGGAATTTTGGCCATCGGAATGGGTTCAAAAGAGCCACGATCTTCAAGTTATGAATTTTTTAGCGCGTAAAAACTGCACTTTCAGCACACTTTTTCACCATATTTCTTCGAGAAAACTCACACAGTCGGATACCTTCTGAATTTGAGCATACGTTAGGACATTAAGGAGCACTTGAGGTCATTTAAATGTAAGGACCTTGATGCAACACAAAACCCTAATTTTCAATTGACTGTCTTAGGAGATGATTTGACTGTCCAACTCTTGAGCCATCTTGAACCACTTGGAGATGATTCTTGACATGTCTTGAGAAATATGGGAGGGTAAATTTTAGGGTACAACAGTTGCCCCTGTTTAATCTTTTTAAACCTGAGGATGTAGATTGGCTTGCGTGTCTTTCGTGATCCGAAGGTGGAAGATGATTGAACACTAGAGTGCCCTGAAATTTGCACTCGCATGGTGTAGTATCAGCAATGTGATGTCGGGAATGGGCTTACAGATGCCATTTGGAGAGATGATGGATAGGAGGATGGGCTTATAGATGCCATCTGGAGATTGTTTGTTGAATTGTAATCTTGTAAGTTGAAAGAAGGAACCTGTGTAGGATTACCCGATGATAAGTCCGTGTAAAACTGCATCTTGGAAGGAAGGAAGCCTGTGTAGGGTTGACTGATGATGAGTCCGTGTGAAACTGCATCTTGGAAGGAAGGAAACTTGTGTAGGGTTGACTGATGATGAGTCCGTGTGAAACTGCATCTGGAATTGAGAAGGAAACCTATGTAGAGTTTCTTGATGACGAGTCCGTGTAAAACTGCATCTGGAAAGAAAGAACCTGTGTAGGTTTGACTGATGACGAGTCTGTGTAAAACTGCATCTTTGGAAAGAGCGAACCTGTGTAGGGTTTCTTGATGACGAGTCCGTGTAAGACTTCATCTTTGGAAAGAGAGAACCTGTGTAGGGTTTCTTGAGGACGAGTCCGTGTAAAACTACGTCTGGAAAGAGAGAACCTGTGTAGGGTTTCTTGATGACGAATCCGTGTAAGACTACGTCTGGAGTTGAGAAGGAACCAGTGTAGGGTTACTTCGGGATAAGTTTGTGCAAAACTTCTGGATGAACCGGGGTAAGGTTATTTTGAGATAAGTTCGTGTAAAACTTCTGGATGAACGGGTGTAAGGTTACTTTGAGATAAGTTCATGTAAAACTTCTGGATGAATCGGGGTAAGGTTACTGTGATAAGTTCGTGTGAAACTTCAGGATGAACCGGGGTAAGGTTATCTTGATGATGAGTTCGTGTAAAACTTCGTCTTGGAACTGAGGAGGAACCGGTGTAGGGTTGCCTGAGGATGAGTCTGTGTAAAACTTCGCCTTAGAACTGAGGAGGAACCGGTGTAGGGTTACTTTGATGATGAGTCCGTGTAAAACTTCATCTTGGAAGAGAAGGAACCGGTGTAGGGTTGCTTCATGATGAGTCCGTGTAAAACTTCATCTGAAATTGAGAAGGAACCGGTGTAGGGTTGCCTCGTGATGATCAAGTAGATAATTGTCCTGTCTGGTTTCAGGTATTAACCCATGATCAGTCGTCCACAGAATTTTCCTGGCTTGTTACAGGTGTTGATCTGGAACTGCAAAGGTAGATGGTAATCATCTTTTGATTGACCTTTTCCTGAAAAGGCAAAGCATTAGTTGTATGCAATGTCATGATGTATGAAATGCATGATGTCATGATGTTCTCAAGAATAAATGAGATTTGTGTTGTATGCACTTTATCATGTATGTAAATAGGAGATGTGAAATGTGATATGTTTATGAATGTATTTTCGTCTGGGAAAATAAATCCTTGACGAATGCCGGGAGCTTGTAAAATCCTGGGCTGATGTTGAAGAGTAGAGTTCTTCATTTCCGCTGGGGATGATGAACGAAGCTGATTGCACGAATAAACCTGCAGGAGAGGATGACTCCGTTGGGGAATAAACCTGGTGAAGAGATTATTCTGCGGGGAATTACTCTGTGGGAAGAGACGCCTTGCTGAGAATTTAACGATAACTCTGCTGGGGATTCCGTTGATAAGCTTTGTTGGGGAATTTGATGAACTCCGCTGGGGATAGGAAGAACTTCGCTGGGGACGATCTTTCAGTTGCAACTTGCTGAGGATAACCCAGTTAGACTCTCGTGGGGATAACCTTCTGAACTTGGCTGGGGATGATCTTTCAGTTGCACTTGCTGAGATTACCCAGTTAGACTCTGGTGGGGATAACCTTCTGAATATGGCTAGGGAGAGATATTTGTACTCTGCAGGGAATAAGCCTCCAGAATCTACTGGGGAGATGATTCAACTCTGGCGGGGAATCTTTCTTGGACTGCGCTGGGAAATAGTTCCGCTGAGGGTATCTTGTATTCCGCCGGGGAACAATCTTATATTTTTATCGAGGGATATTAAGACTGACGGGGATGCTTGCTGAGGAATATTTGTATACTCTACTAGGGAATATTAAGATCTTCTGGGGATACCCAACTTTTTCAGGACTAATGGTAGACCAACTCTGCTTGGGGGAGAGTATTGCTGACTTGTTGGGGATACTGTGCCTTTTTGGGGCTGATGGGAGGCCAACTCTGCTTGGGGAGAGTATTGTTGATTCTGGTCTTACTCTGCAGGGAGTGAAGGTATCTTGGTCATATTCTTCAGCCGAATCCACCTTGTACCTGGAGGACAGCGCAGCTTGTACAGTTCGGACAATTCTTATTGCCCCAGCTTCTGTGGGAGAAGGTACCTGTGGAGGTGCTTGATAACTGCCGATTAACAAATCTTCTTCTGGTAGGCAAGTGACGAGATGACGGGACATAGTCATACGCTTTGATCCCTAACCTTTGCCTGGACCACCCTTTCGGGTTTTCAGTCCATCGGGATACCCATTTTTTCCCAAGCCGCCTTTTCAGGTTTTCGACTTGTCGGGTGTACAAATTATTTCATTTTCATCCCTTATTTTTGCCAGAACCCTTTTGGTTCGCCGGGAAGCCCTTATTTTTGCCTAGGCCAGTCGACCTAGCGGGTCTTTGATTATGCGTAGTATTTTTTTGACTATGTCCATTCCCTCATGATGTAGAGAGGTGTCACTGTTGTTAGTATTGTGTCGCCATACTACCAGAAGATGTCTGATCATGTAAGATTCATTGCTGGAATTCATGTCCACTGTCCCAAGTGACTCGGGCGGAGATTTGCCCATGGCTATTTGGCATTTTGAGAGATTCCTTGAATCTTGACTTGACTGCCCCAGATGATAGACAATGATCATGTCGTGCCCCTGGATTGGAAGTGTTTTTCCACTTGATGTGACTCTTTTTATTGAGAAGGTTTTTGTTCACTAGATATTCGTCGTGCGAATTTCTCTGCTGTTTGAACAAATAGCCATATGCAAACAATGTTATTTTAAGAATGCAAAGCTTATGTCTGTCTTGAAGTTTTTGAAAATGCATTTTTCAGTAAAACAAGTGATTTTTTGTAAAATGTGATGTCAACTCAGGATTTTACAGCAAGCCCTACAGGAGTCAGGATACCTTTTGTAACAGTATGCTTTCGAACTAACCCATGCTTCAGCTAGGACTTTTAAGGATTATAACGTGGCATGGTTCACGGTTTAAGAAACAAAGGATAAAGGCTCAAATTTTATTTGTACCTACCCGTTCTTCGTGATGTTCTTCGATCCTAAACTCAGCTAATCGTGCATTAGATCTTGTTTGAGTCTTTGCTCAGATATTCCAGTGATGGTTCAGATACTGACAATTTATTTTGAATAGGCATTCATTTCTTTTTGTTGAGGGTTTGTAGGACCTCTTTTTTTTTATTATCCCTGTCTTTTTGCCTGAACTGTTTCTTTTGTGATTACAGTCAGCGGGATGCCCCAGTTTTTGTAAGTCTCCTTCATAGGTTTTGACTTATTGGGCTTTTATTTTTGAAAGATAACGACTGCCTGTCTTGACGATTATAGGGAACCATCACTATCTTTTGTTTTGGAAAGACTCCTTTGATGCCATTCATTGTGCACCTGGATCAACTGAGAAAACTACCCTGCCTCGGGTTGTGATTAAGGGTTTTAATTTGTGAAAAGAAAAACTCTAACTTCTTTGGCTCAAAGGGGTTGACGAGGGATTATCTTCCTTATAACTCCACTGTTTAGGACTTGAAACAATGCATGTACCTCATCAGCGGGGTCTGTTCAGAAGCATACTATAAAGATCGTGGTATCATTTTCGTCATCCTCCCTCAAAAGGTTTAGAACTTTTTAATCGAGAGTTGAACATCACAAAAAATGAAAGCAATTTGAATATAGTGGATACGAATGGATTGATTCAAAACAGACATATGCGATGCATTGATAAAGTGATAAAGTTTGACATGAATAAATGTTTGAACAATCAAAAGAAAATTACAAATTGAAAATTCTAATGAACAAAAAAGTCTTCTCGTCTCAGGACTTGTCACTTCAAATGGTGAACCTTGGAGGGATGGTAGAAGAACTCAGCCTGACCACCTTGGGTGAATTCCAATGCTCCTTCATCAATCAGGTCCTGGATCTTGTTCTTTAGAGTCCAACAGTCGTCGGTGTAATGTCCTGGACTGTCAGAGTGGTATGCACACCTTTCATCAGGGTTATACCTTGGGGAGGCTGTGTTGGGATTCTTAGGAGGGTCCCTTAACGTCACCAGATTCAATCTCAACAGGCGTTGTAAAGCTTGAGACAGTGACACGTTGAGCTTGGTGAATTGCCTCTTGGGCTTGTTTGGCTTGCTCTGATCAACCCATTGTTCTTGGCGAGGTTGTTGTTGGACCTGTGAGGTAGTAGCAACTTGGAGAGGTCCATTCTTCATCAAACCAAACCTTTGACTTCTCAGAAGTTGATTAATGACTTGATCCTCAGCCTTGACTGTTTGCTTCATACTGTTGTGTCTGTCTTGATGAAGCGGGTTGATCATGGTTCTCAACTCTTCTTGCTCCCGAGCTAAACCTTGGATAAGAGCCATTTGCCCCAGCATCTGGGTTCTCATTGCATCTACCTCAGCTTGCAGATGTTTCAGCCGTTCGTCCTTATTGTCTTCAGGACTTTCCTTGACCAAATTTCCCATGAGGAGTGTTCTCAACTCTTCCTGCCCCTTGGATAGGCTTAGGAAGATTTCCCTGAACTGAGTCTCTTGAGTATGAAGATCCTGGTTGTCTTGTTGGAAAGCCATTGCTAAAATAAACAGCGAGAATGTGAGAGACCTGTAAAGGGTGACCTGTGATGCAATGATATGTATGCAATGTTTTCAAGGATCTCGCGGGGTAAACAGGAAACTGTTAGAATTTGAATTTTGCAGCTTGATTAAAGGAACTTCCTGTTATTAAGAGTCCTTCTTCAAGAGTCAGTCTCACCATATCGAGTGGGTCATAGCCCCTGACTCAAGTTATCATGTTTTGATCTCCGAACAACCTTGGCTAGAGGAAAATAAATCCCCTTTGCCCCTTGCTAGACATTTGGTTCATTATGACCTGCATCGCAAACCCTTGAGATCCTTGAAATGGGTTAGTCCTTATGCAGGATGTATGCAATGTTATGATGTTATGATGTTATGATGTCATGGTAAAGGCACACCACAAATATTCACAAAAGGCAAACATGGTGAAGGCACACAAGTCACACAAGAGAGCCCTTAGATTTCAGGCTGGCATGAAGTTTAGGTAATACCCTCTTTCAGTTTCAGTTGATTGAGACCTGTCCTAAAAAATAGTAACCGAGTTCTAGAGGAGCTCAATATC
Organism: Vicia faba; assembly: GCA_948472305.1. Classification (NCBI taxonomy): domain Eukaryota; kingdom Viridiplantae; phylum Streptophyta; class Magnoliopsida; order Fabales; family Fabaceae; genus Vicia; species Vicia faba. The sequence goes on from OX451741.1 coordinate 807,015,976, forward strand.
ATTGGATTGTTTTCTATGTTCATTGTTTTGATTTAGCCACTTAACTGGTGACCAAAATATTCCAAGAAAACAACCCTCAATGAGTGTAGTATCGAGTATCTACCAACTTCGGACTGCACCAAAGTCGGTCATCTCACTACCCCTAAAGAGGCCAGGATGGTCAAGTAAGGTTCTAAGGTCAGTTGATGCTTCACGACACCATGCGGCGGCCCCGTACTCTCCTTGACTTGACTCAAGGGTTACCGGTACTCACCAAAGTGTCACATCAACGTAGCAACTGCTTCAACCATGTCGGTATACCCCGCACAGTTCCCTCACAGTTTGTTGCTACTTCTAAAGGGTTTCCCCAGATCCGGGTTAGGATCTATAAAACTCCAATACAAGCCCACAATATTAAAGCATTTAAGGCATACAATTGAAAACATAGTGATCTAATCCTAAGGTACACCTCACTTATTAATATTCCCCAGCAGAGTCGCCAGTTCTGTGATCGGTGGAAATAGAACTGACTGTTTTGAAATGCTGGTTCGCGTTTGCGTTTAGCAAAATGTCGCGGTAAGCAAGAGTCGCCACCGTCTTTTATTTTCTCCAATAAGGAAAGGACAAAAGCACAGCAAAATTCCTTTTCGAGATGTTTCTCGGTTCGGGAGGTAGATTATAGAAAGGAAAGGTGTTAGCACCCTTTCTATCTGTGGTTATCCACGGGCTCTTAGGTACTTGCTCACTATGTTTTCAAAAATGTTTTGCTTTTCTTGTGTTTGTGGGTTTTGAAAAAAAGTTTGTTTGAAAACTTCGATTTAACTCTTGTATCTGTCCTCAAGAGTGTATGAAGTATTGTTTGAAAACTTTTGTCGGAAAAGTGTAGGTGCGAAAAGTATTTTTGTTTTTTTGAAAGAGCAAGTACCTGAGAACCTCTACCTACTCAAAAGAAATTAAGCTGTGTAAATGTCCTTTAGACAGTACTATCCCACTATTGAGAAGTAGGTAGCACCGTCGTTGGAGTTTAAGGGTCAATTCGATTATAGGGACATGTGGTCACCAAAGCAATAGTAGGACGCCTTAGCGGTAACCCTAATGTCTTAGATCATTTTTTATCCGAGGCAACTGTTTCGAGGCAACTTTGATCTTTAGACAGGAAGGCGACCTCTAAAACACCCTATACTCAATGACCACGCTGAGGCAACCAAGTGAGGCGTACCCTAGGAGTGGCATGTGCGAGTGTGTCAGGTTTCAGTTAATGTTATCTTTGTACATGTTATGGTGAGCTACGGTTGATTTTAAATTAAGGTAGATCTTGTCATGCATAGCCTATTTAGCATACATCTAGCAGTTAATGGTTGCGGAAAATAAAACTAAGCTATTACAAGGCGTCGGGTATTTACATCGCCAAAAACAAACCCTTGAAAAAGTAAATAGCGGAAAATAAATAAAAGCGATAAAAAGGTCCTAATTTAAGCTATTACATCCTCGGAGCAAATACAATTATATGGATAAAAAATATGAATCAAAAATAGTATGCGCGAGGGAAAAATTGAATCGGAGAGTCTTTAGGGTTTTGACCCTTTTTTTATTAAAGAAAGGATTTTTGTTTATTTTTGAATTAAATGGAATTAAATTAAATGAACAATTAAATTAAATTAAATAATGAAAATATTTTTGGATTTTTGAGTTTTATAAGAAATAAAATAAATTGAATTAATGCTAATAAAAACCTAATATTCTAAATTGATTTTAAATATTGCAAAAAATATTAAAAGTTAAATCTAATTAAAGCTAAATTGATTAAATTAATTTATTTACAAAAATAAAAGTGATGAAGTTAATTTTAATAAATAAAATATTTTTTGTGTTTTTGATTTTATTAGGAAAAAATGTTAATTGGTTAGTGATTAATAAAAAGAATAACGATTAATTAATTAAAGGAAAATAACAAAAATAGAGAGAGAGTTTAGGAGTATACGAGCCTTAGTGGAGGGGTGAAACAGCTATTGGCGTCATGTGTAAACTGTTTTGTTTTGGCCATTTGTGTTTTGGCTTTTGGCCATTTGTATTCTGGCTTTTGGCCATTTGTGTTCTGGCTTCAACGTTCCTTAACCTTCTCAGGATGTCTGTCTCGCCATGTATTGGTGTCATGTGTAAGTGGTTCTGTTTTGGCCATTTGTGTTTTGACTTTTGGCCATTTGTGTTTTGGCCTCAACGTTCCTTAATGAACCTGCATGGGATCCTGTCTAAATCTGCAGTATTGAATCTCATGAACACATTAAATAAATTACTATATATCATAAAATACAAATAAAGCCAATATATGAAGAAATTTAATGTTTAGGCCAATATGGCATGTATGAATGATTATACCCTTTTGATCATGGAGATCAAATCAACCTTACTCTTACTGGAAAAGTAGTGACATGAATGCTTTTATGCCCTTTTGATCATGGAGATCAGGCCATCCTTACCCTTACTGAAGAAGTAGTGAGATGTTGGTTTGTAACTGAGATGGCTTGTTTGTAGTGAGATGTTGGTTTATAACTGGGATGGCTTATTTGTAGTGAGAGAGGGATTTGTAATAAGGATTTCAAGGTTTTAGGGTTCTTGAAAGAATTTGACATTCTGACAGTGTTGTGGCAAGGTTTTTTTCTCTCTTCTTGTTTGTGTGAAAAGAATGTGATTATATAATGGAAATTAGGGTAAAGAAAATGGGCTTTGAATGTGCAATTGGGCCTCCAATGTTCACTTGAGTTCGTCACTTTCCAGGCTAAATCGCAGGGACTTAAGTGCAATTTTTGAAGTTGAAATGTGAAAACAAAATGTAGCCGACATCGAGAACTAACTCCTGTCCGAAAATCGGCTCAATCGGATAAACAGTGAATTAGTTATGAATTTTTGAAGTTTCAGCTCAGACAAACTTATTTTGGGCTCCAGTGTCGACTCTGACACGTTCTTCAATAAAAAAATGGTATTGATCGGAGCATAATCCGGTCTCGACTTTTGAAGCAAAGTTGTAGACCTATGAGTCAGTGACCTTGTGTAAAAATATGAGCCCAATCCGATAAAAATTGACCGAGTTATGAATTTTCGAAGTTTCGGCCCAGATGAAATAATATTCAGCATTCAGGATTTTCGGCGCGTCGCACACTCTGAGCAAAAAAAGAAGGCCTTTTGAATACCGTTTGAACTTAATACCTTCTGTGAAAATGTAGCCAACTCAATTTGTGAAATTTTGGCGCCAGAACCAGCTCGATACGATGAAAATCGACCAAGTTATGATTTTCTGAACATGACGCAAATAAACTTCTGTCACAAATTTTCTGTACGAAAATACTTGATAAATCCACATTTTTGAAGACCTTCTGATCGAAATTGGCTTCCAGCCGTGAGAGATGAAAACGTAGATAATGTCAAGACGGAATTTTGGCCACCAGAATGGGTTCAAAAAGAGCCACGATCTTCAAGTTATGAATTATTTAGCGCGTAAAAACTGCACTTTCAGCACACTTTTTCACCATATTTCTTCGAGAAAACTCACACAGTCGGATACCTTCTGAATTTGAGCATACATTAGGACATTAAGGAGCACTTGAGGTCATTTAGATGTAAGGACCTTGATGCAACACAAAACCCTAATTTTGAATTGACTGCCTTAGGAGATGATTTGACTGTCCAACTCTTGAGTCATCTTGAACCACTTGGAGATGATTCTTGACATGTCTTGAGAAATATGGGAGGGTAAATTTTGGGGTACAACACAAACCGGGAGCAGATACAATAATTGAATAAAGAAAAATAAATCGCGCGAGAAAATTGAATTGAACGCGAAACTAGGGTTTTGACCCTCTTAATTAAAAGAAAATGTTATTGTTGTTTTTATTATTTTTAAAGAAAAGAAATTAAATCCTAAAATTAAATGCTAAATTAATTAATTATTAAACTAATAAAGGAAAAATAATTAATGACATATTTTTGGAGTTTTGTTAATTTAGGAAAGAAAATAAAATAATTAAATTAATGTTAAAACCTAATTATTCTAATTAATTTTTAATTATTTGCAAAAATAAATGAAAGTTATCTAAAATTAACCTAATTAAATTTATTGATTTATTAATGGAAAATAAATTTCTAAAATTTAATTGGGTAAAAATATTTGTGTTTTTTGATAAAAAAGAAAATTAATTTATTGGTTAGTAATTAATTAAACAATTTAAATAAAATAAAATGAATAATGAATAAAAGATATGAGGAGAGAAAATGGGCCTGATTGGAGGGTGTAGAAAGCAAGAAATCTGGCCCAATTGAGGAGAGGTATGTTTGACTTTTGCCAATCTTGTGCATTGCGTTTGACTGGCTATTTGGTAGGCCCTTAGTGGTAGCCACCAGATCTGGCCATCTGGCACATTGATGAGGAAGGCATACGGTGGACATCAAGCTCATGCGTGCACTAGATTTCCTGAAACAACAAGGAAAAATAGCAAATGCTGGAGGCATGGATCGAACCCCTGACCTCCAGCTTCCAATGCCTTGAAAACCTGCGTGGCAACCACTAGGCTGTGTAGTTCTATTTGTTAACATATTACAAAATAATGATAATATAAAAAACAAACACAATAATGGATTTTCCGCACGAAATTCAAACCACCCAGTAGGGGGGTGACAACGCATCATCTCCTTCCTCTGCATCGTGACTAAAAACTCTAAAACCTATACCCAGGACGTTGTCCGTCACTACAAGTCATGTTCATTCCAAAATCTCGTACTGGCCATGTAAATGAATTTTAACACCATGGTTAGACTCGTCTCCTTCTTCTGATCACAACCATACCCATTACTAGGGCCAATTATTCCTAAAATCAAAAACCCTAAAAAACTCCAAAAAACCCTAAGAATGGTGATTCACGATATAGGTCATATAAATGAAATTGGTTACTGTAAAAAGCTTGCAAATGATATGGTGATCAAGAATATGTCATTATTTTACACAATGGATGCAAGAATAAAGCTTTTCGAATTCAAGAAAAGGATGATATCGTGACGGCCTTACAGTGCACTGGAGGGCTTGAAAACGATTGGTCTTGATTGTTTTCGCTTGCTGAAGGTGCTAGGAAACGATTGGGAGAGGTCTGGAGCCTTGAGGATGCCTCTAAGTGGGATTTTGATCTCACACTTTTTCCTTGATTTTTCAGTTTTTGTTTGCTCTATAACTCCTGTCTCCAACCTTGATTTTGATTTTCCTCGCCTCCTTATGTATTGCACAATGCATTAGGGTTGTTTATTCAGTCCAAATCCCTCTCCATCAATGATTTTGATATTGATTTGATTGGCTTTGAAGATCTTTCCAAAATTGGTCCAAATCCAATCTCTTTGTACACTTCTGCCTTGATACGAGTTTGATGATAGCTAGCTGTGATTTAAGACCTGAAATCATCACAAAATCCTTGGTTTTCAATATTTTTGATTTTATTTGATTTGTTTTGATTTAATTTGAAATAATTTAAATAAAAAACAAACTAAATAATAAAAATAAGATATGGACAAGTGGCAAAGGCTAGAGCACATGGGCTATGATGCCAACTCAAAACAAGTGGAAAAGAATGGGCCCATTTGGCAAAATTTGAAGTTTGGGGATAGTTGACTTTTGGCAATTTTGCAAAAAAGTCCAACTTCAACAATGCATAACTTCCTCAATTTTGACTCTTTTGAGGGGTTCTTGGACTTTTTAGAAAGCTTGAGATGTCCTCTAAGCAACCCTTTTGGTCTCATATCAATATGATATTCCATGCTCATGTATGAAGCTTCGACAAAAAAGGTGTTTTTGTTGACTTTTCAAAATGACCTATAATGTCCAAATTCATAACTTCTTGTGAGTGCATATTTTGATCTTGGGAGATGAATATGGATTGTATAGAATTTTATCCTCTTCAAAATGATATTTGGATGGGGTCATTTCTCATAAAGTATGAGAAAGTTATGCTTGGTCAAAGTTGAGTTGACTTTTCCTGCAAAACCCTAATTTATCAACTTTTGAATCTTGATGAATTGTGAGAAATCCTTGATGAATCATGATCAAACCTTGATCAAATGATGAAATATACTTAAAAATTAGGATGTTGACCAAAACTCTTAAAGTTTGATTGTATGTAGGTCACAGTTGACTTTTGCCCTAGCACAGTCGATTTTTGGACCTTTGAGCAATTGACTGAGCAAAATTCCTCTGCAAGGCTTGAAACTTGACATGGATGATCTTGAGAACATATTAGGACATTGGTGAGTATTTGGGGTCACTTGGACTCAAGTATCTTGATGCAACCTGAAACCCTAGTTTGGGGTAGACTGCCTTAGGAGAGAGCTTGCCTGACCAACTCTTGGGCTACCTTGAGCAACTTGGAGATCTTTCTTGAAATGTTTTGAGAAATATGGGAGGGCAAATTTTGGGGTACAACACTATGCAAAAGACTTGTACTTGCTTGCTTATAGGCTTCAGAGAGTTGGTAAACAAAACTTGATATCTGTGGATAATGCTTGCACAAAAGAAACAGGTCCATGGCTCAAGAATTGCAAAGTTGCAAAAAGCATGCTTTATGAAAATGGCAATGTGCCCTTTATGCCATTTATGGATTAAACTCTTGTACAATGCTTTAAAGGTCAAAATAAAGCCATTAACCATTGAGATAGCATTTAATTATGGATTGTATAAGGGATTAGGACTTGTAGTTCAAGGTACAAGCATGCTAGGATCTGATTTGCAATTTGGTGCATTATGAAAATGGCTTGAACAAAAGTGATAAAATGCCATTTTCTCTTCTTCGATTCTCCCTAACCACATATGATCTTGGAGAGTTCTTTGACATTTTGGAAAGCTTGCAACATTCTCTACAATCCATCTTTGAAATGAATTTTGAGATACCTCTTGGAACTAGGTGAAAAATGCCCATGAAGTTAGGTCAAAAACCTGCCTAAATTAGGGCAAATTTTCACTAAGTTAAAAAGTTTATGGACCCATATTCACAAATTCATATCTTGATATCCAAGCATCTTTTGGGAAAACTTTGTAAATCAAAGTTGTAGATTTCATGGAGGACTACAACTTTCATGTTGGAAGTTTTCTTTGAATCCAATTGCATCATGGTGAAAAAGTTGGGAAAAGTTGGGAAAAAATAAGAAATTTTCCATACTTAGAAAAATTCTAAGTTATGAAAAATTTCAAATTAAAACCCTAATTTGAAATTTTAGGTTTCTTGGTCAACAAGTTTCACATTTTGACATTTCTTGATGAATTATGACCCTTGGCACTTGATTTTGACCAAAAAGTCAAAGTTTGACTTTTCAATGTACAGTTGACTTTTGATCAGTTGACTGCAAAATTCATCTGTCAATCTTATGCATTTGAGATATTTTGAACCATTTGATTAGGTCAAGATAATGCCATTGAGTCCTTGAAGTCATGTTTGAACCCAATTGGTCATTGGCTAGGTTAAAAATCATAAATTGCCCTTTCTCAGTCAAAACCCTAATTTTGACCATTTTGCCCTTTTGATGATTTGATCAAATTTCTTGAGGAGTTGTGATCCAAACTTGGTCAAATGGTTCATATGAGTCTAAAATATTGTTGTGGATAAAAAATTATGAAGTTTGACTGTAAATTGGCCATGATTGACTTTTTCCCCAATACAGCTGATTTTTAGGTCAACTGTCCAATTGACTGGGCAAAAATGTGGTGCAATGCTTGAAACTTGGTATGAGCAATCTTAGGGGTCCAAGATGGTGTATGAAAGTAACATGAAGCATTGGTGGTCCAAAAATCCTTGTGCAAACTCAAACCCTAATTTTAGGTCATCAGTGCAAGATGAGGTCTTGAGCTGAGCAAACCCTAATCTTGTCTTGAGTCTAAGTCTTGTGAGGAAAATCTTGATAATATGAGAGGGAAAATTTTGGGGTACAACACCCGCAGAGTAAGAGAAAGATAGTGGTGTTAGCTCTCCCCAGCTGAGACTCGCAACTGTGAATGGATCGGTAATATTCTCCCCAAGCAGAGTTTATCTACCATCAGCGCTGAAAGTTCTTATCATCCCCAGCGGAGTATAAAAAAATATCCCCAGTGGAGTTTGAAGAATTGTCCCCAGTAGACTCTGGAAGATTATCCCCAGTAGAGTCTAAAAGATTATTCCCCCTGAAGTCGCAACCGTAAAATCATCCCCAGCGGAGTTCTTTCCTTTCACAAACAGGAATTCAATCCCCAACAAGTTTCATTATCACCAGCAGCGGTAATTCATTCCCAGCTGAATTTATTAACGGAATCCTCAGTAGAGCATCTCTTCCCCACAGAGTCATTCTCTCTTCAGTTTATTCCCCAGCGGAGTTATCCTCTCCTGTAGGTTTATTCTCACCATCATCTTCATCCACTATCTCCAGCGGAAACAAAGAATTCAATTCTTTTCTCCAGCAGTGATCCGGGATTTATTTTCCCCAGATAAAAACATCACATTTTCATACATCATGACATGCATACGCATCATACAACACAATCTCATTTATTTTGAGAACATCATTGCTTGATACATATCATGCATTACATACAGCTAACCTTTACCTTTCAGGAAAGATTCTCACAAAAATTTAAGCTATGAAGCTTTTACCTCAGTCGAATTACGGACAAGTTCCTAGATCTCGACAAAGATATTTCCTCAGTTGAATTACGGACGAGTTCCTAAATCTCAACAGAGATATTTCTACATTTGAATTATGGACGAGCTCCTAAATCTCAGCAAAGTTGTTTCTCAAGTCGAATTACGGACGAGTTCCAAAATCTCGACAGAGATGTTTCCTCAGTTGAATTACGGACGAGTTCCTAAATCTCGACAGAGATGTTTCCTCAGTTGAATTACAGACGAGCTCCTAAATCTCGACAGAGATGTTTCCTCATTTGAATTACGGACGAGTTCCAAAATCTCGACAGAGATGTTTCCTCAGTTGAATTACGGACGAGTTCCTAAATCTCGACAGAGATGTTTCCTCAGTTGAATTACAGACGAGCTCCTAAATCTCGACAGAGATGTTTCCTCAGTGGAATTACGGATGAGTTCCTAAATCTCGACAGAGATGTTTCCTCAGTTGAATTACGGACGAGTTCCAAAATCTCGACAGAGATGTTTCCTCAGTTGAATTACAGACAAATTCCTAAATCTCAGCAAAGTTGTTGAATTACGGACGAGCTCCTAAATCTCGACAGATATGTTCCTCGGTTGAATTACGGACGAGTTCCTAAATTTCAGCAGATGTGTTTCCTCGGTCGAATTACGGACAAGTTCCTAAATCTCGACAGATATGTTCCTCGGTTGAATTACGGACGAGTTCCTAAATCTCGACAGAGATATTTCCTCAGTTGAATTACGGACGAGCTCCTAAATCTCAGCGAAGATGTTTCCTCAGTTGAATTATGGACGAGTTCCTAAATCTCAGCAGAGATGGTTTCTTAGTTGAATTACGGACGAGCTCCTAAATCTCAGCAAAGTTGTTTCCTCCGTTGAGTACGGACGACCAAAGTTCCTAAATATCAACAGAGATGATTCCCCAGTTGAGTACGGACGACCAAAGTTCTTAAATATCAACAAAGACGACTCACCAGCAGAATGAAGGGCGACCAAAGCTCCTAAAATTCTACTTCTCTCAACAAAGATCAGACTTCCCCAGCGGAATCTTCCTCAACAACAGATATACAAGTTCTCGCTAAGGAATCTCTTATGCGATCGACACTCTTCCAAATGGCATCTATAAGCCCATTCCCGGCATCACAAGATAATTACCACTTCATGCGAGTGCAAATTTCTGGGCACTTTAGTGTTTAATCCACTTCCACCTTCGGATTGCGAAAGGCACGAAAGCCAATCTACATCCTCAGGTTTAAGAAGATTGAACAGGGGCAGCTGTTGTACCCCAAAATTTGCCCTCCCATATTTCTCAAAACATTGCAAGAAAAATCACCAAAAAACATTTTTCTATCCAATTAAAATTTAGAATTTTATTTTTCATCAATAAATATTAATTAATTTAATTAGGTTAATTTTAGATAACTTTCATTTATTTTGCAAATAATTAGAACTAATTAGAATCAATAGGTTTTTTAACATTAACTTAATTATTTTATTTCTTTTCCTCAAATAACAAAAATCCAAAAATATGTCATTTTATTATTGTTCATTAATTTATTTAATAACCAATCATTTTAGTATTTAATTTTAAGACTTAATTTCTTTTCTTAAAAAATATTAAAAACAACAAAAACATTTTCTTTTAATTAGGAGGGTTAAAACCCTAGTTTCGCATTCGGTCTAATTTTCTCGCGCGCGTTATTATTATTTTTATCCAATTATTGTATCTGCTTCCGGTTTGTAATAATTTAAATTAGGACATTTATTTATTTTTACCGCTTTTATTTTCAAAGGGTTTGTTTTTGGCTATGTAAATACCCGAAGCCTTGTAATAGCTTAGTTTAAATTCCGCACTTTAATTCTGCAAATATTTAACTGTTATATGTTTGATAATAGGGTTTGCATGACAAGAATGTATGTCTAATTTTAAAACAGTTAGATCACCCTAAATGTGCAAAGATAAATAAACTGAAATTGAAACACTCGCACATGTGCACTCCTAGGGTACACTCCCACTTGGTTGCCTTTGTAAATGGTCATTAAGTATAGGTTGTTTTAGAGGTTGCCCTCTTGTCTAAAAGATCATAGTTGCCTCGGAAAGGTTTCCTCGGATATCCTTGCCTCGGATAAATGATCTAAGACATTAGGGTTATCACTAAGACAATCTAATGTTGCTTTAGTGATCGTATGTCCCTTTCGAATTGACCCTTAAAACTCAACGACGATGCTACCTACTCACTAATAGTGGGATAGCATTTTCTAAAGGAAATAATCATAGAACGATTCTTTTTTTGAGTAGGTAGATTAGTTCTTAAGGACTTGCTCATTTCAAACAAATTTTTCACACTTACACTCCTTTACAAACAAAGTTTTCAAAAACACTTCATTACACTCTTGAAGACAGAAGCAAGAGTTAAATAGAAGTTAAAACAAAAACTTTTCAAAGCCCACAAACACAAATAAAACAATTTTGAAAATGATGAGCAAGTACCGAAGAGCCCGTAGATAACTACGGATAGAAAGGGTGCTAATACCTTCCCTTTCTATAATCTACTCCCCGTACTCAGAAATATCTCGAAAAAGGAACTTTTCTGTGCTTTTTTCCTTTCCTTGTTGGATAAAATAAAAGTCGGTGGCGACTCTTGCTTACCGCGACATTTTACGAAAAACAAACGCAAAACGCAAACCAGTAAAATTTCCTTAACGAAATAGGAAAACCACGTCCCGGTTATGGCCACCGTGTCACAGTTGCCTTCAATGACCATACGGTGACCCTAAATTTGTCCCTTCGCATCCAATAGATAGATCTACCTACTAACTAATTGTATGGTTAATAATATCTCCAAAGGAGAAGGCAAATAACAAGAAAGACCTTATTATTGGGTAAGACTCCTAGTTTCTTGCTCATAACATGTTTAAATATCACATTTTCAAAATAATAAATATTTTCAAAAAGACTTTGTATACATTCTTGAGGACTGATACAAGAATTATTACAAAGATAGCCTTACATTGACATTTCAAAATATTTTCTAACAAATCACACACATAAAGCAAGTTTTTTTAAGTGAGCTAAGCAATTAAAAGCCCGTAGATAACTACGGATAAAAAGGGTGCTAACACCTTCCTTTTTCATAACTTACCCTCCAAACTCAAAATCTATCAAAGGTCTTTACTGTTCTTTTCACCTTTCCTAAATATTGGATAAAAGAAAAGTCGGTGGCGACTCTTGCTAACCACAACATTTGCGATAAAACAAAAAAGTCAATTCTCCCACCGTATTACACACGATATTGCAATAGATCCCGGATCCTTCTGCTTGACAGGTATTTTCCTCTCGGGTGCAATTACACACAATTTCTCATCACAAGGTACTAATCCCTCTCTTGTTGTTCTCTTTTTTTAGAGTACCTCTTTCATAGTACAAGGGCATTTTCTTGAACGCTTCAAAGAACGGTATGTTGATCTCTAGCTTTTTGAACAACTAGAAAAATTTATCAAATTCTTTCTCATTTGTGTCCTTTTTTGCCACTCGATATGGATACGACAACTTGATCGCTGGTTTAGTCTTCTCTTCAACTGGCTTTATAGGTGATACCACTTCTTCCTATGTTTTCTTGTTCTCTCTCACTTCTAGCTCTACTTCTATGATACTATCATCAAAATTCACCACATCTTCTTTTTCTCTAGCAAATTTCTCACTTCTTATTTTGATAGCATTCACATTCTCATGACTTTTCTGATTGCCTTGTGCTTGTAGCGGTAATTATTGTGCAATCTATCCCATTTGAACTCCCAATTTTTTTTGCAGTTGTGGTGTTTCTATGATTGCTCATTGTCTCTTCTTGAAATTTAGATGTATGGGCATCCATCTTTTTAATATCCACCTCCCACTCTTCCTTTTGAGGCGCTTGTTGCTGCTGATCTTTCCAGGAGAAGTTAAGATGATTCTTCCACCCAGGATTATAGGTGTTAGAATATAGGTTATTCTATCTCACAAATTTTATCTCTTCAACTTGTTGTGGAGTTGCAAGACAATACATAGTAATGTATGGTCCCCCATAAATCTCACAACTGACAGTCTGAGCAGGTTGAACTTGGGCTACAGTTTGGGTACCCATTTTTATTGCTTTCAGCTTTTCTCAACTTCTACAGCAATTGCTTCTTCAATTTTCAGTTGCTTATTAATTTCTAACTTCAGATCAATCACCCCCTCTGGTTTACTCACAATCTTATCATATATCTCTAAATGCTCATTTACAGTAATGGCATAATAATCTTCTTCACGCCAGTGGCTATTGTAAAGTTGGATGAGCCACCGACTGATGTATCAATAAGCTGCTTTATCTTCATTCGGAGGTCATTCACAAACATCTACATTTGTTCAGTTTGATCCATTATGTGGGTGGGTCAAGCTACCAATAACCTCTTGAACCTCTTGTAAGCATCACCAAGTGACTCTCTTTCCTTCTGCTTAAAATTCACAATATCATATTGTAATACAGTGGGAGAACTGACTTTTTTGGTTTTATCCAAATATGCGGATAGAAAGAGTCGCCACCGACTTTTCTTTTATCCAATATTTAGGAAAGGTGAAAAGAACAGGAAAGACCTTTAATAGATTTTGAGTTCTGAGGGTAAGTTATGAAAAGGGAAGGTGTTAGCATCCTGTTCATTTGTAGTTATCTACGGGCTCTTAATTGCTTAGCTCACTTGTGAAACTTGCTTTGTGTTTGTGTGTTATTTGTTTGAAATATTTTGAAATTCCAACGTAAGGCAGAAGGTGTAATGATTCTTGTATCAGTCCTCAAGAATTTATATAAAGTGTTTTTGAAAATATTTGTTTGAAAGTGATGTGTAAAAATGTATTTGTTTGTGAGCAAGCATTTAAGAGTCCTACCCACTAAGTATGGTCTTTCTTATTCTTTTCCTTCCCCTTTGGAGATAGTATTATCCATACCATTAGTTGGTAGGTAACCCTATCTATTGGATGTGAAGGGACAGATGTAGGGTCATCGTATGGTCATCGAAGGCAACATGTAAGGATACTTTAACAATTGTATCGGAGGGACTATCATCATTTTGTAGGCAACTCGGAGGGTCATCGAGGGATTGTGATCTTTATTCGAAGGGACTATGATGATTTGATCGAGGGTCTTTTGTTGAAGTATCCCTACTTTCGAGGGACATGAACAAGTATTGTAAGGAACAAGAGAGGCTAGCCTAAAGGTGCAAGTGTGCAAAGTGTTTTATTTTTCAGTTATCTAGTCTTGACAATTAGGGTTTTCTATGTTTTGCTTTTAGTCTTGCCATACAAATTCTAGTTACTAGTAGTTAAATATATACGGAAAGTTAAAGTGTGGAATGTAAAATCCTACGCTATTACATGGCTTTGGGAGAGATACATAAGTATAGAAAATGCGGGAAAGTAAACCTACACTATTACATCCTTGGAGACATAATAGGAAAAATGTGAGGAAAGATAAATCTACGTTATTACATTTATAGTGCGACCTATACAGTTTTTTCTAAGAAAATTAAATAGCAATAAGAAATAAGAAAAATATTAGAAAAATGTTTAAAGACCTAAATTTCTAAATGTTAATGTTTTTGGTATTTTTGTAGAAAATAATTTAAGTGTTAATAAATAGTTAAAACCCAATTGTTTCTAATTAACTTTATTATTAAGAAAAAGTTAATTAATTAATTAGTAAATAAAAAATATGTCAACAAATTTAATTTTACTAATTAAAAACCCTAACTCTAATTTTTTATAGTTTTGAAAAAAGATTAGCTTAGTTAATGATTAATTAAAAAAGAATTAATTATAAAAAAGAATAAAATTAGGGTTAGTAGCAAATAAGTAAAAAACCAATTGCATGGGGTGGGTGTTAAACCCACGCCCTCATCCTCCATCTCTAACCATCTGCGTTATGCTAGCTTCTATGTTATAGAATATAAATAAATAAATATATAATAAAAACTATATCAGAGAAGCGTTGGAGCCTAGTTACGGTCGTCTTCTTCGGTGGACCAAAATCTCTATCCTGCAAAAAAAGACATGAGTTAGGTCATAACAGGGACCTTATCCCCCTAATTTGACCCTTGCGAATCCAATGGTGATCTCGTTTTGTCCTTAAAATTCCTGTAACACAAGATACGAAACAAACATAATTTTATGCCCTAACAATGGCGTCTCGTATTTCATGCGTCAATGCTTGCGTTTTCTTATTCAAACTTGTTCTAAACATCATCATGAATATATATATATATATATATATATATATATATATATATATATATATATATATATATATATATATAATTCATTTAAATCGCATGAACTAAATGTTTGAAATTCATAGAGTTTACCAAATCGACAATGTTGAGGTGTAATGATCTAGGATGCTACGAGCTTCAAGGATGGTTGGAATGAGTTCCTTGGAACTTCAGGAAGCTAGTGTGATGCTTGGAATGGATTGAAAGTTTCTGGAAATAAGGATTTTGATTTGCCCTAGTCTCTTGAAATTTTGAGATTTTTAGCGTTCTTCTTGAGGAAATGTTTCGTGTCCTTGTTGTTTGAAAATGTTGGATATATATAGAAGAGAAGATTAGGTCAACATTTGGGCTTGGACATCTCATGAAATCATATCTTTGGTTTTGTTTTAAAATAAACTAAAATCTTCCAAAACTATGAAGATTTGTTTCAAACATAGGCCATACGGTTTCTTGAGCTTCAAGGTAAATTTTTGGGCCTACAACATGATTATAACAAAAGGCCACACGCCTTGTATTAATGCTTTCATGTTTTGTTTGATTTAATTTGAATTTAAATGAATAAAATCCAAATAAAAGAAATAAAAAACATGTGAATGGACTTAGAGGTCTAATATGAGGTCATGAACACGTTTGAACCTGAAAACTTAGGCCCATTAGCCCAAAAATTCAAGTTCGCTCAATTTAGGTTTCATGCATTTTTTCAAAATTGCTCAACTTGCACCAATTATAACTCTCTCAATTTTTTTCATATGAATATGTCTTTGACTTTTTGAAAACCTCAAGATGTCTCCTACAACTTTCATGTTGGTTATTTTTTCATTTGAAGTCTTAATCTTGATGTAAATTGCTTTGACAAAAAATGTCTTTTTGTAGACTTTTAAAATGACATGTAATGTTTTGACCCATATCTCTCGAATGAAGCATTTTTTACCTTGAGCTTAGAGAGACAAAGTTGTAGAGAATTGAATTTCCTTCAATATAGGCTTTGATTTAAGAATTTCTGATAAAGTATGTTAAAGTTATGATTGGTCAAAATTTAGTTGACTTCTCCTAAACAAAACCCTAATTTAGCACAAAAAATTTACTTTTAATGAATCTCGGGTTTTCTTGATGAATCATGATTAAACCTTGATCAAATGATGAATATAACTTCAAAATATGGATGTTGACCAAAAATCTTGAAGTTTGATTGTAAATTGGCAAAGATGACTTTTTGTCCAATATAGTTGATTCTCAATCATCTGGCTAATTGATTGAGAAAACTTGTGCTGCAGGGCTTGAAAGTTGGTATGAGGAGTATTTGAAGCATATGAGAAACCATGAAATCCAATTGAGACATTAGAAGTTTAATTTCCTTTGAGAAAATCAAAACCCTAGTTGTAGATCAGTTACTTAGGAGGAGAGTTTGTCTGGTCAACTCTTGAGTAGTCTTGAGTGTTTGAGACCTTCATGAGCATGAGGAGGTATCTTGAATCAATTTGTCTCAAAGATGGGAGGGAAAATTTTGGTGTACAACAGCTGCCCCTGTTTAATCTTCTTAAACCTGAAGAGTTAGATTGGCATGCTCTCCATTCGTGATTTGAAGGTGGAAGAGGATTGAACACCTAAGTGCCCAGAAATTTTTAGTCATGAATTCATGAAGTAACGTTGTTGGTTGATTGTACTGCTTGAACGGGCTTAAAGATTTCGTCCGGAGAGGTGATAGAGTGTCGTCAAAGATGGGATTATAAATGCCATCCGCAGTAAATGTTGATATGAGTATCAGAATGAGTTTATGTCTGACTGTATCTGAACAAGTATTAGAATGAGTCTACACCTGATTATATCTAAAGGTGGATAAAAATGAGTCTTCGCCTGACTCTATCTGAAAAAGTAATGGAATGAGTCTACGCCCGACTGTATCCAGAAGTGGATCAGAATGAGTCTTTGCCCGACTTTATCTGAAAAATGTGTTTATCAGAATGAGTCACTATCTTGATTATATCTGAAAGAGTATCAGAATGAATCTACATCCGATTGTATCTGAAGGAAATGCTTTTTAGAATGAATCTCTGAAGGAAATGCTCGTCAAAATTAGTTTCTGAGAGAAATCCTCTGGTTATGTATATAGTCGCTTCGTCCTGTTTCGGGAATTGATCTACAACCTATCTATAAATTGCTGATAATATTCGTCTGCTTGCGAACTTAACAAAGTTAGCTTCATGTATTGTCATGATGCATGAAATGTATTTTTTAGTGATGCTCTCGAAATAAATGAGAATATTATGTGTTTCATATGCATATGTTATGACATTTCATGAATGATGTATGAATGCAACATGTCGTTGGAGCATATCGATAGCTTCGTGTAACAACTCTGGCTGGGGAAATAAATCCCTGACTGTTGCTAGGGATTTTTGATTTCTGTTTGAGGACACTCCACTGGGGATGCTCAATTTTTGCTTTGGGATAGAAGCATTCAAGGAGATTCGGTCGTTCGTTGTTATTTTTATTGAAGGACTTGATTCTTATGTACCCTGTCTGGGGATAAAAGAGATGGGTATGTTTCTGATGTGCTATCTGACCAAGTTTCAGATATGGGTATCAGCTCTTCTGGGGAGGACAAGATAGAATGAATTCTGGCTGAAGAAGAGAATTTTGTTGGGTAATTTGCATCATTGGAGAAATAAACTCCGTTAGGGAATTAAATCCTATAGACTATGTTGAAGAAATAATCTCTGATGGGGATTAGAAATTCATAGGCTGTGTTGAGGTGGTTTCCATTATATGCTGGGGAAATGATCAAATGTTCTTATATGATAGGGTACTTATTGGGTAAGATTATCATGTCAAGCTATCCATCGGGGATATGGAGGTGAACTGTTGGAAGATGCACCAATTTTTGTCTGAGGGCATATTAGACTTGCTGGGGGATATATCTATCTTGGGGATGAGCTTATGAAGATAGCTCTGCTTTGCAGAGATAGTTCCATGGAGATTGCTCTGTGGGAATTTATGGTTAACTTGAACATTATTCCAACTCCTAAAGTCTTTAGCAAATGTTAATCATGTTTTCAAGCATATATTTGTAAATAGTAATCATATTCAAATGCATATGTTCACTCGACGTGATCATTGGACGTTTTTGGAAGAAAAAAACGGAGAAAGTAAAAACAATTTTAGATTTTGAAATATATTTGCATTGATTCTGAAAGTTTACCTATAAGCATTCAGTTTTATACAAGGAGACAGAAATCCTAGTAAGAGGAAATCGTCGTAAAAATTGAAAAAGGGTACAAAGTGATAAACGAAGAAAAACAACTATGTGGAAACGATCCCATCAGGTTTCAACTCTGATCTTGCCCTTATTTCTTCAGGTATCTCATCCCTTGCTGTTGGAAGAAGATGATTGAATTGATTTGTACCGTTTGAACTTGACGCTAGTAATAAAGCTGGCTATAAGTAAATGGGTGATCCAACAGGACATAGTCGTACGCTTTAATCCCTAACTTTTGCCTAGACCGCCCTTCCAGATTTTCAGTCCATCGGGATATCGTTTTTTTCCCAAGCCGCCTTTCTAGGTTTTTGACTTGTCGGATGTACAATTATATATATATATATATATATATATATATATATATATATATATATATATATATATATATATATATATATATATATATATATATATATATATATATATCCCTAATTTTTGCCTGAACATTTTTGGTTCGCCGGGATGCCTTTATTTTTGCATAGGCATGTCAACCTAGCGGTTCTCTTTTATGCGTAGTATTTTTTGACTATGTCTGCATTCACAAGGTGCATAAAATCTTCACCATCCATAGTGGTAAGTATCATAGCACCGCAAGAAAATATCTTTTTGATCACAAATGGCCCTTCGTATGTGGGAGTCCATTTTCCCCTGGGATCACCTTGTGGTAGAATGATGCGTTTTATTACCAAATCACCATCCTGGTACACCCGATGTATGACTTTCTTGTTAAAGGCCTTGATCATGAATTTTCATCAATCAAATTATCTGGTCAAGTCGAGTCTGGATCCATTCGTCTTTATCTAAACCTGCATCTTTCATAATCCTTAGGGAAGGAATCTGGACTTCAACAGGTAAGACAGCCTCCATACCGTAGACGAGGAAGAACGGGGTTTCCCCGATTGATATATGTACTGAAGTTCGATAAGCATGCAGAGAAAATGGTAACATTTCATGCCAATCTTTGTATGTCACTGTCATCTTCTTCAAGATCTTCTTGATATTCTTGTTGGCAGCTTCCATTGCACCATTCATCTTTGGTCAGTACGGAGAAGAATTGTGATTCTTAACCCTGAATTGCATGCAGAGTTTCGTGATCATAGTATTGTTAAGATTGGTAGCACTGTCTGTAATGATACTTTCAGCGATTCCATACCTACAGATAAGGTTATGCTTAATAAACTGAGCCACAACATTCTTGGTAAATAAGGTAAACGAGGCTGCCTCTACCCACTTCGTGAAGTAATCAATAGCTACAAGGATGAAATGATGCCCATGGGAAGAAGTATGATTAATCTCTCCAATCATATCAATGCCCCCACATTGCCAACGGCCAAGGAGCATTCAGGACATTCAAGGGAACCGGAGGCACATGTACTTTGTCAGCATAAATTTGACATTTGTGGCCAGTTCTGGAATGATGATGGCAATCGGTTTCCATGGTAGACCAATAATAACATGCTCTCATAATATTTTTAGCCATTGTATGTCCACTGAAGTGTGTACCAAAGACACCTTCATTCATGTCTTCCACAATTTTCTTAGATTCCTTCTTGTCTACACAATGAAGCAAAGTCGAATCGTGGTTGCGCTTGTACAAGATTTCGTTACTCAGAAAGAACTTCGCAGAGAACTTCCTTATAAATTTCTTATCATTGATAGATGCTCCTTCAGGGTATTCTAGAGTTTTGAGGTATATTTTTACTTCGCAGTACCAAGGCTTTTCCTTTATTCCATCAGTATCAATTTTGTAGCAATGCACCGATTCGTCTAGTCTCTCAATAGTAGTTCGAGGAGCTTCATTATCCCATCTGACTTTGAACATAAACAACACGGTAGCTAGTGTGTCTTCCAATTGATTCTCTTCTCATGGAATGTGTTTAAAAGTGATTTCTTCGAAGTACGTAATTAATGTCAACACATGCTCTCAATAAGGAATGATATTTGGATGCTTCATGTCCCATTCTCCCTTAATCTGACTGATCACTAGGGATGGGTCCCCATATACATTCAAGAATTTAATTCTCATGTCGACAGCGGCTTTGATACCCATGATGCATGCTTCATACTCGGTCATATTGTTGGTATAGTCAAAACATAATCTGGCGGTGAAGGACATATGGCAACCCTCGGGAGAGATAATCACAACACCAATTCCAATACCAAACACATTGGAAGCTCCATCAAAAACCATAGTCCATCGGGATCCTATTTAAGATCCTTTATATGGTCCAGGTTCTTCATAATTAGTAACTAACATGATATTCTCATCTGGGAAATCAAAATTCATAGACTGATAGTCATCTACGGCTTGATGGGCCAAATGATATGCCAGTACACTTCCTTTGATTGCCTTCTGAGTAGTGTACTGAATATTGTATTCTGTCAAGACCATTTTCCATCTTGTTATTCTTCCGGAGAGAGAAGGTTTCTCGAATATGTATTTTATTGGGTCCATCTTAGAGATCAACAAATTAGTATGAGTCAACATATATTGTCTTAGTCGGCGAGAAGCCCATGCCAAAGCGCAGCAAGTTTTCTCGAACAATGAGTATCTTATTTCACAATTAATAAACTTTTTGTTAAGGTAGTATATTGCATGTTGTTTTCGACCAGACTCATCATGTTTCCCTAATACACATCCCATTGAGTTCTCTAATACTGTCAAGTACATGATCAGAGGTCTTCCTTCAACTGGTGGCATCAGAATTGGAGGTTCCT
Organism: Vicia faba; assembly: GCA_948472305.1. NCBI lineage: Eukaryota > Viridiplantae > Streptophyta > Magnoliopsida > Fabales > Fabaceae > Vicia > Vicia faba. The sequence continues at coordinate 807,036,868 of OX451741.1, forward strand.
AGAGGTAATCCTTGATTTTGTCGAAGGCTATCTGACAATAGTCTTTCCACTTCACTACTTGATCTTTCTTCAGTAACTTGAAGATTGGATCACAAGTAGTGATCAAATGGGAAATAAATCTGGCATTGTAGTTTAATTATCCATTGAAACCTCTGACTTCCTTCTCAGTACGGGGAGCTGGCATTTCTTGAATGGCTTTAACCTTGGAAGGATCAACTTCAATACCTTTACTACTAACAACGAAACCTAGGAGTTTATCGGATCTTACTCCAAAGGTGCACTTGTTTGGATTCAACCTCAACTTGTATTTCTTTAATATCTCAAACAACTTGTGTAGGTGTTTGAGATGTTCTTCTTCTATCTGAGACCTAGCTATCATGTCATCAACATAAACCTCTATCTCATGATGGATCATATCATGGAACAAAGCTACCATAGCACGCTGATATGTTGCACCGGCGTTCTTTAAACCAAAAGGCATAACTTTGTAACAGAAAGTGCCCCATTGTGTGACAAAAGTAGTCTTCTTCATGTCTTCAGGCGCCATCTTGATTTGATTATAACCAGAGAAACCATCCATGAAGGAAAATACTTTGTGCTGGGCAGTGTTGTTAACTAGAACATCAATATGCGGAAGCGGAAAGTCATATTTGGGGCTTGCCCTATTCAAATCCCTATAGTCTATACATATACGCACCTTAACGTCCTTTTTAGGTACCAACACCACATTTTCAACCCACTGAGGATAGGACGTAACAGCTAAGAAACCTACATTAAACTACTTCATGACTTCAGCCTTGATCTTTTCAGACATATCAAGACGCATACGACGAACCTTCTGCTTTATAGGAGGACAACCTTCCTTCATCGGTAGACGGTGAACCACAATGTCAGTATCAAGCCCTAGCATGTCTTCATAAGACCAAGCAAAGATCTCAACATAGTCACATAACATCTAAATTAACCTCTTTTTGACATTGTCTTCTAGGTCGGCACCTATCTTGATTTCTTTCATGTCCTCTTCAGTACCCAAGTTCACAACATCAATTGGCTCTTCATGCGGTTGTATGTCTCTTTCTTCCTGCTCTAACATTCTAGCTAGCTCTCCAGGTGCTTCACAATCTTCCTCACCTTCGTCCTCAGCTTGGTAGATCAGATTTTCGAAGTCATAATGGGAAATAACAGAGTTGTTATCAATGGGACTCAGGGTAGATGTGGATCTGGAATTTGTTATGTGGGTGTGTGTAAGAACACATAGCTATTTTGAAATCAATAAAGTAAAATAAAGACAAAGATCACAAAATTTGAATGCAAATGTCCAATGATTTATTAAATGAAAATATGTGGATGAAAAATGATAACCCTAACCAATTGACCGTTGTGCCCCGGATAAGGCACAAGATTTAAAGTTATTGTTCAAATTACATAACAAAAAACTTGAAAGCAGGAAAATATAAAATAGCATTTACTCCTGACTAAAGGAGATTGGTATAAAGTCTTCAGCCTTCCAATTGTTGAGCCCATTATCGGTGGTAGGGAAAATCCAATTGACTATGTCACATTCACTATCAGCGTCTTCCACAGTGTTGACTTGATTTTTGTAATCTCCATTGTTGTTGATTCAGAATGGCGAACTCCATTGTTGTTTGAAATTTAGTGGGGTGACTTCAGGAGGTGCATTATGGGGGCTTACGCTTGGTGAATTGGATCTGCCTTTGACGAGATTTAATGGTTGTAACATAAGGATGCATGGTGCGCGTATATGTCTGGCTTGCACTGAATCTGCAAGATAAATGTTAGAAAAATCAAATGTCCCATGCCTGGCTCGAACCCGGGACCAGACATAGGTATGACTTAAGAGCAAGCGTGCTGCCAATGGGGTGGTTGTTACATCCGGTGATTATACCACTTGTAATAAATATAAAATGAACTCCAAATTTCAAATTTTGAAAACACGCCACCCTTCTTCTTCTTCCTCGCGCCGCAGATAGCAACAACACCATTTTCAAACATGTAAAACCTTCATTTCTCAACCATTTTGAAAATTGTAAAAAATAAAATTACTCAGAATTTAACAAGGATTTCAAATATACAAGCATCATAAATTGATATGGACTATAACTCACGAATTTTTATCAGTACCAAAATGAAACCCTAACTGTTCAGAGATACGATTCTCAACACACAAGCAATATAAATTAAAAGTAAGCACATGGTTAGCTTCACGTCATTGATATCTACATTTTATCTTTTGTATGTATGCACTAAAGATGCACGAATAAGAAGCTCAAAGTTTGAGTTTTTTACCAAGTTGAAGAAAGTCCAAAGCTTCTTTTATGGACTTTCAGTGTAAAGTGATGATCCTATGAGCTTGTTGGGGCCTTCCTGAATCTATTCTAACCCTTACTTTACTTTGAAAGTTGTTGAAATGCTCTAGCCAATTCAAGTTGCAGGCCACAGTTTTTTAGTCTGGAGGATGATGATGTTGTTACAAAAGTGTAACAGTGGTTTAGACAAGTTCTAAATAATTATTATGAGGTGTTTGGATGGTTAGCCTGCAAAGATATGGCAAGGGTGGTGAATTTTGAAGTTAAGGTTTTCAAGGTTCAAAAATGGAGTTTTTGGCCAATTCTAATTTGAGAGAGATTGAGGGTGTTTTTGGAGCTGCTCCTTCATGCTTTGGCTTGCAAATGACCATACTATTTATAGGCAAGAGGTTTTAGGAACTGAAGTAACCATATTTTCAAGATAACATGTTATGGTGTGGAAACTTAGTTTTGAAGTAACCTTGAAGAACATGGTTCCAATGCATTGTACCTTGTCTCATAGAGTTGTTGGATACTTTAAGCAAGCCTATTTGATCTTTCAAGTTGAGTGTGAGCAGAGGAAACAAGTGATAGGCTCAAGGAGAGTTGACAATTGCATAAAGCATGCTTTACTAGAATGGAAGTGTGACCTTTTTCCCAAAAATGGAATGATGCATTGGACAATGCTTGAATCAAATGGACCATAGCTCAAAATCTTGTGTAATCTTCTGACTAGAGATAGATTTACAAGTTAAGAGGCCTGAAAAGGGAGATTACAAGGCATGGATATGATATTTTATATGAGTTTATCATAAAAATTATCTATAATTCAAGTTTGACATGCCATCTTCATCTCTTCAAATATCCTAGCTCAAGCATGATAAATTTGTTCTCTTGGACATTTTGGAAGGCTTGAAACATGATCTTAAACTTTCATTTTGACCATTTTGGCTAAATCAAATTGAAACTTGGTGAAAATTGGCCAAGAAGTTGGGATAAAAAACTGATCAGAACTTGTTGAAAAAAAATTTGTGTTGGATAAAAAAAATCAGAACTTCATGGGCCTATATCTCTTAATCTAAGAATTTTTTGAGGATCATCCCACAATAAAAAAGTTTTAGAATTCCTCAATCCCTACAACTTCCATGTTGAAAATTTTCTTTGAATCAACTTGGATCTTAGTGAAAATGGCCATGAAGTAGTGACTTTATTAAGAACAAAACACTTAGAATTTTTTCTAAGTGTTGGAAAATTTTCCAACATTTGACTTTTGTTGACTTTTTTTTTATTCTTGATGATCGAGTTTGATAATTTTGAATATTTTGATGACTCTTGATTTTTGAATTCCAACATTGACCAAAAAGCCAAAGTTTGACTTTTGTGTGATTGTTGACTTTTTTATCAATTGATTCAATTCTTCAACTATCAATCATCTTCATCTTCAGAAATATATTGGGCCATGTAATTAGGTCATAATGTTCTATTTGAGCCCTTGCGATCATGCTTTAAACTATTGGGTCATGCACTAGGTCAAAAGTCAATGATCAGTCATCTTTAGTCAAAACCCTAATTTGGCAATTTTTGACCTTTGGTGATTTAAGGGCTTTCCTTGAGGAATCATGATCAACCCTTAATCAAATGATGAATATCAATTCAAAATATTGATGTTGACAAAAAAATCTTGAAGTTTGACTGTATGTTGACCATAGTTGACTTTTTACTCAACAAAGTTGATTTTCTATCATCTGAGCCATTGACTGAGCAAACATGTGATGCAAGACTTGAATTTTGACATAGGCATTATTGAGGACCTATGATGAACCATGAAAGTCATTTGAGACCTTTTCAGACCAATCTTCCTTGTGAAGCACAAAACCCTGGTTGAAGACCCTTGCTTATGATGAGGTTTGACCAGTCACCTCTTGAGTGGCTTTGAGTATTTGAGACCTTTGTGAGTATGTTTTAAAAAAATGGCAGGGAAAATTTTGGGGTACAACAGTTGTCCCTGTTCAATCTTCTTAAACCTGAAGAGTTAGATTGGCATGTCAGCCATTCGTGACTTGAAGGTAGAAGATGATTGAACACTTAAGTGCCCATAAATTTGCACTCGCATGTGCACGAAGTAACGTCGTTGGTTGATTATATCATAAATGGGCTTAAAGATGCCATTTAGAGAGGTGATGGAGAGTTATCATAGATGCTCTTATAGATGCCATCCAAAGTAAATGTTGATAGAACTTAGACTATGTCTATGCTCGGCTTCGACTGGAAAAAGTATCAGAATAAATCTACACTTGATTTAATCTGAGCCAAAAAATGTCTACTGGAAGAAGTATCAGAATAAATCTACACTCGATTTAATCTGAGCCAGAAGATGTTTGTGTTTGTCTTTAACTGGGAGAAGCATCAGAATAAATCTTTGGTCGATTTAACCTGAGCCAGAAAATGTCTACTAGAAGAAGTATCAGAATAAATATATGCTTGATTTAATTTGAACCAGAAGATGTCTACTGGAAGAAGTACCAGAATAAATCTATGGACGATTTAATCTGAGCCAAAAGAGGTCTTTTTGTCTTTAAGTGGAAGAAGTATCAGAATAAATCTAAGGTCGATTTAATCTGAGCCAAAAAATATCTATTAGAAGAAGTATCAGAATAAATCTAAGGTCGATTTAATCTGAGCCAGAAGATGTCTGTGTCTGTCTTTAACTAGGAGAAGTATCAGAATAAATTTATGGTTGATTTAATCTGAGCCAGAAAATGTCTACTGAAAGAAGTATCAGAATAAATCTACGCTTGATTTAATTTGAGCCAGAAGATGTCTACGCCTGTCTTTAACTGGAAGAAGTATCAGAATAAATCTATGGTTGATTTAATCGGAGCCGGAAAATGTCTTTTTTGAGAATGATCCTCTGAGGAAATTGCTGAAATAGCCTTTTGTCAGATGTAGCCTTGGAGAAGAATGTCGGGTCATAAAGTAGTTGATGATGTTTGTCTATTGATGGATCTTTCCTGAAAAGGTAAAGAGTTAGCTTTATGCAATGTCATGATGTATGAAATGCATTGTATAATGATGTTCTCGAAATAAATGAGATTGTGTTATATGCGTTTTGTATGCATATTGTTGTACCCCAAAATTTGCCCTCTCATTTCTCAGGAAATCACCCTGGATTCTCAAAGTTTTCTCTCATACAAATCCAAGCCTTGAATTATCATTTCTTTCTAAGCAAACCATTTACAAGGGAAAAATGGTCATTTACACGCTGAGAAGTCAAAATTCGGCTTTTGGATCAAAATCAAATCTCAAAAATCATATTTCATCAAGACATGTTGAAATATGAAGTTTTGTTTCATCAAGAAGCTCAAAAGTCAAATTTTACCTTGGTAAAGTTAAATTCTAAATACTTAGAATTTTTCTAAAGTATTTAAGAAAAATGACACTTCAGAACTTCTGAGCCAGCCTCCAGGCAGGAGCAGTCAGAAGTTGTAAGCGTGGTTCAGCACATAACATTCAGTCAGAATGTGTCCCTTCAGCATCTACGCCAGCTCAGTCAGAAGTTTCCAAAAGATTATAAAACATGATGAAAAAATCTGAAAGCTCCTTCAGAACATGCTGGAACCAGAAGGTAAGAGGGTCAGAAGATTGGGTGTTACACTGAAGCAGAATCCCTAAGTTCAGAGTTTTCAGAGGCAAATCAAAGAAAGTTACTGGAAAGCCTGAGGATCCTTCAGATCTTGCTGAGGCAACAGGATACAAAGTGAGAAGATCAGAAGTTGGACGTTTTTCCTAAATGGAACTTCTGGCTCAAATTTAAGTAATGATGCAAATCTCATATTACAAGATTTCTGATTTTTGACAAATCTCATCACCATTTAATGCTCATTAATACTCACAACCACTTTTGAGTCTTTGTCCAAAGGGTCTCTCCACGTGTAGCATAGAAATACCTTTTACAGATTTAGGTATGGGTTCATGCGCTACTTTTCGCTCATGGGTGTCAATTTTCCTTAATCCTTGCTTACTAATCCAGCCTAGGCTAAAGGTTGTCCAATCATCACAACCTTTTTTGGAACTTGCTTCAAGAGTAAGTCAGCATCTAATGCATGATATTGGCGCCAATTGACATTTTAAAACCCACAAAGCCTTACCTATAAATAGAAGGCCATTGGTCACTGAGAAGAGGACCAGGAAAATTGCTGAAAAGAGATAGAAAGATTGAGCAAGAAAAACCTTGAATCTCTGCCCAAAATTCCTAGAGTTTCAAAAAAATTGTAAACACAGCATACAAACCATTAACTTTGGATCCCCTGCTTTCAAACTCCATTTGTTCTCAAAATATTTCTTGACTAAAAACCTTCCATACAGTTTCTGACCCACACGTTGGAAACTGCCATAACTTCTGTATTCATACCACTATATACCCTTCATCCATCCATTCAAAAAAAGCTGTTCAGAACGTCATCAGAGTTAAGGCTAACTCTAGTTCACAGAACTTCTTCTAGCTACAAGGTAAGAACTTGTTGACTCTCACCATATTTCCTAAGCATTACCAGATTTGCATGCTCAAAAACACAATGTAGATATCATGCTTCTGATGTTGTACATGTTCTGAGGTTTTCACATATCTGTATGCTTAAGTAGAGAATGAATCAGTTCAGAACTTTCTTGAAGAAACTAAAACTCAGAGTTAGGATTAGCAAAGGCGTGCTTGCCTCTGGTTTATGGTTCTGATTCCCTTTATTTCTGAAGTGCTATGACACCTGCTGAAACTGTCCTAGGCATGTCTTCTGTTTTGTGGAGAAATAACCAAATTGCAGATGTTCTGACTAGCATAGAGGGAGACCAAGTTCTAACATTGGCACCAGCGCCTCTGGAGCCTGTTTTGTTATCAGTAATATCAAAACTTTTGAAGATTATTGTGTTCCCAGCAGGGTCAGAACCTCTGACCCCATACATTTTCACTAACAGGTTTCTGTTTTGCAGCAGGGTCAGAACCTCTGACCCCATACATTTTCACTAACAGGTTTCTATTTTGCAGCGCCAGGGTCAGAACTTCTGACTTCCTTTCAGCAGCACGCTGATCCTCCTTTTTTCTTCCCCTTGTTATTTTTCTTTTTCTTTATTTTTCTTGCTGGCACTCTCCATTTCATTAATCATCAAAACACCAAAAATATTTTCGTTCACACTTTATTTTATTCCTTAAAACAAAAGACAAAAAAATATTTTCTTAAAACAAAACAAGTTCATTTAATATTTTCTTGTATGTATTTCAATATGGTTGTAATAGTAATTTAGGGCTTTATTTTCATTTGCAATCCCCATCCATAAATTTGTACCCCCACCCCCTAAATATTGTAATAGCGTAGGACTTTACATTTCTGCAATTTATTGCTTTCAAATGTAAATGCTAGTAAATAGGAAGTGTATGGCAAGATAAAGATCAATCAAATAAAATATCATAATTCAAGATAAAATCAAGCATGTAATCAAACACACTTGCACACAAACACCCTTAGGGTTTCTCCACTTGGTTGCCTTATACGAAAAATAGCCATATTACGCATGCAAAGTATCTTGGTAAAACAAACAAAATCAAAAGATCATAGTCCCTCAATGACGCTATTCTAAGTTGCCTTATAAAAATGATCTTAGTCCCTCAAAAATGCTAAGATACTTTGCAACATTACTAATCATGGTTATACGATGACCCATGCCTGTCCCGTTTACATCCAAAGATGGGGTTGCTTACCAAATCAATGGTAAGACAACAATGTCAAAGGAATAGAAAATGAACAAGAAAGACATTTAAGTAGGTAGATTGCTTCTAGTTACTTGCTCTATTTTCAAACAACTATCCTTGCTATTTTCAAAACAAACACATACATTTTCAAACATTGAAAACATTTTCAAAAAGACAAACATCTTTGTATACATTCTTACGAACGAGAATCATTACAAAGATTGCCTAAACAAAGGCCTCTTTTACAAAATACTTTCAAAACCACACAAAACACAATTTCAAAACAAAAAGCAAGTGATCTAGCAAGTAACTAAGAGCCCATGGAAAACCATGGATGAAAAGGGTGCTAATACCTTCCCTTTTCATAATCTACCCCTCGAACTCAAGAAATAATCTCAAAGGTCTTTTCTGTGCTTTTTCACCTTTCCTTTTGGATAAAAGAAAAGTCGGTGGCGAATCTTGCTAAATCGTAACATTTGCGAACAAAAACGCAAACCCTCAAGTCAGTTCTCCCACTGTATCACAGAACTGGCGACTTTGCTGGGGAGAATGTTTAAAAAGTGAGGTTACCTTAGGGCTAGATCATATTTACTTGCTTACATTGTTTGATTTGTTTGCTTTACATTACGGTTCTTTATTTGGGTTTGAATCTTCTACCCGGATTTAGGGATACATTGTAGGTAAATAGCAATACATTGTGGAAATTGCGTGGGGTATACCGACATGGTCTAAGCAATAGCTATGTTAGTGTGACATATTTGTGGGTACCGGTAGCCTTTGAGTTAATCAAAGAGAATACGGGGCCGCTGAGTGATGTCATGAAGCACTAACGAACTTTTAGAACCTTTACTTGACCAACTTGGCCTTTAAGGCGTAGTGAGATGATCGACTTTGGTGCAGTCCGAAGTTGGTAGATACTCGATACTACACTCATTGAGGGTTGGTTTCTTGGAATATTTCGGTCGCCATTAAAGAGGCTTGAGTTGAAACAATGACCAAGGAAACAGTTCGGTGATATTGAGCTCCTTAGAACCCGGTTACTATTACTAGGACAGGTTGAGCCAACTAAACTTCAAGAGGGTACTTACCTATAAAACCCCATGCAAGCCTAAACTAAGAACTTGTTTGTTTTTATATACATACTTGTACATAACATCATGGACATCATGAGCATCATATGCATCCACTAACCATTTCAAGGATTTTGGAGATTCATCTTTGTTCTTGTTTTGTAGGATATGGATTCACTTCGTAGGAAAACTATCCAAGTCAACCTTGTAAGAATTCCTCCACAACTTAGGGAGCTAGCTTCAAGGATCACTGAAATCTCTCCTTTCACCGAGAGGCATGGTCGTCTACTCAACTTGGTCACCTCCAACTCAGAGGAGGATATGATAAAGGTGCTCTTCCAGTTCTTTGATCCTTTGCACCATTGTTTCACATTTCCCGACTATCAGCTTGTGCCTACTTTGGAAGAATTCTCTCAACTCTTGAGGATTCCCATTCTCAATCAACTACCCTTCAACTGTACGGAAAGAGACCCAAATCCAGAAGAGATTGCTCAAACTATGCACTTGCACTCATCTGATGTCACAACCCATTGGGAAACTAGGAGTGGTGTCAAAGGCTTCTTAGCAAAGTTTTTGTTTGAGAAAGCCCAAATCTGTTGGAATTCCTTATACTTGCAAGATTTTGAGGAAATTTTGGCTCTCCTCATCTATGGGATGGTCTTGTTCCCCAATCCCGACCAACTCATAGATGTAAACGCCGTCAAAATCTTCATGTCACGTAACCCGGTGCCTACATTATTAGGGGATATCCTACACTCTTTTCACACTCGCACAATGAGGAAAAAAGGTGTCCTTATGTGTTGCACTCCACTCCTGGCAAGATGGTTTATTTCTCATCTTCCCCAATCAGTCTTAAATAATGAGCAGGGATTAAGGTGGTCACAAAGGTTAATGACGCTCAAACATTCAAATATTCATTGGTGCTCTCGATCCAAAGAGAATGTTATCATTATTAACCATTATGGGGAATTCCCTAATGTCCCTCTACTTGGCATTAGGGGAGGCATCACCTACAACCCATGCTTAGCTCTAAGACAGTTTGGTTATGCCCGAAGGGATGGCCCACATGAGATACTGATTCAAGACTTGGTATTCGACTATGACAACAACGACCAAGGTCTTCGCCAGAGATTCATCCGAGCATGAAGGACGCTAAACAAGGTGGATAGCAAGACTTTGGGACACAAAAATTCCATCTCTCTTGAGCCTTACCTCAAGTGGGTACGAACCCGCGCTCAAAGTCTTATGATGCCTTATCCTTCCATCCTTTCGGTGATCATTGAGCCTGTTAAGGAAGGAGAAGTTTCATACACTATCCTACATCCTGACATGCCCACGTCTCTTGAAGACCTACAAAGGGATTGGATACAGCTCAAAGGAGAGCGAGATACTTTCGAAGCCCAATTTTATGCAAGCGAGAAGAAGGTTTTGGAACTCACTAGGCTACTTCATGAGGAGCAGGCTCTAAATGCCTACATAGCACCGAAAAGGATGCACACTATCTTTTTATCTTAGAGTTTTGTATTATTTTGCCCAAGGGGAATTGTTGTATTCAAACTCTATCTTATTAATATAACGTGTGTTCCTTTCTGTCTAAAACGAACTTGAATCTTTAAAAATCCTTGAAAACACTACATATGCACATATCATTCATCATAACATAAACAGGTCTTTTGCAACAAGTTCCCTCATTTCTCTGTTGTTTATTTCAGTAAGATGGATCTCGAACAGACAGTCAAAGATCTTCAAGTTCAAAACACGCAGTTCCAACAGTTACTCACAACCTTGGCCAAAGGACAGGAGGAGTTGAAGACTCTGTTGGCCAAAGAGAAGAAGAAGAAAGAGAAGAAAGCAACTGGTGTTGTAATTATGGGGAGAAGGTTTCCAGGACAGACTAGAAGAACTTTGAATTTCGCAACAACCTCTGATGAAGGAAAAGGAAAGGAAACAGTGGTTCCGTCAGAATCTGAAGAGGGGGAAGAAAAGGAAGACTACTCCGAGGAACAGTATCCTCCAGCAGATGATAAGTACAGACATCTTGAAGAGCGTTTGAACGCTATGGAAATACAAAGGGTACCAGGTCTAGACTTTGAAGAATTGGGGTTAGTGTCAGGAATTGTGATCCCACCGAAGTTCAAAGTGTCATTGTTTGAAAAATATGATGGGGTGTCATGTCCTAAGATGCACCTCCGATCATATGTGAGAAAGATCCAGCCGCACTCCGCCGATAAAGATCTATGGGTGCATTTTTTCCAAGATAGCCTATCTGGAACACAACTCGATTGGTTTTACCAATTGGAAAGTGCAGACATCCACAACTGGGAAGATCTTGTCACAGCTTTCTATAAGCAATACCAATATAATGCAGATTTGGCACCTACCCGTACTCAACTTCAGAGTATGGCTATGGCTTCCAATGAGGGTTTCAAAGATTACACGAAAAAATGGAGAGATCTAGCCGGGAGAGTCCAACCCCCTCTTTCTGAAATGGGGTTGGTGCACATGTTCTTAGGCACTTTATCAGGCCCTTTCTTCAACCATCTGATTGGAAGCTTATCTGCAGGATTTACTGAGTTAATACTGATCGGAGAGAGGGTGGAAGCTGGCATAAAAAGTGGAAAGATTCAGAAGGATTCGTCTGCCTCTACAGATGTGAGAAAGCCTTTCACTGGGAAGAAGGAGGTATCAACTGTCTATCCACAAAGGAATCAAGTAGAAGCTGAACGCTGACCAATGGTAGAAGCTGTTATGATCCCAAAACCTACATCTAATCAACCAAGAAGTCATCAATCGAGGGTGGAAAGGCCAGTCCGGCAATTCACCGGAATCAATATGACTCTAGCCCAGGTTTTACCGCACCTTCTGAAATCCAATTTGGTAACTTTAAAAGAAGCTCCAAAGAACCCCCCCAACACTGCGTCCCCTCATTATCACCCAAATGCCCGTTGCGCATATCATTCTGAAAGTCCGGGTCATGACACCAACAACTGTTGGGCCCTGAAAAACAAGATTCAAGATCTTATAGAGGAAAAAGAGATTGATTTTGATGCGCCCGAGAAGCCAAACTTCATTTCCTCTCCTATGCCTAGACATGGTCACAACACCAATGCAATTGAAAAAGATCTGTTTGTTACCATAGTTGATGAACTCTTGACTCCGCTCCCAATCATTAAGATAAACTTGTTGAAAGCCGGTATATTCCCTGGTTGTAATGAAGACTGCCATCTCTGCTTATCCTCACCAACTGACTGCCTTTTGTTGAAAACAGGCATTCAACGCTTGATAGACAACCAAGGGATTCTGTTTGAAAGTGCTACTGTTTCACCTGTTCCTGTTGAAGACGTTTCAATCATAACCATCTCCGCCAATTCTTCCAGGGTCCCCAAAAGACCCGTTAGGATTACATCGGTTCCAAAAAATACTCCTCTTATAATCACAATTCTCGGGCCAGTCCCGTATGAATCAGACAAAACAATATCGTGGAATTACAGTGGAGACATCTACTACCATAGTATCAAACAAAATGGGCTGGCCACTGAAAAGATGAGATCCGAAGAAGAAAACTCTGACATTAGCAATATTGCCGGAACCAGTAAGATTACCCGTAGCGGTAGAATCTTCTCTCCAGAGATTGCCCCCCAATGGCAGTTTTTGGACCCGTGGCTGCTCCAAAGGTTACTTCCATACCAATAATCATATCTACAAGTGCCTCTATTGACAAAGACGACACAACCCCTGCTGTTATCCCTACCAACACTCATACTGCTGCAACCCAAGGAAAAAGTATTCAAGAAGAGCCTGTCCGGACGAAGGCTCAACCACTGACTACCCCCAAAACCTCCAAAAAGGAAATGGAGGAGATCCTGAGAATAATAAAGAAGAGTGACTACGACGTAGTTGAACAGTTGGGGAAAACTCCCTCCAAAATCTCCATGCTAGCTTTGTTACTGTGCTCGGAGGCACATGCGAAAGCTCTGGTGAAGTTTCTGAAGACAGTCCATGTGCCTCAAGAGACATTGGCTGTTCAATTTCAAGATTGTTTGGCCAGTTTGACGGCAGACAACGGCCTAGGCTTCTCGGATGCTGATCTGACACCAAAGGGAACAAAGCAAAACGAGGCATTGCATGTCTCTGTGGAATGTAGAGGAACTACTTTGTCCCATGTCTTGATGGACACCGGCTCATCTTTGAATGTTTTACCGAAGAAAGCTCTCGACAGACTAGATTGCGAAGGATTAACGTTGAAACCCAGTAACATAGTTGTAAGGGCATTTGATGGTTCAAAGAGGATGGTCCACGGGGAGGTGGACATCCCCATAAAGGTTGGGACTCAAACTTTCAACTCAACCTTCTATGTAATGGACATCCGCCCCTCTTACTCCTGTCTGCTAGGACGGCCATAGATCCATAATATCAGTGCTGTCACCTCCATACTACACCAGATGCTGAAATATCCGGTCCATGGAAAGATTATCACTGTCCATGGAGAGGAAGAGTATATGATTAGCCACCTCAATTCTTTCCGGTATGTGGAGTTGGACGGCGAATTTATTGAAACTCCTTTTCAACATTTCGAAGAAGTCTCTCAAGAGATAGCAGTAACTAAGAGGGTATCCCAGATCCCAAGATCACGAGACCTCCACTCCGGATGTCATCTTTGAAGGATGCCAAGGCAGTAGTAGAGGAGGGAGGATTCACCATCTGGGGGAAACTTCCGGACATTCCGTATAAATATGACAAGTTTGGCTTAGGGTTTACTTCAAGTGCTCAGAAGGCTGTGCGTTGTGCCCGTGCTAGAGGGCCACCTTTGAAGATTAGTGTGATCGGTGGAAATAGAACTGACTGTTTTTAAAGCTGGTTCGCGAAATGTCGCGGTAAGCAAGAGTCGCCACTGTCTTTTCTGTTCTCCAACATGGAAAGGACAAAAGCACAGCAAAATTCCTTATTCGAGAATGTTTCTCGGTTCGGGAGGTAGATTTATAGAAATGGAATGTGTTAGCACCCTTTCTATCCGTGGTTATCCACGGACTCTTAGGTACTTGCTCTTATGTTTTCAAAATTTGTTTTCTTTTCAAGTGTGTGTGGGTTTTGAAAAAGTTCGTTTGAAAAACTTCTAAGTAACTCTTGTATCAGTCCTCAAGAGTGTATGAAGTGTTTTGTTTGAAAACTTTTTGAAAGTGTGGGGTGCGAAAAGATGTTTTGTTTGTTTGAAAAGAGCAAGTACTTAAGAGAAATCTACCTACTCTAAGGAATTAGGCTGTGTAAGAGTCCTTTAGATAGTGCTATCCCACCATTGAGAGGTAGGTAGCACCGTCGTTTGAGGTATTCGGGTCAATTCGATTAAGGGACAATGTGGTCACCAAAGCAATGGTAGGACACCTTAGTGGTAACCCTAATGTCCTAGATCCTTTTATCCGAGGCAACCGTTTCGAGGCAACTGGATCTTAGACAGGAGGACGACCTCTAAGACACCCTATACTTGATGACCACATTCGAGGCAACCAGTGAGGCGTACCCTAAGAGTGGCATGTGCATGTGTGTTGTTTTTCAGTTAAATTGTCTTTGCATGTTATTTGTGAGCTACAGATTGGTTTTATTATTCATACAAGTCTTTCATGCATTTTTTAACAGTTAGGAGTGCGGAAAATAAATTTCGGAAAAGGTAAATCTAGCTATTACAAGGCGCGGGTATATACATCGCCAAAAACAAAAACCCGTTTTGGAAATAAAGTGCGAGAAAATTAAAGGAAACGGTAAAAGATCCTAATTAACTATTACATTTCTGAGCAGATACATAATCAAAATAATGAATTAAAGAAAATAAATACGCGCGAAAGAATGAATTGGGACGTCCTAGGGTTTTGACCCTTTTGAGAAAAGAATTGAGTTTGTCCTTCTTTTTTTGCAATTAATTAAATATTAACCCTAATTCTAATTAATTAATTATTTATTAAAAGAAAAAAAATGTTTTTGTATTTTTATGTTTTTAATGGAAATAAAATAAAAGAAATTTAAAAGTCTAAAAGAAAAAACCTAAATCTAAGCTTGATTTTATTTATTATGAAAAAAAGATTAAAATTATTCTAATTAAACTAAGTTAATGATATTTAGAATTTATTTACAAAAAAAATAAAAGAGTGAAATTAAAAATAATAGTAATAAATGAAATATTTACATTTTTTTAGTTTTTGAATTTTTATTGTGAAAGTTAATTTATTAGTTAGTAATAATAATAATAGTAATTAATTAAAGGAAATAAAAAGAAAGAAAGAAAAAAAAAGAAATAGAAAGAAAACCAGAGGGGTGTTGACCCAATAGTGGAGGTCAAGCCTGGAATTTCTGGCCCAATAGCAATCCAAGCCCTGTTGACTTTGGGAATTGCCTGGAGCGTGGGTTGACCAGGAGCATGGTGGGCGTCATCTTTAGGCCACTGGATGGACGCTTGAGGACACTTGGCGTCTGGATGAGGAAGGTGTATGATGGAATCCTGGGCAAACGTTGCATATGAATATATTATGAAAAATAAGAATAAGCGTTTGGGGGACCTGGGAATCGAACCCAGGTCCCAATGATGCACAGCCAGCACGCCTAACCACTCCACCATCTGCTTGCGTTTGTAAGTATAATGAGACACAAATATAATATATGGAAAATACTAATCATGCCGGAAGCAATAAAAAAACGCGCGCAGCTTTGAATCCACCAATGATGCATGAACACATCATCGTCTTCCTCCTTTCGCCTGTAAAATAAAAATGGTTAGCGGGGGTTTTTAACCCCCCACAAAATAGCATGAGAAAAAAATAACGATTAGCTCTGTGTGCAACATAAATTGTTCGCGATGATGGATTTAAGTTCGTCTGGATGCCACGATCTCAACCATAGGCATTATGAAGCCTAATTTTTCCTGTATGGGAAAGCCCCAATTTAAAAGCTTGAAAACCCTAAGATTCATCCATGGTGGTTTGTGTTTCAGGGCATCTTAATGCAATTAAATTGTACCACAAGCTTCGTACGGTCCTTATGAACACAAAACAATTAACAAAAAGTGTCAAATATGCATGAATCGATGTATGTGATTATGAAAAAATTTGACAACCCGTGGGTCTGTGTAGCACGTGTTCTTGAGCTTTGAGGCTTGTTTTGGATTGCAATGTGTTCCTGGGAATGCTAGCAACGTGTTTGAATTTCTCTAAGGCTTTGAATTGGTCTGCAATATGAAAAACATTTTTGACTTTTTTGCTTTATTTTTTGAATATGGTTTGGCCGTTTATGCAGCAGCTTGTACGTGTCCTAGGTCTGGAATGCTTGCATATGTATATGTGAATGGAATTAGGTCAGCATCTAGGCTTGGTATCCATGGAATTGAAGTTTGGAGATTCTTGTTTTAACACCATTGAAGAACATTCCATTCTTGAAGCAAAACCATGATTTTGTGCTCAAAATAGCCTGGCACGATTTTGGTAGTTGTCATATAACACATAAAACTTATTCAAACCACAAATATGCCATTCAATTAATTTTTAGATTTTTATTTGAATTATTATGGATTTAAAATGAATTAAATCCATAAAAATTAAATAAAAATGAAAAAATAAATGTTTGGTCTTGAAATTAATCATGGGACACTTGGGTGGCATGACAAGGCTGAATCAAGTGGAAGAAAGTGGGCCCTTTTGTCAAAAATTGAAGTTTTAAGGATAGTTGACTTTTGCCATTTCACAAAAATTTCCCAACTTCTCCAATGCATATCTTGCTCAATTTTGGTCATATGAACATGTTCTTAGACATTTTGGAAAGGTCTTGAAGTCCTCTAACCAATGCCTTTGGTCCCATGTCATTTGGATTTACCAATATAAAGTTATGGTCTTTGACTTAAAATGCCTTTTTGTTGACTTTTGAAAATGACCTATAATGTTGAAATTGATAACTTTTTGTGAGAGCATTTCTTGGACTTGGAATGTGAAGATGAGTTGTAGGAAATGTCATCCCCTTCAAAATGAGCATTGGATGGGATTTTTCTGATGAACCATGAAAAAGTTATGCCTTGGTCAATTTACAGTTGACTTTTCAGCTGTCCCAAAATGGAAACTTTTGCATCTTGATGAATTTTGAGCCATTCTTGTAGAATCATGATCAAGAATTGATCAAATGATGATTGTGGCCTCAAAATAAGATGTTGACCAAAAATTTTGACTTTTGACTGCCAAATGACCATTTTACCCCTACAGTTGATTGTGGAGCAACTAGGGCTTTTGACTGTGCAACTTGATGCTGTGAGCCTTGAAACTTGACATGTAGATGCTTGACAATGTATATAGGCATATGGGACTTGATTGAGCCCTTGAAAACCTCAAGTTCATTGAAGCAACCAAAACCCTAAATTTGACTGGCTTAGGAGATGGTTTGACTGTGCAACCCCTTGAGAAATCTTGAGCCATTTGAATATGATTCTTGTTAAATCTTGGAGAATATGGGAGGGCAAATTTTGGGGTACAACAATTAGCAACCGAGAGGTCAATGCAGTGGAAGATGGTGAAGAAGATTGCAGCTTGGAGGATTGGATATTTCCTACTGTCAACGGAGGACTTCGTAATTGGGAAGCCAGAGACTTTGTCCCAATAACTTTCATCCCTCAGTAATTTATCTTCTATATTTCTGTTGGACCTGTAATATTCACAAACAATTCGCACATTTTAAACCTTGTGTCTTTCCCGAGGCACAATTGTCCATTTGTAAGGGTTTTTTATTTCATCTTCATATGACATGCAATGAATCATGGACGTTTTTCACATACAAATTTTTTATGCTCATTGTTTTTTTTCTTTTACATTTTTTTTAAAGATGGCTATACCCTTACGCACACCCACACTCACAAATGCAGGTACCCCTCCATTCTGGATCCCATGGGTAACAATACTGCTATGGCCTTTAGTGACTCTAAGGATCTAATCTACCAAGCCGAAGACGAAGGTGAGGAAGATTGTGAAGTACCAGGGGAACTTGCCAGACTACTCCAGCAGGAGGAAAGAGTTATTCAGCCTCATGAGGAACCGGTGGATACAATCAACCTGGGTACAAAGGAGGATAGAAAAGAAATCAAGATAGGTGTCAATCTAGAGCCGAGTGTCAAGGAACGTCTGATTCAGTTGTTGCAGGATTATGTTGAGATCTTCGCCTGGTCATATGAAGACATATCGGGACTCGATACAGACATTGTGGTACATCGTCTTCCAACAAGAGAAGATTGTCCACCAATAAAACAAAAAGTCCGCCGCATGAGACCTAATAAGTCAGAGAAGATCAAAGCGGAAGTCATGAAACAATTCAATGCTGGATTCTTGGTTGTCACTTCCTATCCCCAATGGGTTGCCAACATTGTTCCCGTACCTAAAAAGGACGACAAAATACGAATGTGCGTGGACTATAGGGATTTGAATAGGGCCATCCCTAAAGATGATTTTCCACTTCCCCACATTGATATCCTGGTTGACAATACGGCTCAACACAAAGTGTTTTCCTTCATGGACGGATTCTCAGGGTACAACCGAATCAAAATGGAACCTGATGACATGGAGAAAACTACATTTATCACACAATGGGGCACATTCTGCTACAAAGTGATGCCATTCGGACTGAAGAATGCTGGAGACACCTATCAGCGCGCCATGGTAGCTTTGTTTCATGATATGATACACCATGAAATAGAGGTCTACGTAGACGATATGATAGCCCGATCATAAACGGGAGAAGAGCACTTGGATCACTTGCAAAAGTTGTTTAAAAGATTGAAGAAGTATAAGCTAAGATTGAATCCAAACAAGTGCACATTCGGAGTACGGTCCGGTAAACTTTTAGGTTTTGTCGTCAGTAACAAAGGCATTGAGGTTGATCCTGCCAAAGTTAAAGCAATACAAGAAATGCATGCTCCTCATACTAAGAAGGAAGTCAGAGGATTCTTGGGACGCCTGAACTATATTGCCATATTCATTTCTCACCTAACAGCTACTTGTGAGCCAATCTTCAAACTACGGAAGAAAGACTAAGTAGTCAAGTGGAATGATGAATGCCATACTACTTTCGACAAAATCAAAGAGTACTTACAAGAGCCTCCTATTTTGATGCCACCAGTCGAGGGAAGACCATTGATCATGTATCTGACTGTTTTAGAAAACTCAATGGGGTGTGTATTGGGGCAGCATGACGAGTCTGGCCGAAAAGAGCATGTTATTTATTACCTGAGCAAAAAGTTTACCGACTGTAAAACCAGATATTCACTGCTCGAGAAAACTTGCTGCACTCTGGCATGGGCTGCTCGCCGGCTAAGACAGTATATGCTGACTTATACTACCTTGTTAATATCTAAGATGGATCTGATAAAATACATCTTCGGAAAGCCTGCTCTGCCTGGAAGAATAGCTAGATGGAAGATGATCCTAACAGAATATGACATACAGTACACTACCCAGAAATTTATAAAGGGCAGTGTGCTAGCTAATCATCTTGCTCATTAAGCTGTAGAAGATTATCAGTCCATGAAGTTTGAATTCCTGGATGAAGACATCATAACGTTAGATAACCGTGAAGAAATTAGACCATATGACGGACCTGAACAAGGATCCCGATGGACCCTATTCTTTGATGGGGCCTCCAATGTACTTGGTAATGGTATCGGCGTTGTACTCATATCTCCGAAAGGGTGTCATACTCCCTTTACTGCCAGACTTTGCTTCAATTGTACAAATAACATGGCAGAGTACGAAGCATGCATCTTAGGCCTCAAGGCTGCCATAGATCTGGGAATCAAATCTTTAGATGTGTTTGGAGATTCAGCTTTGGTCATCAGTCAGATCAAAGGGTAATGGGACACTAAGCACCCAAACCTTATCCCTTACAAAGAACATGTTTTGACATTGCTACCACACTTTGAGGAGATTACCTTCGAGCATTTCCCGCGAGAAGAAAATCAGCTAGCAGACACTCTAGCCACAATGTCATCTATGTTTAAACTTAATTGGGATAACGAGGCTTCCCAGATCACCATCGAATGAATGGATGAACCAGCACACTGTCACGAGATTAATATTGAAGAGGTAATAGACCAGCCTTGGTTTCATGAAGTTAAGAGGTATCTTGAGACTCAAGAATATCCAGAAGGAGCCTCAATCAATGATAAGAAGTTCTTAAGGAGATTCTCTGCTAAATTCTTCCTTAGTAATGGCATCCTGTACAAGCGCAATCATGACTCCATTCTGCTTCGGTGTATGGATAAGATTGAGGCGGAAAAGATCATGGCTGAATTACATGAAGGTACTTTTGGCACTCACTCTAGTGGGCATACAATGGCGAAGAAAATCCTACGCGCAGGCTATTATTAGTCCTACCATGGAAGCAGATTGCTATCAACACTCTCGAACTTGTCATAAATGTCAAATTTATGCAGACAAGGTGCACGTGCCTCGGGTTCCTCTGAATGTCTTGACGGCTCCTTGGCCTATGTGGGGAATTGATATGATTGGAGAGATCAAGCCGACAACTTCCAATGGACACCGCTTCATCATAGTGGCTGTTGTACCCCAAAATTTGCCCTTGCATTTTTCCTCAAGAAATCACAGCTTCAGGCGTTTCCTGATTTTTCAAACTGGCTCAAGAATCGGTCAAACAGACTTTTCTCGTCAGTCAGACAAAATTAGGGTTTTCATTGGTTTTCCTGGCTCTAGAACAATTCAAGCAGTTTGTTTAAGGTTTGGTTGATTTTGGCTCAGTTTTTATCAGGCGAACGCTTCTTTGACATTAATCAAGAACTAGGGTTTTTGTGCGCGCATTCTCAGAAAGAATTAATTCTACAGTGCTTGTCAAATTATTCTGAGATGTGGACTGGAACATTTGGATTGAATTTGTAGTGTTGGATTGAATCATTAAGAGAAAAGACATTTGGGCAGTTGTTGTGATTGACTGTGCTTTGCTTGGGATGTTGGAAGCACCAAGTTTATTAATTGATCAATGCTGAAACAATGTTTATTTAATTATTTATTATTCTAAGATTAAATAGTTGGAATTTATTTTCAATTATTTTAATTTAAAGAATTATAAATAATAAAGTAAACAATTGAAAAGAGGAAAAGAATTAATTGGATAAAAAAGCTTTTCTTTATTTGTATAATTGTTTTTGTTTACAAATTGTTTACAATAATGATTTTACAGTAATTAAGACTATCCTAATTTTTTCTAAATCTTCAATTCTTCATCCTCCATCTTTTGCTTTTCCTCTCCATTTAATTTTTATCTACAAAGAAAAGAAGAAAAAGTCAGAAGCAGATAAATAAATAAGAGGCAGACAATTAATTTGGGCTCATCATTAAAGGCAACTGACTGGAATCAGTTAGCCCTCTCTGCAAATCATGGGATTTCTCCCGGTTCACAAAGAGGGATGAATATTTGCTTGCTGAACATGAATGCACAGAATTAAAAAATGCACAAGTTCAAAGTTTGTCAAAAACTGCATAGTTCAAAGCAAGACAGCACTACAAAGTTCAAATCCAAATTGAACCACAAAGTCCAACTAAGTTCCAAATTCAAACTTACCACAAGCTGCCAAAAAAAAAAAGCTGTCAAAGATATCAAAGTATCAAAAGGTACAAGATGCAGCACAAAGTATGGAAAAGAGAAGACATAAAGTATGCAGAGTAAACATATGCAAGCAAGCATAGCTCATTTCATCATTTCCCAGTGTTGCCTTTTCAGAGAAAGGTACAAACACAAACATTTTTTTATTGTTTTAAGTTGTACTGGAGAGAGAAGAAGAGGGAAAAGAGCAGGCTTACTGGCTTTGAGGCTTGAGAAAGAGAAATATAAAACAAAGCTGCTAACACAGTAAAAGGGGGGCAGGAATATCACAAAAGAAAAAATACAAAAAAACTGCACCAGTCTCCAAACCTTCAACCTGTTTTACCTGCCTAAACATCAGAAAATCACAAACCAAACAGAACTGAGAACATAAGCTCCCAAGCCTAAAACCAGTTCACTCAAAACCAGCATAAGCCTGAAGCCTGAAGCATAGCTTCATAAAACACCAAACTTGTCAAGCCAAAGCCAAGACCACTAGCCTAAAACTGTTCCAAACCTTTCAATCAAAACCAGTTAACCTGCATAAGCACGAACAGAAGCCAAGTCTCAAACTTACACTGTCTAAAAGCCAAAAAGCCTCAATAACCATTCAAAGCCAAACCTGTGATGTCCAAAACCAGTAAGGCCAAAACCTGCTGAAACAAAATCCCAAACAGCACAAATAACCTGTTAAGGCCCCTCAAGCCATCAAACATGTCCAGCCTTAACCATCAAACAACATAAAGCCTTAACCACCAAACCAGTAAAGCCATAACATAACCAGCAAAACCCAACCAGTAAGGCCATAAACCAGTAAATCCTGTCAAGACCTCATATGCCCAAAACCAAATTTCAAACCAACACAAGCCCTCAGAGTTTTCTCATCATTGGGCTATCATTATCACATTCCGGCACAAGCATAGCAACCAGCAAGAAGTAAACAGAAGCAAAGCATCAAGGCAACGAAGAAGAACGAAATGATATCAAAAAGGTTCTCAGGTCGTAATCATCATTGTAAGTGCCCTGGCTGGAGAGTTGGCTTCATTTGTAAAACAAATAAGAAAGCAAGTTTACCCAGATCCCCTCTGTTGTTTTAATATGTGGTGTTGAAGAAGTTCAACATCTGGACCAACATGTTATGTAAAATGTCACAACATCAGCATGTGACATCGCGCCTGAAACTAAGTACTGTTTAAGTAACTATGCTATATGTTGAATGCTTGTAACAGCTGTGACTTATAACCTAACTATTCTAAGTGATCTAGGTTATTTGTTGTGTTGAAAAAGTTCAACATCTAGGAAAACATGTTAGATGTAATGTCATGACATCTGACTTGACATCACGACAACAGAATTGATAATTCAGTTACAGTTCTGGTACTTAAATACTCTGAGAATATATGAGGCGTTTCTTGTGGAGAATCTGAATATCAATCAAGAATCAATCAGAATATGTGAAGAAAATACTGTTTCTAAATATGGAGATATTTTAGGAACTAGAAGATTGAAGACCTTGATTATAGGAGAAGTTTGCTGCTGAGTTGTAACAGCAAGGAGAAAAACTTGCTGAGTTAGGTAATAGGTTATAAATAGCAGATTGTAACCTAGGGCTTGGAAATACACATAATGTAACATTAGAAGGTGTTTCTGTTAGGTAAACCTGTCGGTCTGTGGCAAGGTTACCATGTATGTAACTCGAAACCTGTAGGTAAGAGTTTGAATGTTCTTGGATGAAGCTGTGAAGCAAGTCTAAGTATTTCTGCATTACTTCATATTCATTGTAATGTTGGAAACCAAGTGGGAGGGCACTGCTTCTTGAGTAGGAGTAAGACTTCTGTTGTTGCGACAATAGGAATGGAAACTGGTAGGTTTCTATCTAGGAGTTCCTAGGTATAGGTTGCACTGGGTAGATGATTAAGTGAAGGATGGGAACTTGTGAAGTTTAGTCCTGAATTAATATTGCTAATAGTGGATCTTCTTCCTGGCTTGGTATGCCCCCAGAGTAGGTGTATTACACCGAACTGGGTCAACAACTGATTTGTGTTTACCTTCAATACTTTATAATTCTGTCTGTTATACAACAAGGTAAAACTGTAATGTTGAAACAGATGATGTCTCAGAACATGTTAAGACATCATGCTGATAAACAGAACTGTGAAGGTCGATTGCTCTCTGTTGATCATGAACAGAACTAGATACATCGTGTGATCTATCCTCTGCACCTTCAAAGTGTATCTGGTACAGCTTGGAGAAAACTGTGTGAATGTTACAGATGATGTCAAAAGAGATGAATGGATATCCTACTGGTTTGTGTGCATAATAAACCGAACTAAGGGGTTTGTTTACTTCATGGTATGTGATAGATGATGTTGCAATCAATGTTGAGACATCAGGCTGTGAATGGATAGTTTACAAACCGAAGCTATTTGTTCGAGAACTGCAGATATGGCAACCTCTATGCTTCTGTTATATTGAATATTGAAATTGGGTATCTACCTTGCAGTGTATGTATTATGTCATATCAGATGTCTAGACATTGAGTATAACATCTGAAGACTGGCATATACCAGAATTTCAATTGGTATCAGAGCAGGCATCCTGTCCTGTTTCTGGATGAGATCCATGGGTGATACTTTCTGGTATCTGCAAGGTCAATCTGAGTACTGAAGATTGTAACCTGGAATGGGTTGCTATTTCCCTGAATGGTCCCTTGAAGTAGGAGGATGGACTATTCTTGACAGGAATTGTGTGTACCTGTCTTTGGTGATTGGCACTTGGCCTAGTTGTGTGTAGTAGTCATGCTAGGTTTGAACCATAGTCAAACTTGGTCTATTTTTGAAGGCTAGTCTGGTGGAGTGTGTGTGCAAAGATTGGGTTGTATTATGTTCTTCCGCTGTGTAATACCTGGCAAAACTCAAACTCTGATGTGTTTCTCCTCTTGTGGATTGAAGGCCATTATATTCAAGAATTCAACATAAACTATGGAAGATGTCACAGATACTTGAGTCCTCTCAAGTCCACTCATGAAGACGTTCTTCGTTCAGGATGGTAAGAATCACATATTCACGGATTAGTGTTATATGAAGACCTTGAAGAATTTCAAGGAGGGCCTTGTTCCAAGGTGATGGAATTGATGTTCTATGTGATGGTGGAACAAGGATGCAGCTACTAGTCGAAGAGCATATGTCTTGGGTGTCAAACAAAGGGATACTTTTGTTTGGAACCTACTCCTGACCTGGAAGAGGAGACATCTGTGTGTGCACAGTTGACAATGGTAAAGTCAACTATGTCTGTGTACTCCCGAAGGTTACTTTAGGAGTCAGAACTCCAGAAGTAAAGCTGGTTGAGATATGACATTGATCAGGGCTGAGCAATTGTTCCCTGAAGTACTATGGTGTGAAGAAAGACAAGCTCACTGGTTAATAAAAGCCAATGATGGTGCAGCACTATTGCTCCTTCATAGAAGTAGATTGGGATCATGAGTCTTGAATATGAAGACTCAGAGTATGGTTAAGGTATAGCTCTTGGAGTTACGTAAATCTGGTAGGGATGTCATATGTCATGTCGAGACATTTGTACACAATGCATTTTTTTGTGTGTGGAGCTTCCATGACTGATAGCTTGAGGGGGAGATTTGGTTAACCTCCTCACATTAAGTTCAGCCTGGTGTTGATCTATGTCACATGGGTTCTGGCTGTTGTGTGACATATTTGCAAGGAAGGATTCATCTCCCTCACTCCTAATGATGAATCTGATCTGGTAGGAGTCTCAAGTCGGTTACTTAAGTCAAGGGTGGCAACCTAGATATCTCAACTCTTTGGTCTCTCAAAGAAAGAGCTTGCAAGAAGTAGATATTAACACACGAAGAGTATGTCAAGTATTCAAATGGTGAAAGTATCTTACTGATAATGGGAAGGGTTTATGATCAATTGCTATTTGTGACAAGTACAAGTATTTAATTGATTATCCTTGGAGTTCAAAACAACTGTTGTGGGAACATTCATTCTTCTAGACCCTGTGAAGAATCACAGGAAGAGTGATACCTTAGAGCTATCTCCTTGATAACAGCAAAATCAGTTGATCCTTGAAAAGGTTTCCTGGAAACATGTTCAGACTTAAAACCACAAGAAGAAGAAGACATCATAATCTAGATGATGGTCACTGGGATCAGTCTGGAGCTGAATTCAACAACTAGATGTTATAACATAATGCTGCGACATTTGGTTCAACATCAGATTCTTGCTTAGTGAAGTGGCTCATCAACTTAAGATAGGATGATCTACGAAGTTGAAGATTAGATCCTCCAAAAGGATTGTCCCTTTGCAACCCTTTGGAGTTGTTACATGTTTCTGTCTCAGTGTACCTAAGCCTTTTGTGATAACTTGTAGCCGGAAGTTCAAATTTCAATTGGAAGATCAGAATATCTTTGGAAGAAGTCTGATAAACATGAAAGTGGCATTTGGTCTATCTCAGCAGTGGATTCTGAGAATCAAGATAATCCAGATATGACAGCTGATGATTATCAAGAAAGTTTGATTCACAGTATGAATGGGTTCAATCAATATTGTTGAACAGTGGGTGCGCTCTTGAAGACATGAAGATGCGTCTTATGTTTTCCATTCAGAAGCTGCAGGTCCAACTGAGTATTGAATATGTCCTACTTGTTTCCATGAGGAGAAGTGATTGTCCCTAACAGGGGGAGTATTGGTTTATACAAAAGGTCTTCATCAAACTCGTAGGATATAAAGTGTGGCACCTTATTAACTATTGGAATGATGTGTTCAAAACTGAAGAAGACTATGTCTGACCGAATGTCATCACATTGGTAATGACATCGTTCCTAATTTCCTCTAAAACTACAGACAGGAGGAAAATTGGATGAAGTATGGATTATTACTAATAAATCCATGTGTGTACAGTTGTATGACTCAGAGGGAGTAACCATCCTCTTTGAGAAAATGGAATGGCTTCAAGCTGCTAAACTGAAAATAGCAGAATGTATGACGACATAGGATTTGAGCATGAAACAGTTTAGTGAGCTGGAATGTTTAGGTGATAACTTGTCATCTAATAAAGGTATTATATAACAAATGCTGAGTGTAATATACCAACGATGTGTCTTGGAAAGGGGATCCTAAGACAAGGGAGTAGTCTGTTCTAAAAGACAAATGTCTGTTTGTAAAAGGGCATCCTGACATGGTCAAAGGGTCAAACCCAAGGGTAGGTACCTGCATTAAAACCAGTCCTAGGGCACTGAAACTGTCAGAGTAAAGTACCAAGGTCGTTACTATCTATGCCAAAGTTGCATTATTTATGAAGACTCTCTCCATTCCTTCTCTTCATCAGAGGGTTTCAGCAATATGAAGTCTGTTAGCATCTGGGAAAACTGTGCATGGGTATGGATCTGTATGGGCAGTCTTTGTCAAATTCTGGCCAAAAAGGGGGAGAAAGATAGGGATAGGGACTCAGGTGAAAGCAACAGACGGCAATGTCCAGCAAGACTCAGGAGAAAGCAACATGATCCCTAAGTAAGTGACTTTAGTTGTGTCTTGTGTTCTGAGTTAAGAGGATAGTTGTGACTTGTGATCTGAGTTACATGATCACAAGTAATAATCTGGAGAAAAGAAATCCTCTTGGGGCATCGATGGAGTGGAGTTGCTCACAGTTGACGACAGAGGTGTGTTGTTTGCTCAAAGGACATCAGCCTCTACAAAAGAAGATGTTAGACAAGATGTTGTAACATCTCAACTGTGTTGTAACCTGGTCCAAAAATACAACTTGCACTTATTTGTTTTAGCCAAAATTTGCCAAAGGGGGAGATTGTAAGTGCCCTGGCTGGAGAGTTGGCTTCATTTGTAAAACAAATAAGAAAGCAAGTTTACCCAGATCCCCTCTGTTGTTTTAATATGTGGTGTTGAAGAAGTTCAACATCTGGACCAACATGTTATGTAAAATGTCACAACATCAGCATGTGACATCGCGCCTGAAACTAAGTACTGTTTAAGTAACTATGCTATATGTTGAATGCTTGTAACAGCTGTGACTTATAACCTAACTATTCTAAGTGATCTAGGTTATTTGTTGTGTTGAAAAAGTTCAACATCTAGGAAAACATGTTAGATGTAATGTCATGACATCTGACTTGACATCACGACAACAGAATTGATAATTCAGTTACAGTTCTGGTACTTAAATACTCTGAGAATATATGAGGCGTTTCTTGTGGAGAATCTGAATATCAATCAAGAATCAATCAGAATATGTGAAGAAAATACTGTTTCTAAATATGGAGATATTTTAGGAACTAGAAGATTGAAGACCTTGATTATAGGAGAAGTTTGCTGCTGAGTTGTAACAGCAAGGAGAAAAACTTGCTGAGTTAGGTAATAGGTTATAAATAGCAGATTGTAACCTAGGGCTTGGAAATACACATAATGTAACATTAGAAGGTGTTTCTGTTAGGTAAACCTGTCGGTCTGTGGCAAGGTTACCATGTATGTAACTCGAAACCTGTAGGTAAGAGTTTGAATGTTCTTGGATGAAGCTGTGAAGCAAGTCTAAGTATTTCTGCATTACTTCATATTCATTGTAATGTTGGAAACCAAGTGGGAGGGCACTGCTTCTTGAGTAGGAGTAAGACTTCTGTTGTTGCGACAATAGGAATGGAAACTGGTAGGTTTCTATCTAGGAGTTCCTAGGTATAGGTTGCACTGGGTAGATGATTAAGTGAAGGATGGGAACTTGTGAAGTTTAGTCCTGAATTAATATTGCTAATAGTGGATCTTCTTCCTGGCTTGGTATGCCCCCAGAGTAGGTGTATTACACCGAACTGGGTCAACAACTGATTTGTGTTTACCTTCAATACTTTATAATTCTGTCTGTTATACAACAAGGTAAAACTGTAATGTTGAAACAGATGATGTCTCAGAACATGTTAAGACATCATGCTGATAAACAGAACTGTGAAGGTTGATTGCTCTCTGTTGATCATGAACAGAACTAGATACATCGTGTGATCTATCCTCTGCACCTTCAAAGTGTATCTGGTACAGCTTGGAGAAAACTGTGTGAATGTTACAGATGATGTCAAAAGAGATGAATGGATATCCTACTGGTTTGTGTGCATAATAAACCGAACTAAGGGGTTTGTTTACTTCATGGTATGTGATAGATGATGTTGCAATCAATGTTGAGACATCAGGCTGTGAATGGATAGTTTACAAACCGAAGCTATTTGTTCGAGAACTGCAGATATGGCAACCTCTATGCTTCTGTTATATTGAATATTGAAATTGGGTATCTACCTTGCAGTGTATGTATTATGTCATATCAGATGTCTAGACATTGAGTATAACATCTGAAGACTGGCATATACCAGAATTTCAATCATCAAACCTAAGGGGCAAAAATACACAAACCAGGAAGTAGAAGCTTCATCATCATCATCCCCTCGCAGTCCAAAGCCAGTGACATCGCGTCCTCCACCCTTGGCCGCCCACAGCGCCTTCCAATCCGTTTCATCATCCCCTTCCAAAGGTATAAACTTTCTTCTTTCTTTTCCAACATCTTGCACAAACATCAAAACAATGTAATCAAGAACCAGAAATAAGCAACAACATGTAAAGGCATAAAACATTAGAACGAAAATCAAACCTCGTAACCATCGCTTGGGGTAACCTTGTGGAAGGAGGAGAAACAGATTTGGCGTTGGGTGGCCGTGGATGGTTAGAAGTAACTCAGTAGCCATGGAGAGGATGACAAACGGAGAAGACGAAGCAAGCGCGCCGCTCTCAGCAAACCCTAAGTTTTTCCCAATTGAAACAATCACTCACAACCCTAAACGAAAACATTGTAAGACAATTGGGCCTTGCCCACCTCTGAAGTGCTGAAGCCCAAGCGTTTTCCCAATTCACACCCCCCTCAATCCCAACACATACCTATTCTGACTGGGTCATCCAAAACCCCTTAAGCCCATTCAGTCCTTTTTTGTTCTTTTATTCTTTTTCAGCATAAACTAATTTTTCTTATCTTTTTATATATATACACTCTAAACTAATATACTTTATTTATGAATAAAATAACACATTAATTTCTTTTCTTGTAAAAAAGGAAAACTTTGTTAATATTTGTCTATCACATTTAATATATAAATATTAGATTTCTCTCATTATTAGGTTTAAACTCTTTAGAACTTTTTTTAATTAAGAAGAGAAAATTTTGTACATTAATATATTAATACATAAAATACATAAAAATACATTATGTAAAACACTTTTTTTATTTTATTAAAACTTATTTTTGATTTATACATAAATTCCCTTTAAGTTAATACAATTTCTTAGAAATAATTTGTACATAATCAATTAAAATACATTTTTTTAATATACATAATTTAATTAAAATTTAAAACATTTAATATTCTTTTTGTACATATTAAAGAAAAATACAAGATTACAAAGATTAAATAAATAAACATCTAATTCTTTTCATTTAAGTTAACAATACTTAATCTTCACATTAAAATTCACATTTTCTTAACTTGTAAATAATTCTCATATACGTACACGTACACCTACACAATACACTTTACATTTGACAATATACATTTTCTATTCTTATACTTTACATTACATTGTTTACATTTGATCGCGGTTCAATTTGGTTGTAAATTATTGGACACTACATTCCTAAAGTCTCATCCCCATTTGTAAATTTGTACCCCCACTCCCGGATACTATTTGTAATAGCGTAGACTTTAAATTCTTGTAATTTACCGCTTTCCAATTATACCATGATTAGACTTAGGGTTTGCATGTACATAAAATCGAACTCTAGATAACCTAATACAAGACAAATACATGAAATCAATACACAATCACACTTGCACCCCCTAGGGTAATCCCACATGTTGCCTTCCAAAACGGACCATGCTTGCACGTCGAGTTTCTTTGGCAAAACAATCAAATGATCATAAGTCCCTCGATGACGCTTTCGAAATTCGCTTATCAAAATGATCAAGTCCCTTCAAGCAAATTGCCAAAGACACTTGGCACCATTGCATTCATGGTCCATACGATGACCCGCGCCTGTCCCGTTAAACTTCCTAAATGCAAGATTGTCCACCAAATTCAATGGTGGAACAAAATTGTTAAAAAGGGGTGAAAACATAGAGAAAACATTTGAGTACAATAGGGGTAGACAAAACTCTTAGTTACTTGAGATCAACTTGCAAAAACACTTGCCTCCTTTTCAAAAACCACACTTTATACACACTTTCAAACAAACTTCCAAAAAAACCATTTTGAAACATCTTTTCGAAAAGATACACACCGTTGTATATACTCAAACATGAGTCATTACAATGGTTGCCGAAACAAAGGCATCTATTTCAAAAACATTTTCAAAATACACACACACCACAATTTCAAACAATCGAAAATCAAGGCAAGTGATCTAAAAAACCAAGTAACTAAGAGCCCATGGATAACCATGGATGAAGAGGGTGCTAATACCTTCCCTTTTCATAATCTACCCCCCGAACCCACGAAACATCTCAAAAGGTTTTTCCTGTGCTTTTTCAACCTTTCCTTTAGGATAAAATAAAAAGTCGGTGGCGACTCTTGCTCAACCGAACAAGTGCGAATACAAACGCAAAACTTAAGTCAGTTCTCCCACCGTATCACAGAACTGGAGACTCTGCTGGGGATAACTTTAAAAGTGGGGTTACCTTAGGGTTTAGATCACCTTTACTTTCTTGCTTTGATTGACTTGATTGCTTTATCTTTTGGGTTCTTGTTTGGGTTTGTTGTAAATCCTACACCCGGATTTGGGGCACCTTTTTAGGTAAATAGCAAAAAACTGCGAGGGAACTGTGCGGGGTATACCGACATGGTTGAAGCAGTAAGCTATGTTAGTGTGACATATTTGTGAGTACCGGTAACCCTTGAGTTCAGTCAAGGAGAGTACGGGGCCGCTGAGTGATGTCGTGAAACACTAACGAACTCTTAGAACCTTAATTGACCATCCTAGCCTTTTAGGGGTAGTGAGATGACCGGCTTTGGTGCAGTCCAAAGTTGGTAGATACTCGATACTACACTCATTTGAGGGTTGTTTTCTTGGAATATTTTGGTCGCCAGTAAGTGGCTAAACCGAGACGATGAACACAGAAAACAATCCAATGATATTGAGCTCCTTAGAACCCGGTTTCTATTTCTAGGACAGGATGAGCCAACTAACTTCAAGAGGGTACTTACCTAAACCCCATGCAAGCCTGAACCTAAGGACTTGTTTGCTTTGTGTGAATATGATTGCCTATATATACACTTACTTGCTTTTTGCATGCATGTACATAACATCATAACATCATACCATGGCACCCTCAAATAACCATTTCAAGGATCTCGAGGGTTCTGTTGATGCAGGGATACGTTGAACCAGACGTCTACCAAGGGGCAAGAGGTTTCTCCTCTAACCAATGTCAATCAAAGATCAAGTACAACAACTTGAATCGGGGGCTATGACCCACTTGACATGGTGAGCTTGATTCTCGTGGAAAGACATCCACCAATGCACAGTTCTCCAATCAAAGTTCAAGTGCAACAACTTGAATCAGTGGTTGTGACCCACTCGACATGGTGAGCTTGATTCTCGTGGGAAGACATCCACCGATACCAAGTTCTCCAATCCAAGATCAGAGTTCAACCTCTAACATTCTCTTGTGTTTACCCCAAGAGATCCTTGAAAACATTGCATATATATCACACATATCATTGCATAACAGGTTTCTCCCATACAGGTCTCCTTATTCTTCCTACTGTTTATTTCAGTAAGATGGATATAGAGCAAACAGTGAAAGATCTTTAAGCTCAAAATGCTCAATTCCAGCAAATGCTGCTGGCTATGGGTAAAGGGCAAGAGGATCTGAAAGCTCTCTTTCTCAAAGACAATGGGGTCAGTCTTGAAGAAGACCATGATGTGGAGATTGATGAAGCTGAAGCTGACTACTCTGAGGGACAATATCCTCCCGCTGATGACAAGTACAAACAGTTGGAGGATCGCCTCAATGCTATGGAGGTTCAACAAATACCTGGCTTGGATTTAGGAGACTTGGGTTTGGTTCCTGGATTGGTCATTCCGCCAAAGTTCAAAGCCCCTACCTTTGCTCTGTACGATGGAGTCTCTTGCCCTCAGATGCATCTAAGATCTTATGTCCGCAAGATTCAACCATACACAGCTGATCCAAAGCTTTGGATCCATTTCTTCCAAGAAAGCCTGGTAGGGACTCAACTCGAGTGGTTCTATCAATTGGAGAGTTCTCGCATCCACACATGGGGGGACTTAGCTACTGCTTTCTACAAACAATATCAGTACAATGCTGATCTTGCACCAACTCGTGTGCAATTGCAGAACATGACCATGGGTTATGACGAGAGCTTCAAAGGATATGCTCAAAGGTGGCGAGATCTGGCTGGTAGGGTGCAACCTCCTTTAACTAACAGAGAGCTGATTGACATCTTCATGGGAACTTTGACAGGGCCTTTCTTCAAGCACTTAATTGGAAGCTCCTCAGCTGGGTTCACCGAGCTAATACTGACCGGCGAAAGGGTCGAAGCTGGCATCAAAAGTGGAAAGATCCAAGGAGCTACAACCTCTGATACTCAGATAACTCCCTACAACAGAAAGAAGGAGTCCAATGCCGCGAGCAGTCAAAAAGGTCATCTTGACCAACATGTAGGGGCAGTCGTAATCTCTAACCCTACACTTGCTCAGCAAAGACAGGGGCATCAACATAAGGAGGTCGCACCTAAGAGGCAGTTCACTAAGATCAACATGTCACTGTCTCAAGCACTGCAACACTTGCTGAAGAGGGATCTGATTACATTGAGGGCTCCTCTCCGGAACCCAAACACTTCTGCTCCTACTTATCACCCCAATGAAAGATGTGAATACCACTCTGATAGCCCGGGGCATGATACCAACAACTGTTGGCCTCTGAAGAACAAGATCCAAGACATGATCGATGCCAAGGAGATTGAGTTTGGTCCCCCAGAGACCCCAGCATGATCACTCCTCCTATGCCAAATCATTGAGTTTGTTTTTGTTTCGTTCGAATTTTCAAGTTGTAACTTCTTGTATTATTCAAACAATTATCTTTTAATGTTAAACTCTGTTTCATTAATGCATTGCATATGTTTGTCTTGAATTCATTCATTCGCTTTCATTACTCTTATGCTTTCTTTTTGACATTTAACTCTTGATAAAAAGCTGCAAGCCTTTAGAGGGAGGATGACGAAACAATACCATAATCTCATACAGTATGCTTTTGGACAGACCTCGCTGATGATGTACAGGCATTTCTTTCAATTCCCAAACACTAGAGTTATAAGGAAGTTAATCCCTAGTCAACCCCTTCGAGCCAAAGAAGTAGGAGTTTTCTGTTCTAGACGATCAAAACCTTTGATATAAACCTGGGGCAGGGTAGTATCTCAGTTAATTCAAAAGAAAATGCGCATTGAAGTCGCAAACTCTCAGTTCGTAACACAACGAACAACGTCAAAAAAGGAAAAGCATTCCCTTGGAATCAAAAGACAGTGATGGTTCCCTATCACATAGGCAGTCAATCTCTCAAAATAGAAAAGCCCACCAAGCCAAAACCTATAAAGGAGGCTTAAGAAAGCTGGGGCATCCCGCTGACTGTAATCTCGAAAATGGGAACAGTCAGGCAAAAGTTAGGGATAACAAATCAAAATCAAAATAGTGAGGTCATTACAAATCCTCAACAACATGAAAAATGTTGAAAAAGAAAAAGGAGATGATGACTGTCTCCCCAAATTCAACTGGTGAACCATCGCCCAAAAGTCGTTCCAAACTCAAAACAGAGTGCGACGCACAATTAACTGAGCTTAGGTATGAAGAATATCACGAAGAGCGGGTGGGTACAAATATACTTTGAGCCTTTATCCTTTGTTTCTTAAACCGTGAACCAGGCCACATTACAACCCTTTAAAATTCCTAATTGAAGCATGGGTTAGTTCGAAAGCATACTGTTACAAAAGGTATCCTGACTCCGGTAAGGCTTTGCTCTAAATCTTGTGTTGACTTGTCTTATAAAAAGTTTTCTGCTAAAAAAACGCATTTTGCAAAACTTCGAGACAAACATAAACTTTGCATTGTTTGAATATCACTGTTTGTATTTGGCTTTTTGTTTGACAGCGAAGAAATTCATACAGCGAATGTTTGGAGGAACGAAAACTCTCTCAGTGAGCAAAATCACTTCAAAAACAAAAGGATGACACTTCCATTGCGAATCTCCTATCAACAAGGGGCATGACATGTCACCATCCTATTAACCTGGGGCAGTCCAGTCAAGGTTTTGACAGATCTTTCAAAGTCCAGTTAACCTGGGGCAGTCCAGTCAAGATTTCAAGAAATCTCTCAATCCGTAGAGTAATCTGATTCAAGACTCCTTCATCACCACTTGGGGCATTCGAATGTCAAAAGGGCTCAACAATTCCCTCATCACCTCAGAAGATTGATATAGTTCAAGATGGACCCAAGATTTGGCGACATTCTATAACTTATTCAGACTTGCTTCCAGAAATAGTTCAGATGTGACCCAGAGATGGCGACATTCCGAAACTTATTCAGATCTTCTTCCAGATATAGTTCAAGATGTGACCCAAGATTTTGCGACATTATATAACTCATTCAAATTTGCATCCAGATATAGTTCAAGATGTGACCCAAGATTTGGTGACATTCTATAACTCATTCAGACTTGCTTCCAGAAATAGTTCAGATGTGACCCAGAGATGGCGACATTCCGCAACTTATTCAGATCTTCTTCCAGATATAGTTCAAGATGTGACCCAAGATTTGGCGACATTCTATAACTCATTCAAATTTGCATCCAGATATAGTTCAAGATGTGACCCAAGATTTGGTGACATTCTATAACTCATTCAGACTTGCTTCCAGAAATAGTTCAGATGTGACCCAGAGATGGCGACATTCCGCAACTTATTCAGATCTTCTTCCAGATATAGTTCAAGATGTGACCCAAGATTTGGCGACATTCTATAACTCATTCAAATTTGCATCCAGATATAGTTCAAGATGTGACCCAAGATTTGGTGACATTCTATAACTCATTCAGACTTGCTTCCAGAAATAGTTCAGATGTGACCCTGATTCGGCGATATTCCGTAACTTATTCAAGATTTTCATTCATGATATAGTTCAAGATGTGACCCAAGATTTGGTGACATTCTATAACTTATTCAGATTTGTTTCTAGAGATAGTTCAAGATGTGACCCAGAGATGGCGACGTTCATTAACTTATTCCAGACCAACACCTGCAGCAATCAGAGGACTCTCGCAATCCCCAGCCAGAGAACCTTCCAGAAGCTAATTCCCCTCAGAATCAAGTTTCAATATCCCCAGCGGAGCTAAAACTTCCAACTATCAATCCCCAAGCAGATTGAAGACTCTCATTCTCAGTTCCCCACAGAATATTCGAATGTTCTCCAGTGAAGATCTCCTCAAGACAAGAATTCCCCAGTAGATTGGCATACAACCCAAGCTTCTGATTTCCCCAACAGTGGTCCCAAGACTTCTCATTTTTAACAATCAAAGATTCTTTCCCTCCGCAGCAGCAGCCAAAGATTTACTTTCCCCAGCAGCAGTCAAGATTCCTTTATCTTCAACCATCCAGGATTCATCTATCCTCAGCAAGACAGCTCATTAGCTTACATGCGCATTCATCACATTCATGTCATAAACATTAATGTCGCATACATTGCATCACGCATCATGACATTGCATACAACTAACTCTTTACCTTTTCAGGAAAGATCAGTCAACAAACTAAGACCATCATCTTCTGAGATTCTTTTCTAGAGATAGTTCAGATGTGACCCAGACATGGCGACATTCTGATACTTATTCCAGATTCACTCAGAGACAGTTCAGATGTGACCCAGACACGGCGACATTCTGATACTTGTTCCAGATTCATCCAGATGCAGTTTTACACGGACTCATCATCAGGAAACCCTACACCGGTTCCTCCTTCAGACTTCTGAAAATAGTTCACGGATTCTTCCCAACACCGGATGTTAATCTATCACTTGTTCAGATGCAACTTCTTCACGGATGCTTCCCAACAATGGATGCTGTTTCAACTCCTGAAAACAGTTTACGGATTCTCCAAACACGGATGTCAATCTATTGCTGTCTCAGACCCCCAGTTCAGAGATGTTCCAAAACATGGATACCTTTCTGATACTCGTCCATTCACCAGTGACATACAGTTCAACAATCATTTCCAGATGGCATCTATAAGCCCATCCTCCAGTTCAACATTTCCAGATGGCATCTATAAGCCCATCCTCCTACCAGCAGTCACCAGATGGCATCTTTAAGCCCATCACCAAATGGCATCTTTTAAGCCCATTCCCTCTACCGTCACGTCACCAAGTGCAAATTTCCGGGCACTCTAGTGTCCAATCTCCTTTTACCTTCGAGTCGCGAAAGGCAAACTTGCCAATCTAACTCTTCAGGTCCAAGAAGATTGAACAGGGGCAACTGTTGTACCCCAAAATTTGCCCTTGCATTTTTCCTCAAGAAATCACAGCTTCAGGCGTTTCCTGATTTTTCAAACTGGCTCAAGAATCGGTCAAACATACTTTTCTCGTCAGTCAGACAAAATTAGGGTTTTCATTGGTTTTCCTGGCTCTAGAACAATTCAAGCAGTTTGTTTAAGGTTTGGTTGATTTTGGCTCAGTTTTTATCAGGCGAACGCTTCTTTGACATTAATCAAGAACTAGGGTTTTTGTGCACGCATTCTCAGAAAGAATTAATTCTACAGTGCTTGTCAAATTATTCTGAGATGTGGACTGGAACATTTGGATTGAATTTGTAGTGTTGGATTGAATCATTAAGAGAAAAGACATTTGGGCAGTTGTTGTGATTGACTGTGCTTTGCTTGGGATGTTGGAAGCACCAAGTTTATTAATTGATCAATGCTGAAACAATGTTTATTTAATTATTTATTATTCTAAGATTAAATAGTTGGAATTTATTTTCAATTATTTTAATTTAAAGAATTAT
Source organism: Vicia faba (assembly GCA_948472305.1). Classification (NCBI taxonomy): domain Eukaryota; kingdom Viridiplantae; phylum Streptophyta; class Magnoliopsida; order Fabales; family Fabaceae; genus Vicia; species Vicia faba. Next base: position 807,074,701 of record OX451741.1, read on the forward strand.
AAATAATAAAGTAAACAATTGAAAAGAGGAAAAGAATTAATTGGATAAAAAAGCTTTTCTTTATTTGTATAATTGTTTTTGTTTACAAATTGTTTACAATAATGATTTTACAGTAATTAAGACTATCCTAATTTTTTCTAAATCTTCAATTCTTCATCCTCCATCTTTTGCTTTTCCTCTCCATTTAATTTTTATCTGCAAAGAAAAGAAGAAAAAGTCAGAAGCAGATAAATAAATAAGAGGCAGACAATTAATGTGGGCTCATCATTAAAGGCAACTGACTGGAATCAGTTAGCCCTCTCTGCAAATCACGGGATTTCTCCCGGTTCACAAAGAGGGATGAATATTTGCTTGCTGAACATGAATGCACAGAATTAAAAAATGCACAAGTTCAAAGTTTGTCAAAAACTGCATAGTTCAAAGCAAGACAGCACTACAAAGTTCAAATCCAAATTGAACCACAAAGTCCAACTAAGTTCCAAATTCAAACTTACCACAAGCTGCCAAAAAAAAAAGCTGTCAAAGATATCAAAGTATCAAAAGGTACAAGATGCAGCACAAAGTATGGAAAAGAGAAGACATAAAGTATGCAGAGTAAACATATGCAAGCAAGCATAGCTCATTTCATCATTTCCCAGTGTTGCCTTTTCAGAGAAAGGTACAAACACAAACATTTTTTTATTGTTTTAAGTTGTACTGGAGAGAGAAGAAGAGGGAAAAAAGCAGGCTTACTGGCTTTGAGGCTTGAGAAAGAGAAATATAAAACAAAGTTGCTAACACAGTAAAAGGGGGGCAGGAATATCACAAAAGAAAAAATACAAAAAAACTGCACCAGTCTCCAAACCTTCAACCTGTTTTACCTGCCTAAACATCAGAAAATCACAAACCAAACAGAACTGAGAACATAAGCTCCCAAGCCTAAAACCAGTTCACTCAAAACCAGCATAAGCCTGAAGCCTGAAGCATAGCTTCATAAAACACCAAACTTGTCAAGCCAAAGCCAAGACCACTAGCCTAAAACTGTTCCAAACCTTTCAATCAAAACCAGTTAACCTGCATAAGCACGAACAGAAGCCAAGTCTCAAACTTACACTGTCTAAAAGCCAAAAAGCCTCAATAACCATTCAAAGCCAAACCTGTGATGTCTAAAACCAGTAAGGCCAAAACCTGCTGAAACAAAATCCCAAACAGCACAAATAACCTGTTAAGGCCCCTCAAGCCATCAAACATGTCCAGCCTTAACCATCAAACAACATAAAGCCTTTACCACCAAACCAGTAAAGCCATAACATAACCAGCAAAACCCAACCAGTAAGGCCATAAACCAGTAAATCCTGTCAAGACCTCATATGCCCAAAACCAAATTTCAAACCAACACAAGCCCTCGGAGTTTTCTCATCATTGGGCTATCATTATCACATTCCAGCACAAGCATAGCAACCAGCAAGAAGTAAACAGAAGCAAAGCATCAAGGCAACGAAGAAGAACGAAATGATATCAAAAAGGTTCTCAGGTCGTAATCATCATCAAACCTAAGGGGCAAAAATACACAAACCAGGAAGCAGAAGCTTCATCATCATCATCCCCTCGCAGTCCAAAGCCAGTGACATCGCGTCCTCCACCCTTGGCCGCCCACAGCGCCTTCCAATCCGTCTCATCATCCCCTTCCAAAGGTATAAACTTTCTTCTTTCTTTTTCAATATCTTGCACAAACATCAAAACAATGTAATCAAGAACCAGAAATAAGCAACAACATGTAAAGGCATAAAACATTAGAACGAAAATCAAACCTCGTAACCATCGCTTGGGGTAACCTTGTGGAAGGAGGAGAAACAGAGTTGGCGTTGGGTGGCCATGGATGGTTAGAAGTAACTCAGTAGCCATGGAGAGGATGACAAACGGAGAAGACGAAGCAAGCGCGCCGCTCTCAGCAAACCCTAAGTTTTTCCCAATTGAAACAATCACTCACAACCCTAAACGAAAACATTGTAAGACAATTGGGCCTTGCCCACCTCTGAAGTGCTGAAGCCCAAGCGTTTTCCCAATTCGCACCCCCCTCAATCCCAACACATGCCTATTCTGACTGGGTCATCCAAAACCCCTTAAGCCCATTCAGTCCTTTTTTGTTCTTTTATTCTTTTTCAGCATAAACTAATTTTTCTTATCTTTTTATATATATACACTCTAAACTAATATACTTTATTTATGAATAAAATAACACATTAATTTATTTTCTTGTAAAAAAGGAAAACTTTGTTAATATTTGTCTATCACATTTAATATATAAATATTAGATTTCTCTCATTATTAGGTTTAAACTCTTTAGAACTTTTTTTAATTAAGAAGAGAAAATTTTGTACATTAATACATTAATACATAAAATACATAAAAATACATTATGTAAAACACTTTTTTTATTTTATTAAAACTTATTTTTGATTTATACATAAATTCCCTTTAAGTTAATACAATTTCTTAGAAATAATTTGTACATAATCAATTAAAATACATTTTTTTAATATACATAATTTAATTAAAATTTAAAACATTTAATATTCTTTTTCTACATATTAAAGAAAAATACAAGATTACAAAGATTAAATAAATAAACATCTAATTCTTTTCATTTAAGTTAACAATACTTAATCTTCACATTAAAATTCACATTTTCTTAACTTGTAAATAATTCTCATATACGTACACGTACACCTACACAATACACTTTACATTTGACAATATACATTTGCTATTATTATACTTTACATTACATTGTTTACATTTGATCGCGATTCAATTTGGTTGTAAATTATTGGACACTACATTCCTAAAGTATCATCCCCATTTGTAAATTTGTACCCCCACTCCCGGATACTATTTGTAATAGCGTAGACTTTAAATTCTTGTAATTTACCGCTTTCCAATTATACCATGATTAGACTTAGGGTTTGCATGTACATAAAATCGAACGCTAGATAACCTAATACAAGACAAATACATGAAATCAATACACAATCACACTTGCACCCCCTAGGGTAATCCCACATGTTGCCTTCCAAAACGGACCATGCTTGCACGTCGAGTTTCTTTGGCAAAACAATCAAATGATCATAAGTCCCTCGATGACGCTTTCGAAAGTCGCCTATCAAAATGATCAAGTCCCTTCAAGCAAATTGCCAAAGACACTTGGCACCATTGCATTCATGGTCTATACGATGACCCGCGCCTGTCCCGTTAAACTTCCTAAACGCAAGATTGTCCACCAAATTCAATGGTGGAACAAAATTGTTAAAAAGGGGTGAAAACATAGAGAAAACCTTTGAGTACAATAGGGGTAGACAAAACTCTTAGTTACTTGAGATCAACTTGCAAAAACACTTGCCTCCTTTTCAAAAACCACACTTCATACACACTTTCAAACAAACTTCCAAAAAAAACATTTTGAAACATCTTTTCGAAAAGATACACACTGTTGTATATACTCAAACACGAGTCATTACAATGGTTGCCGAAACAAAGGCATCTATTTCAAAAACATTTTCAAAACACACACACACACACACCACAATTTCAAACAATCGAAAATCAAGGCAAGTGATCTAAAAAACCAAGTAACTAAGAGCCCATGGATAACCATGGATGAAGAGGGTGCTAATACCTTCCCTTTTCATAATCTACCCCCCCGAACCCACGAAACATCTCAAAAGGTTTTTCCTGTGCTTTTTCAACCTTTCCTTTAGGATAAAATAAAAAGTCGGTGGCGACTCTTGCTCAACCGAACAAGTGTGAATACAAACGCAAAACTCAAGTCAGTTCTCCCACCGTATCACAGTGGCCATTGACTATTTTACAAAGTGGGTTGAAGCAGCTTCCTTCGCATCCGTTACTAAGAATGTTGTTGCCCGCTTCATCAAGCAAAATCTCATTTGCCGGTATGGTATCCCGAAAAGGATCATCACTGATAATGGTACAAACCTTAACAACACTATGATCACCGCCTTGTGTGAGAAATTCAAGATCCAGCATCATAATTCTTCTCCCTATCAGCCAAAGATGAATGGTGTTATTGAAGCGGCAAATAAAAACATTAAAAAGATCATACAAAAGATGATAGTCACGTACAAAGACTGGCATGAGATGTTACCATTCGCTCTCCATGGGTACCGTACCACAGCTCGCACATCAACTGGGGCAACACCCTATTCTTTGGTATATGGTATGGAATATGTTTTGCCTATTGAGGTTCAGATCCCTTCTCTAAGGATTATGAAGGATGTGGGTTTGAGTGAGGATGATTGGATCCAAACTCGACTTGATCAACTGAACTTAATTGATGAAAAGAGACTTACTTCTGTTTGCCATGGTCAAATGTATCAAAAACGGATGATCAAGGCTTTCAACAAGAAAGTCAGACGCAAAATATATCAAGTTGGGGATCTAGTGATCAAACGTATCATCCTGCCGCAAAGTGATCCCAGGGGAAAATGGACTCCTACCTATGAAGGACCATTTGTAGTCAAAAACATATTCTCCAGTGGGGCAATGATCTTGACCACCATGGACGACAACAACCTGCCGCACCCTACGAACACGGACATAGTCAAAAGATACTACGCATAAGAAACCCGCTAGGTTGACACACCTAGGCAAAACAAGGGCATCCCGACGAACAAAAAAAGTTCGGGAAAAAAATTAGGGATAAAATTAAAAAAATTGTACATCCGGCAAGTTGAAAACCCGAAAGGGCGACTTGGGCAAAAAAGGGTTTCCCGGTGGACTAAAAACCCGAAAGGGCGGTCCAGGCAAAAGTTAGGGAATTAAAGCGTATGACTATGTCCCGTCGGATCACTTACGGACAACCTTTGACTTCCACTGGCAAACTCGGAGTTTCTGATCAATTCAATCATCTTAGGACGAAGCAACAAATAGACAAGATACGAAGGCTATAGCAGGATGGGAACCCCATGGGGCTGTCACACATAGCTGTCTTTCTATGTATAAATTTTTCTTGTTTTATGGCACCATTCTCTTACTAGAATGTTTGTCTCCTTTGTACAAAAATTTTATTCAAAGTCAATGCAAAGATACCTCTTTGAAAGTACAAAAACTATTTGTCTTTTCCTTATAATTGTGTTTTGTTCGCAAAAACGTCCAATGATTCATTGATGAACATATGCATTTGAACATAATCACTGTTTACAAATAAACAAGATGAGAAAGACAATTACTGATAGGTTAAAAGGACAGGAAAACATTCCTAAACCACTCCATATTCCCCACAGAGTTTTCAATAACTCCCCAGCAGAACAAGACTCCCAGCTAATCCTCAGCAGGAACAAAAGTTTAGGTTTTAATCCTGTTGGCTGAAGATTTTGATAATATTATTAGAAGTCAAATGAATTAAACGTTTCGATCGAAATGAAGTAAAGCGCCATGTTTCGAAGTAGCAGAAGCAGTGTTTCGAATAAGCATGTCAAAGCTGGAGCTTCGAGTGGCAATTATGGGAACATATCTAAAGAAGTCTCGAAATAACAACAAGGCTGTGTCTGGGAAGTGCGTTCGAAACGGAGAAATACCAAAGCATTTGAAATTCAAATGGAAGCGGGACATTCGAAGTTTGAAATTTATGTGCTGGAGCATTTGAAGACACGTGGAAAGAAGAAAGAGGCATTGTTCTGCATGTGCTGAACGTGGCATAATCCTATAGCAAGACCGTTATGGTCGAATTAGTATAAATAGAAGTCTTAGTATTAGGATTTCGTGTGTCATATCTATTGTACTAAATCCTCAGTAACATTCAAACTACCACATGGCAAGGGAAACGAATGCAAGAGCAATGTACGTATGATAGCACCATATGTATTTATGATTTAATGAAAACCTTTTACCATTTCCAGCACTTTCCTTTATCATTCTGTCAAATAACATTTATAAGTTTTCTCATTTACAGTCTTTTCACTTCGAAATCTCTTCATTAAAGTTTTACATTTCAATGCTTTCTTTACATTTCAAGCACTTTACATTTCAGAAAACTGTCATATTTTCCATGCCTTTACCTTCAAGCTTTATCCTTCGAACGCCTATTTTTACTTAAAGTCATTTACAAATTTCTTGCATTAAACGCTTTCTTCATATTTCAAACCTTTTACGTTCCAGAAATCCTTTACATTAACTGTTTTTATAATTCGAAACCATTTGCTTGCCTTTTATGCAATTTTACATGTCTTTACAATTAACATTTATTCATGCAACTTAGTTCGTACACGCACATTTTGATTACATCTTTAGACCTTTAAGAGAGAAATCGAAATAAGCCAAACACCTATATAACACTCAAATATCAACCATGAATATCTGTTCGATCATGAGAGTAACACTAATGACCAAGGAATCCTAGGATCAATCTAGTCGATCCTGTGAGTTACCAGAGGAATTGAATAACAGTAAGAAAGATTATTCGATAGTTTGGAAGACTAGCGGTTGTTTACCAGAAATCACTGGAAACAAATTGGCACACCCGGTGGGACCAATAATTGGATATTAGAAATAAAGATTGTTGAGACATAACCACTATAAAAACGTTGGAACCTAAGAAGTTTGCTGTTTTATGAACCTGAGAAGTGGTAAAATAACCAACAGCAACCAACCTTTATCCAGAAGAAAACGTTTGGACAAAATGTCTAATTCTGACAATCAACAAGAGGAACAAAATGCCCCACATACAACAGGCACTAATGTGTCCACTTCGATCGGAACATCTAATGTGATCCCTTCGAATGCACAGCCTGTTGCATCTTCAACCAGTAACATAGCCACCAATGGAGTAAGTGGCATATCAACTAATAGTTCGATCTTAGGAAATACTGGAACCATTGGTTACCCTGGGGGATTCGTTCCACCATCAGGGACACAATCCCATTTCGCCACTCCATTAACTAGACCACCCGGTTTCGATGGAAATAGAACCAGAAATTCCTCTTATCGAATGCCAACATCTTTTATGGCAGGTTTACACAATTCCACATCGAATTCATCCCCACAACTAGGGTCTGGGTCTGGGGCGAATCAGTTTATGACAAATAACCAAGGGTCAGTGGGTTATAGCACAATGCCTATCTTAACCACAGAAAACCAGTTGGCTTTTAGGAAATTGATGGATGACAGTAACCATAATATGATAGGGGTGTTAGCACAAACCATGCAGGAGATATTTTCCCCAATAGTGCAAAATGTGACTGTGACAAACAGAGAAAACGCTGACAATATGAGTCGAATAGCAGATTTCTTTGCTCCCCCAGAAAGGCGTAGGCAGAATCAAGCGGGATTTCGAGCAAACATGCATGTTATAGAACAAATTGCTAACGACCCAATTTATAGACCACCCAGAGAAGAAGTTAACTTAGGGGCCAGGGCACCAAGGTTAGAAGCCCCAATAATCCCAGGCCCACAAAGAGAAATTATGGAACCAGGGGCAAGGGTCGAAAGGCTAGAAGCCCTAGAGTTTCGAGAAGAACAACCTAGGGGAGTTGTCTTGGTTGGTCGAAATCAAGATGCCGATGCTGTCGTTTATAGAATTCGAAACGATAACATCTTGGCAGAAAACAATCTAACCACCATGATAGAGAGAGTCATGGCCCAGAATGGCCTCAACACAGGAATGAGAAGGCCAAATTATGCTTCTCCTATATTGGATTGCATAATGCATACTGATTTACCAAGGGGATATAAAGTCCCTAAATTTACAAAGTTCGCTGGGGATACCAATGAGTCAACAGTCGAACACATAGCGAGATATCTAACCGAAGCAGGAGATATAGCCAATAATGAAGATCTCAGGATCAAATACTTCCCAAGTTCCTTGACTAAAAACGCCTTCACATGGTTTACCACTTTGCCTCCTGGGTCCATTGATACTTGGGCTCTCTTGGAGAGATTATTCCATGAACAATTTTACATGGGACAGTCGAAAATAAGCTTGAAGGAATTGGCCAGTGTTAAGAGAAAGTTCACCGAACCCATAGATGATTATCTGAATAGATTTAGGCTTTTGAAATCCAGATGTTACACAGTAGTGCCTGAACATGAGTTAGTCGAAATGGCCGCTGGTGGCTTGGATTATTCTATTCGAAAGAAACTAGACACTCAATATTTGAGGGATATGGCTCAGTTAGCCGATAGGGTTCGACAGGTCGAAAGGCTAAAGGCCGAAAAAGCCAGAGTCTTTAAGAATAGCAAGAAAGAAAGGATTTCCTATGTTGGGACTGAGGAAGCAGAAGAATATCCTGAATTCGAATTCGAAGAGGTCGAAATCGACCTCGCTGAATTAAAACAGGCTCCGCCTTATTCTTGCAAATTATTGGTTCCTACAAAAGGGAAGGAGATTGTTGAAAATGATAAAAGTGACAAATTCCCAAAGAAGGTTTATACCTTCGATGTCACTAAATGTGACGAGATTTTTGACTTACTTGTCAAAGATGTCCAACTAATTGTGCCATCAAATGTCAAAATACCTCCTTTAGATCAGAGAAAGAAGAGAGGATTTTGCAAATATCATAGTTTCCTAGGCCACAAAACCTCACAATGTTTTCTTTTCAGGGACCTAATTCAAAACGCGATCAAAGATGGCAGACTAAAGTTTGCTGATAAGGTGAAGATGAAAGTGGACGAAGATCCCTTGGACGTCGCAGACACCAACTACTCCGAGCCTACATGCATTGGAGAGATCAACATGGTGGAAACTGATCAAAGCGACGCCCTAACAGGAGAGAAGGGTACTGAAACTGAAAACTGGGTGATGGTCGAAGTCAATAAGGAGGTCACTGAAGACATCCAGAATACGCCAGAGACTTCGATTGCCGCACCTGTAGCTGTTGCAAGAGAAACCCAAGCTACTGAAGGCCAGGGAAATCAAAACCAAGAACTAACACAAGTCACTGAAGACTTGAGGCTGGAATTGGAGAAAGTCCAAATCACGAAGCCAATTTCCCCTCAGAAGGAAATGTGGGACACTCTAGGGGAACCCAGTGGAAAATTTGACTATTTGGTCAAATATTCTGCCCCAGAGAGTTCGAAGGTTCAGATTAAGGATATAAAGCCCACAGGATGGGGCGATGATGAAGCTAAGGGGGAAGATGTTGAAATAAATATGGTGGATATGGAAAGGCCTCGCTCTGAGATGGAGGAAGTAGAAAAATACTTAGAAAAAGAAAAGTATAGAATGGAGGATAATCACACTGGAGATGCTAGTCTCAAGGATTACCTCATGACATGCCACAAAGGAGATTCAGGCATGATATTGTGCCCTAGGTGCAGCATCCTCTGCAATCAAAGAATCGCTGCGAATTTCGAAAGGGTACAGAGGACTCGAACTGGCAACAATTGGCGCCAGGATAACCAGCTTTTTAGGTGTTATCCCAAGGCTGGAGAAAGTTTGCTGGAATTTGTGTTTCGCTGCTACAAAGGGGAAACCAAGTGCTTGATTTGCCCAAGGTGTTCTGCTGTGTATGACCAAAGCATGGCCAGAGCCTTCGAAACGATTCCCTTTGCCCCTTGCTGGAACCATCAAGAAACTGTCCAGATGGGCCCACGTTTCGACAACAGACACAAACAGCGAAGGCCTGATAGCCCTCACCCCAAGGCTGCTCGAAGAGTGACTTTCAAACTCCCTGCTGAAGTGCCAACCGATAGATGGTTACAGGTCAGAAATGACAAAGGCAAAGATAGATGGAGAAACACCGAACGAAATGCACGCCATGCTGTGACATACAGGAGGCAATTCAACACAGCAAAAAGGGAGGAGGTGAGATTAGAAAATTACAAAGGAAGGAACCCCATGTCAAGATCCCAGTGGCGCAGACATCAAAGGATTCGAAAGGCTGAGAGGGAAGTTGTGGCAAACAAAGGGGTTACTTCAATAAAGAACCAAGATGAATCTAGCACCAACAAACCAAAAAATCAAACTGAAGACAAACCTCCAGTCAATAGGAGACTTTTCTCTGAAGTACAACGCGATGAACCAAAGGAATACACTCCAGGCCCAGAAGAGGATGAAGATATGATAACAGATAACTTCGAATCGGAGGGGGAGTCTTCATTCAACCTGAACTGTAACGTGGTGTCTGTGCTTCCCTGCGAATTTGGGCAGGAAACCGAAATCGATGAATATGAGGAGGAAGACACCACAGATTTGATGAAACATAGGCCTGTGTGCTACTATGTGATGGACAATGGGGCTGTTGAGGAATAAAATGCGTTCTTCGAACGTCCAGAACCTGCTATGAAGAACCATCTCAAGCCACTTTTTATTCGGGCGAAAGTTGGTGTCCATGGTGTGAACAAAGTTCTAGTGGATGGGGGTGCTGCAGTCAATTTGATACCCCATTTCATGCTAAAAAGATTAGAGATCCGCGAAGGAGACATCAAGCCCCATAATATGGTTTTGTCCAATTATGAGGGAAAAGTGGGCAAAACACTGGGAGTGGTCCAGTTGGAATTGACAATAGGCTCAAGTTGTAGGCCCACCATGTTTATGGTGATCGAAGCCAAGGCCAACTATAACTTACTGCTGGGAAGGGAGTGGATCCATGGCGTGGGGGCAGTTCCTTCGTCAATGCACCAGCGACTAGTTCTGTGGAGAGATGATGGAATCGTAGAAAACATCGAAGCAGACCAGAGTTACTTAATGTCAACGGTCAATTTAGTTGACAAGAGGGATTATGATAAAAATCTGGCAAAGATTGCTCCGTGTGTTCCAAATGATGAGATTAATGAAACCAGAAACGCCCACTACTACATGACCCTTCGCCATGATGTCCTTTACTGGGATAGAACAATAATCAGTGAAGAAGAGGGAGTCGAAAGCACTATACAAAAATGGCCAGCGGGCTGGGACTTCGACAACCTTATCCATGACTGAGTCCACCTTTTTCGAAAGGATTTCGGCCTATATGGATGAGAACGAATCAAAAGCGGCCTTAGAGGCTGAAATAAATAAATCAACTATAAAGATGAACGAAGTAAGTGGGGATGGTTCGAAATGCTCACCCTTCGAAGAGTTTGAGATGGATCAAAGGTTGGATGCCATCTACGATAAAGAACCCTTAGGCTTCGAAAGGGACCCCATAAACTCAGGTGCCAAAATGTTGGCACAAGATCCACTCGAAGAAGTCAACTTAGGGGATGAAAAAACGAAAAGAATAACCTACATAAGTGCAAAACTTAGCCCAGGCCTCAAGAAGGAAGTAATCGAAGTCCTCAAGGAAAACAAAGATTGCTTCGCATGGGATTATGACGAAATGCCTGGTTTAAAGAGGGAGTTGGTCGAACACAGACTGCCAATCAAAGATGGCAAGAGGCCCATCAAACAAACTCCCAGAAGATTCGCACCAGCGGTTCTCACAAAAATTAAAGCTGAGATCGAAAGGTTGCTGCGTTGCAAATTCATCAGAACAACAAGGTACGTCGAATGGTTAGCAAACATAGTACCTGTTATTAAGAAAAATGGTTCTTTAAGAATTTGCATAGATTTTAGGGATTTAAACGCTGCAACCTCTAAAGATGAATATTCCATGCCTGTGGCAGAAATGCTAGTAGATTCTGCTGCAGGGTTCGAATACTTGAGTATGTTAGATGGATACTCTGGGTATAATCAGATTTTCATTGCTGAAGAAGATGTTGCAAAGACAGCATTTCGTTGCCCAGGAGCCTTAGGCACCTACGAATGGGTGGTGATGCCTTTTGGTTTAAAGAACGCTGGGGCAACTTATCAAAGGGCAATGAATTCAATTTTTCATGATTTCCTTGAAACTTTCATGCAGGTGTATATTGATGATATAGTCATCAAATCTATATCTGCATAAACACATTTGCATCATTTGAGCCAATCATTCGAGCGAATGAGAAAACATGGCTTAAAGATGAATCCCCTTAAATGTGCATTTTTTGTGCAGGCTGGAGATTTTCTTGGTTTTGTGGTTCACAAGAAAGGGATTGAAATCAACCAGAACAAAACCAAAGCCATAATGGAGACGAAAGCACCTACGTCAAAAAGGGAATTGCAATCTCTGCTAGGGAAAATTAACTTCCTCAGAAGATTCATTTCGAACCTGAGTGGAAGAACCCAAGCTTTCTCTCCGTTACTTCGTCTAAAGCAAGGCCAAGCTTTCGAATGGAACGAAGCTCACCAGGAGGCATTTGACAGGATAAAAGAATACCTTTCTCAGCCTCCTATTTTGTCTCCACCTTCATGGGGGAGGCCCATGAGATTGTACATATATGCCTCTGAAGTTAGTATAGGTAGTATGCTAGCACAAGAAGATAGCAATGGCATCGAAAGAGCCATATACTATTTAAGTAGAGTGTTAAATGATGCAGAGACCAGATATAGCAATTTAGAAAAGCTATGTCTCTGTTTGTATTTCTCTTGTATGAAACTCAAGTATTATATAAAACCTGTTGATGTTTATGTTTCATCTCATTTCGATGTTATTAAACATATGCTTTCAAAACCAATAATGCATAGCAGAGTTGGTAAATGGGCTTTAGCCTTAATAGAATATTCTTTGACTTTCATGCCTTTAAAAGCTATTAAAGGTCAAGTAATTTCTGACTTCATTGTGGACCATTCGTTGGTTGAGCAGACTGCCATGAGTTACGTCGAAATGCAACCATGGAAATTGTACTTTGATGGTTCAACCCACAGGAATGGAAGTGGCGTTGGAGTCCTTCTGATTTCTCCTGAAGGAATTCCAACAAAATTCAAGTATAAATTAGATGGTCCTCGTTGCTCGAACAACGAAGCTGAGTATGAAGCGCTCATTGTTGGACTTGAAGCTTTGTTGGAATTGGGGGCAACCAGAGTCGAAATTAAAGGAGACTCTGAATTAGTAGTCAAACAAATCACAAAGGAATATAAGTGCATAAAGGAAAACTTAATGGTATACTTCGTCATAGTCAATAGGCTATTGAGGAAATTTGAATACATGGATATTCAACACATACCAAGAATAGAGAACCAAGAAGCAAATGACTTAGCGCAGTTGGCTTCGGGTTATAAAGTGTCTACCAAGAACTTTAAGGATTTGGTTGAATTAAGGGGTAGAGTTATGGCTACTAGATTCACACCATTGGATCTGGAAAGTATGAAATTGGGATATGCTGAGAAACAGGGATTCGAAATATTAGCCATAAATACTTTGTCAGATGCAGATTGGCGAAGTCCACTGAAGAGTTATTTAGCAGACCCAACTCTAAACGTGGATAGAAAGACAAAATACAGAGCATTGTCATATCTCCTCATGGGGAACGAATTGTTTAAAAACACCCAAGAGGGTGTATTATTGAAATGCCTAGGAGAAAGTGAGGCATATTTAGCATTGTCAGAAGTCCATAATGGGGCATGTGGGGCACATCAAGCAGGCCATAAAATGAAATGGTTGTTATTTCGATACGGCTTGTATTGGCCTAGCATGCTCAAAGATTGCATAGACTTTGCTAAAGGATGTGAGGAATGTCAGAAACATGCAGGGATTCAACATGCCCCTGCAAGTGAGTTGCATTCAATCATCAAACCATGGCCATTTAGAGGATGGGCATTGGATTTGATAGGAGAAATAAATCCTGCTTCGTCCAAAGGACAGAAATACATCTTGGTGGGAATAGATTATTTTACCAAATGGATCGAAGCTATACCACTGATAGTTGCTGATCAAGAGGCTATTATTGAATTTATACAAAAACACATTATCTATAGGTTCGGATTGCCAGAGAGCATAACCACAGACCAAGGCTCTGTGTTTACTGGCAGAAAGATGCAAGGATTTGCCCAAGAAATGGGGTTTAAATTGCTAACATCAACGCCATATTATGCTCAAGCAAACGGTCAAGTCAAAGCAGCAAATAAAGTAATAATAGGTTTAATCAAGAAGCATATTGGCAAAAAGCCAAGAAACTGGCACAAAACTCTGGACCAAATATTATGGGCTTGTAGAACATCTCCTAAGGAAGCTACTAACACTACGCCTTTCCAACTCACATTTGGTCATGATGCAGTGTTGCCAGTAGAAATTCATCTACAATCAGTTCGAATTCAGAGACAAAACGAAATCCCAGCTGCATTATATTGGGAAATGATGATGAATGAATTAGTTGAGTTGGACGAAATTAGATTACATGCATTGGAAATTTTGATGAGACAAAAAGAAAGAGTGGCCAGAACATACAATAAAAGGGTGAAGAAAAAAGTATTCATTATTAATGACTTAGTTTGGAGAGTCATATTGCCTATGGACAAGAAAAATAAAGCATTAGGTAAATGGTCGCCTCATTGGGAAGGACCTTTTCGAATATTAAAAGTATTCTCAAACAATGCATACGAAATCGAAGAACTCGTGGATGATAAACGTATCCTAAAGGTTAATGGGAAATATTTAAAGAAATATAAGCCACGCCTGCAGGAGATTCGAATAGTAACAACGTAACCAAGATGTTATAAAAGGCCAAAATGGCAAGATAAAATGCCAAAATGGCGTTGTTCGAATATTACATATAAGAAACCAAAATTGTAGTCAAATAAATATCAAAATCTAGAAATAAGAGTTATTTTTCAATCGATTGAAAGTACTTTGAAATGATTCAAGCTCCTACTGAGCGAAACGCCTGGCTCCTTCCAAGGTTGCCACTTCTCCTTTAAGTTGTTCTGCAGTCTCCATTTCTGCAAGCCCCTGGTTGAGAAGCTCTTCGAATTGGTTACCAGCAGTATTGGTTTCGAAGGCTATTTGTTATTCTTTAGCCTCCTTAACTTTCTGTTGAAGTTCCAAAATCTGCCTTTCCCAAAGAAGTATGGACTCAGCTCGAGCCTCATAATCAGTTTTCGCCTGCTTCAGATGCATAGCTTGATCCTCAGCTTCTTGAGAGAGTTTCGAAGCTTGTTCATAAGCAGCATCCATGGCAATGCGCTTCTCTTGAACCTTCTTGGCAGCAGATTCGTCTTGGAGAAGGTAACCAGTTACGTTGTCCAGCAAAGCCTGAAGATCAAACAAGAGAGTACTAACTGGCAAGGAGCAGGTAGAAAGATTGACCTTTGTGAGCAGCTCCTTCTTAGTATAGCAAGCAGTACTATCTTGCTTGAGCACTTCGAATATATCCACATTGAGAATTGTTTTCCTAATTTTATTAAGAAGTACAATTCTTTCATCTGTGGGAAGAGGATAGCTGGTCGAACTTGTGCCAGCCCTAGCAAGTGGGACGTCCCTCTGAGCCAACTTTGCCTTCATGTACCCAATAGGGTCATTTCGTCTCAGAAGTGCCAGTTCCTCGTCAGTCATTCGAGACAAAGAGGATTGAGGGAGTTCCACACGTAGGGGAGCCACGTCCATTTCAACCTCCATGGGTTCGTTGGTTGCATTGCCATCCCCTTCATTCGTTTCGTGCTCTTGGTCTTCTTCATCCTCATCCAAGTACACCACTTCGATGCCATCCCTTTCACTGCTATTTGCGTTGGACTCCGTCCCAGCAGTCGAACCGTCATTGGCATTCTCCTCCTCAGATTCTTCGTCTCTTTGCCCAGAATCAGCTTTCTCTCCTTCAGTTTGAGTGTCCTTTGGGTCCTCTTGAAGAGTTTCAAGAGGGTACTTTTGAAGAGAAGCTCTTTGCAAATCCTCTGCAGATGTTTGAAGTGGTGTTTCGTTTGTCTCTTTCTGAGGAATGGAGGTACCTTGATCATCCTGTTGTTCAGAAGTTCCAGTCAGAACCGCCATATTAGACGAACCTTTATTCTGAACGAGGTTGCTGGAATCTCCTTGAGGAGAGGAGTTGAGTGGAGCAGCGGCTTTGGATGGTGAGTTCGAAGTAGTGGAAGCTGGATTCAAGATGTTCTGCAAGGAGCAACAGAATGTTAAAAAACATTCACCAAGGTAATAAGAAGTTATTATTGTCAAAAAATTTAAAGGTTCAATTTACCTGTGGACTCTCGGAGGAGAGGTTACTAGCTATACGTTCCAACGTTATGTTGGAGGTCGAAGGTGGGTTTTTGGATTTGGGTGAGGGAGAAGCATCCCTGGAATCAAGTCCAGAGACACTAGTTGGAACGGTACTTTTCGAAATATCTTTCTTTGGCTTCTTCTTCGAAGCAGTTGTTAAGTTTCCTCCAGCCTTGGGATCTTCCCCAGTGGTGCTTGATTTCCGCTTCTTGGGAGTAGTAGGAGGAAGCTTGTTGGTCTGAAAGGATTTAAACGAAGAGTTAGATGTAAACCATAAAACATGAGTGAATTCGAAACGTCAAGGCTAAGTGATTACCGTTGGAGTTGGAACACTGGTTGTCGTTGGTGTTGTTGTTGTGGTTGCAGCAATAGTGGTTGTTTCGGGTGGAGTCACTTTGTCAGTAGTTTCGATGGAGGCTTGAGAGGCACTCCCTTCTTTCGACTTCGAGGCAGCTGTCTTTATCCTGATGGCTGAAAATCGAAACAATTAAAGCAAAGGTTAAAGATATGGAAAATAAAAGACGTTTGGGATTTTCCCAAACATTCGCACCTGTGCCTTGATCAGATTTAATTGACATGGCAGAAAGGTCGTATCGAAGGTGTCCTGGGAAATCATGAAGCCAGTGTCGAGCCCATGTCACAGTCTCAGATGGCTTTGGTTTCCTTTGAAGATGTTTGAACATCTCTTTGCAAGTGAACCACCAAGGATATGGGGGAAACCAAGCCAGAGCCAGTTCTGAGGTAGGTAATCTGGGAAATTTAGGTGGATGCATTTCGAATGCCAACCTATACATATCCTCAGGTGACAACCCTGAAGGAAGTTTTAACTTAGAAATTTTTTGTTTAAATTTTTCCTTCAAGGTCTCAGCCGCTTGATGCACAGTGGAGTCCAAGCGCGTGGGGTCATAAGTAGTTTCAAAATAATTTTGGAAAGCTTTAATCTCTTTGGCATGAGTAAACATACCTTTCTTTGCTGGTACCTGCACATCGAAGGCATCAATTAGTTTCTGTTGAATTGTAAGTGTATCGAACATATAAGTTTGATAAAACTTGGTCCACCATTCCAGAAACCCTTTAGCTGTGAGATGGGTAGGTTCGAAGGTTATCAGCTCAAACTGGGCAAAGCCTTGATATTGTTCTTGCTGTATTTTGGCTTCCCGTGCCTTGAAAGTTCGCCCAGAAGTAATGGCACTCTCAGTTTGAAATAAAGGTTCAGGAATCAGTTGGCATAAGCCAAACTGTCTCGAAACAAAATTTGGTTGGTAAGCAAAAAGAAAAATCTGGTTCTTGGCTGGAGTTATTCTTGAAGAAATGAGTCTAGGTAGCAAAAAAGCTCTCCATACATCCTGAATCTCCTTGCTCTTGATAGCTTCTAAGAGAGCCATGGTGAACCAAGAAGGTCCATGAGCCCTCGAAGCAAAAGGCGTCATGCTCTCTTCGAACTTGTGCCTTTTGGAGAATATCATGATGTACTTCGAGAATTGGACTTTGAAGTCATCTTTGTCGTCATTGGGAGTTAATCTTCG
The DNA here is from genome assembly GCA_948472305.1 of Vicia faba. Classification (NCBI taxonomy): domain Eukaryota; kingdom Viridiplantae; phylum Streptophyta; class Magnoliopsida; order Fabales; family Fabaceae; genus Vicia; species Vicia faba. The sequence goes on from OX451741.1 coordinate 807,092,201, forward strand.
AAGCCTAGTGCCTTCGACTATCCTATCATTTATCTCAGGATCTTGCTCATCAATGGTGTTGGCGGTTGGCAAGGAGGGTTCGAACATGGCATTTAGCCATAGTTGAAGTAACCAAAAAGGGCCAGCCAACATAATATTCTTGGGGGTGTGGGATTTGAGGCTCGAAACAGCTGACCTCAGGCTTTCATAAAGGTCAACTAAGAGCAGTTCACTTAGGCACACTTTTCGATTTTCATGCAAGTCCCTAGCTAGAGGAATGAACCTACTAGCTACCTGTAGAGATCTACTGCAGAAAACGTATCTTGATAGCCACAGGGTTAAGAAAGCAATGTGTTCTACGTCAGACACATTGTCCCCCTCAGCATGGTAATGACTGATAAACTTGGAAAAACTTGCTAGCTTGACTTCGAAGTCAATTATGCTTGAATGTTCTTCGTTGTCGGGGGTATAAGTTTCTCCTACTGGCGATAGCCCAGTGATGGCCGCTATGTCGAAGAAGGTTGGGGTGATCATTCCACCTGGGAGATGGAAAGTGTTATAGGTATTGTCCCAGAAATAAAGGGACGCGAATAGCAGAGGGTGGCTGTAGGTGAAACCAGGCTTCGATAGCTTAATCAGGTTATAAATACCTAATTCTTCCCATTGCTGGGATTTCTTAGCTTCTACTTTCTTGAACCAATTTTGATAAGCAATATCAGAGGTGGGGCAAGATCGAAATGGCTTAAAATTGCTTTTTACATAATCCAATACAAAGGGGTCCTTAGGAGGAACAGTTGGGTTTTCTATGGTGTTTGAACTAGAAGATTCTATTGCCTTAGGGGCGTCCATTTTGTTAAACAAGGGTTTAAAACTATAACAAACTGGGAAAATCGTCCTGGTGTCTTTTAATATTTCAAAAACCGTAAGAGGGCCATTTAAAGCTAACCTCTTACCAGCAACGTTGGTAGGAATGAGTACCTGTGACGCATACAGCATTTCTTTTTCCTTTGAAATCATCTGAGGGGCAAGAACGGATTGGCCTTGGTGAGTGATAATCTTACTTTCCATGGTGGTTCCTGCAGTTTTTCCTTTCTTCTTGGAGACTTTCTTGAGTTGGGATGAAGTAGAAGAAGACATTTTTTGAAGGATGTTGAAAGCTTGGGTTTTTGACGAGAGAAGGAGGGTAAAAGATTCAGATGTGTGAAAAGAAAAGAAAAAGATTAAGTTGGTGATGTTTTATAATGGGGAAGTTTAAGCATCCACTGAATAAGGGTGTGATACGTGGAAATCATGGGTTGGTGTGATGAAGAGGTGGCGTAAAGTTAACATGGGTAATAGGCGTGATTTAAAGATAATCATTATTTGTAACTGCACCATACTGTGAAGTGGCTCCAGGCGGTTAAGGAATCCAAAAAGCGCTATGATTGACGTGACTGGAGTCAAATGCATTAAATGTTACGATGATTCTAAAGTCACATCAAAATCTTGTGTAGATGTTTAAAATAGGTATTTCTCAGAGAAATCGAAATACATATTTTAAAGGGGCAATTTGTTGGCTGAAGATTTTGATAATATTATTAGAAGCCAAATGAATTAAACGTTTCGATCGAAATGAAGTAAAGCGCCATGTTTCAAAGTAGCAGAAGCAGTGTTTCGAATAAGCATGTCAAAGCTGGAGCTTCGAGTGGCAATTATGGGAACATATCTAAAGAAGTCTCGAAATAACAACAAGGTTGTGTCTGGGAAGTGCGTTCGAAACGGAGAAATACCAAAGCATTTGAAATTCAAATGGAAGCGGGACATTCGAAGTTTGAAATTTATGTGCTGGAGCATTTGAAGACACGTGGAAAGAAGAAAGAGGCATTGTTCTGCATGTGCTGAACGTGGCATAATCCTATAGCAAGACCGTTATGGTCGAATTAGTATAAATAGAAGTCTTAGTATTAGGATTTCGTGTGTCATATCTATTGTACTAAATCCTCAGTAACATTCAAACTACCACATGGCAAGGGAAACGAATGCAAGAGCAATGTACGTATGATAGCACCATATGTATTTATGATTTAATGAAAACCTTTTACCATTTCCAACACTTTCCTTTATCATTCTGTCAAATAACATTTATAAGTTTTCTCATTTACAGTCTTTTCACTTCGAAATCTCTTCATTAAAGTTTTACATTTCAATGCTTTCTTTACATTTCAAGCACTTTACATTTCAGAAAACTGTCATATTTTCCATGCCTTTACCTTCAAGCTTTATCCTTCGAACGCCTATTTTTACTTAAAGTCATTTACAAATTTCTTGCATTAAACGCTTTCTTCATATTTCAAACCTTTTACGTTCCAGAAATCCTTTACATTAACTGTTTTTATAATTCGAAACCATTTGCTTGCCTTTTATGCAATTTTACATGTCTTTACAATTAACATTTATTCGTGCAACTTAGTTCGTACACGCACATTTTGATTACATCTTTAGACCTTTAAGAGAGAAATCGAAATAAGCCAAACACCTATATAACACTCAAATATCAACCATGAATATCTGGTCGATCATGAGAGTAACACTAATGACCAAGGAATCCTATGATCAATCTAGTCGATCCTGTGAGTTACCAGAGGAATTGAATAACAGTAAGAAAGATTATTCGATAGTTTGGAAGACTAGCGGTTGTTTACCAGAAATCACTGGAAACAAATCCCCAGTAGAAATCATCAAATTTCTCAGGATTCCTCAAACAGATCTTACAAGCAATACACGGCCTTTCCCTCACAACGAAATTTACTCCTCTCAACAAGAGTTCATCAATATTTCAACTTCAAGACATGGAAATTCACATATCCACAACAAACTACAAATTCCTTAGTTTGAGTTTGCCTCTCCGACTACTACAAATCAAAGGACCATAATTCCTCTTCCCCAGTAGACTACTCTACATCAGGTTACTGCGAAGCCTAGAATCCGACCAGATAACAGTAAACTTCCTTATCCCTAGAAAGTCGTTGTGAATCCTGGAATCCGACCAGATAGCAGCTAACTTTTGATTCTTTCCAGCCAAGGATAACTCCCCAGTAGAGCGGCAGACAACCGAGACCCCTGAACTTTTTCAAATAGAAATCAACTTTTTCCCCACAGAGTTTTCAATGCTCCCCAGCGGAATAAAAACTCCCAATGATTAATACCCAGTAGAAGTCGTCAAGATTCTCAGGTTTCCCCAAGCAGATCTTACGAGCATCACAATGGCATTTCCCTTACAACAAGAGTTTATTTCTCTCAGCAGAAATTCATCAACACTTCGACTTCAAGACATGAAGACTTACGTATCCTCAGCAGAAGTCGAGGATTTATTCTCCCCAATCCGACAGCAATACAGCAAATTAGCTTACATGCACATACATTACATCCATATATCATTAAAACTGATAAAGCGAATGCATTGCATCATACATTTCATGCAACATAACTTTGTGTTTCAGCTAACATTTTACCTTTTTCAGGATAAAGTTAACAGCTACGATTCAACTTTTGATACAGTTCGAATACGCTCCAGACACGGAAGCCATTCTGATACTCATTCAAAGACATTCCTGATATAGTTCGGATACGCTCTGAGACACGGAAGCCATTTTGATGCTCATTCAGATTCAAAAAAACTACTTGATACAGTTCAGATACGCTCCAGACACAGAAGTTATTCTGATACTCATTCAAAGACATTCTTGATACAGTTCAGATACGCTCCAGACACGTAAGTCATTCTGATACTCATTCAGATTCTACTTAATACAGTTCAGATACGCTCCAGACACGGAAGCTGTTCTGATACTCATTCAAATACATTCCTGATACAATTCAGATACGCTCCAGACACAGAAGCCATTCTGATACTCATTCAGATTCTACTCATGATACAGTTCAGATACGCTCCAGACCCGGAAGCTATTCTGATACTCATTCAAATACGCCTTCAGGTACGCTTCAGACATGGACGCTATTCTAATGTTCAACTTGCGAATTACATCTCAACAAGCATTCTTGGATGGCATCTACAAGCCCATCTCCGACAAGATTTTATCACCTCTCTAAATGGAATCTTTAAGCGCATTCCTCCTATCGCCGCCGAGTGAAAATTTTTGGGCACTCTAGTGTCCAGTCACCTTCCACCTTCGAGTCACGAATGGCAAATTTCGCCAATCTAACTCTTCCGGTTAAAGAAGATTGAACAGGGGAAGCTGTTGTGCCCCAAAATTTGCCCTCTCATTTCTCAGGAAATCACCCTGGATTCTCAAAGTTTTCTCTTATACAAATACAAGCCTTGAATTATCATTTCTTTCCAAGCAAGCCATTTACAAGGGAAAAATGGTCATTTACACACTGAGAAGTCAAACTTCGGCTTTTGGATCAAAATCAAATCTCAAAAATCATATTTCATCAAGACATGTTGGAATATGAAGTTTTGTTTCATCAAGAAGCTCAAAAGTCAAATTTTACCTTGGTAAAGTTAAATTCTAAATACTTAGAATTTTTCTAAAGTATTTAAGAAAAATGACACTTCAGAACTTCTGAGCCAGCCTCCAGGAAGGAGCAGTCAGAAGTTGTAAGCGTGGTTCAGCACATAACATTCAGTCAGAATGTGGCCCTTCAGCATCTACGCCAGCTCAGTCAGAAGTTGCCAGAAGATTATAAAATGTGATGAAAAAATCTGAAAGCTCCTTCAGAACATGCTGGAACCAGAAGGTAAGAGGGTCAGAAGATTGAGTGCTACACTGAAGCAGAATCCCTAAGTTCATAGTTTTCAGAGGCAAATCAAAGAAAGTTACTAGAATTCCTAAGGATTCTTCAGAGCTTGCTGAGGCAACAAGATACAAAGTGAGAAGATCAGAAGTTGGACGTTTGTCCTAAATGGAACTTCTGGCTCAGATTTAAGTAATGATGCAAATCTCATATTACAAGATTTCTGATTTTTGACAAATCTCATCACCATTTAATGCTCATTAATGCTCACAACCACTTTTAAGTCTTTGTCCAAAGGGTCTCTCCACGTGTAGCATAGAAATACCTTTGTACAGATTTAGGTATGGGTTCATGCGCTACTTTTTGCTCATGGGTGTCACTTTTCCTTAATCCTTGCTTACTAATCCAGCCTAGGCTAAAGGTTGTCAATCATCACAACCTTTTTTGGAACTTGCTTCAAGAGTAAGCCAGCATCTAATGCATGATATTGGCGCCAATTGACATTTTAAAACCCACAAAGCCTTGCCTATAAATAGAAGGCCATTGGTCACTGAGAAGAGGACCAGGAAAATTGCTGAAAAGAGATAGAAAGTTTGAGCAAGAAAAACCTTGAATCTCTGCCCAAAATTCCTGGAGTTTCAAAAAAATGTAAACACAACATACAAACCATTAACTTTGGATCCCCTGCTTTCAAACTCCATTTGTTCTCAAAATATTTCTTGACTAAAAACCTTCCATACAGTTTCTGACCCACACGTTGGAAACTGCCATAACTTTTGAAAATCAACAAACACAACAAAAAAAACAAGAAAAAAAAGCAAGAACACTATACCTATGACTAAAATATTAATTTATAACAACAAGAATCCCCGACAACAACGCCAATTTGATCTGATGTCGCACACGATCAAAAATGAGTATTTTGTAAAATGCAGTATAGCAACAATGGCTCGAGTCGTATCGCAAGGATTCTTGATTTTATTATTAACTAATAGAAATTGAATGGGGGTTGGTTTTAGGATCGATTTATAACATGAAATAAGTGATTATCAAAATAAGCTAATATGCTAATTCAGTTCCTACCTATCATTGATTATTATAATATTGCTGCCCGAAGCAGGTACTATTCCTGTTTGATCATCATAACATTCAACAAGCGAGAATGATATTATAAGAATTATATTTTTTGTTTACCGAATTAAGCAAACGGTTAAAAATAAGCGAATTAACGAATTAAGCAAACGATAACACGCAATGAAAATTAGGGAACATAAATCAATCGAACCAAACAAAAATATTTTATGACAATCGGATTAAGCAAACGATGAACATATAATAGAGTTGAAAGAAATAGGAATTAAATCACAAAATCATATTAACCTCAAGTATCGGAACATGAACGTAGCAGATCAACTCAGAGGAAATTTAGCTCTCCATAAGATTCATACAAAGCAAAAGTTCTATCGTGAAAAAATAAAGAGGTTTTCTACTGTAGCACGGTTGAAAACCTTATAAACAAAATAGGGTTTTTCACTACTAAGTCAAATTGGGTCAGAAACATAAACCAGACCCATAAAACGACCCGAAATAGATTATTTTCTAACGTCTGAAACTTCAACGAATTACTGGAACTTATGCAGGCCTAATCAGCTTTTGACTCCAACGTGAAAGTTGTAAATCTTTCTCTTAGCTTTCCGACGAATATTATAACGCGTCAATCCGATTTTCGAAACTCAAGTTATGATTTTTTTATTGAAAGATGCTAATGTTGAAAATAAAATACGAAAATCAATTAAAGGTAAAAATAAACTAAATTATAAAAACATCATAAAATAGAAAAATAAACAAAACAAACCATGGAAATGTCTAAGTACAAACATAAGAAAATATGCATCAGTATGCACTGATCATTGATTCATAATAGTTAACTGACCTGTTGGAGCATTTGCTCGTCTGTAATCCCCAAGAAGTCTCTCTGGTGGTGGTGGGTTTTCACCCATAGTTATGGGTTTTGATTCAGAACCTGAGTTTGTATATCAAAAGGAAATTCAACTGAGGGTTTTCCTCGCATGCAAAGGTTAGGAAAAATCAGTAATAACAAAAGTATACCAATTATAGAAAAGTAATTTTAGTTGCAGAGCAATAAAATTTTAATTCAACTCAAATTAAATTCAATAACTCGGCAGTCCCCGGCAACGGCACCAAAACTTTATCGGTAAATTAGCAAGTGTACTAATTTGCCAATATAGTAATAATGAGAAATCCCAAAGTATCGATCTCAAGGATTTCATATCACTATTGAGTTCAATTTGTGGTTCAATTAAACAAAACTTGATATGGGTTTTTGGTTTTTAAATACTCACTTAACAAATAAGCAAAAATATAAATATGCTTTTTCATAGATATGATTAACATGCTAGGGTGTGGTGTGCAATTTTCCCTATAACGACCTTAAATCCTGATTTCTTTAACAAGTTCATAACATTCCACTACCAACCCTTTATATTATTTTACCCTAAGTCCTTAGTGAGAAAACCTTTAACCATCCATCCTAAATCATAAGTCCTTAGAGATATGTGATGGAGTCAAGCCTTTATTTTATCAAGGATTAAATCTAGTAACTATAGGGTATCCCTAGTCCTAGATGATATCTACTATAGCCTAATCATACAGAAACCTTAACAACTGCGGTTCAGCTGGTTGTTAACCGTAAATTAATCCTAATTGGTCCGATCAGGAAAGCATGAAAATGTTGCACGATTAAATTGAATAAGAAAACAACTTTATTAAAGAACTCAAGAATTGATAATCATTACAGATTCAAATCAGGGACACCCCCTAGCATTAGGGGGTTTAGCCGTTCATATTGTTTAAAAGAATTACAAAAATATAAAGATCAAACATTACAGATAACTGATGAGATTTTATCTTCAACCGATGTGGCTCATGAAAAATCTTTGTTCTTCAAGAATCTCATATGTTTCTCTCTTCAATCCTCTATTCTTCATCCGGCCAAACGTCCTGGTTTTCATCGTGGAAACTTGGCTAAATAGTGAGCAATCTATTTGTCTCAGTCCAAAATGCCCAAAATGCTCCTTTGGGTCCCAAATCATAAAAAATTATAAAAACACTTAAAATCAGCGTCACTGGCCGACACGGTCGCCCGTGTTGGCCATCAGAAATTTTCTTGCTCAAGGCATGCTAACATGGCCCATGTCAGGCGACATGGTCGCCCGTGTCAGCCCCTGTTTTCCACATTTTCCATGTCTTCCCCCTGACATGGCCCGTGTCAGGTGACACGGCCACCCGTGTCAGGTCTCCTGTAGCATTTCCTCCGAAACTTTGAATTATGCACTTTTTCTGCCCCGATTTGTCCTATTTTATTCTTCTGAACCTGAAAACACTAAAACGCAAAACCAAAGATATGCGATAAAACGAAATAAAACCTCGATAAGTAAAATAAATGATAACTGAAATAACTTCTAAATATTTGTGTAGAAACCACTGATCAATCGTCTCGAAGGCTGTCTGATAATCATCGTTCCACACTATTGTTTGATATTTTCAAAGTAACTTGAATATAGGCTCGCACGTAGAAGTTAGGTGCGATATGAACCTTGAAATGTAATTAAATCATCCTAAGAAACCATGAACCTATTTTTTTCCTTGGAGCTGGCATTTCTTGTATGGCCTTCACCTTGTCGGGATCTACCTCAATACCACGCTGATTTACAATAAAACTTAATAACTTGCTTGACCTGACACCAAATGTACATTTGTTCGGATTCAAACTCAGTTTGAACTTTCGCAGACACTCAAATAAATTTTGTAAATGTATGATGTGATCCTCCTCTATATGAGATTTGGAAATCATATCATCTACGTATACATTAACTTCTTTGTGGATCGTATCATGAAATAGTGTGACCATAACTCGTTGATAGGTTGCATCTGCGTTCTTTTGACCGAAAGGAATTAACTTGTAATATAAAGTGCCCCAAGGAGTCATGAAAGTAGTCTTTTCCATATCCTCTAGTGCCATTTTGATTTGATTATAACCTGAGAAACCATCCATGAATGAGAATACCGAAGTTTGAGTTGTATTATCCACCAAAACATCTATGTGAGGTAACAGGAAATCATCTTTGGGACTTGGTTTGTTCAGATCTCGATAATCTAAACACATGTGTACTTTGTCGTCCTTCTTAGGCATTGGCACGGTGTTATCTATCCAAGGTGGACAATCTACCACCTCTAAGAACCCTGCATTTAATTATTTAAAGACTTCTTCTTGAATCTTGCTAGACATGTCTGAACAAGTTCTTTTGAGCTTTTTCCTAACTGGATAACAACCTTCCTTGAGAGGTAGTCTATGTACCACAATATATGTATCCAATCTTCGCATATCTCTGTAAGACCAGGCAAATATATCCCCATATTCACGTAAAAGCTTAATCAATCTTTCTTTGACGCTTTCCTCCAAGGTTGACCCTAGCTTGACCTTTTTGGGATCTTTCTCTGTGCCAAGGTTGATGGTCTCAATAGATTCTTGATATGGTTGTATATTGTTAGCCTTTTGCTCTAATTCCCTTGCTAATTCTTCGGAGAGTTCAAGATCTTCATCATCTTCCTCTTTCGCTTGGTTGATGGGTGCTTCAAATTTATATCGGATAGCAGCAGTAACATTATCGATGATTTTATGGATGGATCTACATGTTTATCATGTTTTGGTGCAGCTTTAGTATGTGAATTTGAAAAATGCATATGAAGAAAAGTATTGCCATTTTAAAACATAAGAGATAAATGCAAGAAAAAGACAAGGATCATAATTGAAAGCAAAACACAATTCTTATTAATTGAAAATATTGTTTGAAACAAATTGGGGACCTTTACAAGCTACCCATATGCCTCGGGCTTGACATAGGTTCTTTTAACAACAAGAAAGATTACTTTGGAAAGAAAAATATCTCTGAAATATCCACGGCTGTCCAATTCTTGACTTCTTTGCTTGGAGCACACTCACAGATGAAGTCAGATGCTCTCTTGATGTTGCTCTTGTTAGATATCATTGCCACTTGTCCACCATGCTCTACTCCTTTGTTAATGAAGGTTTCTTTGATGGGAGGAAATTGCGCCTTGCCTCTCAAAATAGCCTTTGATGATTCGTAGCCCAAACCAAAACGGTTTTTCTTCTTAGGTATATCCATAGGTTTACCCCAATCTTTTGAGGTACCATCTTCCACAGCTGCTTGTAAATCTCTCCATGAAGTCACAATATGTTTCTTGATTTTCTCCACTAGTAGGGCTACCATTGAAGCAACCTCTAAGACTTGAAATGGTGTTGCTATGCAATCTTCATCCCCACTGGTATATCTGTAGGACTCTATGTGACTTACAAAAATATCCTCTTCACCGTCGATTATAACCAATCTTCTTTCAATTAGGAACTTCAATTTCTGATGTAGAGTTGAAGTAACAGCCCCCATTGCATGAATCTAAATTTGTCAGAGCAAACATGTATATTCTGGCTCTATATCCATTACTTGAAAGTTAATATAAAACATATCCGGACCGATCTTGACAGGAAGATCTACTTCTCCAAATATTGAACTTTGATAACCATCAAAGGCTTTAACTATCGTAGAACTTGGCCTTATAACAACACTATCTAGTGCTAACTTCATCAAGCTGGATTTTGGTAACACATTAAGGGCCGAACCAGTATTAGTGAGCCCTCTAGATAGGTTAGTTGTGCCTATCTGAATGGAAATGTGCAACACCTTGTTGTGAGCTCTACCTTGTGGAGGTAACTCACTATTATTGAACCTAGGTATGATCCAGATGTTAGGTTTGCTACGACATTGTCAAACTGATTCATTGTAATCTCTTTTGCAACATGAGTAGAACTTAGAATCTTCATCTGAGAGTCTCAATGTGATTCTAAATTGATAAGTAACAAGAGGTTAAAAATTCTGGTTGGGGTTTAGTGTAGCTGATCTACCACCCTATAATCACTTTTCTTGATTATTTTCAAAAACTCTTCCATCTCTTGGTCAGTAAAATTCTTGCTCGGAGGTTCTTGTTATTGACTTGCTTCCACCATAGCTTTTCCTTTATCATTAACCACATCATCATCCTTCTTTTGTTGTTCAAGACCATAGGTTTGACCACTACGAGTCATGCCCCATGTTCCAGCTATATTTGTGATTGCAGGTTCTTGACTTGTGGGTGCCTCGCATTCTTGTTTTAAACCATTAACATAGACAATAGTATTTTAACTCCAAGGTAAGACTTTGTCACTTTCGTACGGTGTATGGAATGGCCCCCTGATCACCATTGTAGTTTTTGGAATCACTCGTATTCTTAGAGTCTGATGTGGTATCATCATTGGTGCTTCTGTTGATTCTCCCTAAGGAATCACAAGAGTTTTCTTAAAAGGATTTAGCCCTTGGCAGGAAATTACCAATGGCTTCTTCATACTTCCATCAATATCATCTACATATTCTTCTTTAGGGTATTTCCCAAATTTGACTATCCCTTGATCCACCAATTTCTGTAATGTCTTCTCAAAAGCTTCATTGTGTTTCAGGAGGAACCCACATTCAAACAAATATTCTTTCAAGAGATCTATCAGATCTTTTACTTGTTTGGCCGCCCCAATGTTAGTGACCACTTCAATTGCATTCACAGTTGGCCCTCCATGTGGAGGCATGGGGTTCGTCCTTGTATTTGGCTTGTCAAAAATGATATCTTGAGAATCCAACAAATCTTGAACCTTATGTCTGAAGGCCCAACATTTTTCTATGGTATTGCCCCAGAGAATTGGCATGATATTTGCACCTGGAATTCGCATCATACTTTGGAGGGAGTGCCCCAATTGGAGGATCTAGTGGCGTTAGGTTCACCAAAGATGCTTTAAGTAAGTGTTGCAGTAATTGGCTATGATGCATGGGGAGAGGATCAAATCTTCTCGGAGGTCTTTCAAACCTATTTTGTTGTTGTTCTCGTGGAATCACCAATGTTTGTTGTGCTCTTGGATGTGTTGCCACAACATTAATTTCTCTTTCCTTCTTTTTCGAGAAGTTAGGAACATGCCTATTTGAATTGTAAAGGGTACTGGATGATGCCCCTTGTATCTTGCCACTCTTTATGCCTACTTCAATCCTTTCACCAATAGTTACCAAATCAGAAAATCTGGAAGAGAAACTTTCTACCATTTTATCATAGTACAACCTTTGTAAAGTACCCATGAATATATTGACCAATTCTTTTTCCAAGAGTGGTGGTTGTACATATGCTGCCATTTCTCTCCACCTTTGAGCATACTCTTTGAAGGACTCGTCTTTCTTTTGAGATAAATTCTGGAGTTACATATAGGAGCCATGTCCAAATTGTATTTGTATTGTCTCAAGAAAGCGTTGGCAAGATCTGCCCATGTTTGGATGTGAATTCGCTCCAATTGCATGTACCAATCTAATGACGCCCCACTTAAGCTGTCTTGGAAACAATGGATCATCAGCTTCTGATCTTGAGCATAGGCATGCATTTTCATGCAATACATGTGTAGATGGTTCGTTGGGCATGTGAGTCCCTTATATTTTCCAAAGTCGGGTACTTTGAATTTTGAAGGGATCACCATATCTGGAACTAGGCCTATTTCGAGAGCATCGACGTCGAAAGCATCATAACCCTCCATAACCTTCAACCTTTATTCAAGAGCCTTATACTGATTGAGCGCCAAGGGATTCTCAACAATCTTAGGTTGGTGTGTCTGAGTAGCACCTTCCAAATTAAGGTCTCCATATTTTAGATCTATGTAGTTCTCTCCATTGTTGACCGGAATTTGCAAAGTATGAGATTCCCTTACCTTCAGTGGAGGTGGTTCTCTTATTGGTTAGTGACCGCTCGATACACCAATAGTTTAGGATACTTATTCAAAGAATACCCTAGGAATATGTTCTTGCCTCTCAATAATGTTCTTCAAGGCTAGAAGAACCTAGCTCATGTCTCCTTTCATTGATTCGATATTACCCTTCCCTTGCTCCAAATCTTCCTTGAAGGCAGCTTGGTTCACTTCGATATGTTCCATCACTTTCTTTTGATGGGCTCTTGTTTGATATGGTGGTCAGAGATGCGATGCTTTTTTACCAATGATTTAACTAGATATGATTTTGAAAAATAATGAGTTTTTATATGAAATATGAAATGCGATGTTTGCGAATGCCACTACGCCAAAACTGCTTTACGGTATCGCACTTTAGACAACACTATGTACCAAAGCGCTGCTATATGTCCCGGTAAAATTTTAAATTTTAAAACTACACACATTAGACAACACTTTAGAAAAAAGCGCTGCCTAAAGTTAAGAAAAAGCTTTGCCTAAGCCACACTTTAGGCAGCGCTTTCTGAAAGCGCTACCTAAGGTCAATTAAAACTGAAATAAAAATAAAATAAATTCTAGAAAGCGCTGCCTAAATTCAAAGCGTTGTTATAGATTCAATAGTAAAAAATATTGTCATAGGCCCAAAGCTTTGCTAAAGCCACACTTTAGGCAGCGCTTTCTGAAAGCGCTGCCTAAAGTCAATTAAAATTGAAATAAAAAAAATAAATTCTAGAAAATGTTGCCTAAATTCAAAGCGCTGTTATAGGTCCAACAGTAAAAACATTGTCATTGGTCCAAAGCGTTGATAAGCCACACTTTAGGCAGCGCTTTCTACTACAAAATTTATTTTAGGCAGTACACTATAGACAACCCTTTTTTTCTAAAGCGCTGCTATATATTTTTAAAAAATTGAGAAAAAAACGTTGTTAAAGGCTTACTTTAGAAAGCGCTTCTAAGAATCGCTGCTTAAGTTGTGTTTAGAAAGCGCTTTATATAAGCGCTACTATAGGCCATACATCAGAAAGCGCTTTTTTAATTAAAAGTGTTGCTAAAGGAAATACATCAGAAAGCGCTTCAAGAAGCACTACCTAAGGTCATTAATTTTTAATTTCTAAATTAGAAATACGTAAAAACCCTAAAACTCATATTTTTATCCATATTCTCTCAAAACATCTTTCTCTGCACAACCTCTCAGTGTTTTCTCTCGAATCTCTTCGTGTTATTTCCCTTCAACCTTTAACCTTCGCGTTTTCGGAATCTCTTCGATCAGCTTCAGATTGCCCAACCTTCTTCGTCTCTCCAGCTCTTCAACGATACCTTCTCCTTCGTCATAGTTCACTCTCCCCTGTTCAGCAAGCTCAAACGTTTTCTCATAAATCTCTATCCTCACAAATACCTTTCCACAAGCAACAACCGTAAGTCATTCGGAACAACTCCCTTCGTTTCAGTTCGACAACAAATTGCATCTTCAATTGTTCTGATCATTTCAACATTTCGTTAAGTTTTGATTTCTTTTGATTTTGACATTTGGTAGATTGGTATTGTTGATGCTGAATGAATGAAGAATGTGTGGTTATATGTAGTCTTTAGGTTTGGATTAGTTTTGGTTAGGAGTGAGGTGTGGAATTTGTTAGAGTCAGGTTTGGAGAGAGGTAGAGAATTGTGCATAGAGTTTGATTTTTGTTAGAGAGTGTGAGTAAAGTCTTGTGTAAATTGTGTAATCTTTTTCCTCTTTTTGAAATTTGGATCTATTTTGTGTTGCAAACTGTGGCAATATGTTTTGAATTGAATTGAGTCCATTGGATTGAATATGTGAATGATTCAAATTGAAAGTTTTGGAATTTTGTTTTTGAATTGAAATGATTTTTTTCTGTTTTGCGGATTTATTTTGCAGCATGAATTGATTGTGTATTATTGCAATGATGTGAATATGTGATGGTTGTTTGGAGTGTTATATTAAACCGAAATGTTGAAATCATTATGTTGATGGATAGATCCCGTGAAGGTTCCTAAGTAGTTGACTAAAACATATCATGACTATGATGAACTTTTAAAATCTAACTCGCTTAAATTTCTTGTATTAAGAAAAATTAGATAAAATGGCTTAATATGGAAACAAGGTTTTCTTTACCATATGAGAACAAGGTTATTACTTATTATTAGTAGGTAGTTGAGACTTGAGTATTAATATTGACAATAATGACAAAGAGTAGTATGGAAATCTGAAATAGTAAAAGAATACAATTAAAGAGGAAAGTAGATCTCTCAAATATTTTTCTTGATGTAGGAAGTAACTCCTATAAAAGAATATGGAGACTAACTCTTGATTCGGGAAAGACCATAATAAATTTTAAAATTCTCCTTTAACAAATTTAGCACTATGGTATGTTTAGAGTTGGATTTAAATCCAGGACTTTTGATTAATTTGGAAGAGATTTTTATCATCTCAACCCAGTGCTTCTGAAATTTAAAAAAAAAACATGTTTGATAATTTTTAACAACTATTTTTTAATTTTCAAAAATAAAATTTTATTTAAATATGATTTTACAAAATTTTGGATGTAACATTGGTTGCTTTCTCGTTTTATGTGTAGTTGCTGCCCGATTTCACCGTCGCTGCTGCATCTTGGATTTCTATTGTGAAGAGTGAAATTCTGATCGTTCCAAGAATCTTACACAGTGTGGTTCCAGAAGTTGCTGACTTCTCTACGAGTAATTAGTTATTCTTTTGTTATAGCTACATGATTAACTATAGTGTTTTGTTTAGCTTACTTAGTAGTAAAATCATGGATAAAAAATGGATGTCTTCCAATCAATTTTCAAAAGAGTACGATAATGGGGTATTAGAATTCATTAAGTTTGCTGTTGAACATGCTGAAAACCCCAGTCCAATTAAATGTCCTTGCTTGGGTAGTTGTTATGGGGTCAGGTTGACGCAGTTGGGTTGGAATCGCATTTACTGAGGAATGGAATTAATCAAAGTTATACATGTTGGATATTTCATGGAGAGAAAAGTAACAGAAATGTTGAACCGGAGGATAGTACGATATATGCTTCAGACAATAATGGAACAGATACACATGATTGTGATCGTGTCAGAGAGATTGCAGAAGCACTTGAAGAATATCTTCAGGATTGTCCCAAAATGTTTGAGAGGTTGGTAAGTGATGCATAGAAACTGTTGTATAAAGGTTGCGCTGAATTCACAAGACTATCTGCAGTATTAAAGTTGTACAACTTAAAGGCGGGCAATGGATGGTCGGATAATAGTTTCACCGAGTTATTAGTCCTTATGAAAGATATCTTCTGGAGGATAATGTTCTTCCTAATCGAATCTATGAGGCCAAAAAAATGTTGGGCTCTATTGGCATGAGCTATGATAAGACACTCGCTTGTCCAAATGATTGCATTTTGTTTTGAAACGAATATGCATCGTTAAACGAGTGGCCTAAATGCGGTTTATCTCGATATAAGAAAAAATTGTCTCCAGCAAAAGTCTTATGGTATTTTCCTATAATTCTGAGATTTATACGCATGTTTCATAGTGAAACTGATGCGAGACACTTGACTTGGTATGCAGATGAAATAATTATTGATGGAAATTTTCGATATTCGGCAGATTCACCACAGTGGTCGAAAATTGATAATGATTATCCTGATTTTGGAGGAGAAGCAAGAAACTTTGGCTTGGAATTATCTACTGATGGAATGAACTCACTGTTAGAAAATAGTTTGATTATACAACCCTTATAAGAGTTTTGATGATGACAAACACAAAGAACAAATATGCACTCTAAATTTGTGTCTTATGTTGTACAGAAGTTCTGACTGAAACGGCATCAGAAGTTAAGCCACAGAAGTATTCATGCTGGGTAATCAGAATGTTCTGAAGTATGATGATCAGAATTTGTGCTTAAGTAAAATATATTCTGATTTTGAACAGAAGTCTAACGCGCCAACAGATCCTTATGTCTCTGACTTATCAAGATCTGAAGCAAAGCAACATGCGAGATTCCTAAGTTCTGAAGCGTTACTTTTCCATTAAAGGCAGTATCATATGCAACGGCTTCATTCAGACAAGAATCTTCTCAGTATGGAAAGTGCATTAAGTGTCCATTATCATGTTTCAATTTGGACAGATCTCCATGCCTATATAAACAAGCTCAAAGGGTAAATCGTTTACGATTTTCTCACGACCAATCCATACAATCTCAAAAAGCTGCAAATATTCATATTCATTCTATATTCAAATTGTGTAATACATCACAGTAGTGATACAGTTTTTGTAATGAAAAAAATAGTACACAGTAAACTTTTCTTTGATTAAGATATTTTCCTTGAGATAAATCGGGGTGTGGTTATACTCAAGAAGACTTTGGCAGTTGTCAAAGTAGATTTGTAATCTGTTTGATTAGTGAATTAAGTCCTCATTGGAGAGAGTTGAAATCACCTTGGCGGGTGGACTGGAGTAGTTTGAGATCAAGCAAACCAGGATAAAAATCTTGAGTCTATTGCTTTTGAATTTTAAGTTTCAATTCACCCCCCCCCCCCCCCCTTCTTGTGTTTTTCACTTCTTCAATTAGCATCAGAGCGCCTGGTTCTGAGTTCATACACTTAACCGTGTCAGTACAAGATCCAAGCTTTAGAAAAACACTATGGTAGGACCAAGCCAAAAGATCAGCAATGACTATCACAATGACAAGGACAGAATCAGCAGCAAACCTCCAGTCTTTGATAGAGAAAATTTTGACTACTGGAAAGATAGAATTGAGAGCTTCTTTCTGGCTCATGATACTGACTTATGGGACATGGTAATTAATGGATACATGTATCCAGTGGATAAAAGTGGTCAGAAGATAGATAGAAAAATAATGTCTGACCAACAAAAGCGTGATTTCAGAAACCGTCATAAGGCTAGAACAATTCTTCTCAGTGCTATCTCATACTCAGAGTATGAGAAGATCTCAAACAGAGAGACAGCCAAAAACATGTTTGACTCTCTGAGAATGACGCGTGAAGGCAATATACAAGTTAAAGAAACCAAGGCCCTTGCGCTTATTCAGAAATACAAAGCCTTCAAGATGGAAGACAGTGAATCCATAGAAGCGATGTTCTCAAGATTCTAGATTCTAGTTGATGGGCTGAGAGTTCTTGACAAAGGGTATTCTACTGCTGATCACGTAAAGAAGATCATCAGAAGTTTACCAAAGGAATGGAGGCCAATGGTCATTTCTCTTAAGCTCGCTAAAGATCTCAACAAGATATCTCCGGAGGAACTTGTTAGCTCCCTCAGAAGCCATGATAGAGCTAGAAGATAACGAGCCTCAGAAGCAAGGTAAGCCTTTAGCATTAAAATCTAACAAGAAACTTGATTTTAAGGTTTTGCAGGCTATGGAAGAAACCTCTAATGGATCCTCATCAGAAGAAGACGAACTGTCTCTTCTCTCTAGAGGGGTCAATCAGCTGTGGAAGCAGAGGCAAAGAAAATTCAGAAATTCTAGAAGATCGGGGAATCATAATGAATCCTCCTCCGGATACAGCCCCCCTCTGGACACAGAAGATATGAAGCTTAGTTTGGTCACAGAAAGTCAAACAACAGAAACATCATCTGCTATGAATGTAATGAACAGGGGCACTACAAAAGTGATTGTCCAAGGCTTCAGAAGGAGAAGCCCAAAAAGAATTTCTTCAAGGAGAAGAAGAAAAGTCTCATGGAAACATGGGATGATTCATATACTTATGACGCAGACTCAGAATCAGATGATGAAAGAGCCAACATTGCTCTTATGGATAATGTGACAGAAGACAGCGAAGCATCTCAGTCAGACTCAGAATCAGACACAAAAGAGATATCTTTAGCAGCAAGGTTAAAACACCAATCATGGTACCTGGACTCTGGATGCTCTCGACACGTGATGGGAAGAAAGCATATGTTCCAAAGCCTAGAACTTAAACCTGGAGGCTACGTGGGCTTTGGAGGCAACCAAAGAGGGAAGATCATTGGCTCTAGAATAGTAGCTAATGGTAACATTCCTTCTATTAATAATGTGTTGTTAGTTGATGGATTGATGCATAACCTGTTATCCATAAGTCAATTAAGTGATAACGGTTATGATATAATCTTTAATCAAAATTAATGCAAAGCTGTTAGTTAGAAAGATGGAAATATCTTGTTTAATAGGAAGAGGAAAAACAACATTTATAAGATAAAACTTTCTGAACTAAAAATTCAGAATGTAAAATGTCTTCTTTCTGTTAACAATGAGCAATGGGTCTGGCACAGAAGATTGGGGCATGTTAGTATGAGAAGAATATCTCAGATTAACAAACTCAATCTGGTCAGAGGACTTCCTAATATGAAGTTCAGCTCAGATGCTCTGTGTGAAGCATGTCAGAAAGGCAAATTTGCAAAACCTGCTTTTAAAGCTAAAAATGTTGTTTCCACCTCTAGGCCATTAGAACTTCTGCACATAGACTTATTTGGACTAGTGAAAACTGCGTCTGTTAGTGGCAATAAGTATGGGTTAGTGAATGTAGATGACTATAGCAGATGGACATGGGTAAAGTTCTTAAGACACAAGGACGAGTCACATTCTGTGTTCGTTGCTTTTTGTAACCAAGTTCAGAATGAAAAGGATCTTAGAATTGTTAAAGTCAGAAGTGATCATGGTGGAGAGTTTGAAAACAAAAAATTTGAAACATTTTTCAATGAAAAAGGCATTTCGCATGACTTTTCTTGTCATAGAACTCCCTAACAAAATGGAGTTGTGGAACGAAAGAACATAACATTGCAAGAAATGGCCAGAACCATAATCAATGAGACTAACATTGCAAAGATCTTCTGGGCAGAAGCAATTAACACAGTGTCTTATATTCATAATAGAATATCTATAAGACCTATTATGGAAAAGACTCCATATGAATTATGGAAGAATAGAAAGCTCAACATTTCTTATTTCCATCCTTTTGGATGTACATGTTTTATTATAAATACTAAAGATCATCTGAACAAGTTTGACTCTAAAGCATAGAAGTGTATTAGGTTAGGATACTTTGAATGCTCAAGAGGGTACAAAGTATACAATACAGAAACATAGATTGTTAAAGAGTCAATCAGTGTTAGATTTGATGATAAGCTTGACCCTCAAAAGTCAAAGCAGAATGAATCCTTTGCAGATATAGAAGTTGAATTCACATGTGCTGAAGAGAACTCATCAGAAGTTCCCAACAGAGACGCTCCAACAACATTAGAAGGAAATGTCACAAGCATTCCAGTACCTTTTGTTGATCAACTCCAGAAAAAGTTATCCAGAAGCAGCATAGCTCACCCTGAAGATAAGATTCTGGGAAAGAAGGATGATTCAATCAGAACAAGATCAACATTCAGAAACTCTGAAGAATCCCTCATGGGATTAGTATCTCTGATTGAACCAACAATAATTGATAAATCTCTTATGGACAATGACTGGATTCTGGCAATGTAGGAGGAGTTAAACCAATTCACCAGAAATGACGTATGGAATCTGGTTCCCAAACCAAAAGGATTCAATGTCATTGGAACAGAGTGGGTGTTCATAAACAAACTGAATGAGCAAGGAGAAGTCATTAGAAACAAGGCACGACTGGTGGCACAAGGTTATAGTCAGCAAGAGAGGATAGACTATACAGAAACCTTTGCTCCAGCCGCCAGGTTAGAATCTATCAGACTCTTAATCTCTTTTGTTGTAAATAATGGCATCACTCTGTAGCAGATGGATGTCAAAAGTGCATTCTTAAATGGTTACATTGATGAAGAGGTATATGTGCACCAACCCCCTGGGTTTGAAAATTCCAAACACCCAGAATATGTTTTCAAACTAAAGAAGTCACTTTATGGTCTGAAACAAGCTCCTAGAGCTTGGTATGAAAGGCTAAGTAACTTTATGTTAGAAAAGGAATTCACCAGAGGGAAAGTGGACACAACCCTATTCTGTAAGACATGTAAGAATGACATTTTAGTTTGTCAGATTTATGTAGACGACATTATATTTGGATCTACTAAACCTTCTTTGGGAAGAGAATTTTCTAAGTGCATGCAGGTAGAGTTTGAGATGAGCTTAACGGGGGAACTTAAATCCTTTCTGGACATTCAGATCAATCAGACTCCAGAAGGAACTTACATTCACCAGAGCAAATACGTCAGAGAACTTCTGAAGAAATTTGACTTCTCAGAATGTAAGCCCTCAAAAACTCCAATGCATCTGTAATGCCCCGATAATTTAATTAATTATTTAATTAAAATTATTAGTTGGAGTTGAGAAATGTTGCGAATTATTGTTAAGTTACTCTGTGATATTATTTGATTAAATGGTGGTTTAATAATATTAAATATATTGGAGCATTATAAGATTAATTGTTGGACTCATTTAAGTGATATCATGTAGTAAAAATGGGAGTGTGGATATTGGCCCAATAAAAATTTCTAGAATTACAAGGTTAAGTGGATATAAAAGGAATTAGGTTAATTGAGAAAAAGTGAGAGAATAGATGGGAGAAACTCATTCCCGTTTTTATTGCAGCAGTCTCACTAAATCGGCGATCCCCGATTCGTTAACCGTTGGATCATGCTCAAATTTTGGGGGTAGGTTTGCAACACCTACATCTAAATTTTGACCGTTGGGATCTTCAAAATAAGGTATGAGTTGAGAGATATCATTATCTCACTATAGCTGTATATTTGGGAAATTTTTCAGCTTTGATTCTGATCTAGAGAGAAAAAAAATCTTGGAAGGTTTTGGTACAAGAGAAGTTGCAGAGAAGAGAAAAATAAGGGTTTTGAGGAGAAGAAGAGGGATACGTGGAAGTTACACCAAGCGGCCAAGTGGAGATTCAATCAGAGACCCTTAGAGTTACCTTCAATCCAAACCAGGTAAGGGTGGGGTTCAATCTCTATAACCGGGTATATGATAAACCGTATGTGGGGTTGAGTTGTATAAATTTGTGCCATGAATTGTTGTCGATTCGGTTATATTGTGATTCTGTGAAGATTATCAGTCCTGCAATTTTAGTTGTCAGTGAATGTTCATAATGTGCTGATGAAGTTGTTCTGCAATTTATTTGAATTGTATTTCTGTTATAATGTTGTTGTGGCTATTATTTAGTTGTTGTCCTGAGATGAGGTTCGAAAGAACATATAGGCGTGATGGAAAGACTATGTCATATCTTATATTATTAATAAGTTAATATAATTAGTAAAATAATTTAGTATCAGATTGGATTAAAGAAGTTGCAGGAATAAATTGTAATACTTTAGTCAAATGAATAGCAAGATGTATATGTAAGAGTAGCAGAAATAATAGTGTATGGAATAATTTAGCTGAGTACTGTTAGGAAGTATTAGTAGATGTATAAATTGCAAATTATCGTACAGAAAGTATAACGGAGAATTTCAATAACAGGAGGAATAAGTTGAAATTGGTTTTGGTTTATAACTAATATTTGTCACTGACAGGAAGTTATAGTAATAGAAGTTATAGATAGCAAACAAGTAGTTTTGGCGGAGACCGATAATAGAAGTAAGCTAAATAACAGAGGTAGCGTAATTTAGTAGAATAAATTGATTAGTAGCAGTATAAATAAATAGTAGTAATAACAGTATATAAAACAGTACCGATTAGCCGAATTTGTAGATTTAGGCGGTAAAAGTAGTTAACCGGAATTAGTTGAAATTGTCGGAGTAAGTCGTATATACATATAGGTATTTTCAGTTGTTTTGTTTTGTTAGAATTATGTAGAATAAATTTGATTTGCAGGTGAAGTCGAATTAAGTTGAATGGTTCCGGTTTATGGAATTGTGTTGTTGGTTATTGCTGTGAATGAGTCATTGTCGAATACATTGTTGTTGTTGAATATGTTGTTGTTTATATGTTGTGCTGATGATTTATAATAAATAAATGATGTTCGATGAATTATTATGATGATCTGAGATGTTGATTATTTGAGATGTTCTTGAGATGTTGAGTATTTGAGATGTTAATTTGAGATGTTTTTGAGATGATCTGAGATGTTGTTAACTTGGGTGTTGTTATTACATTCATGGTTGCGTCACATACATTTCATTTTTGAGATGGAGCTTATGCTCGTTAAGATGGCATGTATTGGCGAATTTTGAGATGAAGGCTATGCCTTGTTGATGCCTCTATTAATTGGCAAATTTTTGAGATGGGAGTTCTGCTCCAATGGTACCACATGCATATGCATTATGTTGAGTTGCATAGTTGAGTCGCATCTTGAGTTGTGTGTTAAAGTTGTTGTTGGTGTTAAGTTGTGATAAATCGAAGTTGTATATCATAAGTTCTTATGTTGAGGTGTTAGTTGATTAAAGTTCATGTTGTTATTAAGATGTTTGTTGGTTGTTGCATAATTGTTGTTATAAAGTGGTGATATTTTTATGATCTAACCTAATTTATTGTTTATCATACATGTGTTTATATTGGTTGATATCTCACCCCTTCTGTTGTAATGTTGCCCTCTGTTGGTAACATGCATGTATTCAAGAATGAAGATTTGCTTAGCCTTATTAGTTTGAGTCGGTGTTATCGCTCTGATACGTAGCACTCGGGGGGATGAATGCTTGATGTTTAGTTGTTGATTATTATTTCAGTTGTTGAATTGTTAAGTGATTACATGAAATAATTGTTGTCTTAAGGTTGTTTTAGTTGAATAAAAGATGTTAAGTGAATTGAAGTTGAGTATGTATATTTCGTTGCTTATCAATAAAAAGTTATTTGATTTTGAAGAATTAATTAGATTGTTATCGGTTCATCCGAGTTTAAGTGTTATGTATCTATTTGTATGCGATTAAATGAAGATTGATTTTTAGTTGAAAATGTAGCATCCTATTTATGTTGAACTCTGATTTTCTTATTATCCGTTGGGTACATGTATTCTGGAAAAGGAAGAGGTAAGTAAAAAGGTAGAGCAGAAGATCTACAGAGAAAATCCAATGAATACAGCTTAGTAGGATATTGTGATGTTGATTTTGCTGGAGACAGAGTAGAGCGTAAGGGTACTTCTGGAAGCTGCCAGTTTTTGGGAGATAATCTGATCTCATGGACCAGCAAGAGACAGTCCACAATTGCGTTGTCAACAGCAGAAGTTGAATACATAGCAGCTGATGGATGTAACACACATATGCTCTAGATGAAAAGTCAGCTTGAAGAATTCAACATATTTGAGAGTAACATCCTTATTTTCTGTGATAATACTTTTGCTATCTGTTTATCCAGAAATCCCATTCTACATTCTAGGGCTAAGCATATAGAAATAAAACATCATTTTATTAGGGACTATATTCAGAAAGGAATTCTCTCTTTAAAATTTATTAACACAGACCATCAATGGGCTGATGTGTTTACAAAACCCTTTTCTGAAGATAGATTTAATTTTATTCTGAAACATCTCAGCATGAAATTATGTCCAGAATAAGATGTTTTATTTGCATATGCTAACCCTCATAATTTTATTGTTTTCTGTGAACATATGATCAACTTGTCTTCAGAAGTTAGGAGTACAGTTACCTCAGAATCTATCTATGAAGATCTGAACTTTTCATTTCAAAGATAGAGTCGTGCAGTTCACACCATCAAACATCTATCATCCTCTCACAAGCTACCTTCTGAGGCTGAACACGCGTTCAAATTCTGAAGGGTCCAAGGCTCTGATTGGATGCATTGAAACACTTGTCAATGGTAATTGTTCAGTATCTACACGAAATCCCCTAATTTCAGGTTTCATTAATTCAGTATAATCATTACTCATTTTCTCTTTCTTACTTATTAAGTTTTCAAAATTGTTTATAAACTCAAAATTTACTATTTCATTCACTTCTTACTGCTTTCACTATTCTCTCTCGCTCTAGTTTTTCAAAAACCCCTTTTCTCAGTTTTCTTCAACGAATCTGTGTGAACAATGGCATCCTCATGCCTCCGATTCTCTGTGGGATAGATTCAGAAAATGGTTCAACTCTGAATCCCAGAGGCTGAAAGAATTGAGTTATGAGATGGCTCAGCAGAACTTCAGTGATCAGCTGAAAGCCTTCAAAGACCAAGTTCTGAGTCACTGGGACAAGAAAGAAATTCTTCTGCTGGAAAATGCTCCCTGGAAAGAGCACCAACCTTCAGAAGCCACTGAACCAGGTTCTGATAGTCACCCTCTGACTACTGCTCTAGAAAAGGAAATTGCAACAGAAGAAGTAGTTGAATCAGAAGAGGTTGTAGAGTGTTCTGAATGACATGCAACCTTTGAGGATACACCAGCTACGTCTCTAGTCATACAAACTCTGGAAGAGTTGAAGAAGGAGAATGCTTTAATCCAAGAAAGGTTGGATAAGCAAGAAGACACAAACAAAGAGATAAGGGATATATTGGACAAGCAAGAAGATACAACAAAATAAATCAAGGATATTCTGGGAAAGCAGGAAGAATCAAGCACTCAGATTAAGAGCTTGTTGGAAGCATTGTTCACACGACTTCCGCCTCCTTCTTAGATTTTCTTTAAACTTATATTATGTATTCTTCATCTTATCTTATTTGTTTCTGGAAAATTTCATTGCAGTCTGTTTTCAATACAAATCATCATCTTTTTTACTCTGATTATATTGCTTTTTGATACTTGACAAAAAGGGGGAGAATGTGAGATATTTTCAATAACAGTATACTGGGACAAAGTCTCAAACATTCTGACTATCTTAACTTCTATTTTTCTCTGAAAGCATGAACAGGAACATATTCTGATAAAGACAGAAGGAGATGCATCAAAAGCTCTGATGAGAAGGAACTTCAGGGAAGTAATTCATCTTTATCTAAGTACTCAACTCAGGGGGAGACTCTCTTAAGCTTTTTGTTCTGTATATTTTTTTTTATTGAAAATCCTAGTTTTGTCATCATCAAAAAGGGGGAGATTGTTAGAACATAGTTTGATTCTACAAGCCTTATAAGAGTTTTGATGATAACAAACACAAAGAAGAAATATGCACTCTAAATTTGTGTCTTATGTTGTACAATAGTTCTGACTGAAACGGCATCAGAAGTTAAGCCACAGAAGTATTCATGCTGGGTAATCAGAATGTTCTGAAGTATGATGATCAGAATCTGCGCTAAAGTAAAAGATATTCTGATTCTGAACAGAAGTCTAACACGCCAACAGATCCTTATCTCTCTGACTTATCAAGATCTGAAGCAAAGCAGCACGCAAGATTCCTAAGTTCTGAAGCGTTACTTTTCCATTAAAGGCGGTATCATATGCAATGGCTTCATTCAGACAATAATCTTCTCAGTATGGAAAGTGCATTAAGTGTCCATTATCACATTTCAATTTGGACAGATCTCAACGCCTATATAAATAAGCTCAAAGGGTAAATCGTTTACGATTTTCTCACGATCGCTCCATACAATCTCAAAAATCTGCAAATATTCATATTCATTCTATATTCAAATTGTGTAATACATCACAGTAGTGGTACAGTTTTTGTAATGAAAAACAAATAGTACACAGTAAACTTTTCTTTGATTAAGATATTTTCCTTGAGATAAACCGGGTTGTGGTTATACTCAAGAAGACTTTGGCAGTTGTTAAAGTAGATTTGTAATCAGTTTGATTAGTGAATTAAGTCCTCACTAGAGAGAGGAGAAATCACCTTGGCGGATGGACTGGAGTAGTTTGAGATCAAGCGAACCAGGATAAAAATCTCGAGTCTATTGCTTTTGATTTTTAAGTTTTAATTCAACCCCCACTTCTTGTGTTTTTCACTTCTTCACTCACATGGTCTTAAAATTATCTCACATACAACATGGAATGTGATTATTATGATTTATAACCTACCTCCATGGCTATGTATGAATCGCAAGTACATGATGTTATCTATGTTAATTTTTGGGCCTAAACAGCCAGGGAATGACATAGACGTATACTTGACACCTTTAATCGAAGATTCAAAGATTTTGTGGGAGAATGTTGTGGAGGTTTATGATGTATATAGTAAAGAAAGTTTCAATTTGAGGGTGATGTTATTTGGCATAATTAATGATTTTCCGACATACAGAAATCTATCAGGGTATAGCATTAAAGGTCAAAAAGTGTGTCCTATTTGTGAAGAAAACACAAATTGGAAGTGATTGAAATTTTGTCAAAATAATGTATTTCTTGGTCATCGTAGATTCTTAAATTCTAATCATCACTACCATGGGTGGAGAAAGGAATTCAATGGAAATCCATAACATGATATGGCTCCACCTACATTGACAGGTGACCAAATTTTTGAAAAAGTGAAAGATATGAGTACTCAGTTTGGCAAGCCTTTTGCATATATGCTTGTCAAATGTGGGTGGAAAAAGAGGTCTTTTTTTTTTTAATTTCCATATTGGAAGTCGTTGTATGTAAGACCTTTTGTTGATGTTATGCATATTGAAAAAAATGTGTTTGAAAGTGTTATTGGTACGTTACTCAATAAACAAGGAAAGTCTAAGGATGACCTTAAAGCAAAAAAGGACTTGATACATATGGGAATAAGAACTGAATTAGGACCTATGAAGAAAGGAACATGAACAAATCTACCGCCGGCTGCTTATACTTTATCTAGAAAGGAGAAAAAAATATTGTGTAAGTTTCTAAGTGAAGTTAAAGTTCCAGAAGGTTACTCTTCAGATATTAGAAGACTTTTATCTATGAAAGATATCAAGTTAAAGAGTTTAAAGACACATGATTATCATTTTATAATGGAGCATTTTCTACCAATAGGTATATGTTCTATTTTTCTAGAAAAAGTAAGAAGCGCCATAACTAAATTGTGTTTTTTCTTCAGGTCAATTTATAGTAAGGTGATAAATCCTGTGATCTTACCAATATTACAAAAAGAAATAATTATTACTTTGTATGAGATTGAAATGTATTTTCCTCCCTCATTTTTTGAAATTATGGTACATCTTGTTATTCATCTTGTGAAAGAGACACAATTATGTGGACCAGCTTATATGAGATGGATGTACCCTATTGAGCGTTATATGAAAATATTAAAATGGTACGTGAAAAACCAAAGTCGGCCAGAGTGTTATATGGTTGAATGATACATTATTGAAGAAGCGGTTGAGTTTTGTACTGAATATTTGTCCAATGTTCAATCCATTGGACTACCCAAATCTCATATTTTCAAAAGGAAGGAAAAAATTTAATTGGAAATAAAATTGTGACACTATCAAGGGTTGAACAAGATTAAGTGCGTTTATATGTTCTTCACAATGACAATGAGGTTGAGTCGTATGTTGAAATGCACAAGGATGTACTATGGGGTTTAAATTTGAATAGAAATGAAAATTGGATAGTACGAGAGCAAAATCAAAGTTTTATACAATGGTTCAAGGATCATATTTATTCAAAGTTTGATTTAGATCTCGCTTCAATAACAAAAAGGTTGAGATGTTTAGCATATGGTCCGAGTTTGCACGTATTTTCTTATAGCACATACGCATTTAATGGATACACATTTTATACTAAAGAACAAGATAATAAAAGTACTATACAAAATAGTGGTGTCAGAGTGGTAGTTAAAGCAATGCATATTTCAAGTATGAAGGACTTAAACCCCAAATATGCAAATTTGTCATATTTTGGGGTTATCGAGCACATTTGGGTGTTTGACTATGAGAAGTTTCAGATTCCTATCTTTGGTTGCAAGTGGGTACATAATAATAGCATATGAGTGAATAAGTAGGAATTTTTACAAGTGGATCTTAATAGGGTGGGGTACAAAGATGAGCCTTTTATTCTAGTCTCTCAAGCTAAACAAGTGTTCTATGTCACTGATCAGACAAGTATAAAATGGTTTATATTGATTTTATCTAACAAAGTGATTGATGATAACAATATAAATCAAAGTGATATTGATGTTGAGAATGAGTCACATGTTAGAGGGAATGAGTCGTATATACGAAATGATCAAGATGATAATATTATAGCGGATAAATCATATATTAGAAATGATCATAATGAGGGAATTTGGATCAATCCATTCATCCGAGTTGTTAAGAGCCAAGTAATTCATATTCCAACCAAGAAAAGAAAGAGATGTTAGTGAAAAAGGTACTAGTAAAATGTTATATGTTCTGTCATTCAATAAAATTGTTATATTGTGTTTATGTTTTTATAATGTGTTTATGTTTTTATATTGTGTTTATTCATTCAATGTTACTTGAATTTTATATGGTGTTTATGTTTTTCTTTAATATTATAGGTTAAATGGCTAGTAACTAGGAAAATCACATCCAGTTTCTAATGATGATGGAAATGAATCAGTTCATGATATGGAGAATGATATTAGATGAGGAATAACTATTATGAAGTCAATCATTCGCCCAAGAGATAAAGGTATCAAATTTGATGTACATTGGAATGAAGACAAACAGCTAATTGAGCCTAACAATTCAATGTTGACAAGTTACATCGGTTTCCTTGTGAGGAGAGAAGTTTCAATCACTTGTGATGATTGGAGAAAAAGAGAGTTGAAACGCGCTAAAGAAAAAATATGGAGTGATATACAGGTACCATATGTAATGTCATTTGTTTTTGTTTATGATTATGTCTTTAAATTACTAACGTGCTCTATGTATGTTTTTTTGTAGAGGTCTTTTAAAATTGATGATGATCAAAAAACATATTGTCTTTAATTGGCCGGAAAAAGACTCAGAGGGTTTCGATCTTTTTTAACAAACAAGTTTCTTAGGGATGCCGATAACAATTTTATCGATGCAGAACTTCCAAAGACGTATGCAGGCTTGATTTCACCTGAAGAATTGGAAACCTATAAAGGCAAACGAAGAACCTCAGATTTTCAGGATGTGAGCGTCGTAAATCGCCAACGAGCATCAAGTTCCTCGTATCCATACAGAAAAGGGCATATGGGATATGAATGCTTAAAACAAATAATGGTAAGTATATATAAATGCTATGATATACTTGTTCATCATGTGTTATAATTGATCTTATTATTTCTCTTAATGTGTAGTTAGAAGAGGAAAAAGATCAAGAAACATCTCTTCCGGAACATGTTCTGTGGAAGGCTGCTCGTGTGAGTAAGGATGGAGTTGTTAAGGAAGATGTGCTTCAAATTTATGAGCAATGTGTAAGTATATCAATATTCCTTTAATTAACTCAAAAGTTTATTAACATAAAATATTTATGAGTTTTAATCACCACTAATTTATTTCGATATGCATATGAATTTCAGGAGAATCTATCTCAATCTTTAACTCAAGCTGAAGACCATGATTGCAGAAGCATATTTAGTCGAGTATTAAATGTTCATGAGTAATACCAGTTGTGTGAGGGGTAGTGGATTTGGGGTGACTCAAACATCTTTGGGTAACCATCAAAATAGGAAAGGTCATAGCAATAAAGAAGTGATGGAAGAGTTAGAAAAATTAAAAGCTAAAGTTCGTGAGTTGGAAAAGGATAAAGAAAGATACTTGTCAGAAAGGCAAGGTTCAGGATTCAAGGATACTAGTGACAAAGATAGTATCAATTGTGATTTCCAACAGAAAATTCCCAAGGTAATATATATTATTATGAATTAGCACAATTTTTTTAATTGACATATATACACATTAACAATCTCATATTTATTATTGGTTTAGGGCATTTCACTTTGTCAGCTCTATTTATCGTCACCGACTTATCGCATGGTTGGCAAGGGAAAAGTGCATAACACTTTGGGAGAAGTACTTCACCATAAACCTCTCCCTGTTGGATTTTTGAAAGTATAAATTGATATTGCTTTAGAGAGGGATGTGTCATTACTTATACCTGACGATATTTCATATGCAACATTGGTGGGAGAGCCAATAGGATCATATGTTGCATGACCGTCAAACCTCATTTGCATATATGATGAGGTATGTTGAAAACCATTATGAACCTTTGAGTATTCAAATTTTTTACGACCATTTAACATACATTTTTTTCAAGCTAATGTTAGACTCCTATAAAATCCAAATCAAAAGATAAGGGGATTATGCGACAAACCGAGTCAATTACATCCAAAAAAAGAGGTACGTTGATATATATATATACATAAAAAATGTTAATTCACGATCTTATACTTCACCTAACTTATATGCATTTGATCTTTAGATTCATGCAACAGAGATGCAATAAGTCAGTATGAGTAAGAAGCCTGAAACTGGCAACATGTCCACACAAAAAAAGGATGTTGCAAAGACCGCGACTAAAAAAAAGCTTACTTCTTGGTATAGATCATTCCTTCAGACATTAATAGGAATATCAAATTTGGCTGACAGAGGTACTTGAAATATACATATGGAGGAGGGTATTTTTGGTTTTTCCTATTACGAAATAATTAGTAAAGAGGATATGGATCAAGTTTGTAGACATTTGGAATTAGGCCTCAGTGTTATCAATACATACATCAGGTATACTCCGGTCAACTTTATTTAATTAATTGAACAATTTATTTACTCATTTCAATGAATAGTCTTAATGTTAATGATGTTTTTATTTAAGGTTCATGTATGACAATTTGATGTGCCTGCATCAATTGGATCAAAGATTATGTTTCTTATCTCCCAACAATATCAACTCGCAATTTATCAATCAAATATCGGATAAAGTTAAAGAGTACATTGTTCGTGCATTTATGGCCAACAAAGATACATAAAAGTTGTTTTTTACCATTTAATACTAGCAAAGGGTTAGATTTTCATTCTAACTTCATCTATTATAATTTTTCGTGTTTTGACGTTGTGTAAAAAGTTTTCATCTAACCTTTGTTAATCTTACAGTGGACACTAGTTGTTGGTTGCATTAATGCTATAAGAGAAATTGTATATTATCTGGATTCGTTAGAAGGTGATTGAACAAAATACCCAGATATAAAGGAGATGGTTGATACGTAAGTTAGATTGTTCTAAATATTCATTTGTTTATTTATTTATTTATTTATTTATTTATTTATTTATTTATGTGAGATTGTTATAAATATTCATTTATTTTGTTAGAGTTATACAAATTTTTCGATCACAAAGAGATGCTCAAGTACCAAAGAGTAAAGCAAACAACATTACATGGATCCGAGTGGAGGTATATTTTCATAATTTTGATTATATTAGTAATGCTACTTGATAAAATAAGTTAAACTATATATCCTAATATATATTCGTATTTTTTTCCATGTGTAGTGTCCTCGTCAACGTAATGGTATAGATTGCGGTTATTTTATGTTGAGGTTTATGAAAGAAATTGTTCTTTTGAATCAAATATAGATTCCAACCATGATATGGATTTCTAACTTATGATTTATTTTAATATTTAACATATTTCATCTAATTAATTAGTTATAACTAAATCATATTATGTTATATTATATAGTACTTTGATGAATACAAGTCTTCTACTTACTCGAAAGATCAATTGGACAAAATTAAGGAGGATTGATATCAATACATTATTGAGATGAGAATTTTATAAGGTATTGTGACACTTTCATTAATGAGAATTTTAAGTATATATAAGTTTGAGTTTTGATGAGATACTATATCATCATTAATATGGTAAATTATGTTGCAATATTGTTGTTATGTGGAAGGTTAGTTATGATAGTATTAGATTTAAATTCAAATAAAGTTTTGTTTGTATCATGGTATGAATTGGGGAACTTTTAATGGTGGTTTATAACGGATTATTGATTTGTTTTTATTATATTAGTTTGTGTTAAATTATAATAGTTATAAGATTTAAGTGTTATATAGCTTGGTTCTGATATGCCTTTATTGGTTTTGTTTTAGGTAGATGCATATGTAGAAGATATAGAGATAACAAGTTCATTTAGGATTCTTCATTATTGTTGTTTATAGAGAAGATAGCAGCTCTAGAAGATAGTAATATGTACATTTGGTGTATACTTATTTGATTAAAGTTGTATATATAAATATGTAAATTTATGTTTATATAAATTATTGGATTCTTCAAGTTGTATCAAATATATATATATATATATATATATATATATATATATATATATATATATATATATATATATATATATATATATATATATATATATATATATATATATATATATATATTAAAAAATCCATGAACATTAGATAATGCTTTAAACAAAAAAGTGTTGCCTATAATGGGGAATAGAAAGCGCTTTTAAAGAAAGTGCTGCCTAAAAGGGTGCATTAAAAAGTGTTGCCTAAAAGGGACTTTAGAGAGCACTTTTAAAGAAAAGCGCTGCCTAAAATAGATAAAAAAGTGAACAAAAATATACATTACACGACGCTTTTAAAAGTTTTGTATAAAGTGAAAGCGCTTCTAAAGACTTACTTTAGGAAGCACTTCTGATGTAAAAAGCGCTGCCTATAGGGGCCTTTAGAGAGCGTTTATTGAATAAAGTGTTGCCTAAAGGCTACATTAAGCAGCACTTTTATATTGACAAAAAGCGTTGTCTTTACTTACAGCAGCGCAGGAATAGGCAGCGCTTTAAAGCGCTGTCTATGGCAAAAAAAAATGTTGTTTATTCCCTAATATGGTGTAGTGTGCATGGTTGCGTAAGAATATGCTAAGAGTTTTGTTTTTGAATGTCTTATTCACTTGGCTTTCATATATATATATATATATATATATATATATATATATATATATATATATATATATATATATATATATATATATATATATATATATATATATATATATATATATATATATATATATATATATATATATATATATATATATATATATATATATATATATATATATATATATATATATATATATATTTCTTAGGTTTCGCTTTTTATTGGTGAGCATCTCAAAAATAAATACACAAACAGGATATGGAAATAAAGTACTTTTATTGAAATAACAATTGTTCTTAAAAGGGAATACAATTCAGATATTGAAAAATATTCTAACCAAAACATCAAAATTTAATTGCTGAAAGAAAAAACAAAGGAAAAAAATCTTCTAAGAGTGCTTGCGGATATCTGCTCTGAAACCATCAACCTTTTTCTACAAAGTTTGAGGAAGTCTTAACATATTTCGGGAGAGAGACCATCACACTCTCCGCATCTTTCAAACTTCTAGGGATGTCACCAATGAGATTGTTGGCTAGGAAAGCGAGTCTTGCATGCTTGTCTATGAAGAACCAATATTACTGGTAGAGGTCTGGAAGTATATTATGATTATCCTTTCTTACTTTGGTGATCTTTGCATACTGCTCTTCCCAATATAATTTTCAGCCCTCAGCTCCGTATAGATTCTCCTCTGTATGAGGAAATTCTTTTAGAGGTCTTCTAACTAATGAAATACTTTCTCATATTCATCAGTCTTTTGGGAGAGAAGTCTTTCTGCCCTCATCCTCTTGAGACATTCTCCTATGTCCAATTCTTGGCTATCTTGGAGTCTCGTAGTAAGATATTAAATTTGATTTTCTTGATCAAGAGAAGCTTGTCCCAAACTTTGAATTTGAGCCCTCAAGTTCTCTTCCATATCCTTTTTGTCTTGTATCGCCTTTTCATACCACTTACTTAGCTTCCCGATTTCCCTAACAGCATCCTCCAAACATTGGTTGTGACAATCCAAGTTGAAGGTAGCGCTCAACAATCCTTTAGTCGAACGTTTTCGTTTAAGATTCTCCTTTTCAAATGCTTCACAGTCTTTCTAAATCTGTTGGCCTTTTGATTCAAGCTTGCATGGCAGCTGTCTTTGCTCTTTAGCGGGGTTATGAAGGCTAAGTTATAATTCCTCTTTCTTTTTTAGAGCTTGATTAAAGGCTTTCTTCAAGTTGTCTATCTCTTCTAAGGATATAGGAAGAGGATCTGGGACATCTGGCTTGTACTCAGGATCAACTTCGAATGGTAGTTTAACAACTTGCACCGTATCCAAAACCCATTGAGTGTAAGGTTCCCTCGCTACAACATTCTTCCTTTCGGCCTTTCTTTTGTTAACCCTATTCCAAGCTTGAATAATCTTGTTGAGCAACTCTCCGTCATTTTTACCCATGCCGTGAACGATCAATTGCTGAAGTTGTTCATCAGAAGGTTTATCCTCCAAAGGGTACCCAAGTTATCGCAAAGTCAAAGTAGGGTTATAATTGATGCAACCACGTGACCCATTCAATGAAACATTCAGAAAATCTCCACAATTGTAAATGATATCTCAAATATTTAGCTTCCTTGCGTACCATAACACAGAATTAACAGTAAGAGATCTTAATTTTTGAGGCCACTGTATCTTGTTAGATTTGGAACCATGTAGTCTTTTTTGTAAATATGAGACATAAACTAAGAATATAGAAGAGGGATACAACATTTCAGCGTACCCTTCCCCTTTTTATACCGAGTGTGAAGAGCATAATAAACATCGACAAGTAGAGCAGGAGTTGGGTCTACATTCAAAGCTTTCGCACCCCAAAATACATCAATGGTTGCGGGGTCAATATAGTCCAAAGTCAGCGGAAACAGAATTACGCCAAATACAAGTAGTTCCAAACAATCAACACAAGACTCCCATTCTTTCTTATTAGCAAAAGAAAGGGCTTTAGCCTCCAAATATTATCTTTTGATCCCTTGTACATCACCTTCTTTTTTGTAATTAGGCGAAAACTCGGGATAAGAGATCCCTAAACCCTTTGCTAAATCTTTAACATCAACAGTCTGTCCAATTCCTACATAAGCTCTTTCCTTAGAAAAATTCAAGAACCTATCAAATTCTTCTAAAGTCGGCGCTAGTTGAAAATTTTGAAAGGTGAAACACCTTAACGGAGGGTCGTAGAACTGAACCAAGGAAGAAATAACATCCAATTGTACATCCACTTTTGTCAGCTCAAGGGTATCCCCATAACAGCGAACAAACATCTTCATAGCTTTTTCATACAATTTCCCTTTGATAATCTTGATCTTCGTCATATCTGGCTTGGCGACACTAACACGGACAAGTTGTTTCCCTTTGGCATCCATTCTTAAGATACTTCACCAAAAAACATTTGATTACTATTTTTTTCTTCTTAATCTTGTGAATAAGACAAAAAAAAAGAAGCAAAATAATGAATATTTGAAATGCAAGATGTATGAATGCATGATGATACAACATAGTGACGTGATTTATGAAAAGGTATCCTTAGTTGGTAGGTGTTGTACCCCAAAATTTTCCCTCTCATTTATCAAGAATTTGCTCACAAGATCTCCTTGACTCAAGACTGCATTAGGGTTTGATCAGCTCAAGACACCTCCTTAAGCATTGAGGACCAAAATTAGGGTTTGAGTTTGCACAAGGAAATTTGAACTTTCATTGCCTCATATGACTTTCATGGATCATTATGGACACCCAAGATCACTCATGTCAAGTTTCAAGCCTTGGATCACATTTTTGCTCAGTCAATTGAGCAGTTGACCTAAAAATCAGTTGTATTGGGGAAAAAGTCAACTATGGCCAATTTAAAGTCAAACTTCATAATTTTTTATCCACATCAACATTTTAAACTCATATGTATCATTTGATCAAATTTTGACCATAACTCCTCAAGAAATTTGATCAAATCTCCAAAAAGGCAAAATGGTCAAAATTAGGGTTTTGACTGAGAAAGGGCAATTTCTGATTTTTGACCTAGAAAATGATCAATTGGTTTAAGGCATGATCTCAAGAGTCCAATTGCATAATTTTTACCTAATGGCATGGTTCAAAACATTGCAAGTCCATTGGATTGACAGATGAATTTTTCAGTCAACTAATCAAAAGTCAATTGTATACTGAAAAGTCAAACTTTGACTTTTTGGTCAAATTCAAGTGCCAAAGATCATAATCCATCAAAACATGTCAAAATATGAAACTTATTCATCAAGAAATCAAAAAGTCAAGATTTCATTTTGAAAAGTCAAAATTTCTAAACTTAGAAATTTTTCTAAGTGTTGGAAATTTCATGTTTTTTCATAACTTTGAGCAAAATTTTCACCATGATGCAAGATGATTCAAGAAAAATTTATAACATGAAAGTTGTAGATCTCCATGATATATATAACTTTGATTCACATAACTCATTCCAAAAATGCTTGGATCTCAAGTTATAATTTTATGAACATGTGCTCATGAAACTAAACACTTGGTGAAATTTTGCCCTAATTTGGTCAGGATTTTGACCCAACTTCATGGCACTTTTTCATATAGTTCCAAGGGGAATCTTCAAAATAAATTCAAAGATGGTTTTTAGAGAACATTTCAAGATTTTTAAAATGTCCAAGAACTCCTTGAGATCATTCTTGAGTAGGGAGAATCGAAGAGATGAAGTTAGGGTTTTGTCACTTGAATTACAAGTCATTTTTGATAAACACTTGAACCAAATCCATGCTAGGCTGCATAATCTTTGCTTTGCAGACGTCAAACTTGTTTGTCACTCCATAATTAAATGTTTACACATCTGTTAGGGCTTTGATCCAAGCAATTGAGCTATTGTCCAAGTTGCATTTCCATTTATGGCACAAAGTTAACAATGCCATTCTTGAAAAGCAAGTTGTTTGCATAAAGTTCACATTGAGCATCTAACTTGTTCCCTCTGATCACATTCCATCCACAAAGTCAAAAGCAAGTTTGTTTAAAGCATAACCACTCTATCTTAGCAAGTACAAGGCATGGAAACTTGTTTTGTCAAAAAAAATCACATGTTTAACTTAAACGTGTAAATTTGAATTCTGATCAACTAGAGCACTCCAAACTTGTTGCTTATAAATAGAGTCACTATTTTTTAGCTAAAAAACGATATTGAACACCCTGAAACACTCCCAAATTCCCTCTAGCCAGAAATTGCACAAAAAAATCCATTGATACACAGTTCTGACCTTAAACTTGTATCTCTCATTTCCCCCGTGCGTTTTCCCTCAAATTCATTCCTAAAGCTTCCTTACATCAAATACAACTCATCCTCATCCTTATTCCAGAACTGTAACACCATTTACCATAACCTCCATAACCAAAAAACAGAGTCTGCAACTTGACTTCTCTAGGCCATTTCAGCCACTCTCAACTCAAGCAAACCATTGCATTAGCTTCCTAGGACCTCAAGGAAGCTAACCTGGTCACTACTATCACTTGAAACAAGCTCAAACTCCAAACACGATTTCCAGTTTTGAGGTAAGTTTTCTCAACTTGGAACTCTTTATACAAGCATCCTCAATAGTTTATTTGTGAACAAAACATGTAGATATCATTGCCCTGAAGCTAACCATGTCCATAGTTTCCATTAATTTTGCTTGAGCTTAGAGAATTTTGAAACTGAAACTTCTAAAAAATTTAGGTTTCAGATTAGGGCCATTAAAATTCTTGATTATCTTTGATCTATAGTTTTAATACTTTACATTTCTGGAATCGTGAGAAAATTTGCTATAAGTTTCATGTTTATAGTTTTCATTTTTGATGAGAAATGAGCAAGTTACAGTTGGTCTAGCTGGAGGTTGAAGATGAAGTCTTCAGGGCGTGTTTTGCCTTACATATTTATTGTTTTGCTTGTATTAACGGATGTATAGCCACACCAATGGTAGAAGCGCGCGCCTGTAACCTATGGGACCTGGGTTCGAGCCTCAGTAGTACCCTTTTCATTTTTCACATTATCACTTTTCTGATTTTTGTTGTTTTTGGCAGGCGCTGGGCCTCTTTGGGCCTGGCTTGTTTTTGTTTTTGCTAGCTGACCTCCCTATTGACTAATGGCACCCCTGGCCCAAGTTTGTTTTTATTTATTTATTTCATTTTTATTTTCTTAAATATATTTTCTAAATACTAAAAAAATCATAAAATACAAAAAATGATATATTTATATTGTGACTTAGTTTATTTTATTTTTCTCACAAAAAATATTTTTATTTATTATACTTTATTTATTTTATTAAATAATCTTGTAAATTTAATTAATACTATGTTTTTTATTTATTTATTTTTCACATCATTAAAAATACATTATTTTTTATATAAAAAAGACTAAAAATATTTTATAATGCTATAAATATTTTTAAGATAAAAATACCAAAAAATACTTTTCTTAAACTTATTTTCTTTTGATTAATTAATAGAACTAGGGTTTTATTTAAAATCTTTTTCCTTAATAAAATTCAAATTTAATTAATTATTTTCTTTATTTAATTAGGTGAAGACAAAATCCTTTTTTTCGTGAAAATCAAACAAAGATACATTTTCTTTACATCTTGCATTTTTTGTACATTCATTCATTTTATACTTTGTATTTATTCATTTCCTTGTACATTGATATCAATTCAATATGATTGTAATAGACTAATTAGGTTTAAATTCTTGCAATCCCCATTCATTAATTTGTACAACCCCCTCCCCACAAATGTTGATATAGCGTAGTAACTTTAAATTTTGCAATTTATCGCTTTTATATAACATGCTAGTAATAGGGTTTGCATGGAAAGACTAAAATCAATACTTAGAAAACCCTAATTCAAGACAAAAACAAGCATGAAAATGATACACTTGCACACAAGCACCCTTAGGGTTATTCCACTTGGTTGCCTAATACAAAATGGCCATATTATGCATGTAAGGTATCTTAGCAAAAACAAAACAAATACAAGATCATAGTCCCTCAATGACGCTATCTAAGTTGCCTTTCAAATTATCTTAGTCCCTAAAAATAATGTTAAGATACCTCACAATATTGCTAATCATGGTTATACGATGACCCACGCCCGTCCCGTTTACATCCAAAGATAGGGTTGCTTACCAAATCAATGGTAAGACAACAATGTCAAAGGAAAAGAAAATGAACAAGAAAGACATTTGAGTAGGTAGATTGCTCCTAATTACTTGCTCTATTTCAAAACAAACATCCTTGCTATTTTCAAAAAAAAAATCAAACACCTACACTTTCAAAACATCTTACAAAACTTGAAAACATTTTCAAAAGATCAACATCTTTGTATACATT
Organism: Vicia faba; assembly: GCA_948472305.1. Classification (NCBI taxonomy): domain Eukaryota; kingdom Viridiplantae; phylum Streptophyta; class Magnoliopsida; order Fabales; family Fabaceae; genus Vicia; species Vicia faba. The sequence goes on from OX451741.1 coordinate 807,131,788, forward strand.
CTTACGAACAAGAATCATTACAAAGATTGCCTAAACAATGGCCTCTTTTACAAAATACTTTCAAAAATCACGTCAAGCACAATTTCAAACAAAAAGCAAGTGATCTAGCAAGTAACTAAGATCCCATGGAAAACCATGGATGAAAAGGGTGCTAATACCTTCCCTTTTTATAATCTACCCCTCGAACTCAAGAAATAATCTCAAAGGTCTTTCCTGTGCTTTTTCACCTTTCCTTTTGGATAAAAGAAAAGTCGGTGGCGACTCTTGCAACTGCAACATTTGTGATCAAACGTAAAACACCCAAGTCAGTTCTCTTACCGTAGCACAGTAGGTTCCTAGTTTTAGCCTACAAATATTATACCCTCCCCATAAGGTGGTTATTAAGGATATCATGGATTACGCTAGAGGGAAAGGCACTAGGGCCTCACTTAAGCAGATCCTCTTTGTAGACCGAAACTTTCGTCTCAAAGGTCGTAAAAGGTCTCGCCGTGAGATTTTGGTTTAGGGTTATACAAAAAGTCATAGGTTTCATTCAAAAGTCCTACCCCAAGAGGATATCTCTTGAGACATATTTCTTTCTTGGAATTCCACCGACTCTAGGCGAAGTCGTCACAAAAACTCATATGGATGATATATCCCCTTGGCCAATAGACGAACCTTCTTTCTAAGATTTTGAAAATATTTTTTTAAAATTTAATCCCGCCAACAAATAAAAATAACAATGGTAATAATATAACAAAAGGTAAATAGACAAAAATAAATAAATAAAATAAATAAATAAAGCAAATATTGAAAACACCAAAAACCCAAAAAAATCCTAAACCTAAGAGGAAAGCTTCTAAACCCTAGGTTTGAGTCTCCAGCAGAGCCGCCAACTGTAATAACCGGCTAAAAATATAGAGTCTCCACCATTAATTTTTATCCTAAGACGGGAATATAACGGAATAATCCTAATTGATGATACAGAGATTCTTAACTTGCTTTAGATGACGAAGGGAAGGTGTTAGGCACCCTTCATCTACCTTGTTCATAAGGATACTATGATTTAGGTTTAATGTTTAAGAATAAGGTTTTAATTTTTTAGTTAAGGGACTCACCACAGTTTTTAAGTCGTATGCCTACGTATCCTCTTATGAGGAGTTAGAGTCCCAATTCGTAGTTCGTAGTGTTTGGTTAGTTTTTTTATGGGTTATAGAAGTGTTTCGAATTCCCTTTGAACCAAGGTTGAGTTTGTGAATAGCGGAATCGTAGACGAAGTTCCGATAAGAAATATTTATACAACCCTTTTTTGAAAATAATATGAATTTGAATTAAATTAGTAAAAAGATGTTAGTAGTTAATTGGTTAGCTGTTTTCAAGTATATGATGTAATATGAGAGAAATAGATTTTAATGCATGAGAAAAATATTTAATGCAATTAAAGAAAGCTTAGTATTTTAAAAAGAATTTTGATTAATATATGACTATTTTATAGTTACCAAAAATATATTAAATATTTTTAAATAACTAAAAAAATAACTATTTACTAATTATACAAAAATAATTTTTATGTAAATGCTAAAAAGGATATGAATTTCAATAATTAACTAAAGTAAATTAATTAAAATAATTATAAAATTATTTATTTAAGCTACATGGGGTGCAAATATTAAGGTTGGGTGGTGTATGAGAAATTAGTCTAGGCCCAAAAGAAAAATTTAAGCCCAAACAGTCGGGGGTGCATTTTGTGTTGAGTGGCAAAAACCAGGGATGTGAATATCAAGGCCTAAATCCAGATATTGGATTTGACCCAATTGCGCAGGGGGGTGTCATTTTGATCCAAGTAGTAAATCTGAGAGATCTAAATAGCAGGGCCCAAGTTCAGAAATTGAAATTGGCCCAAATAAGCAGGTGTGTGTGTGTTTAATTTGGAAGTAAAAATGGTGTGTGTATACAGTAACGAGCTTGAGTCCAACATATGTTTTAAGTCCACTAACACCTGGGGGTGCGTTTTGTGGTTAGGAAAGAGTAAAGGGGAAAAGCGGGGGTGCGGTTAAGAATTGGGCTTGAGCCCAGAAACACATTGGTGGAGGGATCTGTTTGGATCGTGTGAGGAGGGCGCGCATGATATGGTGAGGATGTGCAATTATGAAACGTTTGATCAAGATCAGAGGGCGGAGATGTGAGGGCGCACGGTAAGTGAAACGCAATGGATTGCAGAGATATTACATTTTCATTCTTCATTAATATTTCATTTCATTTCACTTTGTCTTCTCTCTCTTTTCCTCTACTCTTGTTCTCTCTTCTCTCATCTTCTCTCTTCCTCACAGAACGAAACAACAACAACCCTAAACCAAATCTGGTGGCGGTGACCTAACCCTTAACCCTAACCCCAAATCTCAACAAGAAAATAAAAAAATCAAGCTAAGTGCAACCGGGGGTACCTCTATCGTGGTGAATCTCTGTGTTTTTTTTATTCTCGGTCCGATTCGTTTTTTATCCCTCTTCTCTTTTGTTTATAGGTATGATCGAAGATGATGGTGGAAGCAGAGGCGTAACGGATGAAGGCTTGAAGGCGACGACGATGACACCACATATCTAGGGTTTCAAAAATTGAAACTCAGATCTCTCTTCTTCTATTCCTTCTTTTGCTCCTACTGTAATAATTTTTTTCGTCCCCCTGGTCTTAGGGATATTTATAGTTTTTTAGGGTTAAGTATTTTAGGAACTTTCATTTGATTTGCCGTTAGAAATTTTTTGATTGTCGTTAGAATTAAAGATTGATTGATTGTAATTGATTTTACTTCAGATTTGTTGTAATTTTGGACGATTTTGTATAACATTCAATCTGTGAGATACGATTTTGATTCAATAAGATTTGATTATAATTGTGTAATTTGATTTTGTTCATTGATTTGTTTTCTTTTTATTCATGCGTTTTCTGAATTCTGGTCTTGGATTGAGATGAAGAAGAACAGAGGTAACAACGGCGCCGCTGAGTATAAAGGGTTATAACCCTAGTTGGACTTTTGGTCAAACTTATTTTTTTTAAGAAAAAATAAAATAATAATACTGATAAAAATAATAATAATATTAACATTAAATAATGATAATAATTATAGTTAGTGTAATAATAATAATCACTATATTTAATGGTAATAATAATAATAATAATAATAATAATAATAATAATAATAATAATAATAATAATAATAATAATAATAATTAAAGTAAAATAAAAAATAATTTAAATGAATGTTGACTTCAGTCAACAAAAACCTAACATGATGGGTTTCGAAAATAAATCGATATGGACCTGCAATTTTTTTTAATGGCTCAGATGAATTCAACAAAAACGCACTATTTGCACATACTCAACAAAAGCTGTAATGGATCATCATATCATAAATGGTCCATTTAAAGCCTTATTAGGCACACGCCCTCCTCTAATGAGTCTCAAAAATACTTTAATGGGTCATCAGATTTAATGGTCCATTTAACAAAATTATTAGAATTCAATCAGAAATTACTAAAAAGAAAAAGTTGATTATCGATGCCCTAAAACAAATTTGAGGTATGACATCAAATATATTTTAACGAACACTAAAAATTTAATTATTATAAATTATTGTCGAACATCTATATAGACATCAATATAAAATCTTGAAAATTAGTTTACATATATTCAGAGATGCACTTTGAAAACATTTTAAATTTTTCGTTTAATAAATGAACCCTGAACCCTTTTAACCGAATTCATTGTTTTATGAAGAGGCCGGTCATCATTCATGAAACGAAAATAAACATTTATATTCTTACAACAATATAAACCCTGGTTATACTTTTTATTACTAACTAAAACCCTAAATCAACAAAAGTCAGCAGCTACAGCAAATGAAAAACGCAACGCACCCCGTCACTGAATTATCTCGCAACATACCGAAGCTACGTTTCGCCTCGTGATTCTGCGACTTCACACCCCAAAGCAATGAAGAACAAGAAGAACCACGGCGAGAACAAAGGGAAGAAGAAGATGATGAAGAACAAGGGTAATTCCAAGCCTGACAAACCATCACACAATGATGACAATACCATTGACGATCCTCGATTTTCATCTGTTCACACTGATCCTTCGTTTCCCGCGAGGCTCCAAAGCATCAAACAAAGGTTTCAATTGATTCTCGATTCCACCGCATGTTCACTCACAAGAGTTTTATGCCTTCTTCTGCTCCTGTTGATAAGAGAGGGTAAACCTAAAGATAAAGCTAATTCGCAACCACATTCGCTTCGCCATTACTATAAAATTGACGAAGATGACAGAAAGAAAGTTGATGAGGACAGTGATGATGATGAAGAAGAGGGATTGGTGAAAGTTGATTCTGCAAAAACCTGAGATTCAAAGTGGAATTGAGTCTGAAGAGACGAGTGAATCTGAACCGGGTGATATAGACTCGGATGCGGATCAGGATCAGGATCAAGACACTGATGTAGATACCGATACCTGATGGAGATATAGATGAGAAAGATTATGAAGAGGAAGCACCTGAAATACAGGTAACTTCTGAAAAAAATTTGGATTATTTCAAATCGGATGGGCCGGAATGAGAAATTGGATTCTTATTTTTATTAATATTATCATGTTGTCATTATTATTATAATGACAGGAAGAGATAGCAGAGATTGAGAAAGAAACTCACAGGCTTGCTGTTGTTAATATGGACTGGAGGTATGTGAAGGTGAGTTATCAAAGCCTAATGTTTTGTTGATGTGATCAATTTTTAATATGCGAAATATTTTATTTATATATGTTTTGTTTGGAGGATGGAAGATTTTGTTTGGTTAAAATGTTGTTTGTGTTTTTTTGGTTGTAGGCTGTGGACTTGTATGTGTTATTTTCTTCATTAGCCCCGCCTAATGGACTGATCAAAATCGGTAACTATTTATCCAACTGAGTTTGGACTTCAACGAATGCAAGAGGAGGAAGTTAAAGGGCCTGTGGGTCTATTTGATGGTGAAAATGAAACAAGTGACAACGAAGATAATGGCGACAGTGATGCTGACAATGAGAAGCTGCGTGCATATGAGAAGAGCAGGATGCGGTAAATAAACAATATTGATTCCTGTTGTGATTTATTGGTTTGAATGCAGTATAGAATAGATTAAGCTTTGTGGTAAATATACCATTCATTGTGTCAAGGAGCAACTCTTGTGAATGTTACAAATATATTTTTACACATGATATCGTAATTGGGAAATTTAATCTGTGAAGATTTTTTTGTTTCCTCCTATCTTTGTTATCCTCTTTTCCTTATAATCTAGAATGGGTTAGTGTGGTCAACAATGTTGTAATGTCATGTAAACTTTTTTTTTTATGGAGATTACAGTATGTCACTAGTCAAGACCCAAGTTTCACGTGTTCATTCAAGTTATTGTTATTCCTATTCCATGTTTACTATGTGATGTGCCCGTCTCCCTTTTTTCCTCTCTTACCATCACGTAACTTGATTCTTTATCTGGCTCTTCAGGTACTATTTTGCTTTGGTGGAATGTGACTCAAGTGCCACAGCAGACCATATTTACAAAGAAAATGATGGTGTTGAGTTTGAACACTCGTCTAATCCACTTGATTTAAGGTTTATTCCGGACAATATGGATTTCAAACAGCCACCCTAAGGATGTTGCAACAGAGGTATTTAACATTTATATATGCTGTATTTATGAATTACAATAGTAGTTGGAAGATATTGACTCATTTCTCTTCTTAGACACCTGCAAACTATGAGAACAAGGATTTCTATTCCCGGGCACTTCAGCACAGTAAAGTTGAACTTACTTGGGATGAGGATGAACCTGCACGAGCAAATACTTTGAAGCGCAAATTCAATGATGAGCAGGTCAGTATATTGTATTAATCCATTGTATAAGTCGTGGATAAATTTCTCTCTTTGAAAAATATTGGCTGGTGTTACCTTGGAACCTCTGACTAGTTACTAGTTACATCTTTTTTTATTTTGTCATTTCCAAGTAGTGTCCATATTTATAAAGTTATAGAGTTCGATGCTGCCAATAAAATACACTCAATTTAGTGATGGATGCCTGTAAATATCCATGCCATCCACATACATATATGCTCACAAACTGCATCTTTATATACTGGCATTCTTTTGTACCTTAATAACCAGTACAAATGTTATAATGTGCCTTTTTTTGTTAATTGTTATGTATCTGTGTGGTAAGAGAAATTAGGGATCATTGATATTCTTTATGCAATGATTTTATATTATTTATTTCATGTAGCTTGCTTTGTAATAACTTTTTGTACTAAGCTGTAAGTTTTTATTTTTCCTTTCCACGATAATAGCTGGCTCAGTTGGAAATGGATGAATTAGTTGCATCTGATGTGAGTGAAAGTGATGACAGTGAGGATAACAATGAGACTGATGGTCATGCTGATAAAAAGGCTAGAAAAAAAAGCAATGTATATTAACTTGGTCCGCGATAATTCCGATGAAGATGCTGAAGAGGATGGTGTCCAAGATATGGAGGTGACCTTCAATACAGGTTTGGAAGATATAAGGCAAACATATTATGGAAAAGAAGGATAAAAAATCAAAAACTGTTTGGGAAGAAAATCTGAGGAAACAACTTGAGAAAAAGAGAGCCAGAAGAAATAAATCGAAGTACTCATCAGATGATGATGATGATAGTGATAATACTGTTCAAGAAGCAACTGAAGAAGCAGAAGACTTCTTCATGGGGGAACCTGATATTACGAAGAAGAAGAAGAAAAAGAAGGCAGAAAGTAAAAATGACAAAGATCAGAAGCTTCAAGATTTGGATGGGGTAAGCAAAGAAGAGCTTGAACTATTGCTTGCTGATGACAAGGGGACAGATACTGGTCTCAAGGGATATAATATGAAGTTTAAAAAAAGGCAAGGGCAAAAAGACGGAGGGTGTGCTATTGATGAGGGGAAAATACCAAACAGTGCATATGAGGATCCACGTTTTGCATCTATTTACTCACCTGACTTTGCTATTGATCCCACCCGATCCACAATTTAAAAGGTATTTTATGACATATATATTTGATTATGGTACATGGTAGAGAAACAGTAAGAACTTGATTTTTCATCATGACTATTTCACTTCAATAGGGTAAACTTGGGGTATTGTTGTCAAATATTGAAAAGGAAAAAAAAATTGCATGAAAGATATGTTTGCAACTATTAAAGCTACATTAACCTAGCAAAACTTTTCTTTACTAAATAAGATTTGCAAGTTGCTGATGTTTTTATCGCATGATAATATTCTCTTGTCTATGATTGCTGAGATTGAAATGGTCTTGATCTCTAATATAATTGTGAATGATTGCAGGAGCGCGGTCTATGTGAGGCAGCTGGCACAGAAGCAGCAGAAGGGTCATATGGAATTACCGGCAGAAAAGGAGCACACAAAGTTGCCGAAAGAAACAAAGTTGCCTTCTGGTGAATCTGCATGACGCAGAAGGGTGAGGAAGAAGGGTTGGATGATTTAGAGCTATCATCTATGGTTTAAATCGATTAAGATGAAATCAAAACAAATTCAGCAATCCTCTGATGGAAGAAAAAAGAAAGATGAAAAATCACAATTTAAAGGGAGGGAGAAAAGGAGGCAATAAGTCTCAATTTTGTGGTCCAATCTACTTGCTTGAATGCAAGAAACCAACGAACATATGTTGTTATATCCTCTTCCACATGCAGGCAAAATTATGGGGAAAAAGGTGCGTATTGGATGTATTCAGGCTCAGCTAGTTTATTCTTTTGTCAAGAACTTTCTTAATCACACAATGCTTGTTAATTATTTTTGCTGCAAACTAGATGGATATTTTTGTTGAATTTAATATTTATATATAACTTCTCATTGGAGAAGAAGACAAGAGCCTCCTAACCATTGTTCTAAGCCTCTAGTTTTTTGTTGTTGTCAAAGTTGGCACTTATTTAAAACGAGTCAAATCCAGTAACCTATACATCAGAGGTTTAAACGCACTTTGGTTTAAGTCAAAGCTTAACGGATTGTATCAAAGCATACACATATCATTGCTGCGACACACTCACTTGCAACAGATTAGTTCGAACAAACCTCAAACACGTCATGTAAAGCCAGATAAAATATTTTTTGTTAACAATTCAAACAAACTCGTCTTTACATTTCTTGAGCCACTTTCTTTCTGAATTCATCTCTTTTATCTCCCCATTCTATCTGCATCAACAACTTATGTCTACGTTTGCAGAA